>CM050517.1:1455480-2040480 GCA_027563665.1 Antrozous pallidus | reverse complement strand
GGTGAATTGTGCTGCTATGAACATAGGGGTGCATATATCCTTTCTGATTGGTGTTTCTAGTTTCTTAGGATATATTCCTAGAAGTGGAATTACTGAGTCAAATTGGAGTTCCATTTTTAGTTTTTTGAGGAAACTCCATACTGTTTTACACAGTGGTTACACCAGTCTGCATTCCCACCTGCAGTGCAAGAGGGTTCCTTTTTCTCTTCATCCTCGCCAGCACTTGTCATTTGTTGATTTGTTGATAATAGCCATTCTGACAGGTGTGAGATGGTACCTCACTGTTGTTTTGATTTGCTTCTCTCGGATGATTAGTGACTTTGAGCATGTTTTTATATGTCTCTTGGCCTTCCTTCTGTCCTCTTTGGAAAGTGTCTACTTAGGTCCTTTTCCCATATTTTGATTGGGTTGTTTATCTTCCTTTTGTTAAGTTATACGAGTTCGCAGTAAATGTTGGAGATTAAACTCTTATCAGAGATAACATTGGCAAATATGTCCTCCCATGCTGTGGGCTTTCTTATTGTTTTGTTGATGGTTTATTTTGCTGTGCACAAGCCTTTTATTTTAATGTAGTCCCATTTGTTTATTTTCTCTTTAGTTTCCATTGCCCTAGAAGCTGTATTGGTGAAGATATTGCTTTGGCATATGTCTGAGATTTTGCTGCCTATGGATTCTTTTAAGATTTTTGTCATTTCCTGTCTTATGTTTAAGTCCTTTGTCCATGTTGAGTGTATTTTTGTGTATGGTGTAAGTTGGTGGTCTAGTTTCACTTTGTTTTTTGCATGTATCTGTCCAATTTTCCCAGCACCATTTATTGAAGAGACTGTCTTGACTCCATTGTATGCTCTTGCTCCCTTTGTCAAATATATATATATATATATATATATATATATATATATATAATCTTTATTGTTCAGTTTATTAATTACATTGTTCCCTGTTTTTTCCCCCCTATAGTTTCCCACCACTCGGTACCCATCCCATTCTCCTCCCTCACCCTCCCCCCGCACTGTCCTCTCCCATAGGTGCATTATTTTTGTGCAGTCTCTTGCTGCACTTCCCACACCCATTTTCTCCCCAAGAATTGTCAGTCTATTCCCTCTCTATGTCCATGATTCTGTTATATTCACCAGTTAATCCTGTTCATCAGATTTTTAATTCACTTGATAGATATGTATTTGTTCAAATTTTTATTTTTACATTTTTGTTTTTCCTCTTCTTAAAGAATATCTTTCAGCATTTCATATAATATTGGTTTGGTGGTGATGAACTCCTTTAGCTTTTTCTTATCTGCGAAACACTTTATCTGACCTTCAATTCTGAATGATAGCTTTGCTGGATAGAGTATCCTTGGTTGTAGATTCTTGCTATTCATCACTTTGAATATTTCTTGCCACTCCCGTCTGGCCTGCATCTTTTCTGTTGAGAAATCTGCTGACAATCGTATGGGTGCTCCCTTATAGGTAACTCACTGTTTTTCTCTTGCTGCTTTTAATATTCTCTCTTTGTCTATTGCTCTTGGCATTTTAATTATGATGTGCCTTGGTGTGGTCCTCTTAGGGTTCCTATATATTGGGGTTTGGTGTGCTTCTTGGACTCCTAAGTCAATTTCTTTCACCAGGTGTGGGAAGTTTTCAGTCACTATTTCTTCAAATAGGTCTTCATTGTCTTGCTTTCTCTGTTTTTCTGGCACCCCTATAATTCGGATGTTGGTGTGCTTGAGGTTGTTCCAGAGGCCCCTTCCACTATCTTCAATTTTTTGGATTCTTCTGGTTTCTTGCTTTTACAGCTGAGTGGATTTTACCTCTTTGTATTTCAAATCTTTAACTTGGTTCTTGGGGTGCTCTAGAGTACTTTCAGGTCTCTGTATAATATTTTTTATTTCAGTCAGTGTATGCTTAATTTTTGGTTGGTCCTTTTTCATATCCTTGAGGGTCTTGTTCATATCTTTGTAGGTCTCATTCATATCCTCGTAGCTCTCATTCATTTCCTTGTAGGTCTTGTTCATTTCCTCGTAGGTGTTGTTCATTTCCTTATAGGTCTTGTTCATTTCCTTGTAAGTCTTGGCCTTTTCTAGGAGCCTCTTGAAAAGCCTTAAAACCATGGTTTTGAATTCCATGTCCAGTCGTTTTTTTCCCTCCATTTCTTTCACATCTGATTTCTTCCCACATCTCTGCATGGTGGCTGCTTTCCTGAGTTGGTCAATTAGCTTTGTGTGGTGGATGTCCTCTAAGGGACAGTGGCTCAGCCTCCCCAGTTACCTGAGGTGGATATAGGTTGCACAGTCTTGTTGAAGTTAAGCCTAGATTAATTGTTGTTAGCACTAGGGGGGTTTGACCTCCAGGCCAATTGTCTATGATGTTCAGCTGTGCTCAGGTTGGATGGGCGGAGTCTCCGGGCCAAGCAGGCAGCATCAGCTCTGCCTTATCCAGCCCCAA
This sequence comes from Antrozous pallidus, assembly GCA_027563665.1. Lineage (NCBI taxonomy): Eukaryota > Metazoa > Chordata > Mammalia > Chiroptera > Vespertilionidae > Antrozous > Antrozous pallidus. Next base: position 2,038,042 of record CM050517.1, on the reverse strand, counting down.
GGACTCTGTTCTTGGTGGCAATGGTTGCCAGCACCTCTGAGAGAGAGCTGCTGCTGAGCTCCACCCGCTGCCGGAGAATTCAGACTCTCCCCAAATGAGTCTGCACACCCAACGTCTCACCCAGGGTTGTAAAACAATGCAGTCTGGTGGTTTCCCAAACGAGAGTGTAAGTCACGAGTCCTCTCTGTGAGGTCATGCAGCTGTGCTGTTCCCAAGTTCACATGCACTCTGCACAAGCTCGCCCTCTCCACAAGCTCGCAGACCCTTGCAGTGCCCGAGTTTTGGCGTGCCTCCCCACTGTCCAGTTTTTACCCCATATGATTGTTGGTTCCCTGGACTTCTCCTGGAGCTGGGGAATCAGTGCAGTGGGACGTCTTTGTCTCCCCCGTTCGAGAAAACTGCCAGGTTTGCAGCCGCCCACCCTAACCGCTCGTGCGCGCACGGCTCCAAACCTCCAACTGTGCATATCTTCAATGCTGTCCGCTGCCGCTCCTCTGAGTCACAGTGTCCTATCTTCACTTTTATTTGTGGAATTTTCACTCAGCCAGCTTTCTAGTGATTCTGGATGGTGTTTGTTCTTTCGTTAAGTTGTAGTTTTGAAATTGCTGTGTATGGCAGCAAGATAGGTGTTTACCTATGCCACCATCTTTATTCCTCTCCCTTTGTCAAATATTAACTGAGCACAATGGCTAGGGTCAATTTCTGGGTTCTCTGTTCTGTTCCATTGGTCTATATGTCTGTTCTTGTGCCAGTACCAGGCAGTTTTGAGAACTTTGGCTTGCTAATATAGCTTCATATATGGTACTGTGATCCCTCCAACCTTGTTCTTTTTTCTCAGGATTGCTGGATACGCTCCTTCTATACCCATTTTGCTGAAAGTTTTTATAAAAAATGGGTGTTGGATTTTGTCTAATGCTTTTCTGCATCTATTGATATGATTATGTGGTTTTTGTTTTTCAATTTGTTTATATGATGTATCACGTTTATTGATTTGAGAATATTGTACCAGCTTTGCAACCCTGGAATAAATCCCACTTGATCATGGTATATGATCTTTTTAATGTACTGCTAGATGCGATTTGCTAATATTTTGTTGAGGATTTATGCATCTATGTTCATCAGAAATATTGGCCTGTAATTCTCTTTCTTTGTAGTATCTTTATCTGGTTGTGGAATTAGGGTAATGCTGGACTCATAAAAAGTGTTTGGAAGTGTTTCTTCCTCTTGGATTTTCTGAAAAAGTTTGAGGAGAATAGGTGTTAATTCTTCTTTGAATGTTTGATAAAACTCCCCTGGACCTGGGCTTTTGTTTGGTGGAGTGTTTTGATTACTGCTTCTATTTCATCAGTTGTTATTGGCCTATTCAGGTTTGTTTATTCTTGCTGATTCAGTTCTGAAAGATTGTATTTCTCTAGAACTTTGTCTATTTCATCCACGTTGTCCAGCTTTTTGGCATATAGTCATTCATAGTATTTTCTTATAATCCTTTGTATTTCTGTGGTGTCGGTGATTAGTCCTCCACTTTCATTTCTGATTTTATTTGTTTGTGTCCTCTCTCTTTGTTTCTTGATGAGACTGGTTAATGGTTTTTCAAATTTTTTTTTAATCTTGTGAAAGTAATTTATTTTCAACAAGGCCATCCAGGCCCATTAGGTCAGGATGGGAGGGAGTCCCACCTGAGTGTTTTCCATTGTTTCCAGCTGTCCATCACCAGAACTTAACCAAATTCCTGGGACTTAGAGTTTATAAAGTAAACCAATAGAAGTGCTGCTTTATTAAGATCTCATAAGGCACAGAACACACAAAGGGCTGTATCTTTTTAGCCCAGGCAATAGGCCAAAGCAACAAGTGGGCACAGAAGGCATTTTCTGCCCTAACCAGTTTGGCTCAGTGGATAGAGCATCAGCCTGCGACTGAAGCGTTCCAGGTTCGATTCTGATAAAGGGCTTGTACCTTGGTTGCGGGCACATCCCCAGTAGGGCGTGGGCAGGAGACAGCTGACCGATGTTTCTCTCTCATCAATGTTTCTAACTCCCTATCCCTGTCTGTAAAAAATCAATAAAATACATTTTTAAAAAGAAGACGTCTTCCTCTCTCAAGCAGGGCAGTCACTCAGGAGACAGAGCCCCATGTAAGAAGGGACAAAACCAGGGAAGCCTGATTCGGAAGCGGGGCTGAGCTCTATGTGGAGAGAAGATAGGAGGACAACACTGCAGGTGAGTGCTGGCAAGGGCCATCCCTGAAGAACCTAAAGCAGGAAAGGGAGCATGGCAGCCTCTCGGGGTGGCCAGAGCCCTGCTCAGTGGTGCACAAGGAGAACCCATGGTCTCCACCTAACAGACCGGAAACCTGTGTCCTTAGCCTAAGTCAGACCCCTCGGAGCTTCCTGCACTGGTTGGGAGAAATTTCAGGAGGAAATGACAGGCCAAAATATATATAGCAGGTAAGCCAGAGACATAATGCTGGTTTGGTATTTGTTTTTACTATGACTGCTGACTTTAGGGGGCTATTTTGTATTGCCTGAGCACACTTTTGTTCTACTGATATGTGCCCTGGCTTATTTACAAAATCGCAATCTCCTAGATGTTGAGAAATATATTATACTCATCTTGGGGTCCCTGAGTTTTGGCAAGATTTTCTCCATTAGATTTACCGAATAAACCCTTGACACAAAGGTGATCATGGGTAAGAGATCACCAAAAGACACCTTAGTTTTCTTACAGAGAGTTATCATTGCTGAATTTTTAAGTATTTTGTTTCTGCTCCAAAATGTTAAATAATAATATATTCATTCTAGCAATCAATCAAGGACTGCCCCCAAAAGTCTCTTGTATTTTTAAGAGTCTTCAATGCATATTCTGTTGCCTCAGAGAACGACACTTGGAGGAATCCAGGGTCAAGCAAACTTGCCAAAATCCACATGAACACAACCCCCTTAGACATCACAAAACAAAGTAGAAACCTCCACCTTTTCCAAAAGAAAATACATAAAACATGAAAACAAAGTGGCCACTGCAAGGGCCCATTAGTCCCTCAGTAGAATCTCAGATGCACCTAAAGCAATAAGAGCACATTGGACTCTGAGTTGCCAGGAAACAAACCCTTTTCCCCCCCTACACTCTAATGTCTTTTCACCACACTGAGAAAGCTGGAATCGTGATATTCAGACCCGATTGGGAGAAGATGACTCGTAATAACCCTCTTTTCCTAGAAGTTGAGGAAGTGGTGTTCTAACCTAGACTATCATAAAAATAGTTGGGCATTTTTTGAGTCAGAGTGTAGATGACAGTGGAAAGTAAAGTATTGGTTAGCCCTTAATTCTGTGGACCATGTCATTAAACTCACCAGATCAGCTTCTGCTGCAAATGTTAGACACTTAACATAACCTTGCATGACAAAAGGAGGGATGTGGGAGCCCAGAAATCGGCTGCCAACAGCTCTAGGCTATGGTTGGACCTAGAGACAACTGGGGTGGGACCTACAGCAGTATCAGAATGTTCTCCAACTTCTCAAGTCGGCTTCTCTTGAGTTCCAACTTCCTTCTTTCAAAACTGGCTTTGTTTAGAGGGTCAGAGCATGACTATTTACTCATCTTCACTTCATATGTCAGCTTCACTCATCACTGAAAGAGATCACTCACTGCTCTTCCTTTAGTCAAATTAGAAAAGACCCTGCAATGGATTGGCTTAGCTTGGGTTCCATGCCCACCCCAATGCCCAGAAAGTGGGTTACTATGATGCAAAACTTCCACCAGGATCACATAATATAAGAGATTGGGCACATTTCCAAAATGAAGGGGAATATTATTCCAGAAGTAGGGAGGACAGTTGGGCAGATATTTATAATGGTCTACTAGCCCTAACCGGTGTGGCTCAGTGGATAGAGCGTCCGCCTGTGGACTGAAAAGGTCCCAGGTTCGATTCTGGTCAAGGGCATGTACCTTGGTTGTGGGCACATCCCCAGTAGGGGGTGTGCAGGAGGCAGCTGATGGATGTTTCTCTTTCATTGATGTTTCTAACTATCCTTCTTTCCTCTCTGTAAAAAAAATCAATAAAATATATATATTTTAAAAAATAATGGTCTACTATACCATCATATTCTAAAACTCTGACTCAAAAAAAAATTTGATTCATTTAATATTACTTTAATACTGACCAGCAGATTATATCTGAATTTCAGTATTTTTGCCATAAATAACACCTGTGCATAAGCAGAGCATGGACTGACTGAAGCAGGAAAAGTCTAGATGCTGTTATAATATTCCAGACAAAAGAAGATAAGGGTCTGAATGAAGGCAGTAGTAATAATAGTGAAGGAGTCAGCTTAAATATTTGTGAGATAGAATTTGGTTTCTGCTCGGATATGGACATGAAGGAAGAGGTGAGAATTAAAACATTTTAATGTGAACAAGAATCTGGGCAATTGCTTCACGATTGTTGTAACAGGAGTTTTTCTTGTGCATACAGGGATGATTGATAATGTAAGCTGCACAAACCCACATAATCAGCATCCCTTGTCAATGCCAATTTTTTTTTACCCTTGAATTTCCAATACCTGCACTAAGATAGACTTGGCTCAGGGACTTTATGAACCGCCACAGTACTTGTCAATTTTATAACTTACATAATTATTCCCTTTGATGTGTCTTAAATGTCAAGGTTCTTGACGTAACAGCAGATTAGCAAATTGGGTAACTTTTACTGAATTTATAAAGTCCCAATTATTTAGGCAACCCTTAAACACTAGCAACTTCTACACAATAAAATAATTAATTGTTGGAATCACCTCTAAAAAGGATAGCTCTAAGAAGGTGCAACTATTTTCACTGAAGTTGGAAAACAATATGCAAGCAGGAACTGGAGTATGATTCCATTTCAGTCCCCCAAAGAAGTCACCCTCCCCAGCTTAGGCTGGGAGCTCATTGGCTAAATTGCTCTAAATGTGAGTTTCAAAAGGAACAACTGGACAAGCAAACTCAAACACTTCATATCCAAAAATAAGACTGAAGGATTAGGAAGTAGATGTTGTGAGCCTGAATCAGGGCTCCACCTACACACCAGTCAAAATAGAGAATGCTGTGGGCTGGGGAAGAAAGACATGAGAGACAGAATAGATACAAACTATTAAAGTTAACCATTAATGAGTGAAGTGGGGTGGCTGTGTCTTAACCCCTTGCTTCAAGTTTAGCCTCCAGGAGAAGCAAAAATACCTTAGTCCTCCAATGAAGTCGTTGGATTAAAAGATGGGAGAACATGGGCCTCAATTTTCAGGGAAAGTCCTTGGTGGCAGTTGCTTGTGCCAGTGTGGTGTGGCCACCACAGATTACAAAGGAAGAGGACTAGGCACAACCCTGAAGTCCTTCAGCTCAAAGGTGATTAGTGTTCTCCAGACTGGAGGTAGCAGTTGGCGGAACACACTGTTGTCTGTTCCAACTTCCTTTGGTGGCTGATGGTTTCCAATAGATGAGTGTGTTTCTGTGTATTCTCTGTTCTACAACCCAGCATCCATTTTGAGATTCTGAGTAGAGCTGTCTGAAGATTAATCAGCTTGTTGAGATAAATGTTTCTTGTTTTCAGTGGCCCACAGATCAGAAATCTGGGGTTGGATGATTCTAGGTCTGCAAAAGGCAACCAGGACAGATCTGTTCTCACAGCTTCCAGTAACTCTCTCTCTGGGTGATGTGGCTCCTTGAGTTGGTGAAGAAGCTCTAGGTCTCTGAGAGTCTCTTAAAGATGCAGACCCAGCGTGGTGGCTGCCCTCTCCCCCAGGACGTGCTGAGGCCTCCCCAGGATGAGCGGGCAGAACTCAGGGCACCAAGGAGGCTGCCCTGGCCTTGGGGAGGAACCTGACCCAGGCCCTTGGAGCTTCAGGCCCTTGTTCTGCCCACTGACCCTCAGCTCTCGGTTTTTCAATTTTGTTTATCCTTTCAAAAAACCAGCTCTTGGTTTCATTGATTGTTTTTGTAGTCTCTGTCATTTATTTCTACTCTAATCTTTATTATTTCCCTCCTTCTAATTACTTTGGGCTTTTCTTGTTGTTCTCTTTCTAGTAATTTAAGTTGTAGGGTTAAATAACTGATGATATTTCTTGTTTTTTGAGGTAGGCCTGTAGTGCTATGAACTTCTCTCTCAGGACTGCTTTTGCTGTGTCCCAGAGATTTTGGTTTATTGTGTGTTTATTTTCATTTGTTTCTAGGAAGTTTTTAAAATTTCTTTCTTGATCTTCTTGGTAACCCATTCATCTAAATGGTTAAGTGAGATTATAGCCATAGGGAGGAATCAAGATGGCGGCATAGGTAAACACCTATACTGCTGCCCTGTACAACAATTTCAAAACTACAACTAAAAGACATCATCCAGAACCACCAGAGGGCTGGCTGAGTGGACATTCCACAAATAGAAGGAAAGACAAAGGACACTGAGACTCAGGGCAGCTGCGGAGGGCAGAGTTGTGGATACATGTGGAGTCAGAGGTATGCAGCTGCGCGCGAGTGGATAGGGTGGGCGGCTGAATACCCGGCTGTTTTTCTCGAATGGGGAGGGAGACGAAGGCGTTCCACTGCACTGAGCCCCAGTTATGGGCGAATCTTGGGGAACCCAGACTCATACAGGGTGAAACTGGATAGTAAGAAGGAAGCACATTGAAACTCGGGAGCTGCAGAGGCGTGCAAGCTCTTGGAGAGGGCTCTTGGCTGGCTCTATCGTTTGGAAGGAAAAAAAACCCCACCAGACTGCTTTGTTTTCCTGTTCTGGGTGAGTCTTTAGGTGTAGACTCATTTGGGGAGAAGCTAGACTGTCCGGCAGCAGGCTGAGCTCCAGGCAGCTTTCTCTCAGAGGTGCGTGCAACCATTGCCATGGGGCACGGAGACCCAGGAGCTGTTTAGGGCAGGGCTTATGGGAAACCAAGGCTGCCTGCTCAGCCCGGAGACTCCACCCTATCTAAGCTGAGCACAGAGGCTCTCCCAGCATAGAGATAGCTGATTCTCACAGCCAATTGGCCTGGAACTCAACCCCTCCCAGTGATACCAACAACAATCTAGGCTTACCTATAACAAGACTGGGCAGCCCATAAAGGGGTGCACCATGAGTATCCACCTCAGGTAACTGGGGAGGCTGAGCCACTGTCTCCTACAGGACACCTACCACACAAAGCTACTCGACCAACTCAGGGAAGCAGCCAAAATGTGGAGACGAGGAAAGAGATTACAATTGAAAGAAATGGAGGAAAAAAATGACTGGACATAGAGTCCAAAACCAAGGTTATAAGGTTTTTCAAGAGGTTCCTAGAAAAGGCCAATAAATTTAATGAGACCCTTGAGGATATGAGTGAGACCCTCAAGGATATGAGCGAGACTCTGGAGGATATGAAAAAGGACCAATTAGAAATTAAGCATACACTGACTGAAATAAAAAATATTATACAAAGACCTAAAAGCAGACTAGAGGACTGCAAGAATCAAGTCAAAGATTTGAAATACAAAAAAGCAAAATCCACTCAGCCTGAAAAGCAAGAAGCAAAAAGAATCCAAAAAATTGAAGATAGTGTAAGGAGCCTCTGAGACAACCTCAAGCATACCAACATCCGAATTATAGGGGTGCCAGAAAAAGAGAGAGAGCAAGACAATGAAAACCTATTTGAAGAAATAGTGACTGAAAACTTCCCCCACCTGGTGAAAGAAATAGACTTAAAAGTCCAGGAAGCGCACTGAACCCCAAACAAAAGGAATCCAAAGAGGACCACACCCAGACACATCATAATTAAAATGCCAAGAGCAAAAGACAAAGAGAGAATATTAAAAGCAGCAAGAGAAAAACAGTTACCTATAAGGGAGCACCCATACCATTTGTCAGCTGATTTCTCAACAGAAACTATGCAGACCAGAGGGGAGTGGCAAGAAATATTTAAAGTGATGAGTAAAAAGAACCTACAAGCAAGATTACTCTACCCAGAAAAGCTATCATTCAGACTTGAAGATCAGATAAAATGCTTCGCAGATAAGAAAAAGCTAAAGGAGTTCATTAACACCAAACCAGTATTATATGAAATGCTGAAAAGTATTCTTTAAGAAGAGGAAGAAGAAGACAAAGGTAAAGATAAAAATTATGAACAACAAATACACATCTATCAACAAGTGAATCTAAAATTCAAGTGAATTAGAAATCTGATGAACAGAATAAACTGGTGAATGTAATAGAATCAGAGGCATAGAAAGGGAGTGGACTGACAATTCTTGGGGGAAAGGGGTGTGGGAGGTGCAAGAAGAGACTGGACAAAAATCGTACACCTATGGATGAGGACAGTCCGGGGAGGTAAGGGCAGAGGATGGGGTGGTCATCAGGGGGAGGGGAGCTATGGGGGGAAGGAACATTGTAATAATCTGAACAATAAAGATTTATTAAATTAAAAAATAATATGTTATTATAGCCGTAAAAAAAGGTTAAGTGATCCAGACATCTGCGCACTCCTCCACAAGCCCTCCCTGCACATTGGTGCAGGGACCACTGTGAGAGCTGCCTGTCACAGGATGGCTAAGGGCCCACACCCAAAGGGGAAACAAGGGCTAGGCCCTGTCCATCCATGAGGAAGGACTGCCTCATGGTGGAAACACCTGAAGCCCCACACTGCTGTCCTCCTGGGTCTCCCAGCCCTGATCCTGCACCCAGACCACACCTGCCCCACTCAGTAGTGACCTCTGGCCCCTGTGCTCCAAGGGAGGGACTCTATTTAGAGCCTCTCCACCCCCTCTGAGTAGGGGTCACTTCCACGCTGAAGTCCCCAGGCCCCACCCCTCACCCCCACCCCAGCCAAAGCCAGTGGAGAGAGACCTTGCTCTTGAAGAGCTTCAGCCACTCCTCCTTTCCCACTGTCCCTTCCTGGACCCGCAGCCTGAAGCCCTGAAGGCCTAAAGCCCTCCATCCTGTCAGGCTTGGTCCCTATGCCCCCTCTCAACTCCTAGGACTGTGTCTGCCCTTTTCCTGCCCCAGCCCCTGGGCCACAGTGCAGAAAGGGCCAACCGTGGTGTTCCTTAGTCCCAAATCTCAATGGACCGGTCCATCCTGGGACAGCTTCCTGGAAATGACTGCTGGTCCCATTCCGATGGGAAGGCTCTGCTATCCTACTGCAGAGGCTGAGGATTTCCAGGGCTGGGAAGTAAGAGGGGGAAGGGAGGAAGGGAGATGGGATGAGTTGGTTCAACATGCAGGATGGTGCCACAGAGGGAGGCTGGGGACAGAGCCCCTAAGGGTACAGGTAGGAGGAAAGGAGAGCTTGCCAGCAGGAGCAAGGAGGTCATGGTGAAGGGGGTCTTGCCCAATGGAGTGGGGGAAGGAAGAGAATGTGAAGGATCCAAGATGGGAGGGATCATGGCCAGAGGGGCTGTGGTGCAGAGACAGTGGGTGGAGGAAGAGTAAGAGGCTGCTGCTTGTGGCAGAGGGTAGGGTGGGGCAGGGAGGATGTGGCAGTGAGGTGAAGGGTACCAGGAGCTGTGCTGTGGCCTAAGGGGTTTAGGGTGGACTGGTACCCCTGGGAGGTAAAGGTGTCAGCCTGGGCCCAGGTGAAGAGGTGGATGGACCTGCCAGTGTCCCCCGGGGACAGGCAGGTGGCAGAGATCTCAGGGAGGCACTGCGCCCAAAGGTAGTTTAGGGCTAGAAAGCAGGAAGGATAGCAAGGGAAACTGGAACTCACATGCCCAAGTCAGGCAGGCATGGTGCACGGTGCACGGTGCACAGTAGGGCAGGTGAGAGTGGTTCAGAGTGGAGCAGGTCCCCCACACAGAGGCTTAGGGTTGGCCATGCAGCACAGGAGGTGGAATGTGAGGACCAGGCCTGCTGCAGGGGAAAGCCAGAGCTGACCAAGTGGCTTAAACAGGGATTTTGGATACTTGTGTAGGGAGTGAGGCCACTGGTCAAGGAACTGATGGGTGAGTGGAGGAGGGTTAGGGCCAAAGAAGCGTTGGACCAAGAACAGTTTGCAGGTCAGCATGTAAATGGACAGCCAAGGTCTTAACCTGGCATCTGGGACCTCCCATCGTGGCATTGCAAGCACAGGTGTTATCTGCACATGTGCCTTTATTGCAGGAGATGGGATAGCGCTCTTTATCAGATCAACCCGTTGCAGACTTCACCCCTAAACTCTGAAAAAGCTCCGCATCAGGGAGGAGGATGGGATTGGGGGAGCTCAAACTCCAAGCCTACTAACACTCCTGCACAATGGGGTACTGAGAAGTTGGGCAGGCCAGTCCATTCCCTCTGGGAGCAGGTGGGGAAGTCAGAGCCATGGTAGATGGGTGTCCAGTTCCATCGAAGGACTACCATTCCCAGAAAACCCGTGTCACAGGTCTAAACCCCCACACATGCTCAAACAGAGCCACACCAGAAAACCTACCCTAGCTCAGGTGAAACTACTAAAGTTGTCTGAGGTAAAAAAGACAATTCTATTTAGGACTGCAGCCCAACACCCCTCTGCCCGGGGACCCCAGGAAGGGCCCTCCCTTTTTAGCACTGCACCAGGAGGTCATTTCTGGAGAGAAATGTAGAATCTCCCTGGATCCCCAAGGTTTTACACTAACTTGCTGTCTTTGCAGAGTTGAGTTCATCTTTGGACATGTTAAAAATAATCTGCTGGGAGGTGTGCCTGAAGCAGGAGGCAAGGGACTGGCCTGAGCTACCCGTCCTCGAGGCTCTGTTAGGCAGTACTTATAAGAGATGTGGCCAGTAAAGTCACGGCTAGGTCAGCAGTAAACTCCCCATTTCAGCAACTGATTCAGATACCCCAGCTTGTCCAGCAATGGCCTCGCTTTACCCTAGTCTAACATTTGATAATGTAGATTTTCCTAGCTGTTGAGTTTTAAGTGGTTCATGGATCTTACTTTGTATTTGTGGCAGTCAACCCCCTGGAATCCACTGTGGACTTAAGAACAGGTGTGGTTCTCTCTTGAATTACTGCTAACAGCATCTTAGACTGTACCAATCCTGATTCCAGTTACTCCTCACTCCCCACCCCTTTCCCAGCTCAGCATGAGGCAAAACCTCTCCTTTAGACTTCACGGGGCAGAAATCCCTGCCGATGGCTCCACGACCCTATGCCTCTTTGGGGTCAGCAGTACAGGCAACACAGAGAATAGCACCAATGCATAGATTACTAGGTGTCATGTAATCTACATCGCACCACAATGAGAGGGGGTGGACTCGTTCATTTTCACAGCTAGAGAATCTGAGGTCCTGAGATTCTGAAGGTATGGCCTAGGTTCTCCAAAAATGTTGGCCTTGAAGCTTAGAGGACACTTGACCTCCTGGGAAGCCCACCTGGGACTGAGCCACACCAAGGAGGCTCCACACAGGAGGAAGAGCCAGGAGAGGCCAGACCCCCGGGACACTCTCACTTACACAGTCCACAGTCAGTGGGCTGCAGACAGGGAGGGCACGTTCTATTAACCAGAGACTCCTTGGTGTGAATCATTTTTGAATTGTTAAAACAGCAGGAAGGATGGAAGAGTGTAGCCTTGAGAGTAGCTTACCATGTACCAGTTTGAACAGAGGAGCCAATAATTTTGGGGTGCTTCTCATAAATTGTGGAAGGTCACAGCAAAGAAAAAGAAAGGCCTTTTTCTGTCCTTACACCCACCACAGTGCAAAGCCCTGGTGACAGAAGGGATAACCACTTTCCGGGTTGCACAGCATTTTTCTTAACCAAACAGAGGTGTAAGGTATGCGGATAAGAGAAAACAAAAACCTGTGCTATAGCGCCCTCTACTGGAAAAGAAAAGAGTACCTACCTAAAGACTACCGAATTGTTGACATTGGAAAGTGAAACAGTGCCTAAACGGGATGGTGAGAAACAATCCATCAAACATTATGAACAGCCAAGGTAACATGGGAGCACAGAAAAAAATAGGACGTCTCAGAAACCACACCCAAAGCCATGGAAGACTGTGGCATAAATGGCAGGGAATTTAAGATTGCAGTTATGCTGTAAAGAAGCCCAATGAGATACAAGAGAACTCAGAAAAGCAGTTTGTGATCTCAGCAAGAAAATTAATTAACAAAAAGAGTTCTTTAACAAAAATATGAAATTTGTTAAAAAGAACTAAATGAGGTTCTGGAGCTGCAGAGCTCAGTAAGTGATATGAGGAATGCATCAGAGAGCACTGGGAACTGAGCAGACCAGATGGAAGAGAGAATTAGCAAGTTCAAAGCTAGCAAACCACAAATGACCCCGGAGTAAGAAGGGAAAGAGCTGAGTTATTAAACAACAGCACGTGGGCCCTGGCCGGTGTGGCTCAGTTGGTTGGCGCAGCATCCTGTAGACTGGAGCGTCACAGGCTGGATCCCCAGTCCAGGCATGTGCAGGACGCAGCCGGTCACCATCTCTCTCACATCAACGTTTCTCTCCACTCCCTCTCTAAAATCAGTAAACATATTTTAAAAGTTTTTTTTAAGTTTGTGTGAGGTGGGGAGGGGATAAAGAACTCTATGGGAACTGACTCCAACAGGAAGAGCAACCTAAGGATAATAGGTATACCAGAAAGAGAAAAGAGGGAGAGGGAAACAGCCAACTCAAAGAAATTATTGGTAAGCATTTCCCAAGTCAGTGGAACAAGGTGCACATTAGAACAGAGGATGCTGAAGATGGTGATGTAGCTAAACATCATTCTCGCTGCCTCCCACAGCCACATCAATATTACGACTAAAACATAGAACTGTCATCATTCAGAACCACCTGAAATCTAGCTGAACGGAAGTCCTACACCTGGGAAAGAAGCACATTGAGACTGCCAGGAGGGGAAATGGGGCAGAACTGTGGACCTAGCTGGTCCCACATCTATGTGTGGCAGCTTAAAACTGGCAGGGGTGTCTTGGCTGTGGAGGTGTCCCTGAGGAGTGAGGGCCCAGCCCAGTGCTGCAGTGACGGAAAGAGGAGTCCCCACAACTTATGGCTGTGAAAACCAGCAGGGCCCAGCCGGTGTGGCTCAGAGGTTGAGCACCGACCCGTGAACCAAAAGGTCAGAGTTTGATCCCCGGCTGGGCAGATGCCCAGGGTGCAGGCTCATTCCCCAGAAGGGCATGCTGCTCAGGGATTCTCTCTCATCACTGGTGTTCCTATCTCCCTCCCCCGCCCCCTCTGAAATCAGTAAGAACATTTTTTTAAAAACTGTGGGCATTGTGGCTAAGTCACATGCAGGCTGCTGGCCCAGGCAGCTCCTCTTAAAGGGCCCATGCAGATTCACTCTCTCTGAGACCCAGTGCTAGTGCAGCAGTTTGAAAGGAACCTAGGACATTCAGGGAGGAACTAACTTGCCTGTAATTAGAGGGAGAGTGGGAGGGGCAGCTTTCTCCCAGACACAGTGCTGGTAGCGGCCACCATAGAGCCAGCAGGCAGGGCACACTATCTGAATCTCCATCAGCCTGGCTCACACTTTTCACTCCACCCTGGTGATTCCCTGAGACCCTGTCCCACCTTACTTGTAACTCATCCTAGCCATTTCCAGTGGCTTTTCCATAAAATAGGCTTCTATTGTCTCATGCTTTGGACTTTCCTAAAATCTTTCAAACAAGCAGCAGCTGGCCTCAGCGAACCCAGTAACCCTCAATAAGTGTCCCCAGGCCTGGTACTAGCAGCAGCCTGACTTGGTTCACAGCTTGGCTTCTCCTGGGCACCTCCAAGCCCAACACAAGTAGCATCCATCTATAGGTTGCTTTGTAGGTCGTGCTGGGTGGCCCCAGGCAGGACACAGGCAGTGATTGATTTTGCACCTCCTAGGATGCTCAAGAGCCAGTGCACCTGGGGTTCAGCTTCAGACCACGCCAGATTACAACCTTACCATCTTCAAAAGTGAGATTCTCAAGGAGCAGACTCAGTGAGCACCAAAGCCCTACTGAAGCAAGTCCAGCCCCACAGGGGCATCTCTTGCACATCAGCTCTTCCACTGTAGTTGCAGCTGGTCTGCACAGCCAATTGGCCTGGGGTTCAATTCCTCCTAGTGACGCCAATGGCAAGCAAGGTCCAACTACAATGGGATAGTGTACACAGCTCACACAGGGGCACACTTAGAGTGCCCAGCTCAGATGACTGGGAAGCTGAGCCACTAAGCCCTTCAAGACACCTACTACACAAGGCTATTCTACCAAGTTTGGGAAACATAGCAGATCTTACCTGATACATAGAAACAAAAACAGAGAGAGTGGAAAGGATGGGGAGAGACAGCCAACATGCAGAGACAAAGAAACATGTCACAAATTAAAGAACAGGAGAAATCTCCAGAAAACTAAATAAAATGGAAGCAAAAACTACCAGAACTTGAGGGAATGACTCAGCACAGGAAACTGGGGTGTCCACCTTCTGAATTCTAACCCCAGAACCCCTTATCCTGATTTCTTTTTACACAGCTCCAGTCCACTCTGCCTGAGCACAAGGTGGGTAACTATACAGCAAATTTTGTGTATTGGCCTTTCAGAGGGTGCCTGAATTTTCGGCCATCTCTCCCTGGCAGGTAGCAACCCTGCTGCTTTTCACAGCCATATGTTATGTGAGTACCCTTCCCAGTTCTGGTGCTCACTGCTGGGGTGCCCAGCTTGGCGATTAGACCCCAGAGTTCTCAGTGGCAAACCCCTACAGCAGAGCTATCACTCTGGAACGTCAGCTGCCTTCTGCCAGAGCCCAGCCAGCCTTTTAGCACCTCTGGCCCTTCCATTAGTCTCTATGAGGTCTCCATTTTCTGTCCTCAGTTATCAGGGTTCTCTCCAGTAGATCTTCAGTTGAATATTACCCTTTGTCTTTAATTTTTTGTCATTTTAACTATGATGTGTCTGGACATGGGTCTGTTTGGGTTCTTCTTGCCTGGAACTCTCTGTGCCTCCTGGACTTATGTGACTTTTTTCCTTCACCAGATTAGGGAAGTGTTCTGCCATTATTCCTTCAAATGCATTCTCTAGCCCTTGCTCACTTTCTTCACTTTCTGACATGCCTATTATGTGAATATTGTTATGTTTCATGTCTCACAGCTCCCTTAAACTGACCTCCTGTTTTTTAAATTGTTTTCTCTTTTTGGTTCTCTACTGAGTGTTGTTTCTTTTCTACCCTATCTTCTAATTCACTGATCTGATCCTCAGCTTCCCCTAATCTGCTGTGTATTCTTTCCACTGTGTTCTTTATTAGTGCTATGTCATTCATAGTTACTATGTCTTTTCCCATGCTGTTGAACATCTTTGCCATCATTATTATGAACTCTTTGTCTGATAAATTTCTTATCTCCATTTCATTTAGTTATTCTTCTGAAGAATTTTTTTGCCTTTTCATTTGGGTTTTTATTTATTTATTTTTCTCTCCCCATTTTGGCTGCCTGTTTGGGTTTGTGACTATGCATTAGATCTTCTACACCTCCCAATCTCTAGTGCAGGACAGTGTCAAATGCTGTTTCTGGCTGAATAGGTCAGGCAAAGACTCACCACCTCCAGAGACTCACCTCTGCCTGCAGATTGATTGGATTCAGTCTTGAGTACCCTCAGGTGGGGTGAGAAATTTTCCAACATGGTATGATCAATGCTTCTGCCTGAATGTTACTTGCTATTCTCAATCCCTAATGGGCCTCAGAAATTCCAAAGAATGGGGCAAAGGGTTTTCCAAAAGGGTGCATCAACTGTCAGGATAGCAAAAGTCTGCCTGAGAAAGATGTACTTCTCAGATGTACTCTGCAGCATGAGGGAATGACTCAGCACTGGAAACTGGGATGTCTGTCTTACCACCTCTAACTCTAGAGCCCTAAACCCTGGTTTCTTCTCACACAGCTCCAGTTACTCTGCCCTCCCTCTGCTGGATCCTAAGTGTGAGTGCTGCACACGAAATTTTGTGCATTGGTCCCTTAAGAGGGTGCCTGCTTTTCTGGCTGTCTCTTCCTGATAGACAGAAATTCTGCTGCTTTTCACAAGAGATGTTCTGTGGGCACATTTCTCAGTTATTCTGTGCTCTGCTGGTGGGCCCAACTTAGGATTTAGACCCAAGAATTCTCAGTGGCAACTCCTTTCCCCCAAGTTGAGCTATCTCTCCAGACCTTCAGCTGCTCTCTGTGGGAACCCAGCAAACCCTTTTGCACCTCTACTCTTTCTATCAGTCACTATGAGCTCTCCACTTTTTGTCCTTGGTTATAAGTGTTCTCTCCAGCTAATCTTCAGTTCTAATTTTGCCCTTATTTTCTGTTTCTGCACAAAAATTGTTTTAGGTAATTATTACTAATTTATTTTATATGGAAAACTGAAACCAATAATGGCTAAGGAGTATATCATAAGTCACAAACAAACAACAACAAAAACAAAAAAAAATACACAAAATAAACTACCGGATACACGGTTCAAAACAATGGTTATTGAGATGTTCAAGAAACTTACTGACAAATTCAAGGAACTCGGTGAGAACATCAACAACATTAAAAAGGAACAGTGGATAGAGCGTCGGCCTGCAGACTGAAGGGTCCCAGGTTAGATTCTGATCAAGGACATGTACCTTGGTTGTAAGGACATCCCCAGTTGGGGATGTGCAGGAGGCAGCATATCAATGTTTCTCTCTCGTCAATGTTTCTTTCTTTTATTTTTAAATATATTTTATTGATTTTTTACAGAGAGGAAGGGAGAGGGATAGAAAGTCAGAAACATCTATGAAAGAGAAACATCCATCAGCTGCCTCCTGCACACCTCCTACTGGGGATGTGCCCACAACCCAGGTACATGCCCTTGACCGAAATCAAACCCGGGACCTTTTGGTCCACAGGCCAACGCTCTATCCACTGAGCCAAACTGGTTTCAGCTCTCGTCGATGTTTCTAACTCTATCCCTTTCCCTTATTCTCTGTAAAAAAAATCAATAAAATATATTTTTTAAAAGAATCTATTAAAAAAGATAAAAATAAAAAGGACCAGTCAGAAATTAAGCATACACTAACTGAAATAAATAATAATTTATAAGTAATCAAAAGTAGAGTAGAAGACGCTGAAAATCCATTGAAAAAGTTGGAATATAAGGAAACAAAAAGCAGACAATCAGAGCAGAAAAAAGAAAAAATAATCCCAACGAATGAAGGAGCCTCTAGGACAACATCAAGAATACCAACATTGCTGAACCGGTTTGGCTCAGTGGATAGAGTGTCAGCCTGCGGACTGAAAGGTCCCAGGTTCGGTTCCAGTCAAGGGCATGTACCTTGGCTGTGGGCACATCCCCAATGGGGGGCGTGCAGGAGGCAGCTGAACGATGTTTCTCTCTCATCGATGTTTCTGACTTTCTATCCCTCTGCCTTCTGCTCTGTAAAAAATCAATAATAATAATAAAAAAGAATACCAACATTTATATCATGGGGGTGAAGAAGAAGAAGAAGAGAGAGAAAGAAATTGAAAGCCTATTTGAAAAAGTAATGACAGAAAACTCCCCTTATCTGGTGAAACAAATAGACATACAAGTCCAGGAACAGAGTAAATCCCAAATAAGATGAACCCAAAGAGGCTTTCATCAAGACATATCATAACTAAAATGCCAAACATCAAAGACAAAAAGAGAATATTAAAAGCAGCAAAAGAAAAGCAATTAGTTACCTTCAAGGGAATGCCCATATGACTGTCAGCTGATTTCTCAAGAGAAACTTTGCAGGCCAGAAGGAATCCAAAGAGGACCACACCAAGACACATCATAATTAAAATGCCAAGAGCAAAAGACAAAGAGAGAATATTAAAAGCAGCAAGAGAAAAACAGTTAGTTACCTATAAGGGAGCACCCATATGATTGTCAGCGGATTTCTCAACAGAAATGATGCAGACCAGACGGGAGTGGCAAGAAATATTCAAAGTGATGAACAGCAAGAACCTACAACCAAGATTACTCTATCCAGCAAAGCTATCATTCAGAATTGAAGGTCAGATAAAGAGCTTCACAGACAAGAAAAAGCTGATTACCATGGGCATTGAGACACAGGGGCCTATTAGGGCAGAGCTGAGGGGAAACCAATGCTGTTTGCTCCTCCCTGAGACTACGCCCCATCCAAGCTGAGCACAGAGGCTTTTGCAAGTCTCTTCCCATAAGGGTGTCTCCAGCACAGAAGTTCTTCCAGCGTAGACACAGTTGATCCTCATAACCAATTGGTTTGGAGGTGAATTCCTCCCAGTGATACCAACATCAAGGCTTAACTACAATAATACTGTGTACACAGCCTATGTTTGGGGTTCTCTGTGCTTCCTGGACTTGTAAGTTTATTTATTTCATCAGGTGAGATAAGTTTTCGGTCTTTATTTCTTCAAATAGGTTTTTAATATCTTGCTCTCTCACTTCTTTTGGCACCCCCATAATTCCAATGTTGGTATGCTTGAGGTTGTCCCAGAGGCTCCTTACACTATCTTCAAATTTTTGGATTCTTTTTTCTTTTCCTGTTGAATGTTTTTTGCTATTTTATATTTCAAATCTTTGACTTGATCCTTGTGGTACTCTAGTCTACTATTAGGCCTCTGTATAATATTTTTTATTTCAGTCAGTGTATGTTTAATTTCTAGTTGGTCCTTTTTTATATCCTTGAGGGTCTCACTAAATTTATCGGCCTTTTCTAGGAAATTCTTGAAAAAACTTATAACCGTGGTTTTGAACTCTATATCCAGTTATTTGCTTTCATCCATTTTTAAAATTTGTTATCTGTTATTGTCTCTGTATTTTGGCTGCTTCCCTGAGTTGATAGAGTGGCTTTGTGTGCTAGGTATCCTATAGGACCCAATGGCTCAGCCTCCCCAGTTACCTAAGGTGGACACTCTTTGTGTACCCCTTTGTGGACTGTGTGCACAGTCTTGTAGTTAACACGGAAAAACCATCAAATACATATATAATTTAAATATTATAATACCTTTTATAATTATCTTAAGATATCAATTAGATTTTAAACTAGTTTTTGCATGGAAAAATTTTGGTTGGGATCACAGAATTAATTCTCTTTTTTAATCAGGCCAATAATAAGAAACTTATTTTGAATTCTTAATTATTAGAGAAAATGCAACATTTTATTTTCTCAAAAATAACTTCTTATACTTCAGACACTTAATTACCACAACTATATAATTTCTCCCAATTTAATTTGCACTTTGAACTTTTAAAGCTGGCAGGTCAAATATATTTAACATTTCCTAGATTGATAACACTTTACATTTCTAAAAAAAAAAAAAAGATATAATCAATTAATAGCTTCAGTTCTGTCCTCTAGGTTTGTGATGAGACAAATTTAAACTTTAATTTTTATTTGCCAGTGGCTCTGAAAAGTCAGGTTTGGTTTATAAATGTAAATTACCACATTTTTCAAAGATGGCTCCTGGCAGGAAACCAGACTACCTGTCTGCCGGGGGAAGGGCGTCTGCCCCTTCCTCCATTAACAAAGGGTGTAGCCAGTTACCTGGGCTACTTAGATCTTTACAATTAATACATTATTTATATATATTTCAACAATTTCTTGAGATTCAAATCCAATTCCAATTATTTTAAGGCATTTACTTTGGATAATTCTATAACAGAATTTACTGGTTTTCTTGAAGGCCTTAAAAGTTAACTTTTTAACAAAGTTCATTAGCATTTTGAAAACTACTCTTTATTATGGAAATATAAATCCTATTGCTGGAATTTGATAGGTACCCCTCCCCAACTGGTGGGCGGAGTTATGATGTAATTGACAGAGACATTGAGCCACCAATCAAGCGCATACCAGAGTGCCCTGTGTCCCACCCCTTCCCGTTCTGCCCTGGGCCCAACCCCTGCCTTAAAATGTGTCTCAGTGCGCCATGTGGCACCTTTTTCCCCGGACTGTTCTCCCAGGCAGTCTGGGAGGTGGTCCGGCTGGGTCCCTTCTCCCTTCCCCTGGTCTCTCTGCCTTTACCCCGCACGTGAGCTCTTTCTCCCTTGGAAAGGGTCTCCTCAATAAAATCTGTGTCCTGGTACCCTGCTCTCTCTCTCTGGTCCATCTGTTTCATCTTTCAGAATTAGGTTGAATTTTTTTTTCCAAGAAGACTTTTTCGCTGTTTTTCTTAGGAAAAAGAACCAGTTCTGAGTTTTTCATTTTCTATAGCTTTTGCAGAGAGGTTCCAGCTGAAGACCCTATCTAATATGTCCAAAATCAGACCATGCACACTCTGTCTTATAGCTAGGTTCTCTCCCCACGAGCACAGAAATTCCAGACACATTTCTCAACTTTTAAGACTTTTTCATGGCAAAAAAAGAAACTTTAAATTAGCCTACTGAGAGAGTGGGCTTCCATATTAGATCACCACATGTTTCCCTTCCACCGCATCCTGTTTACTTCAGGGGAAGTTTCAGCAGCAGATCTGGCCAAATTTCTTTTCATGCTTAAAAGATAAAGACAGATCTTAAATTTTTTCTTTCCTTTTTTTAAAGTTTTAAAAAATATATTTTACTGATTTTTTTACAGAGAGGAAGGAAGAGGGATAGAGAGTTAGAAACATCAATGACAGAGAAACATCAATCAGCTGCCTCCTGCACACCCCCTACTGGGGATGTGCCCGCAGCCAAAGTACATGCCCTTGACTGGAATCAAACCCTGGACCTTTCAGTCCATAGGCCGATGCTCTATGCACTGAGCCAAACCAGTTTTGGCAATTTTTTCTTTCTTTTTCACTTTCTGAAGTAATAACTAATCACCCAATTTGGCCAAGATTTGCATTTCCCTGCCACATTACTCCACTCCCCTTCTGGAGTGGGCTCTAGGCAGTCCTGAGTCATGGACCACAGACTGAAAGTAGAGGCACACATTTCCTCTGGACCTTCAGCTATATAATGATTTCGAAGTTGTTTTAAATCTAAAAAATCAAAAAGCTGTTCATACCTCACAGAACAGCCCCTTGCTTGGAGCAGAGCCTTAAGCATGGATATGCTCATTCTTTCCCTGCAATCCTGAATTTCCCACGTTCTAACTTCGCTGGAACAGTACCCCTTCCTTACTCGCTGCGTGTGCACGCCTTCGGGGCTGCTTTCACCTGACAACTGCAGTTCCTGCACACTCAAGTCCGCATTAAGTGCCACTTGGGCTGAACTCAGCCCCACTTTGGGCACCACTTGAGCTGTGCCGGCACAGCCAAGGATTGGACGAGCCTGAGTGGGGGCAGGAAGGATGAAGAAAAGACAGACAAAGAGAATACTGGGTCTGGGTCCGTGAAGGCGAACCTATGACATGCGTGTCAGCACTGACATGCGTAGCCATTTTCAATGACACGCGGCTGCATGCGGTCGCATACAGAGAAATATGGGGCCGCATGCTGAGGCTGAAACATTTGCTGCAGTATAGTGTAGACAGTCTGTGCCGGAGGTCTATAGGCCAAAACAACAGAACTCCGGCACAGAGCGTCTAGTTCTGGGACTTCCGGTTAGGCCATTAGGGGAACTTTGACCTCACTTCTGGCCAGCAGAGCAGGGAGCAGCGGAATGCCATGGGGAACGCATCTCTGGGGGCCCTGTGATCGCCAATACCAGCAACCACATAACCAGAGCAACCATCATCCAGTCTACTCTTCTAGGGTGTCGTGGATTTCTAATTGACCATCATTACTGAGATAAGTGAGGGGGAGGCAGGGAGAGGCGAGGGCCTGTGCTATGGGTGCCGTTTCCCGCCATTAGAAATAGCGGCAGCCATCTTAATTTATATAAGGAACGCTATTTTGCAGCATAGTGCAGACTCCATTTCACCACTATTACTATTGTGCATCCTTATTAACCCCTATTTCTGCTTATTAACCCTGCCCTTTCCTAAAAGACAATTACATGTGCCATCTTATGGTCAGTTAGGCTAGTTAACCCCTAATTGCCTGCAGGGCTAACAGGCTATCTATAATTCTATCATCTGTCACTGCCCTCCTGATGGAGAACCCAAAAAATATAAAACCAAGGATAAGTAAAGGAAGTGGTAGTAGCAGTAGCCAACCCCTTCAAGAGACATGGACCGAGATGTATGACATTATAGGAAAAATGGCAGATCATTTTGTGTTCTATGTACTGAAACAAGACTAAGCAGAACATTGGATATAAATAGACATTTTGAAACTAATCATTCCCAGCTCTTGAAAAAAGGTGAGGATGAAAGGAAGGAATACATTTCCAGGCAGCCTCCTATCCTCCCCATCCTCGCATCCTCCCATCCTCACATTCTTCCATCTTTCTATCCCCCCATCCACCCCATTCTCCCATCTTCCCCATCATCCCCTTCCTCCCATCCTCTCATCTTTCCTTCCTCCCATCCTTCCATCCTCCCATCCTCCCTATCCTTCAGTCCTCCCATCCTTCCATACTCCCATCCTCCTATCCTCCCAATCCTCCCCATCCTCCCTATCCTCCCATCCTCCCCATCCTTCCCATTCTCCCATCCTCCCCATTCTCCCATCCTCCCATCCTTCCATCCTCCCATCCAGCCATCCTCCCATCCTACCTATCCTTCAGTTCTCCCATCCTTCCATACTCTCATCCTCCCATCCTCCCTATCCTTCCCATCCTCCCATCCTCCCCGTTCTCCCATCCTCCCCATCCTCCCTATCTTCCCCCATCCTCCCTAGTCTCCCATCCTCCTGATCCTCCCCATCCACCCCATTATCCCATCCTCCGCATCCTCCCATCCTTCCATCCTCCCCATTCTCCCCATCCCCCCATCCTCCCATCCTTCCATCCTCCCCATCCTCCCATCCTCCCATCCTTTCATCCTACCCAAACTTCCATCCTCCCATCCTCCCATCCTCCCCATCCTCCCAATTCTCCCATCCTCCCATCCTTCCATCCTCGCCATCCTCCCATCCTCCAATCATTCCATCCTCCCATCCTCCCCATCCTCCTATCCTTCCATCCTTCCCATCCTCCCCATCCTCCCCATCCTCCCATCATCCCATCCTTCCATCCTTCCCATCCTCTGCATCCTCCCATCCTCCCCATCCTCCCATCCTTTCATCCTACCCATTCTTCCATCCTCCCATTCTCCCCATCCTCCTTTCCTCCCATCCTCCCCATTCTTCCCATTCGCCCATCCTCCCCATTCTCCCATCTTCCCATCCTCCCATCCTCCCCATTCTCCCATCCTCCCCATCCTCCCTATCATCCCCCATCCTCCCGTCCTCCCATCCTCCCCATCCTCCCATCCTCCCCATCCTCCCTATCCTCCCCCATCCTCCCATCCTTCCAACCTTCCCATCCTCCCATCCTCCCATCCTTCCATCCTCCCATCCTCTCCCATCCTCCCTATCCTCTCCCATCCTCCCATCTTCCCATCCTTCCATCCTTCCATCCTCCCCATCCTTCCATCCTTCCATCCTTCCATCCTCCCATCCTGTCCTCGCCATCCTTCCATCCTCCCATCCTCCCATCCTTCCATCCTCCCATCCTTCCCATTCTCCCATCCTCCCCAACCTCTCTATCCTCCCCTATCCTCCCCCATCCTCCCCATCCTCCCATCCTCCCTATCCTCTCCCATCCTCCCATCCTTCCATCCTCCCATCCTCCCATCCTTCCATCCTTCCATCCTCCCCATCCTCCCATCCTTCCATCCTCCCATCCTGTCCTTCCCATCCTTCCATCCTCCCATCCTCCCATCCTCCCATCCTTCCATCCTCCCATCCTCCCCATTCTCCCATCCTCCCCATCCTCTCTATCCTTCCCTATCCTCCCCCATCCTCCAATCCTTCCATCCTTCCCATCCTCCCATCCTCCCATCCTCCCATCCTTCCATCCTCCCCATCCTCCCATCCTTCCATCCTCCCATCCTGCAATCCTCCTATCCTTCCATCCACCCCATCCTCCCATCCTTCTGTGCTTCCCATCCTCCCATCCTCCCATCCTTCCATCCTCCCCATCCTCCCATCCTCCCATCCTCCCCATCCTCCCAATCCTCCCATCCTCCCCATCCTCCCCATCCTCCCATCCTTTCATCCTCCCATCCTTCCATCCTCCCATCCTCCCCATCTTTCAATCCTTCCATCCTCCCCATCCTCCCATCTTTCCATCCTCCCCATCCTCCCATCCTCCCATCCTCCCATCCTTCCATCCTTCCCGTCCTCCCATCCTCCCATCCTCCCCACTCTCCCATCCTCCCCATCCTCCCCATCCTCCCATCCTCCCATCCTTCCCATCCTCCCCTTCCTTCCATCCTCCCCATCCTCCCATCCCCCTATCCTCCCATCCTCCCATCCTCCCCATTCTCCCATACTCCCATCCTCCTATCCTCCCATCCTCCTCATCTTCCTATCCTCCCCATTCTCCCATCCTCCCATTCTCCCCATTCTCTCATCCTCTCATCCTCCCCATCCTCCCATCCTCCCATCCTTCCCATCCTCCCATCCTCCCCATCCTCCCATCCTTTCATCCTCCCATCCTTCCATCCTCCCATCCTCCCCATCTTCCAATCCTTCCATCCTCCCCATCCTCCCATCTTTCCATCCTCCCCATCCTCACATCCTCCCATCCTCCCATCTTCCCCATCTTTCCCATCCTCCCATCCTCCCATCCTCCCCACTCTCCCATCCTCCCCATCCTCCCATCCTCCCATCCTTCCCATCCTCCCCTTCCTTCCATCCTCCCATCCTGCAATCCTCCTATCCTTCCATCCACCCCATCCTCCCATCCTTCCCATCCTCCCATCCTTCCATCCTCCCATCCTGCAATCCTCCTATCCTTCCATCCACACCATCCTCCCATCCTTCTGTGCTTCTCATCCTCCCATCCTTCCATCCTCCCCATCCTCCCATCCTCCCCATCCTCCCAATCCTCCCATCCTCCCCTCCTTCCCATCCTCCCCATCCTCCCATCCCTCCCATCCTTTCATCCTCCCAACCTTCCATCCTCCCATCCTCCCCATCTTCCAATCCTTCCATCCTCCCCATCCTCCCATCTTTCCATCCTCCCCATCCTCCCATCCTCCCATCCTTCCATCCTTCCCGTCCTCCCATCCTCCCATCCTCCCCATTCTCCCATCCTCCCATCCTCCCTATCCTCTCCCATCCTCCCATCCTTCCATCCTCCCATCCTGCAATCCTCCCCATCCTCCCATCCTCCCCATTCTCCCATCCTCCCTACCTCCTATCCTTCCATCCACCCCATCCTCCCATCCTTCTGTGCTTCCCATCCTCCCATCCTTCCATCCTCCCCATCCTCCCATCCTCCCCATCCTCCCCATCCTCCCATCCCTCCCATCCTTTCATCCTCCCATCCTTCCATCCTCCCATCCTCCCCATCTTCCAATCCTTCCATCCTCCCCATCCTCCCATCTTTCCATCCTCCCCATCCTCCCATCCTTTCATCCTCCCATCCTCCCCATCCTCCCAATCCTCCCATCCTCCCCATCCTCCCATCCCCCCATCCTCCCCATCCTCCCAATCCTCCCATCCTCCCCATCCTCCCATCCTCTCCATCCTTCCAATCCTCCCATCCTCCCCATCCTCCCATCCTTTCATCCTCCCATCCTTCCATCCTCCCATCCTTCCATCCTCCCCACTCTCCCATCCTTCCCATCCTCCCCATCCTCCCATCCTCCCATCCTTCCCATCCTCCCCTTCCTTCCATCCTCCCATCCTGCAATCCTCCTATCCTTCCATCCACCCCATCCTCCCATCCTTCCCATCCTTCCATCCTCCCATCCTGCAATCCTCCTATCCTTCCATCCACCCCATCCTCCCATCCTTCTGTGCTTCCCATCCTCCCATCCTCCCCATCCTCCCAATCCTCCCATCCTCCCCTCCTTCCCATCCTCCCCATCCTCCCATCCCTTCATCCTCCCATCCTTCCATCCTCCCATCCTCCCCATCTTCCAATCCTGCCATCCTCCCCATCCTCCCATCCCTTCATCCTCCCATCCTCCCCATCTTCCAATCCTTCCATCCTCCCCATCCTCCCATCTTTCCATCCTCCCCATCCTCCCATCCTCCCATCCTTCCATCCTTCCCGTCCTCCCATCCTCCCCACTCTCCCATCCTCCCCATCCTCCCATCCTCCCATCCTTCCATCCTCCCCATCCTCCCATCCTTCCATCCTCCCATCCTGTCCTTCCCATCCTTCCATCCTCCCATCCTCCCATCCTTCCATCCTCCCATCCTCCCATCCTTCCATCCTTCCATCCTCCCCATCTTCCTATCCTCCCCATCCTCCCGATTCTTCCCATCTTCCCCATCTTTCCCATCCTCCCATCCTCCCATCCTCCCCATCTTCCAATCCTTCCATCCTCCCCATCCTCCCATCCTCCCATCCTCCCATCCTTCCATCCTTCCCATCCTCCCATCCTCCCATCCTTCCATCCTCCCCACTCTCCCATCCTCCCCATCCTCCCCATCCTTCCATCTTCCCCATCCTCCCATCCTCCCATCCTTCCATCCTCTCCATCCTCCCATCCTCTCATCCTTTCATCCTCCCATCCTCCCCTTCTTCCCCATCCTTCCCATCCTCCCATCCTCCCATCCTCCCCATCTTCCCCATCCTTCCCATCCTCCCATCCTCCCCATCTTCCCCATCCTTCCCATCCTCCCATCCTCCCCATCTTCCCCATCCTTCCCATCCTCCCCATCTTCCCCATCCTCCCCATCCTCCTATCCTCCCCATCCTCCCATCCTCCCCATCCTCCCCATCCTTCCATCCTCCCATCCTCCCATCCTCCCCACTCTCCCATCCTCCCCATCCTCCCCATCCTCCCCATCCTTCCATCCTCCCATCCTCCCATCCTCCCATCCTCCCCACTCTCCCATCCTCCCCATCCTCCCCATCCTCCCCATCCTCCCCATCCTTCCATCCTCCCATCCTCCCATCCTCCTGAGCTGGCACCTGGCTGGCGTAGAGGCCTTCCTAAAGGTGGTGGTATCAGATGGGCTTGGGGATCCCAGGAAGTGCCCGAGGAAAGGAAAGCAAGGATGAGAACATTCAAGAAACAAACTTCATTCGGCTCTGTGCCCCAACACTGGGACTCAGAAAACCTTTTCCCAGCCACTTTTGGCTTGTAGTTTCCAGTTCTTGTTCTCTTTGTCTTGCCTGGAGGCAATTCATTTCCTTGGTAAACATGTAGGAAATACCTACTATGTGCTGGCATTGACTTTAGGAGGCACAGGGGCTGACAGAACCCACAGAACCCTCAAGGTTGGCACAGTCGCATCAGACATAGACGGGTGAGGAGACTACAGGGCACACGCTGCACAGGCTTTTAGATGTAAATGCAGACCATCAGCTCTGACCCCGGAGTCGCAGAGCCTCAGCTAACAGACCATTGTGAGCTGCACTTTGAGGGATGAGTGGGAGCCCACAGGCACTCAGGGTCCAGGCCCTTTCTCTGGCTCAGCTAATCAAGGAGCCATGTACTTCCTGGCAAGAAAGTGAGTCTGGACATAGGACTGTTCCGCACCCCAGCTGCTGGATGTGAGACTTGTGAGAGAGGAGCCTGATTGGAAAGCAGGATGCTGCCCGAGAGCTCGCTGAGTGCGGGGCGCTGGGCCCACTGGCTTCCCGGCGGCAGGTCGGGGGTCACCTGGAAAGAAGCACACTCAGGACCACGCCCAGCCAGCAGTTTGGCTTCTGATATCAGAGAAGGGTTGGGAGGGCCAGGAGTCAGAGGGTGGGAATGTACCATGCCCGCCCAGGGGCAGATGGCCACTAGGGACAAGAAGTGGAGGCCAGAGAGGGTGATCCAGACATAGTCCCTTCCACACAGCACCTGGGGCTGCCTGCGACTCCACAGCCTGGCCCTGCACCCTCAGGTGCTCCCCACCGCTCGGTGCCTGACCTCCAGGCCTCACTCTACTGCACTTGGCTGTTTTGGCCAATGATGCAACCAATGAGGACCTGAAATTTTAGCAAATGGTTACAATCAGGAACCCTTGACCAGAACTACCTAAGTGATTTATTTTCTAACTATTGGGATCTTGAGTCCCCAGGACATGAGGGGGCATCATGAAGCTATAAACGTTGTGTCTGACCTCCAAAACCTTATAGATTGGGCATCCCTACTTAAAACCAAGATTTGATCAAATTTTTAACCAAATTACTGCATTTGTTAATTAATCTTGCCTTATTTTACCATTTTCTTTCTTAATAGTTTTTTTAAAAAATTATTTTAGAAAGAGGAAAGGAGAGAGAAACATTGATCAGTTGCCTCCACAGGCATCCTGACCAGGAATCGAACCCACCGCCTTTTGGTGCACAAGACAACACCCAGCCAACTGATCCACACCGGCCAGGCCTCATTTACCTTTTAGTGAGGAAAAGCAGATATTTAAGGAAAGAGTGGTCAGTTAAAAATAAAACAATATACTGCATTAAAATGGTAGTAAACATCCTTGTTCATAGAATAACAATTTTTAGAAAAAGTTTTATCTTAATGAAAGTAAAAGAATTATTTCTATAATGGTTTTGAAAAGTTTTCGTTTTTAAGTATGTTTTTATTGATTTCAGAGGGGAAGAGAGAGGGAGAGAGAAATAGAAACATCAGTGATGAGAGAGAATCATTGCTGGGCTGGGGATGGAACCCACAACTGAGGCATGTGCCCTGACCACAGAATCGAACTGTGAATTTCTGGTTCATAGGTCAAGGCTCAACTACTGAGCCACACCAGTTGGGCAGAGCAAGCATTTCTAAGTTAACAGATAATCAACAGCGATCCACACTCTATACATTCATTAACCTCCTTCCTGGGGGCGTGACATCCATCTCAGCGGGCATTCACCTTCTGGGTGTGAGCCACGCCTGCCTGAGGAGAGTTAGACAGTAACAGAAACTGAAACACAGGGAGTTTGCCATTTCCCAGATGCCCTCACCGCTGGAGCTGTACTGGATCTCTGAGCTCCCCTGCATCCACTTCACCAGTTGGTGAAGCAGAGCCCAGAACTGTTTCTGAAGAGCTCCGCATGCTGCTGCGGCTGGTCCAGGACCACACTTTGGGAACCACTGTTTTTTAGCATAATTCCCATGGAGACACACTCCCAGTGTCTGCTCTCTGCAGATCCCCAAAGTCATTCTGTGCCTTAGGCAATAGTTTCTCCCCTAAAAAAGGTTTCAGTCTGATTTTTGTGTGTGTGTGTGTGTTGTTTTTGTCTCCTTTTGAAATTATCTTTTGATTTATGTTTTTATTTGGTTCAAAATTCAAAAGCTTCAGGAAGGTAAGAAGTCTTGTTCTCCCCAGTCCGGTTCCTGACAGAACCACAGCTCTCACTTTCTTGTTTATTCTTCATAAGACATTGTATGCATCTGCCAGAAACATAATATTTTTTCCCTTTCACACAAATTTTAGCAAACTACACACGTTTCCCTACACCTGGCTTTTCTGTCCTTAAGCAAGTACCGTGGAGACCTTACCCCGGGACTATATCAACAGCCACCTAGTTTTTTTATTCATTTTATTTTATTAAAAGTATTGTGGTAGCATCGGTTGATACTAACATTATATAAATTTCAGGTGTGCATCTTCAAAATAAGACATCAGTAAACTCTATTGTATGCTCACCAGCTAAAGCCGTCTCCTTCCATTACTATATATGCGACCCCCTTTGCTACCCTGGTTCTGTCCACCCCTTCTGCTCTGGTAACTTCTATTCTGTCCCCTGTAACAATGAGTTTGTTTTTTGTTGGCTGGTTGGTTGGTTTTGTTTATTTATTTGTACTTTCTGTTTTATATCCCCCTAAAAGTGAAACCACATGGTTCTCCTTTTCCATTGATGAACAAATATGATCAAAATCCATTCACATTGTTGCAAATGGCAATATTTCATCTTTTTTGGGGGCTGAGTAGTGTTTCAACACTCTTCTTTATCTATTCATTTGGTTGGTTCCAGTCTTGGCTACTGTGAATAATGTTGCAATGAATATATGGTTACACATACCTTTACAAATAAATGTTTTCAGTTTGGGGGATTAGATACCCAAAAGGCATTGCTGGGTCATCTGGTAGCTCTATTTTTAATTTTTTGAGAAACTCCATACTGCTTTCATCAGTGGCTGCACCAGTCTGCCTTCCCACCAACAGTGTATGAGAGTTCCTTTTCTCCACATCCTTGCCAGTACTTGTTATTTCTTGCCTTTAAAAAAAATCCTATCTAATAAAAGAGTAATATGCAGATTGACCATCACTCCGACACACAAGAGGGCTGCCCCCATGTGGTCAAAGATCCTTTCTCCATGTGGACACAAGATGGCCAGCAGGGGAGGGCTGTTGGGAGGTTCCAGGGCAGTTGGGGGCCCCCAACTTCCCTCCTCTGCCAGCCTGGTCACCCCTAACTGCCCTCCCCTGCTGGTCTGATCACCCCCCAACTGCCCTCCCTTGAAGGCCTGGCCCCTCTCAACTGCCCTCCCCTGCTGGTCTTATTGCCCACAACTGCCCTCCCTTGCAGGGCCTGGAACCTCCCAACAGCCCTCTCCTGCTGGCCATCTTGTGGTGGCCAACTTGTGTCCACATGGGGGCAGGATCTTTGACTTCCTGGGGGCAGCCCTCTTGTGTGTTGGAGTGATGGTCAGTCTGCGTATTGTTCTTTTTTTCCCACTGAGAACATTTTATTGGCCTTTTGGACAGAAATGGGCATTTATTTGCCAGGAAAGATGATGCCATCATACTTCTGCTGGAACCAGGCATGGCTCCTCTTTGCTGATTCTGTGTTTGGCCCCAATGCAGCCTGTCCTGTGTTTCTTGTCTGTGATGCTGAAACCTGGCCTACCCAGCACCACATAGAAGTCCAGGCTGTAGATACTAATGCTTGGGTCATATTTGATCCCCATATCGATGTGTTCCTGGATCCCAAAACCAAAGTTTCCAGTATCTGAGAAGTTATTTTTTCGTAATTCGTATTCTCACACCTTTAGACCTTTCTCCAAGATTTCTTCTGCCTTGGCCCCATGGACTGGGCAATGGACAGTGATCTTTTCGTTTCTCCTGATGCCAAAGGACCTGACGGTGTACCTGGCTTTGGAGAAGACGGGGTCTGGCCCATGAGCTGCTCCAGCACCTGGGCTGCCCGCGTCAGTCTGTTCCCACTCTCTCCCCCACAGATGTTGAGGCAGAGCTGCAGATGAGCAGCCTCCGCATCGGGTTCTCCTTTTCCCCTTGATCCTGCACCATGATGAGAGACAGGAAGAGAGAGTGTGCATATTGCTTTTTTATTAGATAGGATAGAGGCCTGGTGCATGGGTGGGGGCCAGCTGGTTTGCCCTGAAGGGTGTCCCGGATCAGAGTTAGGGTTCTCTTGGGGCGTGCAGTGGCCTGGGTGAGAGGCCTGTGGTGGTTTGCAGGCCAGCCATGCTCCCCAGTGACCCAAGCAGAGGGCCTGGTATCTGGGATTAATTTGTGTAACTTTGTAGCCTGGAGCAGAACCAAGCCTTCTGTTTGCTCCGTGGTGACAGCCATTTCTGTTGGGATTATGTATCTTCTATAACTGAAACTTTGTAGCATTGAGTGGAGGCCTAGGCCAGCAAGGGCAGGTAGAAAGCTTGGCTTCCTCCATTGGCAGGGAAACCCAAGCCTCCCTCCTGCTCTCTGTGGCAGCAGCCATCTTGGTTGGGTTTACTTGCATATTCACTCCTGATTGGCTGGTGGGCATGTCTTGTGGGTGTAGTGGAGGTATGGTCTATTTGCATATTACTCTTTTATTAGACAGGATACTGATAACAATTCACATATTGTTATGCTAAGTACAAACTCATTATATATTCAAGGTTACAACTGTCTGTAACAATATCTCACATGGAGCCCTTTGTAATATCCGCAAACAAAGAGGCTTGAAAAGTATGAATATGGGATACTTCCTGTATGTGGTGCTCAGAGATTTGGAAGAAACACTCCCTCTGGGCCATGCACAATAAATGATTCCTAATTAATTGGCTCATTAAGGTATCTTGTATCTCATTTGCTGATTTATGATACAACAATCAAATTTGGTGGTGTTTAGCCATTCACAGTATTCTTAGTAGTCCTTTGTATTTCTGTGCTGTTCATTTAAACTTGCCTCCTTTCATTTGATTTTATTGAGTCTTTATTTCAGAAAGGAAGGGAGAGGGAAAGAGAGATAGCAACATCAATGATGAGAGAGAATCATAGATGGGCTGCTGTTTGCACATCCCACACTGAGGATCAAGCTGGCAACCCAGCATGTGTCCTGATTGGGAAATGAAGTGTGACCTCCTGGTTCATAGGTCGATGCTCAATCACTGAGCCACACCATCCAGACAAGAGTTATGTCTTCTTGATGAGTTCTCCCCTTTGTTGTTATAAAATGTCCATTCTGGCTTCCTTATCATGAAACCTGTTTTATCAGATACAAGTGCTGCTTGCCCCTTTTCTTCAGCTGCCATTAACGCGGGCATCATCTTTCTCCCCTTCGCTTTGAGCCTCTGTCTTTGGGTCTCAGACGTGTCCCCGCAGCCTGTGGTTACGGCTTGTGTGTTAGCCTATCCTGCTCCTCTGCTCCTTTGGTGGTGATTTCAGGACATGTAGGGGATTATTGATATCTTCTGCTTTCTGGTTCCTCAGCATTTCCATTGTTTCTTTTCCCTTATGATTCTGTCTGACATTTTAATTTGGTGACTTTCTGTGATTTTCTTTCTCTGTTTTTATTTTTTATGATTTGTGTATCAGCTCTGGATTTTTTATTTGTGATTAAGATTAGGTTTGTATAAAATGTCTCTTATATGCAATAGTCCTTCTTCTGATTATCTCCTATTTTCCTTCACTTGTATTCATTTAGTCCTTTTCCTCCCCCCCTTTTATGACTTTTGCTGTTACAAGTTATCCCTTTTTATATTGTGCCTTTATTACCATATTGTTGTAGTTAAGGTTATTTCTTAGTATTTCCTGATTTTCTTGTTTTTAAATATGTTTTTATTGATTTTTTTATGTTAAAAGAGGAGGTTTATTCCACACTAACGAGCGAGATTCTTTAAGGAGGAGGTAGAGAAACCAGGGTTAGAGGAGGGGGAGGAAAAGAAGGAGGAACCCAACCAGGCTGGAGAGAGCAGCAACACTTTGAAGCAGTGAACTCACCTTCTGAGGGAAGGAACAGGAAGGGGTGGGGCCCAGGGTGGAACAGGAAGGGGTGGGGCCCAGGCACTTGGCATACGCTGATTGGTAGTTGAATGTCTTGGGGATGTCCCAGCAGCAGAGGCTGGTTATGTCATGCTCCACCCATCAGCTGGAAGGGAGGATCTACCATTCCAAGCTTTTGGTGATATTTTAAAAAATTGAGTCTGGGCAAGGTCAGGGGGTGAAGGTCCATTTTCCATAGCTACTTCCAGCTGAGTGGGGGCATCATTAGGGGTGTCTACCCGGGGTCTCAAGGATTCTGGTGTTAGGTTCTGAATTCAAGGCCAGACAGATCTCTCCCACCTTCTGGTTGGTGACACCTGTATTCTGTTCTGCAAAAGACTAGTGAAACAGCGCATGAGACAGAGGCCAAAGAGCAAAATTAAAGGAATAGATACCAGTGGGCCTCATAATGGGAGGAGCCATGGGAGAGTTTTCCGTGCTGGACGAGGGTGCAGCAGCATGGTTTCCCCAAGGGACTGGTTGGTGAAGTCTCGAGAGTGATCCTGTTGAGTCACTGGGAGGTAAAAGCTGGTCCTGAGGCTGCCACAGCATCACTTGTCTGGTTTTGCTGTTTTTCTGGGCCTGGAGCTGAGATACAACCTGAGGTAAGGTTTTTGAGGAGGACGGAGTCCTGCTGGCTGAAGGGCTGGTCCTCGGGAGTCATGGTGGTCTGGTCCTGGCCTGGGCAGAAACCTGTCAGCGTGTTCCTGAAGCAGGTGCCTGAGTAAGGGCAGGTATGGAAGATAAATTCAAAGGGCTTAAGAAGGTGTGGATCCTTGGTGTAGCCCAGATTCCCGTCAGGGCCATGGGGAGGAGGTACAGCCCGGAGCTGTGAATTTCTAGAGAGAGTTTAATTAGATGGTCTTTAAGGAGGTTGTTGACCCTCTCAATCTTACCTGATGATTGTGGGCGTTAGGGTGTGTGCAGTTTAGTTAAGTCAGATTAGAGAGAGGAAAATCTGAGAGTCCCGCCCAAAGCTGAGTGAGGGGCTCTGATGATCTCGGGGCAGGATTTCGTTGCTGCAGGTTGAGTGGAGGCAGCAGGAAGGAGAGTGGCCGGGTTCAGGGCTGAGGACTGAGTTAGGGAGATGTCAGGACTCTTGAGGAACAGAAGATGGAGTTCCTGCATGCAAGTGGGGGCAAGGAGAGATAAGGATGGGTGATACGTCCTGTAGTTTATGGGTGGAGAAGACCTGTAAGGGTTGCTGGAGGCAGATCTTCTGGGCTGCATGGAGGCTAGTGAGAATGGAGGCTGCAGCCAGATCCTGGAGGCAGGGCTGCCATCCCCGAACCATGGGATCAGCTGTCTGGACAGGTAGACTACGGTGGGTGAAGGCTGCCCGTAGAGGCTGGGTGAGGACCCCCATAGCCATTCCCTGTTATCATTAGTAAATGGTTAGAAAGGCTTAGAGATGCCCGGGAGGAGAGAGAGAGAGGGAGAGAGGGAGAGAGATGCCAGAAGGGTATCCCAGAGTTAGAAAAAGCCTGGCAAACGAGGGAGGGTGGGGAGAGGGGGCCTACTGGTGTTTCTTTAGTGGCCTGGTATAGTGGCTCCATTTACAATTCCTGTGAACAGTTAACTTTAGAACTTCTTTCTTTCTTTCTCTCTTCCTTCCTTCCTTCCTTCCATTAAATATTTCTTTTTAAAAATATATATATATTTTATTGATTTTTTACAGAGTGGAAGGGAGAGGGATAGAAAGTCAGAAACATCGATGAGAGAGAAACATCGATCAGCTGCCTCTTGCATGTCCCCTACTGGGGATGTGACCACAGCCAAGGTACATGCCCTTGACCGGAATCGAACCCTGGACCTTTCAGTCCGCAGTCCGATGCTCTATCCACTGAGCCAAACCGGTTTCGGCTCCATTAAATACTTCTAATCATGTCTAGCAATTAATGTTTCAGTATTGTATGCCATTTAAAATATTTAGAAAAGGCAGGGGGAGGAGGAAACAGGCCCTGAAACCTTTTTCCAGGCTTCTAACTGCTTGAAATTCAAAACTGCTACTTTTTCCTAGAGATAAAGATCTAAGTTTCTGATAAGCCTGTGCCAGCAAGAAAGTTGTTCTCTAGGGAGGGTGAGCTGGGGAGGGGCAGGGAGGGAAGGTGCTGAGGCCACAGCAGTTTTCAGAGCATTAAAGGGTGATTTGCTGTCAATACTCATGACCAAGATCGTGGAAGGGAAGAGTGGCCCGGAAAAAGGAGAGCAGGACAGAGAAGGTAGCCCCCGTATCGACCAGAAAGGAGACCTGCTTACTTGCTACGGTGAGCGTGATGGGGGTCGTCAAGTTCAGGCATCTTCAGTCTTCAGCCAGTCCCAAAACGGGCAGTGGCGGGTCATGAGCTGGAAGGGCGGCCCCCCTATGCTGAGACGCAGAGAGCCGTCACTTTTCTAGGGTCCCCCACTTTCCCAGTGGCCGTTTTGACTGCACGCTGGAAGGGCTTGGTTGGAGCCCGGGGCTGGGGCACTGCTGTGCCCAGTGGCCTTCGTTTCCACACATGAAGCATCTTCCAGGTGGCGTTTGTCCTCTCATTGCACCCCCACCATGCACAGTCCCCTTTGGATCATGCATGGCTGCACACAAAGCTATCTTACCAACTCAGGGAAGCAGTGAAAATGGGGCAGAAAGAAAGAGATCGCAAACAACAGGAATGGAGGAAAACAACAGAAATGGAGGAAAACAAATGATCAGATATAGAGTTCAAAACCACAGTTATAAGGTATTTCAAGAGGCTCCTAGAAAAGGCCTATAAGCTTAGACAGAACCTCAAGGATGTGAGCAAGAGCCTCGAGGAGATGAGCGAGACCCTCATATGAAAAATGACCAACTAGAAACTAAACAAACACTGACTGAAATTAAAAATATTTTACAGAAACCCAACAGCAGACTAGAGGAACGCAAGAATCAAGTCAAAGATTTGAAATACCAAGAGGTCAAAAACACTCAACCGGAAAAGAAAAAAGAAAAAAGAATCCAAAAATTTGAGGATAGTATAAGAAGCCTCTGAGACAACTACAAACATACCAACATCAGAATTATGGAGATGCCAGAAGAAGAGAGAGAGCAAGGGAGAACCAAGATGGTGGCATAAGTAAACACCTATCTTGGATGGTGAGCAAGTTTAAAACTACACGTACACAGCAAGTTTAAAACTACAACTTAACGAAAGAACAAACACCATCAAGAATCACTGGAAAGCTGGTTGAGTGAAAATTCTACAAATAAAAGTGAAGATAAGACACTGTGACTCGGAGGAGCGGCTGAGGACAGCGTTGAAGATATGTGCGGAGAGAGGTTTGGAGCGCGAGCGCCAGCAGATAGGGCGGGCGGCTGAAAACTGGCCAGTTTTCTCGAACGGGGAGACTAAGACGTCCCACTAGACTGATTCTCCAGCTCTGGGCGAAGTCCAGGGAACCCACTATCATACGGGGTAAAAACTGGACAGTGGGGAGGCACGCCGAAGCTCGGGTGCTGCAAGGGTCTGCCGGCTTGTGGAGAAGGCGAGCTTGTGCGGAGTGCGCATGAACTTGGGAACAGCGCAGCAGCCTGACCACGCAGAGAGCACTCGTGACTTGCTCTTCCATTCGGGAAACCGTCAGACTACATTGTTTTGCGACCCTGGGTGAGACATTGGGTGTGCAGACTCATTTGGGGAGAGGCTGGATTCTCTGGCAGCCAGTGAAGCTCAGCAGCGGCTCTCTCTCAGAGGTGCTGGCGGCCATTGCCCCCAGCACAGAGTCCTTGGGGCCGCATAGGACGCAGCTGATGCTGTCTGCTTGGCCTGGAGACTCCGCCCATCCAACCTGAGCACAGCTGAACTTCTCAGACAATTGGCCTGGAGTTCAACCCCTCCAAGTGCTATCAATGATTAATCTAGGCTTAACTTCAACAAGACTGTGCAACCCATATCCACCTCAGGTAACTGGGGAGGCTGAGCCACTGTCCCTTGTAGGACGTCTACCACAAAAAGCTAATTGACCAACTCAGGGAAGCAGCCACCATGCAGAGACATGGAAAGAAATCAGATGTGAAAGAAATGGAGGAAAAAAACCCCGACTGGACATGGAATTCAAAACCACGGTTATAGGGCTTTTCAAGAGACTCCTAGAAAAGGTCGAGACCTATAAGGAAATAAGCAAGACCTACAAGGAAATGAACGAGACCTACAAGGATATGAAGGAGACTCTCAAGGATATGAAAAATGACCAACCAAAAATTAAGCATACACTGACTGAAATAAAAAATATTATACAAAGACCTAAAAGTACTCTAGAGCACCCCAAGAACCAAGTTAAAGATTTGAAATACAAAGAGGGAAAATCCACTCAGCTGAAAAAGCAAGAAACCAAGAGAATCCAAAAAATTGAAGATAGTGGAAGGGGCCTCTGGAACAACCTCAAGCACACCAACATCCGAATTATAGGGGTGCCAGAAAAACAGAG
The DNA here is from genome assembly GCA_027563665.1 of Antrozous pallidus. Lineage (NCBI taxonomy): Eukaryota > Metazoa > Chordata > Mammalia > Chiroptera > Vespertilionidae > Antrozous > Antrozous pallidus. The sequence goes on along the minus strand of CM050517.1, from coordinate 2,000,571 downwards.
AGAGCAAGACAATGAAAACCTATTTGAAGAAATAGTGACTGAAAACTTCCCACACCAGGTGAAAGAAATTGACTTAGGAGTCCAAGAAGCGCACCGAACCCCAATATATAGGAACCCTAAGAGGACCACACCAAGGCACATCATAATTAAAATGCCAAGAGCAATAGACAAAGAGAGAATATTAAAAGCAGCAAGAGAAAAACACTTAATTACCTACAAGGGAGCACCCATACGCTTGTCAGCTAACTTCTCAACAGAAACTATGCAGGCCAGACGGGAGTGGCAAGAAATTTTCAAAGTAATGAAAAGCAAGAACCTACAACCAAGATTACTCTATCCAGCAAAGCTATCATTCAGAATTGAAGGTCAGATAAAGAGCTTCACAGATAAGAAGAAGCTAAAGGAGTTCATCAATACCAAACCAGTATTATATGAAATACTGAAAGGTATTCTTTAAGAAGATGAAAAAGAAAAAGGTGTCTGCTTCAAACTAGAGCATGGATGGAACTGAGAACATTATGCTAAGTGAAATAAGCCAGTCAAAGAAAGATAAGTATCACATGAATTCACTCATTTGTGGAATACAGTGAACAATAAACTGATGAACAAAAACAGCCAGAGACAGAAAAGCATTGACTGTCAAACCTCAGAGGGATGGTAGGGGAAAGGCGGGAGTAAGGAGAAGAGATCAACCAAAGGACTTGTGTGCACGCATATAAGCCTAATCAATGAACACGGACACCAGGGGTGTGTGGGCATAAGTGGTGAGGGGTGAAAGGGGGAATTGGAAGGGGTAATGGGTGATGAGTGTAAGGTTCTACGCCGCCGTGAGAGAAACTGCAGGCAGGGAGTCCGAATGAGTGAGCGAATTAATCAGGCTTTATTGGGGGTCTCTGGGCGGGTTCACAGGCTCGGGGGGAATGGAGCCGGGGAAGTCACATCCTGTGACTGGGGCCAGGAGAAGGGGAAAAGAGGGGACCCAGCCAGACCACCTCCCGGACTGCCTGGGAGAACAGTCTGGGAGAAAAGGTGCCATGTGGCGCACCGAGACACATTTTAAAGGGCCAGAACAGGCAGGGGTTGGGCCCAGGGCAGAATGGGAAGGGTGGGACACAGGGCACTCTGGTATGTGATTGATTGGTGGCTCAATGTCTCTGTCAATTACATCATAACTCCGCCCACCAGTTGGGGGGGGGTACCTATCATTCCAAGCTTCTGATAATATTAAAAAAATAATTGAGAGTCCAGGCAAGGTCTAGGGGGTGAAGGTCCATCTTCCGTAGCTACTTCCAGCTGAGAGGGGGCGTCTACCCGGAGTCTCAAGGATTCTGGTGTTGGGTTCTGAATTTAGTGACAGATCTATCTTGTGGTTGGCGAACGTCTGCATTCTGTTCTGCAAGAAACATGGTTTCCCCAAGGGACATGGTTTCCCCAAGAGACTGGTTGGTGAAGTCTCAAGAGCGATCCAGTTGAGTCACTTGGAGGTAAAAGCTGGTCCTGTGGCTGTCACAGCGTCACTTGTCTGGTTTTGCTGCTTTTCTGGGCCTGGACCTGAAATACAACTTGAGGGAGAGTAAGGTTCTTTAGGAGGACAGAGCCTGGGAGCCGTGGTCGGCTGGTCCTGGCCTGGGTAGAAACCGGTCAGCGTGTTCCCGGAGCAGTTGTCTAAAAAGGGCTTAAGAAGGTGAGGCTCCTGAAAAGGGCTTGCAGGAGGTGGGGCTCCTTGGTGTAGCCTGGATTCCGGTCAGGCCCATGGGCAGGGGATGCAGCCAGGAGCTGTGAATTTCTAGAGAGGGCCTCTGACAACCTGGGGCAGGAGTGCGTTGCCACAGGTTGGGTGGAGGAGAGTGGCTGGGTTCAGGGCTGTGGACTGGGTTCGGGAGATGTCAGGATTCTCGAGGAACAGGAGATAGACTTCCTACATGTAATGGGGAGGGGAGGAGCACAGAAGGTCCTGTAGTCTATGGTGGGAAAGACCTGTAAGGGTTGCTGGAGGGAGCTTCCGGGCCTCCTTGGTGAGAATAGCGGCTGCAGTCAGAGTCCGGAGGAGGGTTGTCATCCTCGAACCGTGGGATCAAGCTGTCTGGACAGATGGGCTATGGGGGTGAAGGCTGGTCCTAGGGGCTGGGTGAGGACCCCCATAGCTATTCCCTGTTTATCATTAGTAAAATAGTTGGAAAGGTTTAGGGATGTCTGGGAAAGAGGGAGAGAGATGCCAGAGGGTATCCTGGAGTTAGAAAAAGCCTGGCGAACAAGGGAGGGTGAGAAGAGGAGGCCTACTGGTGTTTCTTTAGTGGCCTGGTATAGTGGGTCCTTTTACCATCCTTGCCCCTTCCATTAAATAATTGATAAGCTTGAGCCAGCAAGAAAGTTGTTCCCTAGGAAGGGTGGAGCAGGGGAGAGGGCGGGGTGAGGAGGCGCTGAAGCCAGAGCAGTTTTCAGAGCTGAAGGGTGATTTGCCATCAGTACCCATGACCGAGATCGCGAAGGAAAAGTGGCCCAGCAGAGGAAGGCAGGACAGAGAAGGTAGCACCCGTGTCGACCAGAAAGGAGACCTGCTCACCCGCTACCTGGAGCATTAACCTGGGCTCGGCGTGGGTGATGGGGGTTGTGGAGTCCGGGCATCTGCAGTCTTCAGCCAGTTCCAGCATGGCCGTCGGCTGGTCAGGACTGGAGGGACGGCCCCTCTGTGCTGAGACGCGGAGGGCCCGTCACTCTCCCAGGGGCAGTCGCTTTTCTTGGTTGGAGGCCGGGGCCGGAGGCACGGCCTTTTCCAGTCGGTGGCCTTGTTTCCGCACGTGAAGCATTCTCCAGGCGATGCTTGTCCTCTTGTTGCACCCCCACCACGCACAGTCCGTGGGCCTCAGATCTGCTTCAAGGCTTGGGTTTGCAGGGTCACCTTCTAAGGCGGGCCTATTCTGCCTGCTTCCCAAGGGGAATTAAGAGTTAAATGTCATGTTTGGATCTCGGACCTGGGTTTGAGGCATAAAGAGAGGGATAGAAAGTCAGAAACATCGATCAGCTGCCTCTTGCACGCCCCCTATTGGGGATGTGCCCGCAGCCAAGGTACATGCCCTATTATCAGAAGCCTGGAATGATAGGTACCCCCCCCCAACTGGTGGGCGGAGTTATCTAAATTATATTGAGGCCATTCGACCTGGGACAAGAAGATGAGCTTCTTCTTGTGAAGGGTTTGAGAATATCCCAATTTGGTAAAATTTTGGAGGAGACACCCGAGAGGGGTCTAGAGATCGATCTTGGACTCAGAGGCACCCATGACTTTCCTCTAGGATGGGGACCCTGGACCCCTGAGTGTCGAGGAGTAACAGATATGGAGGAGGCGTCCCCCCTTGATATCTGCCTCCAGATGGAACAGCAGGCAGGGAGGCAATTGGAAGGCGTCCCCTACAATCGTCTCCTGCAAGGACTCCAGGAGTCCGGAATGGAGGGGAACCTCGGCACGGCCGTGTCTAGGGCGAGAAGCCCCGGTGATGACACGGGGTCCAGGGAAGGGGGTAAGGACTCCAGGAGTCCGGAATGAAAAACTTACAGATCGAAAAGAAGTTGGTGGAGCCTCCGGGTCCAAGGTGCTGGAAAGCGGCAAGGAGAAGGAGAGAGGGGGGACTCTCACCCCAGTCTGACTGGGACCGGTCACAAAACCCCTCTCCCGGGTTTCGGCACCAAAATGTAAGGTTCTACGCCACCATGAGAGAAACTGCAAGCAGGGAGTCCGAATAAGTGAACAAATGGATCAGGCTTTATTGGGGGTCTCCAGGCGGGTTCACAGGCTCAGGGGGAATGGAGCTGGGGAAGCCGCACCCTGTGACTGGGGCTAGGGGAAGGGGAAAAGAGAGGACCCAGCCAGACCGCCTCCCGGACTGCCTGGGAGAACAGTCCGGGAGAAAAGGTGCCACGTGGTGCACCGAGACACATTGTAAGGGCCGGAACAGGCAGGCGTTGGGCCCAGGGCGAAATGGGAAGGGGTGGGCCACAGGGCACTCTGGTATGTGACTGATTGGTGGCTCAATGTCTCTGTCAATTACATCATAACTCCGCCCACCAGTTGGGGGGGTACCTATCAATGAGGACACATATGTAATACCTTAATCAATAAAGAAATAAAAAAAAAAACCTAAATGCCATGTTCACTGGATCCTGGACCTGGGTATGAGAAGGCGCTAGGGGAGGGGGTGACGGAGCAGGTAGGGGGCCGTGAGCCAGAGGGGGAAGAAAGCGGCAGGGGTGGCCACACCAGGCTGGGCCTGTGGGGGCAGGCGTGGGAGGTCTCTGTAACTATTTAAAGAGAAGGGTTGGACTTGCTGTGTCAAAATGGTGGCCCCCATGGGAGCGGCAACTATGCAGCCAGCATGGCGGCTGCTCACAATACACAAGCGAAGAGCAAACCAAAACAGAAATTTCTCTCAGCTGTTTGAAGTGGCTGGCGGGACGGTGGGTGGACGGCTCTCACGCCATGCATCTGCCCGGCTTGGCTCGTGGCCTGAGGCAGCGAAGGCAGCTCCCACAGTGGGAGCAGCTGTGGGGACAGGGCGGCCGGGAAAGGGGCAGCTGTGGCGAAGAAGGAAGAGGAAGAGAGGGAGCAGAAGGCAGGGGTGGTAGGTGCGAGAGGGGTGGAAATGAGAGAGCAGCTGGGTCGAAAGAGTCAGAGACACAGTCAGAGAGACAGAGAGACAGAGAGAGGGGCTGAAGAGCAGTTTGAGGGGGTTTCCCGTGAGCTAGCAGAACCTGGGCTATGGAACAGAAGGAGCAGAGGGAGGAACGGGAGCGCAGAGAGAAAAAGGCCTGGACATGTGGGACCTCGGACCACTTCCTGGCTTTCCGACAGAAAAGGTCTGTGAGGATGCTGAGTCCTGCTTTCAGGTCATCTGGACCTGTTCCAATTCATACTGAGGCCATGCCACGTTACAGAAGTAAATGAGGCATTTAGGACACAGATCCTGGGACAGACCTAGCTTAGCCAGGTTGGTGAGGAGCGGCATCCTGCTCTCTCCCCTACTCCACCCTTCCTAGAGGTGTCTTAGGGTCCGATTTTGATTTTTGATTGCCCATTCCAATTCCTGAGATTGGGTGGCAAGAGGCCAAGGACCAGCGCCCCAGTCTTTGAGCCAAGGCTACGAATGGGGAACCCGAGAGACAGCAGAGGACATCTCCTCTCCTTCCCGGGGTCCGGACAGAAGCCAGAAAGCCAGAGAACTGAGGGGAGCAGGAACGTCTTCGCTGCATCCCCAGGTTTGGAACTCCTCCCGGAGGGGCTATGCCTGGAAGGCAATCTCTGACGTGGGCCGCAGTTTATGGACAGAGATGCTGGGAAAAGTGCCAGGAATTAGCACGGGCTGGGACTTACAGCTGACATTGCTGAGCCAGGGGGAGGCTGAGTGCCCTGAGCCACGAGGGGAGAAGAGGGGGGACACCCCGACCGTGAACAGTCAAATGGGATGCTCACACCCCTCCCGGGTTTCACGGCACCAGATGTAAGGTTCAAGGCTCAGGAAACGGGAGCCAAAGACCAAGACACGTTAAAAGAGGAGGTTTATTCCGCACTGACAGGTGAGAGTCACTATAGAGGAGGTAGAGACACCAGGATTGGAGCGGGGAGAGGGAGGGACCCAACTGGGCTGGAGAGAGCAGCCTGTTTTTATTGATTTTAGAGAGAAGAAGAGAGAGGGAGAGAGAGAAACGTTGACGAGAGAGAGACAGATTGACCTCCTACTGGGGACTGAGCCCGTAATCCGGACACGTGCCACGACTCAGAGCTGAGCTGGAGCTCTCAGGGCATGGGGCATGCTCAGCCAACTGAGCCACACCCTCCAGGGTGAGGCCTGTTGTTTGATATCCTATTCTGAAGTACATTTGCAGTTTTTTTATTCTGTCTGTCAGTCTACTCAAAATTTGGCCTATTTTTGCATTTTTGTGTCTGCTAGAAGAGCTTTTTATAACAATTTTTGTAATGTAGGTCATGTGGCGATAAATTCTCTCAGCTGTTGTTTGGGAAAGCCCTTTTATCTGCTTTACTAGAGGCCCGGAGCATAACATTTGTGCACGGGGCAGGGGTGTCCCTCAGCCCAGCCTGCACCCTCTCCAATCTGGGACCCCTCGAAGGATGTCTGCTTGCCCATTTAGGCCCAGGGTTGGGCCTAAATGGGCAGTAGGACATCCCTCTCACAATCCAGGACTGCTGGCTCCCAACTGTTTGCCTGCCTGCCTTCCTGATTGCCCCTAATCGCTTCTGCCTGCCAGCCTGATCACCTCCTAAACATTCTCCTGTCAGCCTGTTTGTCCCTAACTGCCCTCCCCTGCAGGCCTGGTCACCCCTAATTGCTCTCCCCTGCAGGCCTGGTCCTCCCCAACTGCGCTTCCCTGCAGGCTTCATTGCCCTGAACTGACTTCCCTTGTAGGCCTGGTCCGCCCCTAACTGCCCTCTCCTGCTGGCCATCTTGTGGTGGCCATTTTCTGTTCACCTGGGGGCAGCCATCTTTGGCCACATGGGTATGGCATCTTGTGTGTTGGAGTGATGGTCAATTTGCATATTACTCTTTTATTAGATAGGATGGAGGCCTGGTACACAGGTTGGGACCAGCTGGTTTGCCCTGAAGGGTGTCCCAGATCAGGGTGGGGGTTCTCTTGGGGTGTGGGGTGGCCTGGGTGAGGGGCCTGTGGTGTTTTTCAGGCCAGCCACACACCCCAGAGACCCAAGTGAAGGCCCTGGTATCTCGGATTTATTTATTTATTTATCTTCTATAATTGAATTTTTATAGCCTGGAGTGCAGCCAAGCCTCCTGCTCACTCCGTGGCTGCCACCATTTTTGTTGGAATTTATTTATCTTCTGTAATTGAAACTTTGTAGCATTGAGTGGAGGCCTGGGCCCGCCAAGGTGTGCGAAAAGTTTGGCTTCCTCCATTGCCGGGGAAGACCAAGCCTCCTACTCGCTCTGTGGCCACAGCTATCTTGGTTTGGAGTTAATTTGCTTGATTGCTCCTGATTGGCTGGTGAACGTGGCTTGTGGTTGTAGCCAAGTGATGGTTAATTTTGCATATTACTCTTTTATTAGATTAGATATTTTAAGTTCAACTTTGCTGGATGTATCATCCTTGGCCTATGGTTTCATTAAGGTAGGTAGATAGATATTAATCAAGGAAGGAAGCGAAGGGAATCAGACATTGTTGAGCATGGTGGGCTTGGGAGCTGAACTGGACACTAAGCCCGCCTGCTTCCCTGGGGAGTGACAGCTTCACACACTCCTCAGGGAACCACCAGGCAATTCCCACAGGTCACAAGGGGAAGGAGAGAACCACAAAGGGGAGGAAAGCACATGAGCAGTAGGAGTGAAAATGGTGACCATAGAGGCCTGTCAGTCTAGCCTGGTAAAGGGATCAGACTGGATAAGACACAATCCTGAAGATCAAGAAACAGTTTGTTTATGGGGTGGACCCACCACAAGCCTCAAACACCGAGGAAGTTGACTGAAAACAGCATCCGGTCCTTCCCAAGTCCAAGATAATATAATCCCAGCTTAACAAAGAAGCTCTCTCCTCCCCACAGGACCACCTACTCCCCTGTTTGTGAGCATTCTCTCTCCACAGCAACCGTGCGGCCCTGGCCGCAGTGTGCACTCTGAACGCAGCTCCGAGTGGGAGCCTGGTGCCGCAGCGCCACACCAGATCGCAGCTGGGAACAGCGCTGAGCTACCTGAACAGGGACTGAAGCCGCTGGTGCCCGGCCAATGGCACCAGAACCTGTGGACACTGGCCTGTCTTTGGCTCTGATGAAGATGATGCGGGGTCTTCCTCCAGGGTGTGATGGATGGACATGGGACACTGAGGATCAGGGGCGGCCTTCTAGCTCCACCTCCACGAAATGGACCATCACACCTCATCCCCATGTATGTCTCCTGGAATGTTCTTTCTTGCCGACTCTGTGAAAGAACATGATTACTTCTGGCAGCAGTTTCTCTTTCAATATTTTAAATATTTTCTTTATTCTTTCCTGAGTTGTAATGTTTCTATTTAAAACTGTGATGATACTCTAATGATGTTTCCTTTGTAAATTATAGTCATCCCCCCCCCCCCCCCCCCCCCGGCTCACTTGAGAAGTCTTGCTCTGCCATAAATTCTTAATGGTATGAACCAACTGTGTCTTGGAGAAAGTCCTTTTTACCCTGATATAACTAGATGTCCTTTTAACTTCTTCCATTCTGATGTCCAGTTTTTTCATGGGCTTGGGGTTTCTTTGACTCTTGTTCTCCTTTCCCTCTCCTCTCCTTCTGTTAGTAAGTTGCTCTTCCTAATGTAGTTAAATAGTTTCTATTTTTTTTTAAATCTTTATTGTTGAAAGTATTGCAATATGTACCTTTTCTACCCCATTGGCTACCCCAGCCCACGCTTGCTCCTGCCTCAGGCCTCCACAACCCTATTGTCTATGTCCATGGGCTATGTGTATGTGCATACAAATTCTTTGTTTGATCCCTTCCCACGCACCCACCCTTCCCCACCTGCCCTCTGAGAGTCCGCACTCTGTTCCATGCCTCCTTGTCTCTGCATCCACTCTGTTCATCAGTTTATCTTGTTACTTAGATTCCAACAATGAGTCAACCAGCAAGAATTAACATAAGACTAAAAGTGTGGAAGCTTCTTCAACTACCAATGTGTCACCTAAACAATATGTGAATAGTTCAGACTTAACATAAGACTAAAAGTGGCAGCTGCTTCAGCTACCAATGTCTCACCTAAGCAGTGAGTGAATAGTTCAGACTTACAGAGCCATTAAGGTTGACCAGGTTTCCTGTTTGTTCTATTTACATCTCTATGTGGTTTCCTGCATCTCTCCCCTATCTTTCCACTCTTAAAAATTCTTGCATCTGCAGACCAGAGTCCTAGTTTTAACAGTTTTAAGTCCCAATTTCGATGTTTAACAGTTTTAAGTCCCAATTTCGATGTTTAACAGTTATAAGTCCCAATATTGATGTTCAACAGTTCCTTATGTGTACATTTCTGCAATGATAACTGGATGGTGGACAAATGGTGGCAATGCAGGTCCCACCCTCTCTGGTTTGGTCCTGGAAAACCTGCAGTGACGCACAGCTGCTGACTGCCAACATGGCAAGGCATCGTCAGTGTCCTCCATCTCTGGACTGTTTCTCCTCCTGTCTTCATGGTTGCAGCATGTCAATTCCTCTCGGTTTCAGGAATCCACATGGTTTTGTTTTTTTTAATTTTATTAATTTTTTACAGAGCAGAAGGGAGAGGGATAGAAAGTCAGAAACATCGATGAGAGAGAAACATCAATCAGCTGCCTCTTGCACGCCCCCTACTGGGGATGTGCCCGCAGCCAAGGTACATGACCTTGACCGGAATCAAACCTGGGACCCTTCAGTCCGCAGTCTGACACTCTATCCACTGAGCCAAACCGGTCTCGGCAGGAATCCACATGGTCTTAAAGTTATTTTCTGAAAATACACAAGCATAGTCTCTACCAAAAGTTAATAAAGGAATTTTTTGACTTGGGATCCTATTTATTTTTTCCCAAAACAATTTTCCTTTGCCTTATTTAGACATCATGTGTGTTTTTCATGGGTGTCTTGCTGTTAGGATTACAAATGAAAATTAATTTTTTAAAGTAAAAAATTTTTAATGTACGTATAGGAATAATTTTTTTATATGATATTGCTCCACTATCCCCCTTTTTTGTGAATTAATGGAGGCTTTTGGAAATTATATAATGCATTCTTGATAACTTAAAATTTTTAATTTTTTGCACAATAGTTTCATCGCATGTTAAGCAATTTTACCATGAGATGAACTATCAATAGAAATTTTAATTAATACTTTAGGAACAGCTTTTTATCCAGTACAATTAAATTTCCTAGAATATTCACTTATATTCTTTAGCCAAATTAAATTAATCTGAAAACTTGACTGCTATTTTACTGTCGAATTTAATACTCTAACAACAATCTTAGTTTACCCTGTAAATATTAATGGAAAGGATTGCTTTACATTCTTGAGTAGGCCTTGAGCATCCCTGGTGCTAGATATAGGGTAGCTGCTGTCAGCCAAGTTTCTCTTTGTTGCCTCAGTACCAGTCTGGGCTGGTCCAAGTCTTTGTCTGTTACCTGAGTCCCGATCTGAGCTGGGCATGGGAAGCAAGGCAGCCATGAGGCAGAAGACCTCCCTCAGAAGGGGTGAGTGTTCAAGCCCCTGCAGTGTTGGGGGGGTGAGGCTCTATGCCCCACTTCTGTTGGCCCCCAGGTTCTCTCCTGATGGCCCCTCTGCGACTGTGTCTGTCTTAGGTTGTCCCTCCCATGAGGAATCTTACTCGTCTTTAACTAACTAGCCATCCTCCGGGGCCAAGCAGGGTGATGTGAGGTTCATTTCTGTCTCCTTGGTAGCCTATGCTCTCGTGGCCTCCATGCCCAGTGCCTGCCTTGGGATCCCCTCGCCTGCTGGTGGGGCCCCGGCACTTGATCACGTATCTTGAGGAACCCAGGTTTTTTTTTCATCCAGGGAGGGCCCAGTTCACATCATTGGCAAGAGACAGATCCATGGTACCAGCCACCATGAGGCTTCAACCTCAGCATGAACAGAAAACTCAGGCACCAGCTGAAGGCAATTGGATGGTGAGAAGAGGGTTGTACCACTCGTCTGCTGATGGCACTTGGGCTGTTCCAGATCTTAGCTATTGTAAATTGCACTGCTATGAACATAGGGGTCCATACATTCTTTCTGATTGGTGTTTCAGGCTTCTTAGATTATATTCCTAGAAGTGGGATCACTGGGTAAAATGGCAGATCCATAGCCTATCTAATAAAAGAGTAATATGCAAATTAACTATGACTAAGCCACACCCACAAGTCACACCTACCAGCCAATGAGTATGCAAATTAACCCCAACCAAGATGGCTGTGGCCACAGAGCAAGCAGGAGGCTTGGGTTTTTCCTGCAATGTAGGAAGCCAAGCTTTCCCCACACCCTAGCAGGCCCAGGCCTCCACTCAAGATGTTAGAGAGTGGGAATTTTTGAGCACTACTGAGGCCAGGGACTATGCCCCAGACAGAGTAGTCAGTGCTGACACCAGGCCAGGCCTTTAGATACGGTCTCATGGCCCCTTCCCAGCTCGTAGGCCTTGCAAGACAGAACACTGTCGGCTTTCTGAAGAACAGGATGACCCTGTGGGTGGCATGGTGGTCAATGGCATGACTCTGACGTAGCTTGGGAAAAACTGTTTTGTCTTGGGTTGCTTGTTGTGCAAAAACAGGATGTGGTTAGTGTGCTTAAAAGTGGTCCTGCACAAAGGGTCGGGGCTGCTCTCTGGACTCCCTGCATGGAGGATGGCAGAGCAGTCCCCAGGAAAGCTAATAAAGACTCCCTAAATTTTAATTTGGTCTGGGCTCCAGTGGTTATTCACTCACATCTGCTCCATAACATTTAGAGGCCCCAGCGAGATAACCAACCTTTGACTGGTTCTGTGACCAGAGCCCACTGGGGTCCCCGACTCTCTGACTCAGGGGGAGATCTCTGAGAGACTTTCCTCAGCCCAGGGATTGGTAGAGGTCGGAGACCCCACCTGCTAAATTTCCTGATTGACTCTGATCGGAGTCACCTGGATCTGGTTTTTACTGGTAAGAAACTTATTCCTGGTTCTGTGGGTGCCCATCTGCGGTCTCTGGAAGGCTGGACACAACACTACTTTCGAGACCAGATCCTGGTGCACAATGGTGCCCGGTGATCCTCAGTTGGTTGTTATTGTCTTTGTTATTCTGTGTTATTGTGGTCTAATCGTCTTCATCAGTCTGCTTCATGTTGTCTGTACTCCCTGCAATATTTTTTTTTAAATTTCAGGAATTCAAGTGGTGAGCAGATGATTAAGGAGCCTCCATTAATGCTTTCTATTTACAGAAATTTTGTGAGCAGGAAGGAGTGAGGGTGGGGCACAGGACGGGAACAGGGAAGTGCTGGTGCAGAAGTGCTACTGCATGCTGGCCTTTTGGCCTCCAGTGAATAGACCGGGTTTGGGGCCCAGGGCAGCTGGACAGGCCTCCAGAGGGAAATGTAAGTGTGAGAGTCTGTGTGAAGTGAAAGCTACTTTGTGTTGTCTGGCTGTACACATGAGAGTATTTGTTATCTCTTTCTGTTGTTTAATTTGTTTAAAGATAGTGCAAATCCTGCTTTAGGGGGAAAACAGTAGAGAACTTTTAGTTGCTTTTCCTTGATTTATTTATTTATTTATTTATTTATTTATTTATTTATTTATTTATTTTTAAATGTATTTTTTAATATATTTTATTGATTTTTTACAGAGAGGAAGGGAGAGGAACAGAGAGTCAGAAACATCGATGACAGAGAAACATCGATCAGCCGCCTCTTGCACACCCCCCACTGGGGATGTGCCCGCAGCCAAGGTACATGCCCTTGACCGGAATCGAACTCGGGACCCTTCAGTCCGCAGGCCGACGCTCCATCCACTGAGCCACACCGGTCTCGGCTTTTCCTTGATTTATAATTTGCTATGTTAGTTTAAAATTTTGGAATTCTAGAGTTAATTTGTTAAGGTTTTCAATACAGAGAAGTTTAAACAAAGGCTTGTTGGGTTAGAATCATGTGGTCCCAAGAACTGCAACCTGCCTGCCCTTCCTGATAGATTTACAGTGGGTTTCTGGGGGAGGAAGAGAGCCCAGAACTGCCCCAGGTATGAGAAGGGCAGAATTCACTCTCAGCCTGCTGAGACAGAGGAGCCCTAGGCTGGGAGACGGGGGATGGTTGGAGATGTCAGAAGTGGTGAAGGTTGAGATCTTCTTGGACCCTGGGGTAAGAAGGAAAATCTGGGAGGGAGAGAAGCTGTTCCTTAAGTGTAAAAAGCCTGGCTATAGAGGATCTCAGACCGCTTGCCTTATTTCCCCTGCTAAGGACAGAGTAAATGGTTAGTACAGAAAAGGGGCTCCAGTGGGGAGAGCAGAGAGTTGTCAGGGCTGACACCAGGTCAGGCCTTGAGATACGGTCTCATGGCCCCTTCCCAGCTCGTAGGCCTTGCAAGACAGAACACTGTCGGCTTTCTGAAGAACAGGATGACCCTGTGAGTAACATGGTGGTCAATGGCATGACTCTGACGTTGCTTGGGAAAAACTGTTTTATCTTGGGTTGCCCGTTGTGCAAAAACAGGATGTGGTTAGTGTGCTTAAAAGTGGTCCTGCACAAAGAATCTGTGCTGCTCTCTGGACTTCCTGTGTGGAGGATGGCAGAGCAGTCACTGGCCGGCTAATAAAGGCTCCCTAAATTTTAATTTGGCCTGGGCCCCAGTGGTCATTCACTCGCATCCACTCCACAACAAAGGTTACAAAGTTTCAATTAAAGAAGGTAAATGTTCCAACAGAAATGGCTGTCGCCACAGAGCATGCGGAAGGCTTGGCTCCGCTCCAGGCTTCCAAGTTTCAATTATAGAAGATAAATAAATCCCAAGAAAAATAGCGGCAGCCAGGGAGCTGGAGAGAGCAGGAGACTTGAGTTGCCCCCAGCAATGAAGGAAGCCAAGCTTTTTGTACACCCTGACAGTCCCAGGCCTCCGCTCCAGGCTACAAAGTTTCAATTGTAGAACATAAAATAAATCCCAGATACCAGGGCCTCCCCTTGGGTCGCCAAGAGGCGTGGCCAGCCTGCAAACCACCACAGGTTCCTCGCCCAGGCCACCCCACACCCTAAGGGAACCCCTACCCTGATCCGGGACACTCTTCAGGGCAAACCAGTTGGCCCCCATCCATGCACCAGGCCTCTATCCTATCTAATAAAAGAGTAATATGTAAATTGACCATCACTCCAACACACAAGATGGCTACCTGCATGTGGACACAAGATGGCTGCTACGAGATGGCCAGCAGGGGAGGGCAGTCGGGAGGAACCAGTCCTGCAAGGGAGGGTAGTTGGGGGTGATCAAGCCTGCAGGGGAGGGCCATTAGGGGTGACAGGCTGGCAGAAGAGGGAAGTTAGGGGCAACTGGGCCTGCAGAGAAGGGTAGTTGGGGGGGGGGGAACCCATGCCTGCAGGGGAGAGCAGTTAGGGGCAAATAGGCTGGCAGGGGAGCAGTTAGGCATCAATCAGGCTGGCAGGGGAATGGTTAGGAGGTGATCAGGCTGTCAGGCAGAAGTGGTTAGGGGCATCAGGAAGGCAGGCAGGTGAGCAGTTGGGAGCCAGCAGTCCTGGCTTGTGAGAGGGATGTCCTACTGCTCATTTAGGTCCAATCCTGAGCCTAAATGGGCAGTCAGACATCCTTTGAGGGGTCCCAGATTGGAGAGGGTGCAGGCTGGGCTGAGGGACAGCCCCCCCCCTTGTGCACGAATTTTGTGCACCAGTCCTCTAGTGTGTGTGTGTGTGTGTGTGTGTGTGTGTGTGTGTATTTTTTAAATTTATTTTTACCCTTGAGGAAACTCCATACTGTTTTCCATAATGACTGCACCAGTCTGCATTCCCACCAGCAATGCACTAGGGTTCCCTTTTCTCCACATCCTCGACATCACTTGTCATTTGTTGATTTGTTAAAGGTAAACATTCTGTCAGGTGTCATTTTAATTTGCACCTCTCTGATGATCAGTGATTTTGAGCATTTTTTTCATATGTCTCTTGGCCATCTGTATGTCTACTTTGGAGAAGTGTCTATTTTAGTCCTTTGCCCGTTTTTAAATCGGATTGTCTTTCTTTTGTTAAGTTGTATGAGTCCTTATATATTTTGGATATTAATCCTTTATCAGATGTATTATTGCCAAATATGTTCTCCCATGCAGTGGGCTTTCTTTTCGTTTTGTTGATGGTTCCTTTTGCTGTGCAGAAGCCTTTTATTTTGATGCAGTCTCATTTGTTTATTTCCTCCTTTCTTTCCTTAGCCCTAGGAGATGTGTCCACAAACATATTGCTATGAGAGATGTCTGAGATTTTGCTGCCTATAATTTCTTTTAAGATTTTTATGGTTTCCCAAATTACATTTAAGTCTTCTATCCATTTTGTGTTTATTCTTGTGTATGGTGTGAGTTGGTGCTCTGTTTTCATTTTTTTTGCATGTATCTGTCTAATTTTCCCAGCACCATCTATTAAAGAGACTCTCTTGACTCCATTGTATGCTGTTGCTTCTTTTGTCAAATATTAATTGAGCGTGATGGCTGGGGTCGACTTCTGGGGTCTCTGTTCTGCTCCATTGGTCTGTATGCCTGTTTTTGTGCCAGCACTGGCCTCTTTTGATTACGGGGCTTTTTCATATAATGTGGCATTGTGATTCCTCCAACTTTGTTCTTCTTTCTCAAGATTGCTGCAGATATTTGGGTTTTTGTTTTTTGGGTTTTTTTTTTTTTGTTCCATATATATTTTTGGAGTGTTTGTTCCAGGTCTGTGAAAAACACTGTCGGTATTTTAATAGGGATTGCATTGAATCTGTAGGTTGCCCTGGATAGTATGGACATTTTAACAATGCCAAGTCTACCAACCAGGAACACAGTATATTCTTCCACTTGTTTATATCTTCCTCCATTTCTTTTTTCAACATCCTGTTGTTTTTTTCAGTATAGGTCTTTTACCTCCTTGGTTAAGTTTATTCCTAAGTATCTTAATTTTTTTGGTTGCAATGGTAAATGGGATTGTTTGTTTAGTTTCTCTTTCTGAGAATTCATTAATGGTGTATAAAAAAGCCATCAATTTATGAGTGTTAATTTTGTATCCTGCTACATCACCTAATTCACTTATTAAATACTAGTGGCCTGGTGCACAAAATTCGTGCACATTAAAAGGGTATTAATTAGAGAAAGTAATTTAATATTGCTATTTGCTCTTTCTCTGTAATAGAAGTATCAGAGACTAAAGAATATTAGTAAATGTATATGAAAACCTTCCTCCTGGGCCCAGAGTCAAGTCCCCACTCACCCACTTGTGCCTCAAAATCATGTGAGACCCAGACCCAGGCCCCCCCCCCCCATTGAGGTAGATCCAGACCCTGCCGGTCCAACCCTTGTCAAGCCCCCGCAGGACAGGGGGTGTCCTCGGGTCCCCTGGCCCAGCACCAGGATAGGGGGCATGGCCTGAGGTCCACCATCAAGTCCCACCAGCTGGGAGACACGACTTGAGATCCCCTGTCAAGCCCTGCTGGGTAGTGGGCATGGCCTGAGGTCCCCCATCAAGCCCCACCAGGCAAAGGAGCAAGCCTCAGGTTCCCTGGCCCAGTACCAGGAGGGAGACGCAGCCTCAGGTGCCCCGTCAATCCTCACAGGCACGGGAGCACAAGCTCAGGTCCCCTGTGAAGCCCTGCTGGGTGGGAGGCATAGCCTGAGGTCCCCTGTCAAGTCCAGCCAGGCAGGCGGGCATAGCCTCAGGTCCCCTGGCCTGGTGCTGGGGCAGAGGGTATGGTCTGAGGTACCCTAGCCTGGTGCCGGGGTCTGGGGTGCAGCTTGAGGTCTCCTGTCAAGACCTGCCAGGTGGAGAGAATAGTTTGAGGTTCTCTAACCCAGCAACAGGATGGGAAGTGCACCTTGAGGTCCCCTGTCAAGCCCTGCTGGGTTGGGAGTGTGGCCTGTAGACTCCTGTCAAGCTGCACCAGGTGGGAGGCACTGCCTGTGGTCCCCCAGCCTAGAGCTGGGGTGGGGGGAGCAGCCTGAGGTACCCTAGCCCAGCACCAGGGCAGGAAGCACACCTTGAGGTTCCCTGTCAAGCCCTGCCAGGTGGGGGGCATGGCCTGTGGTCCCCTGTCAAGCCCCTCTGGATTGGGGGAAGGTGTAGGCCTCCCTTCCCTCGTGCTGCAGCCACGCCCCCTGCTGGCCTCCCATCCAGTTGCCATGACCACCTTATGCTCTCCATGAGCAGGTATGCATAGGGAAGGCTGGGCCAGGATAACTGGGAGGGGGTGATGGGAGCCAGCATCCTGGGTGAGCTGGGTCTCACAGCCTCTCTGCTTCAGCTCCCAGCATCCTGGACCTAAGGAGTAGTGCTTTCACAGGGGCCTGGCAGGCACTGGTTATGGCGATGTCTTAAAAACAGAAGAAGCCCCTTTAACTCTGGCTGGAAGTGCGTTGGGAACTTATGGTCGGGGGAAGCAGCCCAACCTCAGGGCTGAAATAAGACCTTGGGTAGCCTCTGGAGGGGGCAAACCAACAGTAAAAGGCATCTTTGAAACCAAGACATTTGAACGTATAGTGGACATTAGGTGATATTAAGGAATTACCTTAACTTTTCAAGGTGTGACAATGGCTGAACATTTACTTCTTTTTTAAAGACACTCATCAGAGGATATTTAAGTGGGAAACAGCTTTCTTTGAAAGTATGGTGCTGTCTGGCCCAGCCCTCCCCGCACCACGGACGCCTCAAGGACCGAGCCTCTCCTGCTGGCTCACTAAGCCCTCGAAAACACCCTGTGCAGAGGTGTGGTCCCTGCTTCGTTCCCCGCCCCACCAGCCTGAAGCGAAGCTTTCCCAGCTGGAGCTGTCGTGAAGTGCTTCTTTCCCCGCCTGCGCGGGTGTGAAGGGAAGTGTGCCCCACAGGCATGAAGCGAAGTGTTCGTGAAGGGAAGTATTCACTGGCTTCCAGGGAAGCCACAGCCATGCCCTAGTCACGTCCCCCACTCCTGATTGGCTGGTAGCATAGCCAATCAGGAGCCAAGGTATGGTCACATTTGCATGTTACTCTTTTATTAGATAGGATAGTTCTTTTGGTGGAGTCTTTAGGGTTTTCTATGTATAATATCATGTCATCTGCAAATAATGAGAGTTTTTCTTCTTCCTTTCCAATTTGGATGCCTTTTATTTCTTCTTTTTGTCGATCACTTTGGCTAGGACTTCCAGTGCTATGTTGAATAAGAGTGGTGAAAGTGGGCATCCCTGTCTTGTTCCTGTTCTTGGGGCAATGGTTTTAGTTTCTGCCCATTCAGTGTGATGTTGGCTATAGGTTTGCCATATATGGCCTTTATTATGTTGAGATATACTTCCTCTATTCCCATTTTGCTGAGAGTTTTTATCAAAAAATGGGTGTTGGATTTTGTTGGATGCTTTTTCTGCATCTATTTTTAAAAAAATATATTTTATTGATTTTTCACAGAGCGGGAGGGAGAGGGATAGAAAGTCAGAAACATCGATGAGTGAGAGACATCAATCAGCTGCCTCTTGCACGCCCCCTACTGGAGATGTGCCCGCAGCCAAGGTACATGCCCTTGCCGGAATCGAACCCAGGACTCTTTAGTCCGCAGTCTGACTCTCTATCCACTGAGCCACACTGGTCTTGGCTTTCTGCATCTATTGATATGACCATGTAGTTTTTGTCTTTTAGTTTGTTTTTGTGATGTATCATGTTTATTGATTTGTGAATATTTTACCAGCCTTGCATCCCTGGAATAAATTCCACCTGGTCATGGTGTATGATCTTTTTAATATATTGCTGAATGCGATTTGCTATTATTTTGTTGAGCATTTTAGCATCTATGTTCATCAGGGATATTGGCCTGTAATTTTCTTTCATTGTAGTGTCTTTACCTGATTTTGGAATTAAGATAATGCTGGCCTCATAAAAAGAGCTTAGAATTTTTTTGGACTAATTAGAGGAGTACAGGTGTTAGTTCTCCTTTGAATGTTTGGTGAAACTCCCCTGTGAATCCATTGGGACCCGGGCTTTTGTGTGCTGAGAGCGTTTTGATTGCTGCTTCTATTCCATCAGCTGTTATTGGCCTAATCAGGTTTTCTGATTCTTCCTAATTCAGTTTTGGGAGATTGTATTTTTTCTAGGAATTTATCTATTTTATCTAATTGTCCAGCTTGTTGGCATATAGTTGTTCATAGTATTTTCTTACAATCCTTTGTATTTCTGTGGTGTCAGTGGCTACTTATCGGCTTTCATTTCTGATTTTATTTGAGTCTTCTCTGTTTCTTGATGAGTCTGGATAACAGTTTATCCATCTTGTTTTACTTTTCAAAGAACCAGCTGTTAGTTTCATTAATTTTTTTTGTATTGGCTTTTGTAGTAAGTATGCCATTTCTTTCTGCTCTAATCTTTATTATTTTCTTCCCTCTACTTACTCTGCTCCTAAACCGGCAATGGAGGAGTCTGTGTAGTACTGGCCTCTACATTTTACTCAGTAGGAGTTGGAACACCTATCAATAACATGTAGAATTATTCCATTGACTAATTAGGAAGACTATAGTTTTAATGTAATAGAAGGCATAGAGATAAAGGGAAAAGAAAGTAAAGTAGACAAGCTGAAAGGGACTAGGTAAGTTGCAAAAGGTCTATATGTTACAGAAGTTATATGTAAGTTGCAGAGGGTTTATGAAGAATTAGAGTTGATGAAGTAAAAGGTGAGAAGGGATATAACAGGAAGAAAGGATATTAGAGTAGGAATACTTAATAGAAGGCATAAGGTATGGAGATACATTTTGAAGGAAAAGAAAGAGAGTTAAAGTTGTAAGAATATTTGTAAAAGTCATAGAAAGGTAGTAAAGAGAATTATTAAAAGGAAATTATAGCTATACTATTACATATATATATATATATATATATATATATATATATATATATATATATATATAACTAATCCAGAATTTGTTTGGTTCTTTTTCCAGTCTATTAAAAGGAAAACTTCTGTAGTTCATCTCACTGCAAAATTGCCTAACATCCAAAGAACCTAAAGTAGTAATATTTGTATGCGAAAATTAAAATTTAAAATTACCAAGACTGCAAGATAAAATTTCCAAAAGCCCCTATTAACCAAAAAAAGGGGGGGGTGGGGGGCAATGAGGTAATATCATGTAAGGAAAAATATACTATAAGTAAAATACATGTAGAAAATTCTTACTCCAGAAAAGAAAATTCCATTTGTAAAACCAGCTGCAGGACACCCATAAAAAAAACACACATGGTGTCAAAATAAGCCAAAGGAAAATCATTTAGGCAATAATAAAAAGAATCCCAAGTCTATTTTGCAGAGGATCCCTTTGTTAACCTTTGGTCGAGAATGTGTTTGTGTGTTTGCAGAGAACAACTCCAAGACCATGTGGGTTCCTGCGACAGTGAGGAACTGACAGGCCTGTTCCATCCACGAGGACGGTCCAGAGATGGCGGACGCTGACGACACCTTGCCATGCTAGCAGTCGGCAGCTGTGTGTGGCTGCAGGCGGCCCAGGAACATACCAGAGAGGATGGATCTTGCATTGCCACGATGTGTCCACCAGCTGGATACCATTGCTGACATGTACACATGAAGAACTATTTGACATTGAAACTGGGACTCAGAACAGTTGGACATTGAAACTGACACTCAAACTTTTTTTGCTCTTATACGTTTGTTTTCAGTATGCAGAGGCAAGATATTTTTGAAGAAAAGAAACAGGGGAGAGTGATTGATATAGAGGCAGGGTGGCCTCGAACAGGCTGTCAAGCTACAGGGGGAAGGCTGGAGTGGAGGGGAGGCAGATGCTGGGGGAGATCAACCGAAGGACTTGTATGCATACATATGAGCATAACCAATGACTGAAAGACTCTGGGGTGGGGAGGGAGGCAGGTGGGGACATGTGCGGGGGGGTAGGGGAGGCTGGGGGGAGGATATTGGGGGGGGGAGGAAAACATATGCACTACTATTAAATATAAGTTATATTGTAAATAAATAAATAAAAAGATTGAAAAAAAAAAAAAGGAAAACTTCTTTACAAAGGAATTTACCACTAGAGTACAAGGTTGATAGATATCAACCAATCTGATGACTAATTACAACAGCTGATATCTTCAGACCATAAGGCCTGCACATAGCTGCATCCTGTACCCCAATTCCCTTCCCACTTGTACTCTGGCTTTGAAAAACCTCTTTCTCTGACTACTTATTGTAAGGTTCTACGCCGCTGTGAGAGAAACTGCAGGCAGGGAGTCTCCGAATAAGTGAGCGAATTGATCAGGCTTTATTGGGGGTTTCCGGACGGGTTCACAGGCTCGGGGGGAATGGAGCCGGGGAAGCCACGCCCTGAGACTGGGGCCAGGGGAAGAGGAAAAGAGGGGACCCAGCCAGACCTCCTCCCGGACTGCCTGGGAGAACAGTCCGGGAGAAAAGGTGCCACGTGGCGCACCGAGACACCTTTTAAAGGGCCAGAACAGGCAGGGGTTGGGCCCAGGGCGGAATGGGAAGGGGTGGGACACAGGGCACTCTGGTATGTGACTGATTGGTGGCTCAATGTCTCTGTCAATTACATCATAACTCCGCCCACCAGTTGGGGGGGTACCTATCACTTATCTTGCAGGGGCCATAAACCATGTACAACCCCCACAAGGGTGGCTGATTGCTGACGTCAGCCAGGGCTTTGAGCTCAGTCTCACTGCCCCTCACCACCATCAAAGGTGGCTGCAAAAGCTGGAGAAAAGCCTGGGGACAGGGAACAAAGCACTGAGTGCCCTTCATAAGGTCAGAGGCCACTGCAATCAGCGCTCAGCTCTGGGAACAAATTCCCCTGAGCCACAGCATGGATGCTCCTGTAATAATAAGCATTTTCTGAATCTTCTGAGTGCTTGGTTGTATGTCTTCCCACTGCCTGGAAATTTTGCCGTAACAGATAAGAGCATTGGCCGGACTGAAGGGTCAATTCCCGTCAAGGGCACATGCCCAGGTGGCAGGCTCCATCCCCAGTTGAGGGCATGCAGGAGGTAGCCAATCAATGATTCTCTCTCATCATTGATGTTTCTCTCTCTCTCTCTCTCTCTCTCTCTCTCTCTCTCTCTCTCTCTCTCTTCTCTCGCCTACAGCACCCGCTATTCCCGGGCAGTCTCCCATCCAAGTACTAACCAGGCCCAACCCTGCTTAGCTTCCGAGATCAGACAAGATTGGGTGCATTCAGAGTGGTAGGGCCATAGACTCATCATTACTGTTCAATCTCTCGCTTCCTCTCTGAAATCAATAACAATATATTAAAAACAAAAGGAAAGAAAGGAAGATGAGGACACAGCCATCTGCATTAGGGTTGGCCAAGTGACTTTGTCGGCAACCTTGACCAGAACAGATTTCCCAGAGGAACATTAGCAGAAGCCAGAATGAGGTGGACTGAACTATGAAAGAAGGATGAAGAAATGTGGACAGCAGGTGCAAATAGGCCTTTGTCCAACTCTGGAGGTGGGTGGGATCTGGTGGGCAGGACTGGAAGGTCGACTTGGATTCTGAGCATTCTTCTTTATATCCAAAGCTCAGAGTAAGGGGATTAACATTTATTAACTCTTTCCACAGTCTTTAGAGAGATCTTCTGAAATAGGTTTTTTAATCTGAAGAATAAATTCCTCCATCACCCAGAGCCCTCAGAAAACTTCAGTCCTTTCCCCTGAATACACAAGACAATGAGATGTTCTGGGGGCTAGACCTCACAATTTGGGTCAGCATTCTCAATAATGTGCAAAAAGTCAGTATGTTTTGCTTCTCAGAAGGATTTCTTGGAGGGGGGGACTTCTTCTTAAAGAAAGGTATTTATTTTATTGATTTTTAGAAAGATGAAAGGAGAGAGGTCAAGAGAGAAACATTGATGTGAGAGCAAAACATCAGTTGGTTGCCTCCTGCATGCCCCTCACCAGGGATTCAGCCTACAACCTCTGCATGTGCCCTGACCAGGAATTGAACCAGCAACGCTTTGGTGCATGGGACGATGCTCAGCCAACTGAACTGCACTGGCCAGGACAAGAAAGGTGCGTGCAATACATGTGTCTGACAGAGGATTTGTGTCCGGAGTGCACACACACTAAACAACCCCTAGGACTTGGTAACAAAAAAGACAAACAGGCAACATTAACAAAAATGAGTAAAATAATTAAACAGACACTTTCCAAGGAAGATACATGACTGGCCAGCACACACATGCTACACAAAGAGCCGGGGTTCAAGAAAACTCAGCATGTGGCTTGCTGCTTCCAAAGAAATAACCTGGGAGGCCGCGGGGAAGAACATGGGTTTATCAGGACTTAGGTGTGCAGGGGGGTGACCGGCCAACAAAGCTACCACAACACCAGCTTTCACAGCACAGGGTTACGTGGAGTACGGAAAACAAGGCAAAACAGGGCAGGTGGAATGCATCACCGGCAAGCTGTGCGAGAGCAAACGCCGGCTGTTTCTCTGCAGTCCGCAGTCAGGCTCACCTCTCGATGCAGCTGCTTCCGGGTCTCAGACACGGGCTGGCCCGGCTCCCAAGGTCTCACCGTCCACGTACGGGTGGCCTTCGTCCTACTCCACCGGGGGGCGCGAGGGGGTGTTGGAGCATGGGAAGGGCGCATGTTCTCACATTCCACGCAATAAATGAAAAAGTTTCCTAATTCAATGATCATCAGGAGATGGGAGAAAGATGTAAAACCACAGTGAAAAGCCACTATGCATTCATCAGAGTGGCTAAGAGTGCCCTGGCCAGTTTGCTCCGAGGTTAAAGATCGGCCTCAGACTGCAGGGTCACAGACTCGATTCCCCTTCAAGGGCACATACCTGGGTTGCAGGTTCAATCCTCGACTCCACCCCCACAACCCACACTCCCGCTGGGGCAAGATGGGAGGCAACCAATCAACGTGTCTCTCTCATGTGGATGTCTCTCTCTTCCCCTCCCCTCTCCCTTCCACTCTCTCTAAAAACCAATTGGAAAATATCCTTATGGCTCAGATGGGGAAAAAAATGGCTAAAAGTAAAAAGATTAATAACTACAAATACCGGCAAGGGTGTAGGGCAATCAACTTTCATTCACTGCCTGAAAGAATATAAAACAACCACTTCAGAAAGTAGTTTTATATCTTCTTATAAAGTCAAACAAGTCCTTTATAACTAGCATTTACATCCCTGGGTATTTACACAAGAGAAAACCCTAAAGATTCCACCAAAATGATGATACATGTCCATAAAGCCACATACCAGAATGTTCAGAGTTGTTTTATTTGTAATAAATGAAAATGGGAAAACTGCCAAATGTCCAAAAATTGTGGAACAATCTGCAATAGAATAGCAATCAGCAATAAAGATGGAGAGCCGCCGACACGGGCCGCAGCAGGGACAGACCACACGGAGAGCACGGGACACGGGAGAGAACAGCCGCCGACACGGGCCGCAGCGGGGACAGACCACACGGAGAGCACGGGACACGGGAGAGAACAGCCGCCGACACCTGCCGCAGCGGGGACAGACCACACGGAGAGCACGGGTCACGGGAGAGAACAGCCGCCGACACGGGCCGCAGCGGGGACAGACCACACGGGAGCACGGGTCACGGGAGAGAACAGCCGCCGACACGGGCCGCAGCGGGGACAGACAACACGGAGAGCACGGGTCACGGGAGAGAACAGCCGCCGACACGGGCCGCAGCGGGGACAGACCACACGGAGAGCACGGGTCACGGGAGAGAACAGCCGCCGACACGGGCCGCAGCGGGGACAGACCACACGGAGAGCACGGGACACGGGAGAGAACAGCCGCCGACACGGGCCGCAGCGGGGACAGACCACACGGAGAGCACGGGACACGGGAGAGAACAGCCGCCGACACCTGCCGCAGCGGGGACAGACCACACGGAGAGCACGGGTCACGGGAGAGAACAGCCGCCGACACGGGCCGCAGCGGGGACAGACCACACGGAGAGCACGGGTCACGGGAGAGAACAGCCGCCGACACGGGCCGCAGCGGGGACAGACAACACGGAGAGCACGGGACACGGGAGAGAACAGCCGCCGACACGGGCCGCAGCGGGGACAGACCACACGGAGAGCACGGGTCACGGGAGAGAACAGCCGCCGACACGGGCCGCAGCGGGGACAGACCACACGGAGAGCACGGGACACGGGAGAGAACAGCCGCCGACACGGGCCGCAGCAGGGACAGACAACACGGAGAGCACGGGACACGGGAGAGAACAGCCGCCGACACGGGCCGCAGCGGGGACAGACCACACGGAGAGCACGGGACACGGGAGAGAACACCCGCCGACACCTGCCGCAGCGGGGACAGACCACACGGAGAGCACGGGTCACGGGAGAGAACAGCCGCCGACACGGGCCGCAGCGGGGACAGACCACACGGAGAGCACGGGTCACGGGAGAGAACAGCCGCCGACACGGGCCGCAGCAGGGACAGACAACACGGAGAGCACGGGACACGGGAGAGAACAGCCGCCGACACGGGCCGCAGCGGGGACAGACCACACGGAGAGCACGGGTCACGGGAGAGAACAGCCGCCGACACGGGCCGCAGCGGGGACAGACCACACGGAGAGCACGGGTCACGGGAGAGAACAGCCGCCGACACGGGCCGCAGCGGGGACAAACCGCACGGAGAGCACGGGACACGGGAGAGAACAGCCGCCGACACGGGCCGCAGCGGGGACAGACCACACGGAGAGCACGGGACACGGGAGAGAACAGCCGCCGACACGGGCCGCAGCGGGGACAGACCACACGGAGAGCACGGGACACGGGAGAGAACAGCCGCCGACACGGGCCGCAGCGGGGACAGACCACACGGAGAGCACGGGTCACGGGAGAGAACAGCCGCCCACACGGGCCGCAGCGGGGACAGACCACACGGAGAGCACGGGACACGGGAGAGAACAGCCGCCGACACGGGCCGCAGCGGGGACAGACCGCACGGAGAGCACGGGACACGGGAGAGAACAGCCGCCGACACGGGCCGCAGCGGGGACAGACCACACGGAGAGCACGGGTCACGGGAGAGAACAGCCGCCGACACGGGCCGCAGCGGGGACAGACCACACGGAGAGCACGGGACACGGGAGAGAACAGCCGCCGACACGGGCCGCAGCGGGGACAGACCACACGGAGAGCACGGGACACGGGAGAGAACAGCCGCCGACACGGGCCGCAGCGGGGACAGACCACACGGAGAGCACGGGACACGGGAGAGAACAGCCGCCGACACGGGCCGCAGCGGGGACAGACCACACGGAGAGCACGGGACACGGGAGAGAACAGCCGCCGACACGGGCCGCAGCGGGGACAGACCACACGGAGAGCACGGGACACGGGAGAGAACAGCCGCCGACACGGGCCGCAGCGGGGACAGACCACACGGAGAGCACGGGACACGGGAGAGAACAGCCGCCGACACGGGCCGCAGCGGGGACAGACCACACGGAGAGCACGGGTCACGGGAGAGAACAGCCGCCGACACGGGCCGCAGCGGGGACAGACCACACGGAGAGCACGGGACACGGGAGAGAACAGCCGCCGACACGGGCCGCAGCGGGGACAGACCACACGGAGAGCACGGGTCACGGGAGAGTCCAGGCACCAAGACGGCTCTGTGAGTGCATTTATGAAGCTTTAAAACAGGCAAGACGAATCTGTGGAGCCAATCTCCAGATCAGTGGTTGTTTGTGGGCATGGGACAGGGGGACGGACGGAGGCAAAGGAAACATCAGGGCGGGGAGCAGTCTCTATCTTGATGGGGGTGTGGGTGACAATGCCGTATGTTTACTAAAATTTACCTATGATTCACTAAAGATCTACTCATTTCACTCTATGAAAATTATACCTCAATTTAAAATATTTATAATTACGCATTTTTTAAATCCTCACTCGAGGATATTTTTACTTTGATTTCTAGAGAGTGGGAGGGAGACAGAATATGAGGGAGAGAAAAAAACATCCACGATATGAGAGAGACACATGGATTCGTTGTCTCCCTCATGCTCCTCTCCCAGGGCCGAGAACCCGCAACTGAGGCCCATGCCCCTGACCAGGAACCACACCCACAGCCACTCGACTGCAGGCGATTCCCTAAGCACTCAACAACTGGCAGGGCTAGAATAAAACCTTTTTAAAATGCGTTTTAATTGGTTTTTAAAGAGAGAGGAAGGGAGAGGGAGAGACGGAAACATCAACCCTGAGAATCACTGATGGACTGCCTCCTGGACGCCCCCTACTGGGGATGGAGCCCACAGCGTGGGCCTGTGCCCTGACCTCGGAACTGTGACCTCCTGGAGCATGGGTGGATGCTCAACCACTGAGCCACACCAGCCAGGCAAACATTTCTAATGTTAATAAAAAGAGAGAGAGAGAGAGAGAGATCATTGCAGGCAAGATATCTGAGATATCCAGCACAGCATTGTGAAGGCACAAACGAAACAACCAAAAATCCGTAATAAGGGGCAAGTGCAGTAAATAAGAAAACAGTGTAATGCTAGTTCTTGTGGCGTCAGCACCGTTTTCGGAAAGTAGTCTTGTACCATTGTGTATTCTTCACGGCACGTCTCTGTCTGGCATCCACCGTGGGCTCTTTAGCGTTAGGCACTGCCCCAAGTTCTAATAGTCCGGAAGTCAAATATTCTGCCCTGTTACTCCTATAAGCACGTGAATCACTTCTTTTTAAGCTTGGGGCGAGGCTCTCTTTGGACCCCAGCCGACTCCCTTTCAATCTCTTACATACCAGGTGCATGGGGCTGGCACCCCACAGGAGAGATGGCGCAAACAGCCGCTGCATGGGGTTCATAACCAGTGACCAGAGACCCCGAGGGAACCCAGGCCCGGCCAGAGTGTAAACAAAACACATTTTGTTTACAGAAAAGTGTCAAGTATCAAACGGCCACAGGGTGCGTATTAAGAGTGTATGTGTCTGAGGCCAACATTGCAGACCTGTAAGGTTTCAGGAAAGAGCGGGATCAGTGTGGCCAGAGAGGCACTGGGGGGTTGGGGGCAGAAGGTGGAATCGATGGGGAAGTAACTTGCTTATTCGTAATATATACTATTTGCTAGGAACTTTATATTAGTGTCTTCTTTAATCTCCACAGGGTTCCTCTGAGGAGAAAGCTTCCATTTCAGAGACCTGTGACTAAGATTCGGGATTTGAGTAATCAATCCACAGACCCAGCCAGGGGCAAAGTGGCCTGATCCCAGGTCCCCAGGGGCCCCCCACTCCCCACCTCAGGGCTCCTGTGTGGGACAAGAGCCGAGGGGCCTTTCTGGACAGCTTTGGACAATCCAACACGGAGTCGCCGTCAGACATGGCAGTTATGCCCGGCTGAGGGAGTAGGGAGTATATGTTAAACTTCATACGGATCAAAAGTTTCTTGGAAGTGCCCTTAGTGGTCCAGGACTCTGCTGCCCACACCGCCACCTCTCCAGCTGAACTGGGCGCTGGCGCTGGTGCTGCTGGCGCTATCGTGTGAGCTCCCCTTTCTGCGTGTAGCCTGTGTGTAACCCTATTGGCTTATTGGGGAGTCTCCCTGAGATGGAACAGTGCTCCCTAGGATCTTCACTCAAAGAAGAGAGGCTCCCCCTCTGCCTCCCCTCACCACACCCTGCTCCAACAACTGGAATCTCTCCTCTGGCCCACCCAGCACCCCTCCTCTCCCTCTCCCCATAATGACTACAACAGGTGAGGAAGAAGAGAAATTGCCTTTGCCCTCCAGGGTCCTGGGGTCCCTGCCCCCACCCCCCTTTACATTTCCCCACACCACTCCATTCCCTTCACAACTGAGTGCCCACATATCCCAAAGCTATGCTTGCCTCTGGGGACAACACAAGGAGTAAGGCAGCCAGCTGTCAAGGACATCACTGTCTCCTGGGAACAAAGGCCAGGAGCAGCTTGTGAACTTCTCCTTCTGTATCAAATAAGGTCTCGGGCCCTGGAGGGAGGATAGGGGTCACTCAGGGATGAGGCCTAGCCAGGGCTGACACAAAGGGCATTGCAGCTTCCAGAACTCTATTGAACACACAGAGATAATACCCTGCTGACTAGCAATCCCTTGCAATCTTCTGAAGGAATGGGCAAGCTTCAGAACAAGGACAGGGTTCTGGCCGAGGGCACAGGTTCTGCTGGTCACCACTGCCCACCTAGACCCTTGGTCAGCCTTCTCCCAAATCTCTGCCAGCCAGAGCTGCACCCATCGTGGTCTCCATGGGCATCAGGCCCCGCCAGACTGGTGAGAAAAGACCGGCACTGGCACTGGCTGAACTCACAGGGGCTGGAAGCTCCTGAGACAGAGAAACTTCCGCCTCTTTGCAAGGTTCCATTACAAATCCAAACGGCCTTCGAGCAGATGAAAAGTCACTCAGCTGATTAGCTATAACACCTGCAGTGGATGGAGACACAGGAAAGGGAGCATTTATGAGAGTAAAATCTGAGAAGCAGGAGGTTGGAATGGGTCTTGAGATGGGACAGTGCTTCCAGTCTCTGTGGGGACTAGAAAGTGCTTCCACTGTTTGTGGAAGTAACCTGACAATATTAATGAAAATACTCAATCTTCCACCCCCGGCCCCAGCCATCCACAGTGGGGAATACCGCCCATAGAAATGAGAACGGAGGGCAGGAATATGTAGGTGTTTATGAAGCTTCATTTGCTATGTTGACGTGGAAGCAACCCAAATGTCCATCAAAAGAGAAAGACTCTGGGGCTGGGGAAGGGGGTGTCAAGAAGTATTGGGGAAGTCAGGGAGGATGGGCTAGAAGGGTAAATGGGGGAAAAGGGGGACATCTGTAAAACTTTCAACAAAAATAAAGATAAAAAATTTTTTAAAGAGAGAAAAGGTTAGGTGGACTGATAGATGCACATATGGACTATTATGGAGTTATTAAAAGGAGTTTAACCTTGTTGGGAGTAAGTTTCTCCTTAACCCTGCTTGCTGTAGCAATTGTGGGGGTACTTACTCTTTGAATCCTGCTCCACTATGCCAACTGTTGGGTCTGAGTCCCTCTGCGAGGGATTAGACCTCCTTGGAAGACCACCAGGTCTTAGAAGACAGAGAAGACAAGAGAAGTCATGGGTATATAGTAGAGTGTTTATTGTAGTCCAAGTAATCTTTGCTACTAAGGAGCCATCAGACAAAACAGTCCACAAAGCAGCCCTTGCTAATATAGTAGCAAACACAGGAGCCATTGCTAACAAACAGCCAGCGCTGCTGGTCAGTGACACATCTTCCCCATAACACAGCCCCCAACATAGGAGCTGTACAGAAGCCAGCCACTGGCTGGTCAATAACATACTTATACCAACTTAGACAAGAGAGGCTTCTGGCCAAATAGTGACCTCAGTCTTTTGGGTGATAGAAGGGCGCCCCCAGCAGTGTCTGCGTCCTTGCTCTTGCACCCGCAGATAGTAAATTAGCCTTGAGCACCCTGATTAGGATTCCCATGCTCAGACTGGCCTTGAACATCCAGCATATGCTAGATAGGGCCCCCACAAACCAATTGTATGGAGAGATGTTTATGAATTGTAGAGTATTAAAACCAGTGCTATCCTAGCTTTGTGAAAGCAAAAAACAAAACTCTCAAATCTATATCTGTTTCTATGATCCTCAGAGAAATACATGCTAGGGTACACAGAGACCACTCTGGTGGCTAATCCTGGTGGTGAAAATAGAATGCATTTATTAATCTATAATAATAAAAGTATAATATGCTAATTAGACTGGATAGCCTAATGACCTTCCAGACATCATTCTGAACGTCCTTCCAGATGAAGCTGTACCAGTGGGGCCAAGGCAGAGGTGGTCAGGGGCAATCAGGCAGGCAGGTGAGTGGTTAGGGGCGAACAGACAGGCAGGAAAGTGGTTAGGAGCGATCAGACAGGCGGGCAGGTGAGCAATTAGGGGCAATCAGGCAGGCAGGCAGAGTGGTTAGGTGTGATCAGGCAGGCAGGCAGGCAGGTAAGCAGTTAGGAGCCAGCAGTCCTGAATTGTGAGGGGTATATCCAACTGCTGGTTTAGGCCCGATCCCAAAGGGCCTAAACCAGCAGTCAGACATCCCTTGAGGGGTCCCGGTTTGCGAGAAGGTACAGGCCAGGCTGAGGGTCCTGCCTCCCCATGCACAACTTCTGGGGCCTCTAGTCTTTTGTAAATGTTTATAAATGTTCACTGGTCTATAGGAACAAGCAATTTACTACTTTTATAAGTTGAACTTTATATGCATCAAAAGTTTCTTGGAAGTGCCCTTAGTGGTCCCGGACCTGTCTCTTCAACCATATTTGGATGGAGCAGACCCAGGGATGCCCCTTTTTCCAGCTTCCTATGTCTTATCCAGTCACCACATCCAGAACCACCTCTGGGACCAGCCAACACACCGGTTTTTTCTACCCTAACTTCTTATTGCCAAACAACCATGAGCTCCCAAATTTGTCAGAATGATTCCACCAAGATAGAGACTGTGGTCAACCTCTTGGCCAACCTCCATCTCTGGGCCTCCTAACCTCCTCTCTCTGGGCTACTATTTTGACTGAGATGATGTGGCTCTCAAGGGTGTGGGCTGCTTCCTCCACGAGTTGGTGAAGAAAAAGCATGAGGGCGCTGAGCATCTCTTAAAGCTGTACATCAAGCTTGGCAGCCGAATTCTCTTCCAGGACATGCTGAAACCTCCCAAGAGGAACTGGCAAAACTCAGGACGCCACGGAAGCCGCCCTGGCCCTGGAGAGGACCCTGACACAGAGCCTGAGGATCTGCAGGTCCTGGGTTCTACCCATGCAGACCTCATCTCTGTGACTTTCTGGAGAACCACTTCCTGGTTGAAGAGGTCAGACTCATCAAGAAGATGGGTAACACCTACTAACATCTGCAGGCTGCCGCCCCCAAGCTGGGCTGGGTGAGTATCTCTTGGAAAGGCTCATCCTCAAGCACGACTAGGAGCCTTAGGAGCCCAGAGGCCTTTGAGGGGCCCCTCTACATTCCCCTGGTGTCTGGCTTTTACCTGAGCCACTTCCCGAAACTAGTAGCCACTCTTTTTACCACCCCAAAGCCCTCTATCATGCATTGGACTAAATGAAACAATAAAACTTTTTGCAGAAAGAAGAAGTTCCTTGGGATCAAAATTACAACTAAAATACAGAACCATCATTCAGAATTGCCTAGAAGCTGGCTGAATGGAAGTCCTATAACCAAAAAAGTAAAGAAGAAAGCACATTGAGACTAGTAGGAAGGGCGAAAGCACAGAACAGGCTGGTCTGAAACTCACATGTGCCATTTTTATAATTGAGAGAGCAATCGTCTCTGTGGAGGCTGCCTGTGAGGGGCAAGGGGTCCAGCCCCACACCAGAACCCCAGCCCAGGTTTCCAAAGCTGGAAAAAGAAGTCCCTGCCATTATGGGCTGTAAAAACCAGCAGAGACTGTGGTTGAGTGACACAGAGGCTGCTGGAAACCCAGGTGTTCTATTTAAAGGGCCAGCATAAGAACTCACTAGGATTCCCAGCACCAGGTAGCTCTGGAAGCTCTGGGGTACCCAGATACATATGGGGAGGAACTGAATTGTCTGGCACATGGACAGGAACTCCAGGATGGCTTTCTCTCAGAGAGGGGTGCTTGCAGGGATCATCATTCCTGTGCTGGAAACTCCCCTGTCACAGGGTTGACCGGGAGCCGTATGAGTCTCCAACAGCCTGGAGAACACTCTTTGCTCAGCCCTGGTGATTCCCTGACAGTCTGCTCCATCCAATTTGCAGCCTCACCCAAGTTGTTTTACAGCAGGTTTTCCATATGAATGGCCTGTCCTGGCCCAGGCTTCAGACTTTGTTAAAATCTCTCAAACAAGCTACAGCTGGTGACAACATGCGTCAAACCTGTCAGTAAAAACCCAAGACCTGGCTCAGGTGGCTTGGGGGCTGAGGCACTTGGTCCTACAGGTCACCTACTACACAAGGCCACTCACTCTATCAATTCTAGGAAACATAGCAGCTCTACTTAATACACAGAAACAAACACAGGGAAGTAGCCAGAATGTGGAGACAAAGAAACATGTCACAAACAAAAGAAATGGAAGCAAGCAAACTACTGAATACAGAGTTCAAAACCATGGTTATAAGGTTACTCAAGGATTTTCATGAAATTTTCAAGGATCTTAGTGAGAATGTCAAAGATGTGAAAAAGGACCAGTCAGAAATTAAGCAGGGATTCAACAGTAGAAAAATACTGAGAATTCTGAGAATCAAATCAAGCATTTGGAATATGAGGAAGCAAAAAACACCCAAGCAGAAGAGCACAAAGAAAATATAATCTAAAAATATGAAGATAATGTAAGGAGCCTCTGCGACAACTTCAAGCATACCAACATTCACATTATGGGTATGGCAGAAGGAGAAGAGAGAGAGCAAGATAATGAAAATCTATTTAAAAAAATAATGACAGAAAATTTCCCTACCTGGTGAAAGAAATAGATTTACAAATTGAGGATGCAGAGAGTCCCAAACAAGAGGAATCCAAAGAGGTCCACATCAAGACATGTCATAGTTAAAATGTCAAGGGCAAGAAACAAAGAGAGAATATTAAAAGCAGCGAGAGAAAAAACAGTTAGTTACCTACAAGGAAGCACCCATACAGCTGTTAGCTGATTTCTCAACAGAAACTATGCAGGCCAGAATAGAGTGGCAAGAAATATTCAAAGTGATGAATAGCAAGGACTTACAACCAACATTTCTCTACCCAGCAAACCTATCATTTAGAATTGAGAGTCAGATAAAGAGAAAGCTAAAGGAGTTCATCACCTCCACACCATTATTACATGAAATGTTAAAGGGTATATTTTAAGAAGAGAAAAAAGAAAGAGGAGGAGGAGGAAGAAGAGGAGAAGAAAAAAGATAAGAAATATATGAACAATACACTGGCAACATGCTCTAACCAGTTTGGCTCAGTGGATAGAGCACTGGCCTGTGGACTCAAGGGTCCCAGGTTCAATTCCGGTCAAGGGCATGTACCTTGGTTGTAGACACATTTACAATGGGAGGTGTACAGGAGACAGCTGATCGGTGTTTCTTTCTCATTGATGTTTCTAGCTCTCTATCCCTTTCCCTTCCTCTCTGTAAAAAAGTCACTAAAATATATTTAGAAAAATAACAAAATGGCAACAAATACACATCTATCAACAATTGAATCTAAAAATCCAAATAATCCCTAGCCGGTTTGGCTCAGTGGATAGAGGGTCAACCTGCAGACTAAAGGGTCCCAGGTTCGATTCCAACCTCCCACAGCCCCTCCCCCTGGCCAGCCCGCCCCGATGGGCCCCCACCACCCCACCACCCCGGGTTGCTGGCTAGATTCCCATTAGGAAGCGTGCACGAGGCAGCTCATCAATGATTCTTTCTCGTCCTTGATGTTTCTATCTCTCTCTCCCTTCCCCTTCCTCTCTGAAATCAATCTATATATATAAAAAGCCAGCAACCAGCCAAAACTGGTTTGGCTCAGTGGATAGAGCATTGGCCTGCAGACTGAAAGGTCCCAGGTTTGATTCCAGTCAGGGCATGTACCTCCCTGCAGGCACATCCCCAGTAGGGAATGTGCAAGAGGCAGTTGATTGATGTTTCTCTCTCATCGATGTTTCTGACTCTCTATCCCTCTCTCTTTCTCTCTGTGAAAAATTGATAAAAAATATATATTTTTAAAAATAAGAAGCCAGCAACAAGAAAACCAGAAGATCCTAACAACCAGTCACTATGACGCCCACTGCAGGTAGCCAACCAGGGATGGGTGGATGGGGTGGGGCAGCTGGCCAACCTCCCACAGCCCCTCCCCCTGGCCAGCCCGCCCCATGGGCACCCACCACCCCAATTGGCCTGGACCCTCCCCCAACCAGACCTGCCGCCCCTCCCCCCTTCATCAGCCCCCATTCTGATCAGAGGCAGGGCCCCTCCCCCAGCTCACTGGAGGCTGGCGGGCCAACCTCCTGACAGGCCCACCGGGATCTGCCCATTGGGGCTGGGCCAGGCAGACCCCACCCATGCACGAACTCATGCAGTGAATCTCTAGTAAAAATATATTTAAAAATAAATAATAAACAATAAATCTAATAAACTGGTGAGTGAAATAGAATCAGAAGTGTGGAAGCATGGAACAGACTGACCAATCTCAGAGGGAAGCCGGCAGGGGAATGGGAAGATATTAACCAAAGATCTTACTTACAGAAACAGGCAGTAGGGTGGCGAAGGCCTGGGGTGGGGCGGGAACCGAGTGGAAAAAGGGGGACATCTGTAATACCCTCAACAATAATTTTTTTTTAAGTTTCTTGGTGATGGTTGTACAATGTGAATGTACTTAATACCACTGGGTGATATGCTTTAAATGGTTTTATGTTCTATGTATGCTCCACAAGTTTTAGAAAACACAGATGTATTTTTTGATGTGGGAGAGGGAGAGTTAGAAACATCAATGATGAGAGAGAATCATTAACCAGCTGCCTCTTGCACGCCCCACACTTGGGATGGAGCCTGCAACTCCCGCCAGTGCCCTGGCCAGGAATCCAGCCGCCGCCTCCAGGTTCACGGGTCGGCTCAACCACTGAGCCACGCCAGCGGGCTATTTTACCACAGTTTTTAAAAAACTAAACATAAACAACTTCTGATGCATCCCCATTATTCTGTGGCTGAAAATGGAAGTCGGGGTCCGTCGGAAGCTCGGAAGTTACTTAACAACGATTTTTAGATACATTTAATTGCAAGGCTGCGTCTGAATTATCATTGGACTAGATGGTGTCCAATGAGATCCCAGGGAAGGAGGAAGTCCCGCCTCTCAAGCCGCCCGTCCCAATGGGAACCTCTCTGGACGGCGCAGGGCGGGTCTCGACTGCGCAGGCGCGGAGCTCGGCTGTGCTGTGTGTTTCGGGGGGACGGGGGCGCCCACTCCTCACCGCCTCTGGGCTCGCGGGCCGCGGGTCAGGAGCTCGGCCCGTGAGTGTGGGAGCCCGGGGGCCGCTGTGCGGAGCTGCTCGGCTTTCCAGGTCTTCTGAAGCCTCAGCGCGGGCGCCTTCCAGGTCTTCCGAACGCTTGCGCTCCAGGGAAACGGGCCGGATGCTCCAGCCCCACCGCCGGGGCTGACAGTGCGGGTCGCGGGCCCCGGGTTTGGGGAGGGCCCGACGGTGTAGAACCCTCCCGAACCGCGGCCCCTCGAGCCCCGGTGACCACTCCCGAGCGCAGCCGGGAGGGCGCGCGGCGATAATGAGGAGACCGCGCGAGGGGCTCGCTTTTCCTCTAACGCTGGCTGCCTCTCCCGAGCAGATCCCCAGTCCGCCCCCGACGCCTAGACCTGCCGCTGGGCCCGAACAGAGAAATCAGTTACATCAAATTACCTTCCAGCCCCCACTCAATGATTAGCTGCTCCCCGCTTGGTGCGAGGGGCAAAGACCTCACCTAAAGGGGGCAGCCCGGTAAGAAACGAGCGGGGCGGGGCCATAACACGCACCAGATGCTGTCCGCAGAGTGGGCCTGGGCTGGGGTCCCCGAGGACGTCAGTTCTGCCTCTGGGGGTTCAGCAGGAGGTGGCGGACCAGCCCCTGGCAGCCGGAGGGGAGCACAGGCGGAGCAGCACCGGGCTGCTGGAGGGCTTCGCTGCCGTTGCTTCCCGGTCCTGACTAACCTGAACCGGCTGCACCCCAGCCGTGCCCCGCCGTGGTAGATGGTCCCTCCCAGGTTACAGATGAGAGAGGCTTGGAGGTCATGATTCCCCTAAGCTCACACTGCTAGTGTGTTGGTATGTGAGGGATGTCACTTTTTAAAAAGTTATATTTTTTATTGATTTCAGAGAGGGAGGGTGAGGGAGAGAGCGTTGGAAACATCAGCGATGAGAGGAGAATCATCGGTCGGCTGCTACCTGTGCCCTCCCCACCCCACAACCAGCCTGGGATCCAACCACGACTTCCTGGCTCATGGGCCAACTCAGCCACTGAGCAACACTGGCTGGGCAGGATGTCACCTTGTTTAGTCTTACTGGTTCCAGATCCTAGGCAGGTCCCCATTCCCCACGCGCCAGGCCAAGAAGTTGTGATTTTGGAGGCAGCAAGGAGGGCCTCAGGGAAGGATCTCGGGGAGGGCAGGCAAGTGGTCCAAGCGGTATTGGGAGAGATCTGTGAGCAGTTGGGGGGCTGCGGGGTGGGGAGAGGCCAGAGGGGAGTGGGTTCCTGGAGCAGCGCCGGGGTGGGCCTGGAAGTCCCTGGGGAACCCGCTGGGCTGCTCAGGCCCTGCGCCTGAGGAGAGGCCAGGAGAGGCGTGCGCTGCCACCCGGAGAGCGGCCGGGGAGCCCGAGGCTCAGGCTCGAGTCGGGACTCGCAGTTGGGAAGCGGCCGCCTGGGCAGGTCAGCGTCCTGCTGAGGTGGAGGCATAAGCAAGATGTGATGAGACATCGAGTCACAGCAGGACAGTCTCATTTTCTGTTTAAAAAGCAAGTTACTATATTCATGAAAAATACCTGGGAAGCTCCTTTGCCAAGCTGATATTCTGGGAAGAAGGGGTTGGGGGTTAACTTCCTAACGTTGTTCGGAGATAGTTAATGTTCCTTTTTTTCAGGAAAAAATCAGTCACGTAAAATACCTCACTAGTTAAAAGTGAACGGAGCGCCTGGCTGGCGGGGCTCAGCGATGGAGCCTCGGCCCGTGAACCAGGAGGTCATGGTTCTGTTCCCAGTCAGGGCCCAGGCCCAGGCTGCTGGCTGGGTCCCTGGTAGGGGTCATGAGGAGGCAGCCAATCAATGATTCTCTCATTGATGTTTCTATCTCTCCCTCTCCTTTCCTCTTAGCTGTGGTTGCTAAGGAAGGGGAGGGCAGTATATCCCGGGAGCTTGTTTGGGGAAAGGAGTAGTGAGTCTAAAAGAAGACATTTCTGGGAAAGAAGCCAATGATAGCAGCAGCCATTTGATTAAAACTGCCCTGACTGGTTGGCTCAGTGGTTAAAGTATAGGCTTGAGGACTGAAGGGTCAAGGGTTCAATAACCAGTCAAGGGCATGGACCTGGGTTGCAGGCACCCCAGCCCTGGTTGGGGCATCTGAGGAAGGCAATCACTCGATGTCTCTCTCACATAGATGTTTCCCTCTCCCCCTCCTCCCTTCCTCTCACTCTCTAGAAGTCAATGGAAAAAATATCTTTGGGTAAGGATTACAAACAAATGTTTTAAAATACCTACTAGGTGCTTGAGGGGAGGAAGGAGTTCCCTAATCCTCTAAGATTGGCATTATTTCCTCATTTTATAGTCATTATTAATGTTTCTGTCTCCCTCTGCCTTCCTCTCTGAAATCAGTAACAAACAAAAAAAACCTAGATTCTTGGGCCCCACCCAAACCTGAGTCAGGCCAGGTGATTGTAGGCTTTGGCAAGCATGGGGGTGGGACACTGCCCTCCTCCCCACCTCCGGAGCTGGTGTTCAAGGGAGGGTTTCCCTGCTGGGTCGAGGGAGACTGAGGAATGAACTTTGAACTCTAGAAAAGGGTGGACCCCTGAGGGAGTGCAGTGTGCTGTGGGTCAGCCCACCCTCCTCTGAAATCGGCTGTAGCAGTGGGGCGTGGTCTGCAGCGGAGTTTGGGGGGAGGCCCAAAGTGGCTGCCATAAGCCATAGAAAGGGGAACAAGTCTTGATGTCAGTTCCAACCTGACAGGTGAGCCGGGCTGAGGTAGGGAGGTGGGAATTAAGAAAAGAAAGACCAGAAAGCGGGATCAGGAGGGCTGCAAGTCATTGTCAGACTGCAGCAGCTTTATTAACTGCCTGATGCCTTTTATACACAAACACCGACTGGGAGGTCAGTCACGAGGATGTACTCTTTGTTCCTCTAAGAAAGATAAAGCAGGAGGAAGCTAAATTCTCGATACAGCATATCTCAGTCAGTAGTTAGAAATTTCTGGTAAACAACACAAGGTCACTTGCATTCTGCTGACGACCAGAAATCCCCATCCAAACATGTCTGGGGACACTGGGTGGGGGGCTGATTTTATCAGCCCCTTCAGATGCAAGGACTTTGTCAACTTACACCCGGTCTCAGGGAGACGTGGACATGCAGCAGCAGGTACCTGAGCGATGAAGGGAAGGAGTGGGGACCGGAAGCTGGAGAAGTCAGCTTTGGAGGGACCCTCTTTAGCCTGCCAAGGAGCCTAGAAGTCATCCAGAACTCACAAGGGAACCCTGGAAGGAGCAGCAGGGTTGTGTTTCCAGGTGAGTCACTGGCGCTGAGGAGGACAGTGCCCGTCGTCCCGACGGAAGGGAGGGAGGGAGACCAGCTGGAAAGGCTGGCTGTGATCCATGCAAGCATGCTGTGGTGACGGGGAAGTCCAGATCTGGGACAGGAGGGCGGCAGGGCGTGGCCGGAGGTGGCCGGAGGACAGCACCCAGCGAGGCGCGCCCTGGCTGGGAATAGCCAGCTCTAGAAAAGCTGGTTGGGGGGCAGCACTCCTGTGCGCTGCACGGCGAGTGAGTGGTAACCTGTGGGACATCGCCAGGGACGTGTTGTGACCTGGGGTGGAGGGAGGAAGCGCCTAGTAGGTACTAAAGCCAGGAGAGTCGGAGGACTCCCTACGGAGGAGCCTCAGGTTGAGGGACAGTTTCCTGCTGTCTAAGCCTGATCCTAAACATGTTACCTCCACCGTCGCTGTGCGTTGTACATTTACTGAATAAACCATGAGACTTGACCCTAATTTGGTCTGGGAGCCTTTTTGTTCCGTGGCCTCAGGTACCAGGCAGCTGCCTACTGTGGCATCAGGTGCTTCTGCGTCACAGCCCCGCTCCGGTTGAGCAATCCGGTAGATTGTGGGGAGACAGCTCCCAGGCAGGTTGTTCCTCGGTGAGGGCTTTGGGGTGTGCTTAGTTTGGACCTTGGGTCAAAGTGGCCCCCCGCTGTTTGGATGCACTGGTGCCAAGTGCAGGAATTAGACTTGGCAGTCACTGCTCTGAGCTGCATGAGGCCCTGCAGGGAGGCAAGAGTTCCTTCCTGTGTCCACTCCCACTCCCTATCCCCACTCCCCCAGGCCACTCCCCACTGCTGCACCGACTCCATGCCCTAAAGCCTCACCTCAGGGGGTCTGTGGGACCATCCCTGAGTGTTGGCACCTACTGGCAATGACCCTCTCCCACTCCTTCCCCCTCAGCGGCCCATTCTCTGTGCTAAGACTTCTTTGCCCTTTCCCAGCCTTGGGTAGCCCCTTGTGAATTCCCTGCTGGAATGACCAGCCTTCTTACGCTGCTGCAAGGAAGGCAGGTGGCAGAGTCCTGGGCATCACGGTCCCTGCCCAGGACCCGGGGGCTTGGGGGAATCTGTCCTTAGACTGAGGCCAGAGCCTGGTACCTTGTCGTCACCCTAAGGCACATCATGGAGCAGAACAGCCAGGCCAGGGTGATGGGGACCAGGGCAGGGCTCAGCATGGTCCTCCAGGCACAGGCCGAGCACGCGTTGTCCAAGGGTTATGGATTAGGCCCAGTGCCGGCCGCGAGCTGACGCTCTAGATGGGCACTGTCCACTGAGAGTCTGTCTGGCGGACTCCATCCCTGACTCCAGACCCTATTGTGCGCGCAGTGGTGCCAGGACTGGCTATTGCCATTGGCTATTGGAAAGG
This sequence comes from Antrozous pallidus, assembly GCA_027563665.1. Taxonomy (NCBI): domain Eukaryota; kingdom Metazoa; phylum Chordata; class Mammalia; order Chiroptera; family Vespertilionidae; genus Antrozous; species Antrozous pallidus. The sequence goes on along the minus strand of CM050517.1, from coordinate 1,960,327 downwards.
GTAGAACATAACTGTATGATTTCCACCCTTCCCCCAGGCAGGAAACAGGGCTAGAGAGTCCCTGTGGTAAAAAATAAATAAAAATAGATAAAGTTATATTCAACTTTCCAAATCAGGGCCTGGGAAATAACTAAATAACTGGCTGCCTTCTGACTCAGCGCCCCCCCGCCCCCCTCCGGGGGGCATAGTTACAGGAACCCTGGAAACCCGGTCAGGTCCTCAAGCTGAGTATTTCTAACCCGCATTTTCTTTCCATCGAGCAGACAGATGTACTAGCTATTCACAGCGCTGTTACCAATCATAAACACTGCAAGAGCAGCTGCCAGTTTTGAGTTCTTATTGGCAGGTTTTGCACCAACGCTGGCATTCATTATCTCATTTTGACCTTTACTTGTGAAGGAGGGACTGTTACTGCCTCCCATCCCAGAAGAGGAAAGAGGTCTGGAGAGGGTCAGTTACATTTGCTACGGGCAGTGTGGCCAGTGGTGACCTTCACATCTGGGATTTGAACGCGCTGTGCCGGGCACAGGACGTAGGACCCTGCCTCCAGGAGGCTCCGTGTGATGGGTCAGCTCAGTGCCACAACTGTGCATGGTGATGCATGCTGGGAACGCAGCAGGACATCCCTGGGGCTTGGGATAGAGGGCGAGGTGCTGCCGGACTGCTGGGCATGTGGTAGCAGAGAAGGTGTGCTGTGAAGAGCGAGTACCAGCTGCAGCAGGCGCTGCCAGCATTCCGGACGTGGCGGGAGCGGGGCTGGGGAGGCGGGGCTGGGGAGGCCGCGCTGGCTGGCCTGGCACTTTGCAGTTCGGAGCTTTGGCACTTCAGTCACACACTCCAGACCTTTGGTCTGTGAGTTGCTGGGGAACCAGAGCTGCTGGGGGAACTGCAGATGAGAATGGAGAGGAGCAGCCTTTGTGACCAACAGCTAAGGCTGCCTTCCTGGGGACAGGAGTGGGGGAGGAGGAAGGGCTGAAAGATGGGACAGCCCCTCAAACTCCATCGCACTTCCTGTGTCCCTGTGTGCACAGCTCTGTCGCTGACACCCCAGCCATGGTGCTCCCTCTGTCACACATACCTGATCAGCCCCTCTCCACCTGCTGCTCAAGTTCTGACCCAGGGCTTACACCACAGGCTCTGGAATGCAGTGAGTGGGGCAGGGGGGTGGGGGTGGAGAGGGGGACAACTGCTATGTGTGGGGTCATGCAGTTTGCAAGACCGGAGGCGCAAAGCTCCCCTGGTCTAGGGAGTCTTCAGGGCTCCTCCCTGTCCTGGTAGCCCCTCAGTGCATGTGACCCTACAAAGGCCCTGGAGGGGAACCAACACTTGAGGCCTGACTTCTGTCCTGCATAGTCCAGCCATTTAGTTCAGGGCTGGGCCTCCTAGTGCCCAGGATCTCAGCAATGCGCCCAGGAGGGTGGGGGCTGCTTCGAGCCTGTGGTCCAGGAGCTGCCCTTTGACATGCTCAGAGGACCTTCTGCATGGTGCAGCTCTGGCCGACCTCCTCCTGAGCAGCCAGAGTGGTCCAGGGAAAGGCAGAGGACGGGGGACCGGCCGTTCTGTCTGAGTCTCCCCATTCTAAGCAATCCCTGCCTGGATCCACTGTGGGCTCCTGCTTCTGCAGGGTCCTGGAAGAAGTAGGGGGAGGGCTGGACAGCAGCTATGCTCAGAATTGTAGGGCTGAAGGGTTCTTGGGGACCATCTGGTCACCCTCTCTGGGAGGGTGAGGCCCCGTGGCACTGTAGAGAGCAGTGGGTGGAAAAGGAGAGGAGGGCGAGGGCGTAGGTTAGTATTCCTGTTGGTCTCTAAGCCTTTAGCCTGGGTGGTCTCTTTTACAACACACCCCTCAGTTTTCCATGAGAAGTTTTACCTCCTGGCACTGGAAACCAAATCAAAACTGGCCTCCCAAGCTCCTCAGACTTATCTTAACCAAACTTGAGCCAGATTTTCCAGGAAGGGAAATAGCTGACTATTTGAGGTAAGTGTCTGGATTTGGGGAAAGACTTCGTTTGCAGATCCCATGGGAGAGACCAGAGGGTCGGTTATTGAGAAGAGGATGGCTGACTGGCAGGAGCAGTGGAATATGTGTAAATTGAAATAAAGGGAGATAGTCACCCAAAGTGGGCAAACCTATGTCAACCAAACTTAGTTTTAGACTAGAATAACGAATGAAGTCATTTATTTTCGAAAAAGAACTGCAACTCCAAGAAACAGATTCAGATATATTGGTTCTATCAAGACAAAGGAGAAGTTACCTTTTGTAAAGAATTTTCCTGCCCACAGTTCCCATTTTGGTCCATTTCAGGTAAATGAGGTTTCCAAATTGGATAATCTGATTGGTTGATATAGATGCAAATGAGGATATAATTCATGCAGTTCTGATTGGACTGGGCAGGTCCCAGTGTGCAGGTAGAGGTGACCAGGGTTCCCTGCAGTGACTGGCCCGGAGGGTGTCGAAGTGAGGCACAGCTCCAGCAGGTGAGCGCGGCAGCCCGCCCCTGAAGGCCGGAGCTGGGTTCCAGGCAAGAGCACGCGCCTCAGCGGCAGGCTCCTTCCCTGGCCGTGGTCAGTGCTCGTGTGGGAGGCCACCAGTCAATGTGTCTCTCACAAACGCGATGTTTCTCTCTGTCTCTGCCCCAGCCTTTCTCTCCTGCTAAAAATAAATGGAAGAAAACACTCTCAGGTGAGAATTAACACAAAACTGAACATAAGACCCGGAGGCACAAGTGGAAGCTTTGCATTCAGTCTGGGGTGCTCCCTGGTGCCTCGGTCAGGGAGCCCCGTCAGCAGATAGCCACTGGGCTCTTATTTATAAAACTTACCTCCTAGGAGAACACCTTCTTGGGGTTCACAAATGAATCTTGTTGGGCCCACAGCCTGAGCCTGCTCTCCTCAGCCCTCCATTCTTTCCCTTTCTTCTGTCTTCAGCTTAACAGAACCCAGGCTTGCTACCCTGGCTAGAGCAAGTCTCTGTTGGTCCCTCTCTGAGCCCCTTCAGTTGGTTTCCCAACGGAGCAGCACTCGCCCCCGCAGCGGGCGGCTGGCGGCAGCCCCGCCTGTCACGCAGTGGGCTGCCCTCGCTGGTCCTGCAGCCACACTCAAACAGCCAGGCGAAAAATTCTGAGAGCAGGAAGGTCAGGAGAGCCAGGCCTGCGCAGGGCGGGCTGAGGAAGCCCAGCAAAGTGCAGCCGCCTACCCTGCAGGCCTCCTGGGAGGCTGGGTGGGAGTGGGCGAGGCTCAGCCCCTTCCGCATGGAGCTTTGCTGGAGGCCGGCTAGGGCTCCATTAAGGTTCTGGGTCAGAACCAGGCAAGCACAGGGCTGACCCTACTCAGATGTTGGGCCACAAGCCATTGGGGACCCAGGACCCAGGACCTAGGGACCTGCCCCCCCCTCCCCCCTCTGGAATGGCCTTGCCAAGGCCAGAAACATACCAAACAAGAGGGTGGTGTTGAAGGGGTAACTGGGGAAGGTGTTTGGGGAGCCGCTAGGAAGACAGGGGCAGCAAGACCTCTGGCCTGGCCTGGAGGGTGGTCTGAGGGCCCTGGGTGTGGAGGGCAGGCCAGTCCCAGGCCTCCCCGCCCCTGCCAGGGAGCCGTCTCCTGGGCAGACAGATATGTGCATGACCAAGGTGCTGAGAGAGGTCTGTCTTGGGGGTTGGGAGATGGCTGGTGAGGGGTTTCTCCTGCTCCAACCAGTTTCTCCACCCCCACAGGCCCTACATCCATCCGTCTGGGCAGTTAGTAGCTTCGAAGTGAGTGCAGCTCCACTCCCCTGGAGCGGTTCCAACAGGCCTCGGGGAAGAGTTGGAAAGCAAGAGCTGTCGACCAGAAAGCACAGACGGATGGCACAGCAGCAGGGCCTGTGCGATGCAGGCTCCGAGGGCAGACAGGCTCTGCACCTCAAGACACCGCCTAGGCGAAGACAGGGGCCAGCCAGGCCCGCCCCACGGCCCCCAGAAGACCGGCGCCACGCCGGGACGGGCCCAGCCAGCCGGCGCGGCCGAGGGGCAGACGCCCGAGGGTGGCGGAAGTCGGTGTCCAGGCTCAGGTGCTGGCCTTGCAAGCTGAAGGGAGCACCCCTGGCTTCCCCAGGGCTTCCACTGAGGCCAAGTTTGGGAGCAGACAGACAAACTTGATCCCTGAGGGCCTGGCTCTGGGCCGGCAGCGAGGCCTCAGGACGTGCAGGAAACAGACCCTGAGGGTGCGCTTGGGGCAGGCTTCCGCCCCCAGTTGCTCTCCACCCTCTGCATCTGTCCGCCAAGCCCCGCCACCCCAACAAAGTGCCTCCGGGGCCCGGAGGGGGGTGGGGTAGATGTCAGCCTTGACGCCTGAGCCTCCAGAGGAAGGGGCCGGATCCCTGGGCCCCAGCAGGGAGCCCTGTCTGAGGCTCAGTCTTGGAGGGGGATTCGGGGTGGGTTCCCGGAGTTCTTTTAGCTGCTCTGAGGGGTTTTCTGTGTGAGGGGACTGGGGCTGGGGGGTGGCAGGAAGCTGTCCGCAGGGGAGCCATCCAGGCCCATTCAAGGTTGAGCACTTGTTTAGGGTTAGAGCTGCCCCCTCTGGGGACCTGGATTGTCCAGCCAAGGCCATTGTCCTGCCCCTCCCCCCATCCCTCCCAAGCCTCTTTGAACCTGAAGTCAGATATTTTCTCTTCCCCTCCCTTCTGGGCTTTCCCCACCCAGGGCCTCGGGCCGGAGGCTGGGGCTGGGGTGGTGGGGGAGGGAGAAGAGCCAGCTAGGTACTGGATGTTCAGATCCCAGTGAGGGGTGTCCGACCCCCCTGTCTGGACAAAGGTTGGGGAACCCAGGCCCAGTCAGCCCAGAGCCTGGCCCTGGAAGGGGCAGTGGGGGTCAGACCCGGAGTCCAGCGGTGAGGGGCTGTGGAGTGGAAGCCTCGCTGTGGAAGGGGGCCTGCGGGCCGTCTGCCCTGGAGACAGTGGGGTTTAGCAGGCTGGGCAGAGGGCAGCAGCCATCGCAGCTTTGGGGCAATGGAATTTGGCCAGTAATCTGGGTGAATGTCTGGGTCTCGGGACTGGGGGTGGGGAGGGCACGGGGGCTGGTGAGGAATCGAGGGGTAGCCCAGCAGTGCTGCGGGAGGAGCGGGGCCGGGGCGCAGGCAGTGCCAGGGCCTTGGTCGGGCGCCCGGGCTCCTGGAGACCCTGGAGAAGACGAGGGGTCCCAGACAGCTCGGAGGTGTGCAGAGCCCCAGGGAGGGCCGGACCGTGGGCAGGGAGCTGGAAGGGAACGTCCTGATGGGGATCGGTACCAAGGGCCCTGGGGCTGGGCCTCGCGGGGCCTCCCAGACATTCTGCTTCCACAGACACCACCGCTCCCAGCAGGCAAACAACCTTCGCCTCAGTTTCTCCCACCTCCTGGCTCTCTCCACCCCCCCACCCAGGGGGCGGGGCCAGAGGTCAAGGCTAGTGGGTGGGGTTGGGGAGGGGGCGAGTGGCGAGCAGTGCCTCCGAGAGCCCTCCTTCCACCAGGCCCCCGGCTTGGGGCGCCGTCCTTCCCATGGCGGGACACCTGGCTTCCGACTTTGCCTTCTCGCCCCCTCCAGGTGGTGGAGGCGATGGGCCCGGAGGGCCGGAGCCGGGCTGGGTTGACCCTCGGACCTGGCTGGGCTTCCAGGGCCCTCCCGGCGGGTCTGCCATCGGGCCGGGGTTTGCGCCCGGGGCCGAGGTGTGGGGGATCTCCCCATGCCCCCCGCCGTATGAGTTCTGCGGGGGGGTGGCCTACTGTGGGCCTCAGGCTGGAGTGGGGCTGGCACCCCAAGGCGGCCTGGAGGCCCCCCAGCTCGAGGGCGAGGCCGGAGCCGGGGTGGAGAGCAACTCTGAGGGGGCCTCCCCCGAGCCCTGTGCTGCCCCGCCTGGGGCCCTGGAGCTGGAGAAGGAGAAGCTGGAGCCCAGCCCCGAGGAGGAGGTGAGTGGGGTGCGGTGGGACTGGCTGTTGGCGGGACCCGCAGGGCCGGCCTGGGGGGGGGGAAATGCGGGAGCCGGTGGGAACCGAGGCCAGAATTCCGGCGGAGCTGCAGGGAGGCAGGGCGGCGGCCTCGGAGAGCCGGAAGCTGCCCCGGGATGGTCTTGCTTCGCACCTGGCCTTTTTGCCAAGGATGCACCTTCCACTTCCTAGGCCTGACCAGGGTCTGGCCCCTCGACTTATTACCGCCCAGCGTGGGACCCAGCTTGGGGTTTGAGCCCCTGCTCCCACCTGGAGCTTCTCGTGACAACTGGATCCTTATCTTACCCGAAAGCCCGGGGGTGAGGACGCGTATTGTTCTTGAGGTTGGAGGGTGTGGCTGGTTTCGGCGGCGCCCGTGCTGGGGCTGTGTGGCCGAGTGCCCAGGGCTCACCTCCCGTCCAGGTAGGGCTGGTCCCCCATGGCTTCTGCCTGGGCCAAGAGCCACCTGGTGCAGAGGGTGCCCCGCACCGCCTCTAGAGCGAGGAGTACTCAGTGCAGCGGAATTTCAGCTTTGAACCGGCCCTTCTAGGCCATCCCCTAAGGAAGGCACGGTCAGGCCTGCCCGCACTACTCGGGGTGAACGGCCCAGGCCTCGGAAGAGGCAGTGTGAGCAACTAGAGATCAAGCCAAAGCTCTGGCCGCCGAGGAGGGGTGAGCGGCTCCAGGGCCTGGGAGCCCTGCCTCTTGGCTGGAGGCACTGCTGAGCCCTGAATAATAATGGCTGCCAACTGCGGTCCATTTTCTAAGTGCCTGGCTGTGAGTTCGGGCTTCTACATCATTATCTCATTAACTCCACAAACTCTCCCAGGGAGGTGTTATTAGCCTATTTCACGGGTCTTAAACTGCTAAGTAATAAAGCTAGGATTTGAACTGGGGTTTACCTTATTCCAAACCCCCAAAGTGGGGTTGGGAGGAGCTCTGGTGGGGACAGCTATGGGTTTGAAACCTTGGCTGAACAGGATTGGGAATGGAAGGTATCGGGTGTGAAGTTGATGTGACTGATTACCCTCGAAATAGTTCCTCAAGGCTTCCGGACCGGACAAAGGCCTAACTCTTCCCTGGGCCTTCCCTGGGGTGCCCCGGGCTCAGCTCACCCCCCTCCCTCCCGTCTACCTTTCCTTGCTGTGTCCTCCATCCTCAAGGCTCAAGGGCCTGGTAGACTTGACTGCTGCGTTTGCCATCTGCTAGGATGGCTCTCCGAGCAGCTGCACCTCGCCCAGGAGCTCGAGGCCTAAACCAGGTGTCCTCACTTCCCCAGTCTCCCTATGTCCATTCTTTTGGAAAATCACTATTTTTACCTTGGAAATACACCCCCAAACCAATACTTACTGCCACCCTGTCCCGGCCACCACAATCTGCGCCTGGATAACTGCAGCTGCCTCCCTAGTTACCCCTCACTTCCTCCTTAGTCTCTGGTCACCATGTCACCTGGACTGACCACCTTGCCGCCACCTCCGGGCATCCACTTTTCACAGCGTGTAACGGAGCTGATGGTAATCACTCATCTCCACTCCAGCACGGGGACTCCCGAGGCCAGTGCTTTTGGTCTGTTTTGTGTAGGCACTGGCTTAGAGAAAGTGTAGTATAAATTTGTTGAATTAATCATTGAGGATGCTTCCATATTGCAAAAAAATATATAAAAACAAGGGATAGTTGGCTTTTTTGGGGAGTTCAATTACCACACACCCAGGTTTCAGGTTCAACACCACGACCATCCCCTCCTCTCCCCAGTTGGGAGCCTGGAGCCTGCAGGAGGCAACGGACACATGTTTCTCTCCCCCACACCCACACCTCTCTAACATCAATTAAAAAGGGGGGATAATCAACTTTTTAAATGCACCAGCTATATGCAGAGCACTTTGTTCATACCTCTTCCAGCATCTGTCGCTGTCTGGTGTGTGCACATGCCGGCTCAGCCTGGGACCCCACAAGCAGCCGGGAGATTGCCTCTGAGATGAGAATTAGAGCTGGTGTCCTTGATTTCTCTAGGGCTGTTCCTTCAGACAGCAAGCCTCTTGGGTATTAGAGCTGCCCAGCAGGGCCCCCCTGCCCTGCTCTTTTCAGCGTGTATGCTGCGCCGCAGCTCTGGGTGTGCTGGAGGGTGAATGACGGCTGTAGATGGGTTGTTTTGGGTGTTGGGTGGGCGGCCTGGATGCAGAGGTATTCCCACAGACCGGTCCTGAGGGCCCGGGTGGGCAGGGGGTGGGCAGCGCTGTGCCTGTGTTCTTACACATCCTCTGCCTTTTTAAATGCTGTCGCAGAACATGAGAGCTCTGCAGAAAGACCTCGAGCAATTCGCCAAGCTCCTGAAGCAGAAGAGGATCACCCTGGGCTACACCCAGGCAGATGTGGGGCTCACCCTGGGCGTTCTCTTTGGTGGGTCCCCTCGGCATATTCTGACACACAGAACACGGATCGCACCTCCCCTGGGAGGAGCAGTCCTGAATCTGCGCCTTTGCTACCAAGGGAGCGAGGGTGGGTGTTCCGGGGTAGGCTCTGCCCTTGCCCAGGACTAGGGTACAGAGGGAGGAAAAGTGGGATTCTGGTGTGGGACCTTGTGAGCGTGGGGAGAGGTGGTGAGGACCTTTCCTGTTGCCTCACCTTGCTTCTCTTTCAACCCACTTCCCCAGGCAAGGTGTTCAGCCAGACGACCATCTGCCGCTTCGAGGCTCTGCAGCTCAGTTTGAAGAACATGTGTAAGCTGCGGCCCCTGCTGCAGAAGTGGGTGGAGGAAGCTGACAATAATGAGAACCTGCAGGAGGTGAGGGTGGGCGGGGTACCCAGGGGCCTGCGGTGACTGGGGCCCACTTCTCTGCTTCTTGGGGCCGAAGCCCTCCACGGGGGAGGTGATTGCTCAGCGCTGCTGGGCCAGGTTCAGCTGCTGGTCTAATTCTGTCCTTGCAGGATCCTTCTTTCTCACCTTCCAGCTCTGGTGACACCTCCACCAATGCCCCTTAGCAACTTGCTCTTGAATCAGACCTGTGGGTTTGAAGCCTGCTCTCCTAGCTCTTTGTCACCCCTCCCACCTGCCTAGATATGCAAAGCAGAGACCCTGATGCAGGCCCGAAAGAGAAAGCGGACGAGCATCGAGAACCGAGTGAAGGGCAACCTGGAGAACATGTTCCTGCAGTGCCCGAAGCCCACCCTGCAGCAGATCAGTCACATCGCCCAGCAGCTCGGGCTGGCGAAGGACGTGAGTGCCCGTCCCCGAGCCCCCTGCCCCCACCCCCTGGCCCTGGCTCTGGTGCCTGCTCTTCAACCTCTCTGGGTCTGCTGGGTTTGGGCCATATGACCCACCTGGAGTTTCTGAGCAAGTCACCCTCCCTCCCCCAACCCAGGTGGTCCGAGTGTGGTTCTGCAACCGGCGCCAGAAGGGCAAGCGATCAAGCAGTGACTATTCTCAACGAGAGGATTTTGAGGTTCCCAGGCCTCCTTTCTCGGGGGGACCAGTATCCTTTCCGATGGCCCCAGGGCCCCACTTTGGCCCAGGCTATGCGGGCCCTCACTTCACTACACTGTACTCCACGGTCCAGTTCCCTGAGGGCGAGGCTGTGCCCGCCGTGCCCGCCACCACTCTGGGCTCCCCCATGCATTCAAACTGAGCTGCCCGCCTCCCGGGACGGGGGCAAGCGCCTGAGTTCTTTTCACTATAGAATTGGGAGCACAAACGGTGTGGGGGCAGCAGTTTGGGGAGCTGGTTGGCAGGAAGGTGAAGTTCAGTGATGCTCTTGATTTTAACCCCTATCACTTTGATTTTAATAAAGAAACCCGGACACAGTGGGTGCATACTTGTGTCTTTGGTTCACCCTCTTCCAGTTACTGAAAGGGCGGGGGCAGCACGCAGATGACCCTGAAGCCAAAGTGTGGAACCCACTCGAGTCACACAGTGGCAGGGGAGCTGGGCCTGGAGCCCACATTCCTCAGAGGCAGAGCCAGTTCTTAGGAGCTTGTGACACAGGGTCCCAGGGGATTTGAGTTAAACTTCTTATTTCTGCCCACAGACCCCAGGCGATTTGAGTTGAACTTATTCTGCCCACAGATGTGGTTACTTACAGACCCCTCCCTGCTAGGAGCTGGCCTTTCGCTTTCCCCGTTCTGCTTCACAAGTCCTCAGTGGTGGTGTGCTAAGGAATCAGTCTTTAGGTATTGTTTCCTCTGCACAGAGCCCCCGCCAGAAACTCCTTGTGCTCTTGTTGCCAGAGTCCGTGAGGTTTCCCTTCACTTTGCCTGTCCTGTCACGAGTGACAGCAGACCCTCTGCGAGTTGCTGCTACCACCTAGGGGGTCCTTGCTCCTTCCTTCCTCTGGAAAATAGGTTGGTAAGCTGGTAGGAGTGGGAAGATGGGTGGACTTGTACCAAGATAAGGAAGATAAGGCAATGCCCCACACGTGGGCTGAGCTGACCCGGGCCCAGGCAGCGGCTGCTCTAGCTGGTTCTCTGCTCTGGTAGTGTGGGTACCCCTTGTTTCAGCGCACTTCACAGATGTACTTTGTCAAATAGAGGGCAAGACCCCCCACGAGTAAAAGATGACGGCTCACTTTGTTGCGGTGGTCTGGACCGAACCCGAAATATCGGAGGTCTGCCATCTCTGTGAAACTGCCCAAACCCCAGCTACCGAGCTTTAAGGGCAGAGGGTGTTTACTTTTAAACTAGAACCCTTCATTACCTGGGTTTCTTTTTTTCAGGCTCCAACCTTACCCCATATATTTGCACTTTTTCAATGACCAGTTCTGTATTTGTCTACCTTTTCCACTCCTCTCTCCTTCCCCTAAGAATTCACATTTTCCAAATCTTTCCAAGTCCTTTCTACCAAGAATTGGAAAGCAATGTTTTATCAGACCCACAAAGGAATAACTACCTAGCAGCAAATTAATATTTTCATTCTTTATTTGGAAACGGAAAACAAACCTCTGAGAAGCCAGGCCACAGGCTACACACATGGTCAGTGGCAGGATTAGAGTTTGGGGGCTGTGCCCTAGGTTTTCCCAGAATGCCTTAGGTGGTACCATCCAAATTGAAAACTCACTTGTCTGGGTCTGGGGCTTAATCTTCAGGCACAGGTGGTCTCTGTAGTTGATGCTCTGATCAGACATTAGTGTCCATGACAGTAAGGATCTATGACTTATAACAGAATTTACAGCTCATAGCAACTTCCTGAAGGCCTTATCTTTAGCAGGAAGCCATCTCTGTCACGTGGCCAAAAGGGCCTGTTCCAGACCTGGGATCCATAGCAATGGGCCCTGCCCTGTAGTCATTTCCCTCCTGGGGAGGCAAGAGAAGAGGCATTTCTTAGGACCCACTGGTGCCCACTGTGTCCACCCATGGCCAGCTCTATCTGCCTCCTTGGTAGTCAGCCTTAGGTCTGGACACCCATGTGACACCCTGGGCACCGGAAGTCAGCTTCCCTGGCAGCCTGGATACTGCAGCCAGCACAGGCCATGTGGAACCAGAGGTCACATCCATCACACTGAACCCAGGTCACTGTTTCTTCTTGAGGCAAGCAGCAACATGGGTCTGCACAGGGCTCCCCGCCCCCAACCACAGGAGGAGTCATGGGGGTGCTCACGGGGTGCTTCGGAGGATGCCCACGTTGATTTCTGAAGAAAAACAAAAACATGGTCACTAAGAACCTGTAGGAGAGGCCTAGAACTTTTCCTTGGGTGAAAATAGTGGGTCCAGATAGACTCACCAGAGTAGTGGTGAGCCTGGTTGCTACAGCTCACCTGGTTGCCATTCCAACCTGTTACCTGCCCACTGCCCACCTTCCCAGCCGGGGGCCACCTCCCAACCTGGGGATTCAAAAAGGAACCCAAAGGGAGGGAAGTCGGTGATCTTGCCACTTACCCACTCGGTGTCAGGGGCATCTTTACACAGAGTTTCTTCCTGGGCTCTCTAAAGACTGGGGGCTTCTCAGGAGCCTCTCTCTCATCATCCAATTCTGCCAGCACTCGGTGAGCTGATTTCCTTCGGTTTCTTGGGGTTGTGGCAGGGGGGGTGATCCCCTCTTTCTCATGGGGAGTGCAGGGAGGCAGGTTTGGTGGCCCACCCCCGCTCCTGGAGAAGGTGAGGGGCTGTGGCTGGAGCTTGCTGAGGCTGCCAATGGAGCTGAGGATCAGTGTGGCTTTTGGTGCAGGGGACAGGGCACTGAGGGGACGCTGTGGAGCCCCCCGGGGAGGCAGCATGGGCTGGAAACCAACCCCGGTTCCCTTTTCTACCCTAGACCGTGGGATGGTAATGGCAGCGAAATCTTGAGGTTTAACTCGGACTTGCTGAAACATGAAGTAGAACTCTGAGGGGCCGGTTCCTGGGGGCCTTTCAGGGCCAAAGGTCAGAAGGTCACCATCACTCAACTCCAGCCTGTGACCCCTAGGGAGTCGGACATCGTTGACCAAAGTTCCTGTTGATGGTGGGGCACCAGACAGGGAATGACAAAAGCAAATGACCAGTTAGGAGTGGAGAAAATGCCCTGACTTTCTGGGGAACACGAGAGAGGACACCTGACCTCAAATCCTCAATTCTGAGTCCCTCGGCAGGTGGCATCAAACCCTAAGCTCTTCCTGAGCTGGGAACAGGTGGTTCTCCCTCCCACAGAACACGGGAGGGAGCATTCCATTGAGGTCCAGGGCCAGACATGCTCACCTCATCCAGCTGCCACTCAGACTCGGCTCCAATCCTGACGCCACCTCTTACCACTCTGGCCCTGGACAAGCTAACCTCTGTGCCTCATTTCCTTATCCGTAAAATGCCCACTTACATTTAATGAATTTAAAACAGTGCCTTGCTTAATAGTAAGCACTAAATGAAGGTGCTACCATAGTTAACCCCACACTCCTCAAACGGACTTGACAAAGGCCTTCCATTTCACTCAAGAGGAAAATGAAGACCCAGAGACACGAAGTGACTGAGTGAAGCTGGCTGTGACTCCCTCCATGGCAGGGAGTAAGACACATGCCCATATAAAACAGTTAAACATATCCCAACTGCCCTAAGACAGGAACGAGTGTCTCGGCAAGTTGGGAATCTGAGCTCAGGACACCCCCCTGGATATTACCCTGATGCTGCCCCAGGCTCGAACCGCCTCCTAGCCCCTGTCTGAGCTAAGTGGAGACCAAGTGTCAACGTGGCATGCTTCTGGTGGAAAGACAAGTTCAGACTGCCTTGCCTACCCATCATCCAACCTGATAGGCAGGCAGGGTCCCTGTTGAATCCCTTAATCATTCCATCACTGAACTGCTTACTGCTCACCTTGGCTGCTGTGGTCCTCCAGGCTGACCCTCCAGTCATCACCCTGGCGCTCAGCGTGTAACTCTGCATGGACTCCTGAGATGAAGCCGGGCTCCTGTTGGGGCCGCAGGGCCACATCACACAGGTCGGCCCTGCAGCCCAAACGATAGGTACAGCCAGTTCCACTTGGGGGGTGGAAAGTGTAGAGGTCGCCGCCCCTTCCGCCCCCAATGCGCAGCAGCTGGAAGCAGGGCAGCATAGGCAGTGCACTGCACACCTCTTCCACTTCAGGGATCCATCACCTTTCCCTCCGGCCGTGCACGGTGGTCTAGGCTCACTTTCTGTCTGGTGCAAGCTTGAGTTATGCTTTGTGTAATTTCAACTTTGAGCACAGTCCCTGAGCAAATCCAGAATGCAAGGGTCCTAGGCACGCGATGAAAAATGGCTGTCAAGCAGCTCCGAAGTGGAAAAATTCGGGGCACTATGGCACCTTGGATGAGCCGGATCCTCGGGCTGCAGAATTCCCGGGAGATTAGGCAGCTTTCGGGGAACTGTAAACTGGTGTGCTTCTAATTCTGCAATGCTAATTTGTCACCGCAATGACATTTGGAGAAAATAGCTTTTTCCTGTCAGACCCGCTTATCCAAAGAAAATAGCCAGCCCACCTACTCGCCCGCGCCTCGCTCTTCGGGCCAACCCCTCACTCATAACTAGTTAGGTTGAAACCCAGTTGGAAGTGACTCCAATGTCACCCCCAAAAAGGCTGAGAAAACGTTTTCCAAAACACTGGACCTAAACCCTATCTGCCCGGCTTCGGGGGAGGGGGAGATGGGGGTGGAAACAGCTCCCTGAGACGATGCAAGACAAACCTAGCCTTCTGCTCACTCCAGCCCAGGCTCAATGTCGGATCTACCGCGGGGTACGGTCTCTGCAGGCTGTGCCGGCCGGTGCGGCGAACGGGACACTCAAGTTCCGGCCCGCCGGGGCGCTCCGCTGCTGTTTGACAGCAAGGGCGCGGGGCCCGGAGGGGCACGACCTCCGCGCGCGGTCAGCGCAGACCCCGCCTTCGGAATTCCCGGGTTCGAACTTGGCGTCCGCAAGCCTGTCTCTTGCCGTTCCTGATTGGTCAACTTCCGGTCTCTTCCGTTCCATTGGTCAGGGTCAGACGCAGGTCCCGCCTCACTCTTTTCTGATTGGTTTACAAGTTTTCCCGGGTTTCCGGAGTTGGGAGGAGCCGCCAAGGCGCGGAGACAGCGGCGCCAGCAAACGGCCCGGCTTTAGACACTACTGCGCCTGCGTGCACCTCTGACCCGCCACTGGGCCCGCTCTGCGCAGGCGCGGTCAAGGCCGGAGGCTGGCGGGGAGTCAGCACGGCTCTCGCGCCGAGTGAGGGCCTCGGGAACGTCGGTTGCGGGAGGGAAGGGTCCTCGGGGGTGGGTTCCGGGACTGGTCGGGGAAGAGGGGACAGGGGCCGGTGAAGGACGGACGAGGTGCAGAACACCCTTAGCGCTCAGGGCCCAGCGGGGCGAAGGCTCCGTGTCCCGGGAGTGGTGGGATTGAGGGCCCGTGGAGGGTGGGAGGCGGCTGCGGGCTGTGGAGCCGAGCTGAGGATGAGGCGAGGGAGCCGGGCAATGCCTTCAGGAGAAAAGCAGATTAGAGTGCAGGGCGGGCGATAGGACTCGCAGATTGGGGGGACATAGGTGAATTTGGGAGGGAGAGTGGGAGGCCTTGAGCCTCTGTGCCCAGGACTCTGGCGGGAGCAGGGTGGGTGGCAGGGTGGGAAGCTGACGGGAACAGGAAGCTGCTGGGAGGTTTGAGAGATGTCCCGAAGCTGGCCTTTCTGCCCGGGGATCTAGGCTGCCTGGACCTCCCTCCCCCCCTTCCCCGGAGTCCTGGGGAGCCCCGCTGCCCGGCATGCGGCCACATCCCTCTGGGGCCAGGCCTTGGGCCAGCGCTTTAGTCGGAAGGGACCCGGGGGTCCTGGCTTGGTGTGTGGATGGGCTTCCCCCAGGCCTTGCTGAGCCTTGGAGGGGCCTCTGGAGCCTGGGCTCGCAGCCCCTGCACTGCACACCTCTCTCACGCGCGACCAGAAATGGCAGAGTAGGTAGAAACTTAAGGAGGAGGGTAAAGGCGCGCCCGGATCCTGAAAGTTTGAGTGAAGCCTGGGGGTTCCCTCTCAGCCTCTCAGTAGAGTCTCCCGCTCCTGGCTATGGCCATGGTTCTGCCAGGGGCCAGGCTGGGTCCAGCAGTGGTCTGTGGGCGTCTCTTCTGGGAAGTAGAAAGAGAGGAACTCGCGGCCAGGGCCTGGCTCTACCTGAGGACCGGGACCTTGTCTTAGGGGCTTTCCCTTTGGCAGGTGGCTTGAGCATTCAATTGCAGTGCCTTGTTTCTCCTCTTGTCCAGGGGGACGTAGATGGCTGGACACAGAATCTAGAGGCTTCAAATAATGTGGAGATGTTTCGACCTTCAGGTCAGTGGGACCCGGCAGGGGACTGGTGTTGTCTCTCCCTGGAAACTGACCATCTTTGTCCTTGTGATTCTTCAGGTTCCACGGGGCTCATCCCCCCATCCCACTTCCAAGCTCGGCCCCTTTCAACCATGCCAAGAATGGCCCCCACCTGGGTCTCAGACATTCCCCTGACCCATCGAGGTGTCTCCGAGAGGTGGCCAGACATCCAGAGGCCTCAAGGGGTCGTGTGGGAACAGGACGTTTCTGGCGATGGGCAGGAGCCGGGGTGGAGGGGCAGGTAGGGTCCATTGCCATTTCTTAGACTCGCTTGCCAGTGGCCCTTTTTCACTGGAATAGGTTCCTTACCCTAGTCCAGTTCCATAATTTGTTCATTTATCCATAGCCTACAATGGTGCCTACAATGCATAAATAGTAAGAAGAGCATGCTAGGTGCGAGGGGTGGGAATAACAAATAAATAGAAATCCTGGTATCGATGATTTCCTTAAAATTCCAAAGGAAGAGACACTGACCAACAGCTGATCATAAGGCGGCAAGATGATGAAGTTCAAAATGGCACCGTGTCCTGTGCTAGTATGGGCTCACTCTGGCGGGTAGTGCTGTCGGAACGGGCCATGCTATTTGTTGACGTGTTGCCTATAGAGCTGCTTATTGATGGTTCCTGCGTGTCTTTCCCTGATAAATGTCAGGCCATTGTGCGTTATGCTCTAGAGTGGGATTGCGGGTGGGTCTCCCTGGGCCCCACCAAAGAGCAAAGAGCATGATGACAACAGGGAGCATCAGAGCTGACACCAGGACACAGGCTCTCTGTTCCTGGCTTGGCTATGGGCTACGGTCCTGTGGCCATGCACTTAGTTTCTGTAGCTGCTGCCCCTGCGTAAAAAGTCCTGCGGTCTGGGCCTCAGTGCAGGAGCTGTGCCGAGAGCCAGGTCACAGGTGCCTTCAGCCAGCGGTTGCCAACACGTGGTGCACGGGCACCAGACTTCTCTAAAGACCGGGACTGCGCAGTTCATTGACGTGCTGTCCTCCCGGCCCCCTTACTCAGCGTGCCTGACTCTGGACGCTCCCAGCCAGCACCTGGTAGTGTTGATACTGGGAGCCCTTAAACCAGAATCAGAAGCCCCTCCCTTTACTTCCAACCTCTTCACTTCAGAATGTGTGGCCCAGTGATAAGCACAGTTGCTGTTAAGACATCAGCTGGTATATAGCTCTCTCTAGAGCAATGGTTTTCAGCTTTTTTCATCTCATGGCACATAAACTAATTATTAAAGTTTTGTGGCACACCAAAAAAGAAATACTTTGCCAATCTGACCAAAAAATATATATACTTTTGATGGATTTACAAAATAATAATAATAATAATAATAGTAATTACCTATCCTTTCTGCTTCAAAGTGACTTTTTAAAATATCAGGTGCTGCCCAACTTGCCTAGCTCAGTGACTGAGCGTTCACTTCTGAACCAGGTCATGGTCCGATTCCCAGTCAGGGCACGTGCCTGGTTGTGGGCTTTATCCTCAGTGAGGATAAAGCGGGAGGCAGGAGTCAACGATTCTCTCTCACTATGATGTTCTATCCATCTCCCTTTCTGAAATCAATGAAAATATATTTTATAAAAAGTTAGGTGTCTATACTTGTAGATAAGGATTTCTGATACCAAGAATGAACCAATCAGATGCAACCTTATTCGACGTGACCAATAAGATACAACTCTATTATGTGACCTATATATTTATGGTCTAAGATCGCGTACTCACATCCACAGCTATTATGTTAGCTGTTGTCATCTTTTTCACTTGACAGTCTAAGGGAAGAGAGGTCAGGGCCCCTGGCTAAAGAGTCAGGTATTGCATGTTTTAAAAATTGTGGCACACGGTTGATAATCACTGCTAGAGAGCCATGAGCCCAGAGAATAGACCTAATATGCTTAGTAGGGCCTTGGTGAATGGCGATGGTGATGGAAATGCAGATTCCTAAGGTCCAGCTTCATTCCCCCATCTCCCCACATGTGAGCAGAGGGATCTCTTCTGAAGTCACCAGCCCCAGAGATGGGTCTCACCTGTTACCCTATCTTTTAAGGTCTGCGGAGCTGCAGGGGTCACAGGCCTTGCGCCAGCAGGCAGAGCTGATCTCTCGGCAGCTGCAGGAGCTGCGACGGCTTGAGGAGGAGGTCCGGGTCCTGCGAGAAACCTCGCTGCAGCAAAAGATGAAGCTGGAGACCCAGGCCATGGAACTAGAGGCTCTGGCACGGGCAGAGAAGGCTGGCCGAGCTGAGGCCGAGGGCCTGCGTGCCGCCCTGGCTGGGGCTGAGGTTGTCCGGAAGAACCTGGAAGAGGGGAGCCAGCGGGAGCTGGAGGAGGTTCAGAGGCTACACCAGGAGCAGGTGAATGTGGGGATGGGAAGACCTCACCTTCAGTGGGGATCTAGGCAGGAGCTTCCCTGCAGAGAGCAGATGTGGAAAAAGACGCCCATGAGCAGTGGAGGGATGAAAAAGCATGCCCTGTAAAGAGGGGGACCTTGGTGTTTTGGTCTTATTCAGATGGCTCTTGTTCTCAGGACTCAGCTGACCACCCACCACCTGAAGCCCTCCTTTTCTTCCAGTAGGAAGTAGTCTGTCTTCCTACCTCACTCCGAGTACCCAGTTAATCTGGGTCCACTGGCAGGGGTGGGTCCTGAGGTGAACTGGGAAGGAGACTGTTAAGTTGGTAAGCATTTATCAGTGCTTACTCTTCCATCGCTGAGACAGGAGCTGGGCCTCTGGTGAACACACCAGCCAGTTGCTGCCTGCCTGGGTGCAGCTGGCGGCCTGAGGGCAGCACACATTCAACACTAGATTTGATCGTAAGCAGTTGCCTGCCATTGGGAGAAGTGCCATGAAGGACAAGGGAGCCTTAAACTGATGGGAAGTTAGGAAGGTCACCCTAATAAGTCCTCATGTGAAGAAATGGAACCATAAAGATACCGGAAGAAAACCTGGGCGAATGAATTCCTGGTAACCTTGAATCAAGATCCTGAGCCACTAAAGAAAAGATTGGAATGTTGACTTTATAGCACTACTAGTAAACTTAGGAATGGCAATAAAAGTAAAATTAAAGGACAACTGGTAGCCCTAGCTGGTTTGGCTTAGTGGGTAGAGTGTCGGCCTGTAGACAGGGGTCCTGGGTTTGCTTCCAGTCAAGGGCACATGCCTGAGGTTGCAACTTTGACCCCCAGGGTGTGTAGGAGGTAGCCAGTTAATGATTCTCATCATTGATGTTTCTATATCTCTTTTCCCTCTCACTTCCTCTCTGAAACCAATAAAAAATAAAAAAAGGACAACTGGTAAATTAGGAACAATATTTACAGTTCATATCACAGAGAGAAGCTAATATCCCTACTCTATAATGTGTGTAGAAATTGATACAAGGAAGTCAGCAATCCAACCAGAGATAGAGAAAAATATAAGTGGCTTTTAGATTCACCAAAGATGCATAATGATAAGAGGTAACTTTAAAAAAATATATATTTTTTATTGATTTCAGAGAGAAAGAGAGAGAAACATCAATGATGAGAGAGAACCATTAATTAGCTGCCTCCTACATGCCCCCTACTGGGGATCGAGCCCGCAGATTTGAATCTGGGACCTTTCAATCCACAGACTGATGCTCTATCCACTGAGCAAAACTGGCCAGGACAAGAGGTGACTTTTGTTCTGAGTAGAAGTTGGCTTGTCAGGCATGGGCCGTGGAAATGGGAGCTGCTGTGGCATGGGGCAGCATGTGGGGCCAGAGGTGGCCAGAGGGGTTTGAGTGCAGGAGCTGAGGGGCTCTGGGTGGTCCTGTGACTGAGGCTTCAGGCCCATCCAGAACTTTATCTTAAGAGTGAGCACACCTGGCTTAGCGGTGCGGCTCAGGGGTGGAGTGTTCACCCGTGAACCGGGAGGCCACAGTTTGATTCTGGGTCAGGGCACGTGCCTGGATTTTGAGCTCAGCCCCCAGTAGGGGGCATGCAGGAGGCAGCCAGTTGATGTCTCTCTCATTGATATTTCTCTCTGTGAAATCAATAAAAAATATTTTTTCAAAAAAGGACAATGAGCAACCAGTGAAAGGTTTAAAACAGGGAAATGACATGGTTGTATTTGTGGTTTATGTCCAAAAAGTTCACTCTAAATGTGGTGTGGAAATTGGGTGACGGGAGACCAACTGGTGATGAGGACAGCCATTTCCCACCTCCTTGTCTGTTCTGTGACTCCCTCATTGTCCCTGACACCACTGAGAGGTGCAGTGAGGAAAGGGCGAGCTGCCTGCCTTCCTAGAGCTTCCTTTTGTGTGGGCTGTGGACTGCAAGGTCCTCTCAGGTGGCAGCAAGTGCTGGGGGTCAGAGCGGTGGTGGGTGGGGATTGGAGGCCCGGGAGGCCTCCTGAGGAGGTGGCAGAGGTGACATGTGGAGTCTGAGAAGAGCCATGAAAGATGGGCTTAGAGCAGGGGGCACGGGCCCGTGCTCAGGGGCTCTGCCGCGAGGAGAGGAGCTGCGTTTTGCTCAGAATGGCAGCTGCTGGGGGTTCCTCAAGACTGGTCAGGAGATGGCTGCTGTCGTCTAGACCAGAGATGAGGGTGGCCTACTTAAGGCTGGTGGCCAGAAGTGGAGAGAAGTGAAGATATGATTTGGGGGGATGAGTTGGAGTGTGATGCGGAGTGAAAGGCTCCAGGGTCGGTCCCATTTGCCAGGCCCCTGCGGCCCTGTGGGCGATGTGTTGGGCTGTTGTCTAAGGTCACGGGAAGTGGGAGACAAGGCCAGAGCCAGGGGAGATTTGGAAAGCCCAGGTGTGGGGGTGAGCCAGCCTCTGCTGAGACCCCTCTCTCTGCAGCTGTCCTCCTTGACACGGGCTCACCAGGAGGCTCTTTCCAGTTTGACCAACAAAGCCGAGGGCTTGGAGAAGTCTCTGACTGGTCTGCAGACCACCAGGGCCGGGGAAGCCAAGGAGCTGGCCGTGGCCCAGAGGGAGGCTGAGCTGCTGCGGGAGCAGCTGAGGTAAGTGGGTAGGTGGCCAAGGGGGCCCCAGCAGGTGGTGGGTAGGGTGAGTCTCCAGGGTGCCCCCTGATGGCTGCTCTATTCCTATACTAATTCTAGCAAGACCCAAGAAGACTTGGAAGCTCAGGTGACCTTGGTTGAGAACCTAAGGAGATATGTGGGAGAACAAGTTCCCCCCGAGATTCACAGCCAGGCATGGGAGTCGGAGCGGCTGGAGCTTCTAGAGACTGTGCAGGTGAGCGTGCAGGGCACATCTGTGCAGGTGGGTGGCCCAGGACCTGGGAGGACGTGCCAGGCTGCCCCAGTAGAGAAGGGTGCAGACTGGTGCTCTCCGCCCTACACCCTGGCAGCACTTGCAGGAGGACCGGGATGGCCTGCACACAACGGCGGAGCTGCTGCAGGTGCGTGTGCAGAGCCTCATGCACATCCTGTCCATGCAGGAAGAGGAGCTGGCCAGGAAGGTAGGCCCCTCGCCCTGCGCCTCCCCATGGGCAGGGCCCTGTCGAGAGCTCCCCTCCCTGCACACACATCTCTGCTCTCGGTGACTCCTGTCACCTGGGCAGCCCAGAGAGAAACCAACCAAGATGCAGCTTCCTCCTCTGCTCCCCCGGGAGCCACCCTGACCGCTCCCCGCCCCCCCTCCCCCACACACAGGTGCAACCGTCAGATTCCTTGGAGCCCGAGTTCTCCAGGAAGAGTCAGGCCCTGCTGAAGTGCTGGCGGGAGAAGGTGTTTGCCCTCATGGTGCAGCTAAAGGCCCAGGAACTGGAGCACGGAACATGCATGCAGCAGCTGAAGGGACAGGTCACTTGGCGCTCTTCCTCCCCATGGTTATCCCTGTTTTCTTTACACAAGGGGTGGCATTTAGTTAACAGTGTTACCGAGTGGCTGCCACATGCTGGGAACAGCCCTAAACAAAGACAGCTTCGGTTGTGGCGCAGACACAACAGGCTAGCAAACAGATAACATCAAGCAGTCATGTGTGCTTGAAGAGTGGGGTGACCCTATACAAGACAGACCAGGGGGGCAGCCTTAGGTAGGAAGGTGAGGAATGGCCCTCCTCAAGGTGCAGGGCACATGCTTTTCATGGAGACCTGGACTCAGACTCCTTTTCAGGAACCCAAGCTTCTTGTCTCCCTGAGTGGAGCTCTTTCTGAGACCTTTGCACTGCCCTTTTGCTCCCAGCGTCTGCCTGCCTCTTCTCCCCCAGGTGGCAGAGTTCCAGGAAAGAGTGGCCACCCAGAGCCAGGAGCAAGCCATCCTGCAGCGCTCCCTGGAGGACAAAGCTGCCCAGGTGGAGGTGGAGCGGATGGGTGCCAAGGTCAGAGTCTGCCACAGTCAGGGGCTAAGGGAGGCCTGGGAGGCCTGGTCCATGGGCCAGGGTCCGGGAGAAGGAACCCTTCCCTTATTGTCTCCTTCACAGTCCCTGCAGACGGAGCTGAGCCGCGCCCAAGAAGCCTGGCGCCGGGGGCAACAGCAGACAGCCTTGGCTGAGGAGCAGCTGAAGCGTGTGGCCAAGGCTGTCAGCAGGTGTCTGGGATAGAGGTGGGGGTGCTGAGGGTGGTGTAGGATTTCTGCTTCCACAGCCTTCCAGACACCTTGGCGTTTCAGAGCCTTAGGCAAGCACAGCTAGAAAGCTGGCCACTGGAGGGTGCAGGTTGGAGGATGCGGGCTGGAGAGACTTAGCCTCTGGAGGGTATGGGCTGGAGGGACTTAGCTGCTGGGGTGCAGGGCTAAAGGGACTTAGCTGCTGGGGTGCAGGGCTAAAGGGACTTAGCTGCTGGGGTGCAGGGCTAAAGGGACTTAGCTGCTGGGGTGCAGGGCTAAAGGGACTTAGCTGCTGGGGTCTAGGGGCTGGAGGGACTTAGCTGCTGGATGAGTGGGCTGGAGGGACTTAGCTGCTGGGGGCTGGGGGCTGGAGGGACTTAGCTGCTGGATGAGTGGGCTGGAGGGACTTAGCTGTTGGGGGCTGGAGGGACTTAGCTGCTGGGGGCTGGAGGGACTTAGCTGCTGGGGGCTGGGGGCTGGAGGGACTTAGCTGCTGGGGGCTGGGGGCTGGAGGGACTTAGCTGCTGGGGGCTGGGGGCTGGAGGGACTTAGCTGCTGGGGGCTGGGGGCTGGAGGGACTTAGCTGCTGGGGGCTGGGGGCTGGAGGGACTTAGCTGCTGGGGGCTGGGGGCTGGAGGGACTTAGCTGCTGGGGGCTGGGGGCTGGAGGGACTTAGCTGCTGGGGGCTGGGGGCTGGAGGGACTTAGCTATGTAAAAGCTCCTGTGTTCATTTTCTGGGGCAGCCCCTCTGCATTCACATCAGGGTCACTCTGACTGCCGTTGCCTGTGTGGCTGGAGGTGAGGAAGCATCCTGCATTTGGTCCAGTGACAGCCTGAGCTAACGAGGCCTGGAAGGATCCCACCTTCACAGCTGTTCTCGGATGGGGAGTGTGGGGACATGTTCTTATTTCCTCTTTAAAATTTTACAGGCATGCCCTGATTAGTTGGGAAAATTGTCCAAAGCTATATAGTTTATCGGCGTATAGGTATCATTTAAAATGCATGACAGCTCCTTCTTAACCAATTGCAAGTCCCTGTGCATTTTCTTCCTAACTCCTTATAAAGCATTCAGAAGGGCCTCAAAGGAGAAACGAAGCTTCTGGTGCTGGGAAGCACCCTTTCTCGCCTTGGACATTGGGGTACCTGATCTACATGGAGCTCTTTTTTCCATATATATATAGTATTGATTTCCAAGAGGAAGGGAGAGGGAGAGAGAGATAGAAACATCAATGATGAGAGAGAATCATTGATTGGCTGCCTCCTGCACACCCCCTACCAGGGATCGAGCCCGCAACACCGGGAATGTGCCCTGACCGGGAGTCGAACCGTAACCTTGGTTCATAGGTCGACACTCAACCACAGAGCCGCACTGGCCAGGCCTGTGTGGACCGCCGGTTTGGTGCCTGGTTCCGGAAAGGCTTACAGCTGCCCCGCTCAAAATTGTGTTGCAGGATGGACTTTGCCCACCATCCCCTTCTGTTGAATTTGTACCTTGTGGACTAATTGAACTTTAAAAAATGATGAAAGGTTTTATGCACACATGGAATAGAGTGGGTAGTTCCAATAAGTCACCACCCGAGTTCAGTCCATGGTATGCGCTCCCACCTGCAGGAGAGCAGAAAGTCTCTGTGGGCAGGGTTTTCCTCTGGTATGAGGACATACTGAAATGAGCCTTGCTAATGGCTAATTGCCAAAAAGTCCACAGTCCACACTTGGCCTGTGGCCAGATGTGTTAGCTAGTTTTTAGATGGCGGGGAGACCTTACCAGAAAATGGCTTTATTAGAGCCGCGGAAGGGGTGGGAAGGGTCACCAGCTGCCTGAACCTTCACCCATCCCTCTGCATTCCTATTGTTTTGGATCCCAACAACCAACACCTGAAAGCCCCACCAAGCAGTTTCAGGTGACAGTGGTCTGCTGAGCCGAGGGGTCCAACAGGCAGCCTGGTTTTCTGTGGCGGGGGCTTGACTGCCCCCGAGTTCCAGCCCTGCCCCTGGGTGCTGCTGTGCCCCCCGACCGAGCCTGTTTAGGCCTCTGGGTCTTTTGAGCCATGTTGGTAATGGTGGGGGCACAGCCAGCCAACAAGGATGCACCTGGCCTTCACTGGGGTCGGGACCTGGGAGGGATGACTGATCTCTCATGGGAGATACATAGGCACTTAATGCTTCCCTTAGAAAACCGACAGAGGCCATGGCTCTGTTCCTTAGGAAGAGGCACCTAAGTCACACCCCCTTGAGTGTGGCACAAGTTCGGGATGGGGGGGGCGCGACCTGCAGAGGCACCAGGGGCCTGGGACGAAAGTCTAAATCCGCTCGAGCCGAGCCAGCCTGCGGCACTCACTTGGCCCTGCGGAGCCATGTTTGCTCCCCGACTGCAGTGGCGCCTGGGCCAGATGGGCGTGCCCGACCTCATGGCGGCCTCACTGCTGGCGCCAGCGGAGAAGCTGGGGGACCAAGAGCAGCGTGCTCTTCTGATGAGCAGCTGGGCCCTCTGGTGTCGCTTCAGGGCTCAGGCCCCGGTTTTCCTGTTTCATTGGCCGAGGAGCCCGGGCATGACCTGGCTTCAGCTTTTCCCCTGACTTCCCTTCCCTGTTGCCGCAGGTCTGCCGCAGAGCAGGCCACGTGCTGGGGATGAGGTGGGGTGGAGGGTGAGCGGCTTTGTGCCCTGTCCAGCTTTCAGATGTGGCTCCAGAGCACCGTGGCGGAGATGGAGCAGGCTGCAGCCCGGCTGCCCAGCCTCAGTAGCCGAGTCAGCTATGCCGTCCGCAAGGTCCACACTATTCAGGGTGGGTAGACATCTGCCCGACCAGATCTGCCCCGTCTGCCTCGCCCTGCTCCACCAGCTGTCTGTTGCCCCTGTCCATCCTGCCTTCTCAGTTGGAGCCTTTTCCCCCTACCCCTCACATCCCTTTCCGCTCCAAGCGCTGCTGCTGTCTGCCTTCCTCCCAGGTCTGATGGCTCGAAAACTGGTCCTTGCTCAGCTGCGCCAGGAAAGGTGAAGTTTGGGGCACTTGGAAGTGGATTGGAGGGAGGTGGGGCTTTCAGGTGTTGGTTGTTGGGATCCAAAACAATAGGAATGAAGAGGGATGGGGTGAAGGTTCAGGTAGCTGGGTGACCCTTCCGGTACTCTGTCTTAGCCACCCCCTAGCCCTGCCTACCGAGGAGGTGAGCCTTGAGTTGGAGCAGCTGCGGGAAGAGCGGAACCGCCTGGATGCAGAGGTGCAGCTCAGTGCCCACATCATCCAGCAGGAGGTGGGCAGGGCCCGGGAGCAAGGTATGCTTGGTCGCCTGGCCTGGGTCCCTATCTTCTAGCTGGGACAGTCAGTGCGCTGGGGGCTGGGGCCGAGGACATGGAGAGGACCAAGGGAGCCTGAGCCCACCCCTTCCCAGGGGAGGCGGAGAGGCAGCAGCTGAGTGAGGTGGCCCAGCAGCTGGAGCAGGAGCTGCGGCGGACCCAGGAGTCCCTGGCCAGCGTGGGGCTGCAGCTGGCAGCGGCTCGCCAGGGCCAGCAGGAGAGCACGGAGGAGGCTGCCAGTCTGAGGCAGGAACTGACCCAGCAGCAGAAGGTCTACGGGCAAGGTGCGCAGCAGGGAAACGGGCGTGGAAGGTGGGGTCCTGAGCCACAGCTCCTCGACACCCCATGTGCACCTTCACCCCAGCTCTGCAAGAGAAGGTGGCGGAAGTGGAGTCTCGGCTGCGGGAACAGCTCTCAGAAGCAGAAAGGAGACTGAGCGAGGCCCGGAGGGAGCACGCCAAGGCTGGTGAGGCTCTTGGGGCGGACGTGGGCGTCCAGGAAGAGGGAAGTGTGCAGACAGGTTATTGTTGAGGCTCCTTGGAAGTATGCAGGTGGTGGAATTACCCGGGGACGGCCCGCTGAGTTCTCCGGGCAGGCACTCGGATAGCCAACACCCTCCACAAAGGCGACGCCCTCCACGCCTTCCCACCGGACCCCCAACTCTTTATTAGGAAAAATGTCTGATCCCTCCCAAGGGAGGGCAGTCCTGTGATGAGCGCCTGCACTGACCTTCTGTCCCTTGGCGCAGCCCTCGGTCACCTGCCACACTGGTTCCTCTGTGCACACCGCCAGACTCCTTTCTGGGAGTCCGTGAATTACAAGCATCATGGCTGTTGCCCTGCATGTCCTACAGAGAGGAAAATGTCCCATATCGGCTCAGTGCCATTGCCACAGTGACGAAAACGTACATTCGTTGGACAAAATGTCATAGTCCACATCCAGATTTCCCCTCGGCTCAGGAAGGTTCGGGTGGGGAGCAGATTCACAGGGTCTGGAGCTGCAACCCCTCTCCCTATACAGAAGGGACAGTCACCTGGCTGGGACCCAGCGCTCCTGTCCATCATCTCAGTCTTATTTTCATGGGGCCTCACGACTTCTGGGCAGCCCCACACCTGTCCCCTGCTTTCCCACAGTGGTCTCCCTGCGCCAGATGCAGCGCAAAGCCACCCGGGAAAAGGAGCGGAACCAGGAGCTCCGGCGCCTGCAGGAAGAGGCGCGGAAAGAGGAGGGGCTCCGGCTGACCCAGCGCCTGCAGGAGCTGCAGAGGGACAAGAACCTCCTGCTGGTAGGGGAGGCGGAGGCTGGGCTGGTCAGGGCAGTAGAGGTGTGGAGAGAAGAGGGGGAGGCTCTGCCCTGCGTTGAACCCTCTCCTTCCCAGGCCACCTTGCAGCAGGAGGGTCTCCTCTCCCATTACAAGCAGCAGCGACTGTTGGCAGTTCTCCCCCCCCTGGATAAGGGGGGGTCTGTGCAGCCCAGCCCTCGGCCGGCAGGGCCATTGGCACCAGCACCTCCAGCAGCAGCGCTTGGCCCCAGGGCAGCCACTAAAGGTAGTGGTCTAAGTGGGAAGGGACAGGGGGCGGGGGCACTTCTGGAATCTACCCCAGACATCCCAGTGCATGAGCCTTGTTCTCTGTGACCCTTTTTTCACATCTGCCATGGACTGGAGCACCTCCTCCCTCCCCCCCCTCCCCGGGGCAGCCCCGCTCCTCTGCACAGGGCCTCATGGCCTTCTCGTCTGGCTCCCATCCCCTGGTCTTCTTTCCCAGAATCCCTCTCTGTCCTGCTGGATGACCTGCAGAGTCTGAGTGAGGCCATTTCCAAAGAGGAGACCTTTTCTCAAGGAGACAACCAGAACTCTCCTGCAGCCAGGGGCTCGGAGTGCCGGCGGGGTCCTCAGGGGGTTCCAGCGGGCCAGGAGGATGGTGAAATGGGGTGAGGTTTGGGGGCTGCCCTTGGGGATAGCAGCCACCAAGGTGTCTGGATTCTGTGCCTCAATAAAGATGACTAAAGAGCCCTGGCCGGTGTAGCTCAGTGGATAGAGCTGCCTGTGGACTGAAGGGTCCCGGGTTTGATTCCAGTCAAGGGCATGTGCCTGGGTTGCAGACTTAATCCCCAGTGGGAGGAGTGCAGGAGGCAGCCGGTCAATGATCTTCTCTCATTGATGTTTCTATCTCTCTCTCCCTTCCTCTCTGAAATTAATAAAAAAATATATTTTTTCAAAAAGATGACTAAATAGAGCTGTTGCACGGATGTATTGTGCCTGGGATTCCTCTGTGCAGCTGCCGCCGGGGAACGTGAAGCGGTCCCACACAGAGGGCGCCTTTTCCGAAACCCCTTTCCTAGGCTGCTGGGAAGCTTTTTGAGAAGCTCCAGGTTTTCTTTATTCTCTGGTTTCAAACTCTACCTCTGGAAGGTGATCAGCACCAGAGTGAGGAGGATAAACCTTCACCGACTCAGCAGCCAGGTCCCCAACTCGGGGCCCGAGGGGGGGTGGCAGGCAGGTCCCTGGGAGAGACAATGGACAAGTGCCCACTGAACAGGGAGCGTTTGAAACCAGTGCTATGGGGGAAAGGGAAGGACAGCACCCAAGGGGCAGGGTGGCCTCGGAAGAGGCAGGAAAGGCCTGGGGGGCGGGGGGAATGTGGCTGGATCTGAGGGGTGGGTCAGGCTGTGCTGAAGGGGAGGAGTCCCTGCAGGGGAGCACTGAGGGGACGCTGAAGGGCAGGCTGGAGGGCTCACCCTGACTGCAGAAAGCCCTCGAGCATTTGTATATTTTTTAAAAATACATCTTTATTGATTTCAGAGGAAGGGAGGGAGGATGGGATCTAGCCTGCGATTTGGGAACGAAACTGACCTGGCTCACAGGGTGACGCTCAGCCATCGGGGCTGGAGCACTTTTTTTAAACCACAGATTTTACTGATTTCAGAGAGAGGAAGAGAGAAACAGTGATGAGAGGTGATCACTGATTAGCCTGCAAGCTGGGCATGTGCCCTTGATGGGAATCGAACCCAGGACTCTTCAGTCTGCAGGCCGATGCTCTATCCACTGAGCAAACTGGCTGGGAGGGCTGGGCTTGAGCACTTTTTAAATAGGGAAGTAGCCACACAATTCAGTTTCTGTATTTAAGCCAAGGTGGCTGGCTGTGAGTGTGGGCTGGACGAAAGGAGTGGATTAGGGTGTGGCAATGGGGGTGGGGGCGGCGGCACTGCTGCGAGAGGTGGCTTGTGGGAGCCACAGAGGAAACTACTTGGGGAGGAACTGAGTTCTGTTTGGACCTGCAGGCCCCAAGAGCTCTTCTCCAGGGCAAGTCCCGGCAGGACTCGGGGACAGACCAGACTTTGCCCCGGAGAATGAGGGGGAGGAGGTGGGCAGAGTTGGAGCCAAGGGAAGGAGGGGGCTGGAGGGGCAGGAGGAGCTCAAGAGGGAGGGGAGGCTGGAATGACCGAGCTGAGAGCCTTTGGTGTGACTGCAGGAACAGCAGGAGTCAGGAAGTCCTCACCTTCCTCACCGCCGGCCTGCAGGAGGGAGTCCCTAGAGGCCCCTGGGCCCTGGAGCGGGGCGTGGTCCTGAGGGAGTGGACCTTCAGGGGAGGCCTGAGCCCCAGGGGCAGAGCTCAAATGAGGGCAGAGGCTCCCAACCTGCTGACACCTTCCTGGGTGCATCCCAAGCATCCAGGGGAGCCGGCCCCTCCCTGGGCCCTGCCCTCAGCCTGGAATTCCAGGGCCCAGCCTGCTCACTCCCATTCCTCGGCTTCCAGTGGCAGAAGTCCCTGTGATGAAGATGACTGGCAGGCGGGAAGGAGGGACGCCTGCTTAGAGGCTACAGTCAGCAGGCCTTCCAAGCGTGTCTGACCAGTTAGCTCCGATGGGACTCCTGCCACCGGCTGGCCCCTCCCCAGAGAGGGCCGCCTCCCCTATAAAGCCTGTTGGGGTTCCCAGGCACCCAGGCTCAGTCTACCCCTGACACTGGGGCCAGGAGATAGCATGATGCTCGACTGGAAGCTGCTGGGGATCCTGCTGCTGTGCCTGTGCCCGGGAGGTGTGCTGGGAATGGAGGCTGGTGCATTTGGGGTGAGGGGGGTGGTCAAGGGGAGAAGAAGGCGGCCACTAAGAAGGAGGGGTGAACTGGATGCGTAGGGATGAGGAGGTTCTGGGAGTTCGCTTGAGGGGAAGAGTTAAAGGGATGTGAGGAGGAGCTCAGGACGTGTGTCTTGCTGGTTGGGAGGTAGCCCCATGTGGCCACTGAGGTCAGAGTTCAGGTGTGTGGAGCTGAGGGCTGTGAAAAAGGGTGGAGGTCACAGGGTGCCACTTGGGGGCTGTAGACAGCGTGGGGGCCATGCCAGTAGGATGGAGCTTATTGGGGGGGGGCGCTCTCAGTTTAAAGGTCAAGGTAATGGTTTGGGACAGTTTTCATGTCATTTAAAGGTCACTCTGGTGTTTTGTAAAAGTGGGGAGTTATTTCTGAGGTCTGTTTATGGGTTCACTCAGGCTGTGGCCCATCCCAGGCAGGCTGTGTCCCCTGGCCCGCATCACCTCTTGCCTTTTTCCTTCCTCATCTATAGGCAACTCAGGCAGGGGAGGCCACCCCTCTCCCCCACCCACAGAGGCTGGACAGGAAGAGGGCTCCCCAACATTGCCTCAGGGTGCCCCCATCCCCGGTGACCCCTGGCCAGGACCACCCCCTCTCTTTGAGGACCCTCCACCTCCAGGCCCCAGTCATCCCTTGAGAGACCCGCCTGGATCTGGAGTCTGGCCGCCTAAGCCTCCTAGAACTGACCCTCCTAAACCCCCGCTGCCTGACGACCCCTGGCCAGCGGGACCCCAGCCCCCAGAAAACCCCTGGCCGCCTGCCCCTGAGATGGACCACTGGCCCCAGGAGGAGCCAGACCATGGCCTGGCCCGGGAGAGCACAGAGAGCCGGACCTCCCAGAGCCGCCCAAGCCCATCTCTACCATCCGCTTCCCCTGAATTGGCCTAACCCTTCCTTCCTCACTCCCTCAGTTTTAGCTCAGGGATGAAGGTGCGCTCTCAGCATTTCCTATCCGCGCCCGAGAGCCATATTTAGCACCCACATTCTCCTCTGTTTTCTCTGACAGCATCAACATATCCCCTACTTCAGTCCTCTCCTACTCCCGGCACCCCCTTGCTGGGTCCCCTCACTGCTCTGTGCTCTCTTCTGCCACCTGGTGGCTTACACTAGGAACTGTCAGGAGACAATGGTGCTTCTGTGAAATGGAAAAATAAAAAGCATGTTTCCCTAATTTTGAGTCGAGGTTTGATTCTTTGCCAGTGACGAGGTCAGTCCTCACAGCCACACCCCACAGACATTAGAAGTAGCTTCAGCTCCTGGTTTGCCATGTGCTCCAGGACAAGGGACTCAGTCGCTGGGCGGCTGGAAGTGTAACGGACAAGGGGGTTCAGACCCATCTCCATCCCGGGACCCTGGTTTTGAAGAACGGAAGCTAAGCTAAGCCTCTTTTCACCCCTGCCGGGACTCGGACATTCCCAGGGCCATGTGCGGAGTATTGCTCATCACAATATTTGTAGTTTCTGTCGGTTGTGTCTTGTAATAATTTTAATGACAAGCTCGCTGCAGAACAACTGTTTTTAGCACTTAGAGTCTTATGGCCACAGGACATGCACTTCAGTTTATGTGTGTATCTTTGTCACAGAGACACATGATAAGGACTTTCCAAAAATACAATAGAATACACAGAAAAGGATACAATGAAAACATTTCATTAGGACAAAACTTTACAAGGAAAGTGGAGCAGAAGAGAAAAAGAAATGAGGTAAGGTTGCGATGGCTCAAGGGCTTAGGCCATGAGAGGGCATGATCGGCCCAGCTGTGTGAAGACAGTTCCTGAGCTGCTGCCTTAAGAATATGTGAGGGTACATTGTTTTTCAAAGTTCTTTTCCTTAACATTTTTATTGATTTTTGAGAGAGAGCGAAACTTCGATTTGTTGTTCCATTTATTTATGATGCATTTGTTGCTTCTTGCATGTGCCCTGACCAGGGATCGAACCCGAAACTTTGGTGTATCAGCAAGTCAGTAGCTCAGTCGGTTCGAATGTCAATCCAGGCACCAAAGAGCTGCCGGTTTGATTGCTGATCTGGACAAGTTAGGAAGGCAACCAATCAATGTTTCTCACACTGATGTTTCTCTCCCTCTAAAATCAATGAAAAACATGTCCTCTTTTAGGGAGTATTTGAGCAGGCAATTTCAAAAGGCAGGGCCCAGAGATCCTAATGATCTATCAACTGAGGGGCTGACCGGGTGGGGACTGAAGGGGGCAAGAGGAAACCGAGGGCTGGTGACTTCAGACCTCATCCCGGCGAGCCAGTTTGCTTATGGGGTAACTCCCACCCAAACCTGTAAGTGACCAGTTTTTATTTTTTTTAATCTATTTTATTGATTTTTCTTTATTTTTTTCTTCAGAGAGAGGAATGGATAGAGATAGAGAGTCAGAAACATGGATGAGAGAGAAACATCAATCAGCTGCCTCCTGCACACCCCTATTGAGGATGTGCCCACAACCAAGGTACATACCCTTGACCGGAATTGAACCTGGGACCCTTTATTCTGCAAGCTGATGCTCTATCCACTGAGCCAAACCAGTTAGGGCTATAAGTGACCAGTTTAAAAAACAGCCCTAGATTTAGAGAATAATTTTGGAATAGACAATTTTATGGGCCCCAAAATGGCCTGGGTTCATCATTCATTCATTCATTCATTCATTCACTGTCATTATAGCTGTACTGTGTCCATCAGTGATGGGTGCCCTCCCTGGGAGAGTATCCTCCTGTATAATAAAAGCCTAATATCCATACTGTCCTTGACCAAGAGTTTGACCGCTCACTATAATGTGCACTGACCACCAGGCGGCAGGAGCAGAGGTGGACAGAGAGGGAATGGGGTACACCCCTAGGTCCCTTCTCCTTGGGGTGGGCCTGGTGGGATCGGAACAGGGAGGGGCTCCCTGAGCCAACGTCCACATGGGCTACTCCACCGCCTGCGGGGATGGCTCCGCCAGGGGTGGCTGCCTGGTGGGATGGGCACACTCGGGGCCTCCAGAAAAAGGAGACCCTCTCAGAGCTCCGACCAGCAGCATGCCAGGTCCGAGGGGCTGTCTTCCGATCACAGTCATTGTTATGGTTTTCCATCTTTATAAACTCATTTAATCCTCACCGAGGATATATTTTTATTGATTTTAGAGAGGAAGGGCGAGAGAGAGAGTGACACAGCCATCGGTTGCTTCCCATTCAAACCCACAGCCTAGGTCTTTACTTGACTGGGAACCTGAAACCTTTTGGTGTAAGGACGACACGCAGTCAACGTGACTAGGGCATTGTAATCATTATTACAATAAAGTTTCTGTTTGAGGACAGCATTGAGCACCTCAGTCTTCTTTAACAAGTATTTTATTTATGGATTTAGAGAGAGGAGCCCTGGCTGGCCTGGCTCAGCGGCTAGAGGGCCGCCTGCAGACTGAAAGGCCCAGGGTTGGCCCCGGTCAAGGGCACGTGCCTGGGGTGTGGGCGTGCAGGTGCCAGCCTGGCACTCTGGCCATTGCTGTTTCTATCTCTTTCTCCCTCTCCCTTTCTCTTTGAAATAAGAAAAAAATTAAACAAGAAGCTTGCATTTAAAAGAAAATAGGAAGAGGGGAAAGGAGAGGAATGGAGAGTTAGAAACATCAATGAGGGACATCAGTCCTTGCCTCCTGCACCCCCACACTGCGCACAGAGCCCCCAGCCCGGCCTGCACCCTGACTGGAAATGGAACCGGGACCGTTTGGGTCCACACTAACCACCGGCTGGGCCATTGTTACTATTTTTATATCTGTTTTCATTAGAACTCCTCCTACTGATGGGTGGATGGCCAAATAAGTCTTTATCTCCTCAGAGGCCCTATTCTCGGGGGTCAGCCCTTACCTCTGTGGATTTGCATGAGTTTTTCGAGCCAGACGATGACACCTGAGGCTGAGGAGGGCTCTGCGCTGTGAGTGCTGCTCTCTCCAGCGAGTTCACTCCCCACAGTGGGCGGCCAGATCCTCAGGGGCCCTGGCTGGCCCAGCCAGGGGCCAGGAGTCCTTGCAGTGCCCTTTGCATCGAGGAAGGGGAGAAGGAAGCCTGGAGCCCTCAGGCGGCCCCTCCCGACCCGCCCCCCACAGCGAGCAGCTCCCTGGGAATGGAAAGGAGCACAAATTCCCAAGGAGAGAGAAGGGGCTGACCGGAGGGCCAGGAAGGATTTGGGGCGCTTGCTCTTTTCTTGAGTTTTCACATTAAGTTGGCTCCCAGGCCCCTCTTCTTGGACAAGTATACACTCTCGAGGCCGGCAGTCTTGTCCGCGTCCGTGTGCCTCCCCTCTCCCTGTGCCGGCCAGAGCATCCATCAAGCTGCCCCGCGCCCCGCTTCACAGACGAGGAAGCACCTGCCGAGGGGGGGCAGGGCTGGCACACACCAAGTCGGACGGGCCTGACTGCTCGGCTCCAAACCAGTTCTTCCCAGTTCCGCACAGCAGGTGGCGAGTGGGGGGAGAAGGATGGATGGGAGAGAGGATGAGGTAACGAGGTTTGCATACCCGCCCATAGGCCACAGTCGGCACCTGTGTGCTGTTTCTTAGCTGGGAGGGGCAGTGGGGCTGGACGGGAGGACAAACGTGCACCCGCTGCAGTTCTCCACCCGCTGACGCGGGGCCTGCGCTCTGCCTGCCGCGGGGGGGGGGGGCGCTGAGCCTCGCTGTCAGCACGGAGCTGGGGAGGTGAGTGACAGAACAGGACCTCAGGCCTGGAGAGCAGTGGCTCCGGCCCGGGACGTGCAGTCAAAGGCGTGGCCGGTGGGAGAGAAGCGCCGGAGGAGAGTGGTGTGGAAGCCGGAGTGGGGCACAGCCTCTGTTGGGCGCGGGACCAGGTCTGCTCTGTCCGGGCCCCTCCAGTGCGCCCCTGGCTGCCACAGGCCACACTGTGCTGAGCGTGTACTGTGTGGGGTGCCACGTCCCAGGAAGCAGTTTCAGCACACCCGCCCCCGCCCCCCAGGAGCTCTGTCTGGGGAGGAAGCAAACTGACCATCGAGGCTCCCGAGCTTCAGTCACCTGCCAGGCTGTGCCTGCCCTTCTCCCTCCCACCTTCAGCCACGGCCTGGCCCTGGCTCACACACTTCCTGACGTAACCCGACCCGTTTCCGCCCGCATCCTCCCTGCACGGCGCCCAGCCGCCTGTTGCAGTCTGACCTCAGCTCCTGTGGTGGGAGAGGGACAGAGGTGTCCTCTGTGACCGGGCCGGCTCACCTCACTCCGGCCTAACCCGCTGCGCCCAGCTGGGGCCCCGT
Source organism: Antrozous pallidus (assembly GCA_027563665.1). Lineage (NCBI taxonomy): Eukaryota > Metazoa > Chordata > Mammalia > Chiroptera > Vespertilionidae > Antrozous > Antrozous pallidus. Next base: position 1,925,501 of record CM050517.1, on the reverse strand, counting down.
GCACCCCGGCTCCACCGCCAGAGGGCGGCCCGGCTCCTGCGCAGTCACTCCGGCCTCCAACCTCACCTCCGCCTGGAGCGGCCCCTGAGATCCTCCAGGGGCCGGGGGCCGGCGCCCGGGGCTGCGGGCTGCGGGACCTCAGGAAAACAGGGCTCAGGTGTGGCCTGCGCTGTCCTTGCTCCGTGCCCAGGCTTCCTCCGGCTGACCGCGCTGCTCCCGGGGGCCGGGCCAAATGCGGGCTGCATGAAGACCGGGCCCAGGGTCAGGCCCCGTGCCGGGACGGCGGGCGCGATATGTGTGCCAAGTCCACATCTGCGGTGAGGAAAGATGGGCAGAAGAGGAAGCAACACTGATGGTCCCCGAAGTGAACACACCCGGGGGCTCCAGGCAGGGTCCTGACCCCTGAACTGGTGCCAGCCTGCAAACTGCAGCTTCTGCCCCTGCAGGAGAGACAGTGCCTCCACCCTGCACACTGTCCTGGGGGGGGGAGTCCGCACTCCTGCACACTGTCCTGGGGGTGGGGAGCCCGCACTCCTGCACACTGTCCTGGGGGAGGAGTGCCCGCACTCCTGCACACTGTCCTGGGGGAGGAGTGCCCACACTCCTGCACACTGTCCTGGGGGAGGAGTGCCCACACTCCTGCACACTGTCCTGGGGGAGGAGTGCGGGCACTCCTGCACACTGTCCTGGGGGAGGAGTGCCCACACTCCTGCATACTGTCCTGGGGGAGGAGTGCCCGCACTCCTGCACACTGTCCTGGGGGAGGAGTGCCCACACTCCTGCACACTGTCCTGGGGGAGGAGTGCCCGCACTCCTGCACACTGTCCTGGGGGGGGTGCCCCACTCCTGCACACTGTCCTGGGGGGGGGAGCCCCACTCCTGCACACTGTCCTGGGGGTGGAGCCCGCACTCCTGCACACTGTCCTGGGGGAGGAGTGCCCGCACTCCTGCACACTGTCCTGGGGGAGGAGTGCCCGCACTCCTGCACACTGTCCTGGGGGAGGAGTGCCCGCACTCTTGCACACTGTCCTGGGGGAGGAGTGCCCGCACTCCGGCACACTGTCCTGGGGGGGGGAGCCCCACTCCTGCACACTGTCCTGGGGGGGGGGAGCCCCACTCCTGCACACTGTCCGGGGGGGGGTGCCCGCATTCCTGCACACTGTCCTGGGGGAGGAGTGCCCGCACTCCTGCACACTGTCCTGGGGGAGGAGTGCCCGCACTCCTGCACACTGTCCTGGGGGAGGAGTGCCCGCACTCTTGCACACTGTCCTGGGGGAGGAGTGCCCACACTCCTGCACACTGTCCTGGGGGAGAGCAGTGCCCGCACTCCTGCACACTGTCCTGGGGGAGGAGTGCCCACACTCCTGCACACTGTCCTGGGGGGGGAGCCCACACTCCAGCACACTGTCCTGGGGGGGGGGAGCCCGCACTCCTGCACACTGTCCTGGGGGAGGAGTGCCCACACTCCTGCACACTGTCCTGGGGGAGAGCAGTGCCCGCACTCCTGCACACTGTCCTGGGGGAGGAGTGCCCACACTCCTGCACACTGTCCTGGGGGGGGGGGAGCCCACACTCCAGCACACTGTCCTGGGGGGGGGGAGCCAGCACTCCTGTACACTGTCCTGGGGGGGGGAGCCCACACTCCTGCACACTGTCCTGGGGGAGGAGTGCCCGCACTCCTGCACACTGTCCTGGGGGAGGAGTGCCCGCACTCCTGCACACTGTCCTGGGGGAGAGCAGTGCCCGCACTCCTGCACACTGTCCTGGGGGAGGAGTGTCCACACTCCTGCACACTGTCCTGGGGGGGGAGCCCACACTCCAGCACACTGTCCTGGGGGGGGGAGTCCGCACTCCTGCACACTGTCCTGGGGGGGGGAGACCGCACTCCTGCACACTGTCCTGGGGGGGGGAGCCCACACACCAGCACACTGTCCTGGGGGGGGGGGAGTCCGCACTCCTGCACACTGACCTGGGGGGGGGGCGCCCGCACACCTGCACACTGTCCTGGGGGGGGGAGCCCCACTCCTGCACACTGTCCTTGGGGGGGAGCCCACACTCCTGCACACTGTCCTGGGGGTGGGGAGCCCGCACTCCTGCACACTGTCCTGGAGGTGGAGCCCGCACTCCTGCACACTGTCCTCGGGGGGGGGAGCCCCACTCCTGCACACTGTCCTTGGGGGGGGAGCCCACACTCCTGCACACTGTCCTGGGGGGGAGCCCGCACTCCTGCACATTGTCCTGGGGGGGGGGAGCCCGCACTCCTGCACACTGTCCTCGGGGGGGGAGCCCCACTCCTGCACACTGTCCTTGGGGGGGAGCCCACACTCCTGCACACTGTCCTGGGGGTGGGGAGCCCGCACTCCTGCACACTGTCTTGAGGGGGGGAGCCCGCACTCCTGCACACAGTCCTGGGGGGGGGGGGAGCCCACACTCCTGCACACTATCCTGGGCGGGGGGAGCCCGCACTCCTGCACACTGTCCTGGGGGAGGAGTGCCCGCACTCCTGCACACTGTCCTCGGGGGGGGGGTGCCCGCATTCCTGCACACTGTCTTGAGGGGGGGAGCCCGCACTCCTGCACACAGTCCTGGGGGGGGGGAGCCCGCACTCCTGCACACTGTCCTGGGGGGGGAGCCCACACTCCCGCACACTGTTCTGTCGGGGGGGAGCCCGCCCTCCTGCACACTGTCCTGGGGGGGAGCCCGCACTCCTGCACACTGTCCTGGGGGGGAGCCCGCACTCCTGCACACTGTCTAGGGGGGGGGGGAGCCCGCACTCCTGTACACTGTCCTGGGGGGGGAGCCCGCACTCCTGCACACTGTCCTGGGGGGGAGCCCGCACTCCTGCACACTGTCCTGGGGGGGAGCCCGCACTCCTGCACACTGTCCTGGGGGGGAGCCCGCACTCCTGCACACTGTCCTGGGGGGGAGCCCGCACTCCTGCACACTGTCTTGGGGGGGGGGAGCCCGCACTCCTGTACACTGTCCTGGGGGGGGGAGCCCGCACTCCTGTACACTGTCCTGGGGGGGGAGCCCGCACTCCTGCACACTGTCTTGGGGGGGGGAGCCCGCACTCCTGTACACTGTCCTGGGGGGGGTGCCCGCACTCCTGCACACTGTCCTGGTGTGTGGGGGGAGCCCGCACTCCTGCACACTGTCCTGGTGTGTGGGGGGAGCCCGCACTCCTGCACACTGTCCTGGGGGGGGGGGCCGCCCTCCTGCACACTGCCCTGGGCGGGGGGAGCCCGCACTCCTGCACACTGTCCTGGGGGGGGGAGCCCGCACTCCTGCACACTGTCCTGGGGGGGGAGCCCGCACTCCTGCACACTGTCCTGGGGGGGGAACCCACTCCTGCACACTGTTCTTGGGGGGGAGCCCACACTCCTGCACACTGTCCTGGGGGTGAGGAGCCCGCACTCCTGCACACTGTCCTGGGGGGGGGGCCGCCCTCCTGCACACTGCCCTGGGCGGGGGGAGCCCGCACTCCTGCACACTGTCCTGGGGGGGGGAGCCCGCACTCCTGCACACTGTCCTGGGGGGGGAGCCCGCACTCCTGCACACTGTCCTGGGGGGGGAACCCACTCCTGCACACTGTTCTTGGGGGGGAGCCCACACTCCTGCACACTGTCCTGGGGGTGGAGCCCGCACTCCTGCACACTGTCCTGGGGGCGGAGTGCCCGCACTCCTGCACACTGTCCTGTGGGGGGGGAGCCCGCACTCCTGCACACTGTCCTGGGGGAGGAGTGCCCGCACTCCTGCACACTGTCCTGGGGGGGGGAGCCCGCACTCCTGCACACTGTCCTGGGGGGGGAGCCCGCACTCCTGCACACTGTCCTGGGGGGGGAACCCACTCCTGCACACTGTTCTTGGGGGGGAGCCCACACTCCTGCACACTGTCCTGGGGGTGGAGCCCGCACTCCTGGACACTGTCCTGGGGGAGGAGTGCCCGCACTCCTGCACACTGTCCTGGGGGGGGGGTGCCCGCATTCCTGCACACTGTCCTGGGGGGGGGGGTGCCCGCACTCCTGCACACTGTCCTGGTGTGGGGGGGAGCCCGCACTCCTGCACACTGTCCTGGGGGGGAGCCCGCACTCCTGCACACTGTCCTGGGGGAGGAGTGCCCGCACTCCTGCACACTGTCCTGGGGGAGGAGTGCCCGCACTCCTGCACACTGTCCTGGGGGGGGGGAGCCCGCACTCCTGCACACTGTCCTGGGGGTGGAGCCCGCACTCCTGCACACTGTCCTGGGGGGGAGCCCGCACTCCTGCACACTGTCCTGGGGGAGGAGTGCCCGCACTCCTGCACACTGTCCTGGGGGGGGGGGTGCCCGCATTCCTGCACACTGTCTTGGGGGGGGGGGAGCCCGCACTCCTGCACACTGTCCTGGGGGAGGAGTGCCCGCACTCCTGCACACTGTCCTGGGGGAGGAGTGCCCACACTCCTGCACACTATCCTGGGCGGGGGGTGCCCACACTCCTGCACACTGTCCTGGGGGTGGAGCCCGCACTCCTGCACACTGTCCTGGGGGAGGAGTGCCCGCACTCCTGCACACTGTCCTGGGGGGGGGGAGCCCGCACTCCTGCACACTGTCTTGGGGGGGGGGGGAGCCCGCACTCCTGCACACTGTCCTGGGGGGGTGCCCGCACTCCTGCACACTGTCCTGGTGTGGGGGGGAGCCCGCACTCCCGCACACTGTCCTGTGGGGGGGGAGCCCGCCCTCCTGCACACTGTCCTGGGGGGGAGCCCGCACTCCTGCACACTGTCCTGGGGGAGGGAGTCCGCACTCCTGCACACTGTCCTGGGGGGGGGGAGTCCGCACTCCTGCACACTGTCCTGGGGGAGGAGTGCCCACACTCCTGCACACTGTCCTGGGGGAGAGCAGTGCCCGCACTCCTGCACACTGTCCTGGGGGAGGAGTGCCCACACTCCTGCACACTGTCCTGGGGGGGGGGAGCCCACACTCCAGCACACTGTCCTGGGGGGGGGAGCCCGCACTCCTGTACACTGTCCTGGGGGGGGGAGCCCACACTCCTGCACACTGTCCTGGGGGTGGAGTGCCCGCACTCCTGCACACTGTCCTGGGGGAGGAGTGCCCGCACTCCTGCACACTGTCCTGGGGGAGAGCAGTGCCCGCACTCCTGCACACTGTCCTGGGGAGGAGTGCCCACACTCCTGCACACTGTCCTGGGGGGGGGGAGCCCACACTCCAGCACACTGTCCCAGGGGGCGGAGTCCGCACTCCTGCACACTGTCCTGGGGGGGGGGAGTCCGCACTCCTGCACACTGTCCTGAGGGGGGGAGCCCACACTCCAGCACACTGTCCTGGGGGGGGGAGTCCGCACTCCTGCACACTGTCCTGGGGGGGGGGAGCCCGCACTCCTGCACACTGTCCTGGGGGGGGGAGCCCCACTCCTGCACACTGTCCTTGGGGGGGAGCCCACACTCCTGCACACTGTCCTGGGGGTGGGGAGCCCGCACTCCTGCACACTGTCCTGGGGGTGGAGCCCGCACTCCTGCACACTGTCCTGGGGGTGGAGCCCGCACTCCTGCACATTGTCCTGGGGGGGGGGGAGCCCGCACTCCTGCACACTGTCCTCGGGGGGGGAGCCCCACTCCTGCACACTGTCCTTGGGGGGGAGCCCACACTCCTGCACACTGTACTGGGGGTGGGGAGCCCGCACTCCTGCACACTGTCTTGAGGGGGGGAGCCCGCACTCCTGCACACAGTCCTGGGGGGGGGAGCCCACACTCCTGCACACTATCCTGGGTGGGGGGAGCCCGCACTCCTGCACACTGTCCTGGGGGAGGAGTGCCCGCACTCCTGCACACTGTCCTCGGGGGGGGGGGTGCCCGCATTCCTGCACACTGTCTTGAGGGGGGGAGCCCGCACTCCTGCACACAGTCCTGGGGGGGGGGAGCCCGCACTCCTGCACACTGTCCTGGGGGGGGGAGCCCACACTCCCGCACACTGTTCTGTCGGGGGGGAGCCCGCCCTCCTGCACACTGTCCTGGGGGGGAGCCCGCACTCCTGCACACTGTCCTGGGGGGGAGCCCGCACTCCTGCACACTGTCTTGGGGGGGGGGAGCCCGCACTCCTGTACACTGTCCTGTGGGGGGGGAGCCCGCACTCCTGCACACTGTCCTGGGCGGGGGGTGCCCGCACTCCTGCACACTGTCCTGGGGGGGAGCCCGCACTCCTGCACACTGTCCTGGGGGAGGAGTGCCCGCACTCCTGCACACTGTCCTGGGGGGGGTGCCCGCATTCCTGCACACTGTCTTGGGGGGGGGAGCCCGCACTCCTGCACACTGTCCTGGGGGGGAGCCCGCACTCCTGCACACTGTCCTGGGGGGGAGCCCGCACTCCTGCACACTGTCCTGGGGGGGAGCCCGCACTCCTGCACACTGTCCTGGGGGGGAGCCCGCACTCCTGCACACTGTCTTGGGGGGGGGGAGCCCGCACTCCTGTACACTGTCCTGGGGGGGGAGCCCGCACTCCTGCACACTGTCCTGGGGGGGGAGCCCGCACTCCTGTACACTGTCCTGGGGGTGGAGCCCGCACTCCTGTACACTGTCCTGGGGGTGGAGCCCGCACTCCTGCACACTGTCCTGGGGGGGGGTGCCCGCACTCCTGCACACTGTCCTGGGGGGGGGGAGCCCGCACTCCTGCACACTGTCCTGGGGGGGGAGCCTGCACTCCTGCACACTGTCCGGGGGGGGGGGAGCCCGCACTCCTGCACACTGTCCTGGTGGGGGGTGCCCGCACTCCTGCACACTGTCCTGGTGTGGGGGGAGCCCGCACTCCTGCACACTGTCCTGGGGGGGGGGGCCGCCCTCCTGCACACTGCCCTGGGCGGGGGGAGCCCGCACTCCTGCACACTGTCCGGGGGGGGAGCCCGCACTCCTGCACACTGACCAGGAGGGGGCCTGCACTCCTGCACACTGTCCTAGGATTGGGGAGCCCGCACTCCTGCACACTGACCTGTGAGGGGGGAGTCCGCACTCTGCACACTGTCCTGGAGGGGGGAGCCTGCACTCCTGCACACTGTCCTGGGGGGGGGGGAGCCCACTTTCCTGCACACTGTCCTGGGGGGGAGCCCGCACTCCTGCACACTGTCCTGGGGGGGGGAGCCCGCACTACTGCACACTGTCCTGGGGGGGGAGCCCGCCCTCCTGCACACTGACCTGTGAGGGGGGAGTCCGCACTCTGCACACTGTCCTGGAGGGGGGAGCCTGCACTCCTGGACACTGTCCTGGGGGGGGGAGCCCGCACTACTGCACACTGTCCTGGGGGGGGAGCCCGCACTCCTGCACACTGACCTGTGAGGGGGGAGTCCGCACTCTGCACACTGTCCTGGAGGGGGGAGCCCGCACTCCTGCACACTGTCCTGGGGGGCGGGGAGCCCACACTCCTGCACACTGTCCTGGGGGAGGAGTGCCCGCTCTCCTGCACACTGTCCTGGGGGGGGGGGTGCCCGCATTCCTGCACACTGTCTTGGGGGGGGAGCCCGCACTCCTGCACACTGTCCTGTGGGGGGGGAGCCCGCCCTCCTGCACACTGTCCTTGGGGGGGGGGGAGCCCGCACTCCTGCACACTGTCCTGGGGGGGAGCCCGCACTCCTGCACACTGTCTTGAGGGGGGGAGCCCGCACTCCTGCACACTGTCCTGGGGGGGGGAGCCCGCACTCCTGCACACTGTCCTGGGGGGGGTGCCCGCACTCCTGCACACTGTCCTGGGGGGGGGAGCCCGCACTCCTGCACACTGTCCTGGGGGGGGTGCCCGCACTCCTGCACACTGTCCTGGGGGGGGGAGCCCGCAGTCCTGCACACTGTCCTGGGGGGGAGCCCGCACTCCTGCACACTGTCCTAGGATTGGGGAGCCCGCACTCCTGCACACTGACCTGTGAGGGGGGAATCCGCACTCTGCACACTGTCCTGGAGGGGGGAGCCCGCACTCCTGCACACTGACCTGTGAGGGGGGAGTCCGCACTCTGCACACTGTCCTGGAGGGGGGAGCCCGCACTCCTGCACACTGTCCTGGAGGGGGGAGCCCGCACTCCTGCACACTGTCCTGGAGGGGGGAGTCCGCACTCTGCACACTGTCCTGGAGGGGGGAGCCCGCACTCCTGCACACTGACCTGTGAGGGGGGAGTCCGCACTCTGCACACTGTCCTGGAGGGGGGAGCCCGCACTCCTGCACACTGACCTGTGAGGGGGGAGTCCGCACTCTGCACACTGTCCTGGAGGGGGGAGCCCGCACTCCTGCACACTGACCTGGGAGGGGGGAGTCCGCACTCTGCACACTGACCTGTGAGGGGGGAGTCCGCACTCTGCACACTGTCCTGGAGGGGGGAGCCCGCACTCCTGCACACTGTCCTGGGGGGGGGATCCCACACTCCTGCACACTGCCCTGGGGGGGGGAGCCCACACTTCTGCACACTGTCCTGGGGGGGGGAGCCCGCACTCCTGCACACTTTCCTGGGGGGGGGAGCCCACACTCCTGCACACTGTCCTGGGGGGGGGAGCCCACACTCCTGCACACTGCCCTGGGGGAGGAGTGCCCACACTCCTGCACACTGTCCTGGGGGGGGAGCCCACACTCCTGCACACTGTCCTGGGGGGGGGAGCCCGCACTCCTGCACACTGTCCTGGGGGGGGAGCCCCACTCCTGCACACTTTCCTGGGGGGGGGGTGCCCGCTCTCCTGCACACTGTCCTGGGGGGGGGAGCCCGCACTCCTGCACACTGTCCTGGGGGGGGGAGCCCACACTCCTGCACACTATCCTGGGCGGGGGGAGCCCGCACTCCTGCACACTGTCCTGGTGGGGGGGAGCCCGCACTCCTGTACACTGTCCTGGGGCGGGGGGAGCCCGCACTCCTGCACACTGTCCTGGTGGGGGGGGGGAGCCCGCACTCCTGCACACTGTCCTGGGGGGGGAGCCCGCCCTCCTGCACACTGTCCTGGTGGGGGGGGGGGAGCCCGCACTCCTGCACACTGTCCTGGTGGGGGGGAGCCCGCACTCCTGTACACTGTCCTGGGGCGGGGGGAGCCCGCACTCCTGCACACTGTCCTGGTGGGGGGGGGGAGCCCGCACTCCTGCACACTGTCCTGGTGGGGGGGGGAGCCCGCCCTCCTGCACACTGTCCTGGGGGGGGAGCCCGCACTCCTGCACACTGTCCTGGGGGGGGTGCCCGCACTCCTGCACACTGTCCTGGTGTGGGCGGGGAGCCCGCACTCCTGCACACTGTCCTGGGGGGGGGAGCCCGCACTCCTGCACACTGTCCTGGTGGGGGGGGGAGCCCGCACTCCTGTACACTGTCCTGGTGGGGGGGAGCCCGCACTCCTGCACACTGTCCTGGGGGGGGAGCCCACACTCCTGTACACTGTCCTGTGGCGGGAGCCCGCACTCCTGCACAGTGTCCTGGCTCCAAGAGCTGGCACTTGGCCTGGGCAGCAGGACCAGGTGTCTTGGCCCGTGTGCCGGTGCTGACACAGCAGGCGGGAGACAGTCCCCTCTCTGAGGGCCTCAGTGGAGGACTCTAAAGGGACAGGAGGAGAGAGGGGGCCCTGGAAGTCCCCTCCCCACACCCTGAGGCTCTCTGCCCTCCCTCCAGGTCTGTCCTCGCTGCGGTCTGTCCAGCCTGCAGCACAGTCCGATGTCGCGCTGGCGTCCCTCTCACCCTTTCCTGCTCAGCCCTGGGCACCGGGGACAGAGCGGGCCCAAGTCTGGGTGACGAATCACAATAAAGAGATTGCTGCCCGCAGTGGAAGGAGTGACTAAGCGGCGAGCACGCTGGCGCTGGCTCCCAGGGCGGGAAGAGGAAGAGACTGTGTCACTCTGAGGGCTAATCACAGCCTCACGGGACAAGAGGGCTGTGGCCACGTGCGTGTGATTAGAGCCAGGAGCTCCCGCTCAGCTGACCCGGGAGGTGCCAGGTGCAGAGCCCCACCTCCGGAATTCCCCCTCTTCCGGACTCACCCGCCCAAGACGCTGCTCCCATCCAGGCCCCACTCCCAGTGCCCACGGGGCTGTGAAAGGGTGTGGCCGGGGCGCAGGGACGGCACAGTGGAGGCCAAGTCCCAGGGCTCAGCCCTGGAGGAGGGTGAGGGGCTCGTGGAGGAGATGTGGGCACTGCCCACGTGGGCACTGCGTTGCGCTGAGTGGGATTCCTGCCCCACCCCTACCTCTGAACCAAACACAGGCACTGCCCTCCCTCTCCCGGCCGTCCCTCCTCGGGGCAGAGCAGCGGGGGGGGGGGGGGCGGGGAGAGCGGCTCAGGCGGCCCCCCGGGAGCAGGGGCAGCAGAGGGCCGGGCCAGAGCCTGCTGCCCACCGGCGGCCGGCGAGTGCCACCTCCCGACGGCCGAGGAGGGGAGAGGCGGCCCGGACGCGTCACCAAGAGCCTCGGTGGCTGTGACGCCACGGGCTGGCCCACCACCGGGGACCCGCAGTCCAGGCCAGTGGCTCTGGTCCCCGTCTGAGGACCGGTGGGCGTCGACAGAGCAGTCTGCTTGCGAAGAGGGGGCGGAGGGGTCAGGCCAGGAGGACAGGGACCCCCTGGGCCGGCAGAGGGAGAGCCCTGCGTGGGGGAACTCAGCCATGGGGACACGCCTGGGCTGCAGAGCCCCCACCCCCACGGCGGTCGGGGCCAGGGCAGAGGGGACCCCCCCCTCCCCCAGCCGCGTGGACCAGGCGCAGCTCCGCGGGAGGGGCAGTGGGAGCAGGAGCCGAGCCCCGGCGGGCGGCCGGTGAGGGAGAAGCCAGAGGGAAGACGCTGGCCGGTGTGGAGCAGGCGCAGCGGGAGGGGCGGCCCTCGGTCGCGGCCTCTCCACTTCTCCCCCTTACACAGTGGCTCCTCTTCCCGCCTTTCCTCTCCCGCCCCTTCGCTCCCTGTCCGAAGCCTGGGGGACGGCACCGCAGCTGCTCACTTCTCCCTTCCCAGGTGTCGCCCCAGGGGCCGGGCGCTCCCCGGGGCTCGCCCGGCCGGGTCACGGTGTCAGCCGGCCTTCGGGGCTGGGGCTGCAGCAGGCTTGGGCTGGAGTTCCTTCCAAGCTCTTCTGCTGGTTGCCAGCTGGTCTGGGCAGACAATTTAAACTCCGTTTCCTCGTCTAGGAAAAGCATTTACCCAGCGGGGCTGTGGTGAGGGTCAAGCCTAGAGCGCCTCAGGCCCCGGATGACACCTGGCCCCCAACCGCTAGTGCTGGGGGCGGGGGGCGGGGCGGGGGGGGGCTCCCTGGCCCCAGCCCTCGGCCCTCCCCCTGCCCTGGGGTCACAGGCACCGCGGTGCTGGGCGCAGCCTCCCTCCCCTCCCAGCTCACACTAGTGTTGCTTCTACATGTGCCCTCAGCCCCTCCTGCCCTCTCTCACTCCTCCGGGCTGAGTCCCGCCGCCTCCAGGAGACCCGGTGCCCGCCCCCCTCCTCGTCCTGTGCCACTAGCTGGGCGCTCTGTGAGGACCTGGCCAATTCCCTTCTCGTCGCTACCTCCAAAGCAGGCCCCAGCGTGGCCAGTGGTGCTGAGCATGAGGGCAGGGGCCGGGGAGTGTGGCTGCTGAGGGTTGGAGTGATAAGAACTACCTTCTACTTAAGTCGGAGCAGGCTGGGGGACTGTCCCCGGACGGAACGGAACGAGCCAGCTGCGGCTATCAGCTAACTGGTGAGCGGCCAGGAGGGGCCGGCCCAGGGGCTCCAGCAGCGCCCTGCCCTGCCCTCCTGGGCCTGTGAGCGTCAGGTCTCTGCTGCCCGCGCTGAGAGGGCCGGTGGTGCGCGCCAGGGACAGCGGGTGCAGCTCCGTGAGGAGGCGGGCGGACGGGTGAGCAGAGCGTGGGGGACATGGGAGCAGGAATGTGGCCGCACACAGTGTGTGGGCAGCCGGAGACCTGGCGAGGGGCCCACAGAGACTGCCTCCTGCGGCGGGCGGTGCGGCCAGGTCTGACATCAGCCCGGAGGACTGGGAGGAAGAAAACACGACAAACGTTGGCTCCCGTTCCTGCTAGAAAGGAACACCTCGCAGGGCCCATGTTCCTCCTCCCCCAAACCCCCGGCTCCTCCTGGCTCCCCGCTCCCAGCGCCCTCCTCCCACCTGGAGACCAGGGCCCGGGAGGCCCCAGAAGGAGGGCACTGGATGATGCCTGCTCGCAGTGTGGGGTGGGGGCTGCAGAGCTTGGCTGAGGCGCGCTCCCGTGGGGACCGGGCGGGACGCTGCGGCTCCTCCATGGCGGAACGCCTGCCCTCTGCTCCTTGTGGTCTTTCTGAGCACTTTCAGGGATGCCACTGACACCTGCATGCAGACACCTGCTGAAGTGCCCCCATCTGACAGGTGGGGACATTGCAGGTCAGAAAAGTTTGTTGCAAGGCCCACAGCTGGGAGGTGAGCTGGGACTGGGGCAGGGCCCTGCCCCTTATCAACTTTCTCCAGCGCAGGCTGCCCCCTGACCTCCGGCCTGGGGAGGCTGCCCCCTGACCTCCGGCCTGGGGAGGCTGCCCCCTGACCTCCGGCCTGGGGAGGCTGCCCCCTGACCTCCGGCCTGGGGAGGCTGCCCCCTGACCTCCGGCCTGGGGAGGCTGCCCCCTGACCTCCGGCCTGGGGAGGCTGCCCCCTGACCTCCGGCCTGGGGAGGCTGCCCCCTGACCTCCCGCCAGGCTCCTGTGGAAGCCACTTGCAGCATTTGGCTATTTACAGCCTAGTTAGTGCAGATTGGGAGAAGTAAAAATTCCAGTCCTCTGGTTGGGAACACTGTCCCTGTCCCCAGTGCTGCGGCCACAGAGGCTGGAGCTCCTAACGGAGACTGGGAAGCTGCCAGCACTGCAGGTCCCGGCTGGGGCTGGAGGGGAGGCGGGTGGGAGGCGGCTCCCTCCACCCCCCACAGAGCCGGGGTGCTGGGGAGGGGGGCGCTGGGTCTCGGTGAGGGGCAGGGCGCGGCTGAGAGCAGGGGGCGGCCTCCCAGGCGCCTCCCCCGATACCAAGGCTCTCGCAACACCAGGAGCAATTAAGTGGCTGGGTGGGGCCGGCGCTCCGGCTCCTGCAGGTCCCACGGCCCTCCCGCACCTTCCTGTTTCTCACCACCACGCAGCTAATGGGCAGCAGGGCGCCGCCTGCCCAATTAGCCTTACTCGGCTCTGGCTCACTGTGGCGTGGTGTCTCGGCTGCGGGAGGGGCTCCGAGTGGCCTGTGAATGACCAGGGCCCAGCCACCAGGGTCCCACCCAGGCCTTCCCCAAGATAAGGCCCTGCACCCAGCACCCCTCATGCTGTCCCGAGGCCCAGCCCCCCTCCCCAAGGAGAGGCCAAGGGGCCGTCTTTGAAGGCAGATTCCCCTTCCTGAACCGAAAGGTTTGCTCGCTGCTAAGTGTGTGGCAGGCAGGCACTTGGGCCATGACCAAGGGCTCAAGGTGGGGTGCAGACCCTTACATTGGGAGGAAGCGGGGGACCCCAGGGGCTGAGGTGGAAACCCGGTTAGTCAGGCAGTGGGGCGGGGGTGGAGCAGGGGCCTGGGCACAGAGCGGGGCTGAAATGCCCATGGCTGTCTGCAGGGTGCGGGTCTGGGTCTGGGCAGCCCCCATGGGAAGGAGAGCAGCCACCCAAGTGGGCGGCCACCGTGCGGGGAGCGCCAGTTCCAGGTTAGGCAACCAGTGGCCATGGCACCTGCGCTGCGCACTGGCGGCTGAGTAGGCAGATCCCTGCTGATTGCTTCAGCTCCTGCCACACCAACGCCCCCTGGGCACTGCCCTCCCTGCCCCTCCCTCTCACAGTGACTCCTGCCCAGAGAATGTCCAGCCCTGCATAAAGGCCAGGTGTCCGCAGCGCCCACACTCAGAGGCCATGAAGTCCAGCATGGGCTCCTCACGGGCACCCCGGATGGGGCGTGTGGGAGGGCGAGGGGCAATGGCCCTGCTGCTGGCTGGCTTCCTTCTGCCAGGTAGGAGGAGGGGAGGGGTGGAAGAGAAGGGTGCAGACACCAGGCGAGGGAAGGCTGGGGGACACTGTCTGGAGGCTGGGGGAGCTCAGCGAGGGGACGGTGGGCTCCCCAGTCTGGCGCTGGGCCTGGGGCTGCTCTTCACTGCCCTGTCACCCAGGCATGTTACTTAAACTTTCTGAGCCTCAGTTTCTGAGACTTTAAAATGTGGGTACTGATGACACCCAGCTTCAGTCTGCTTGGTGCTCTGGGAATTCAGAGGGCTCTATGGAAGTTGCTTGAGTCTGGACGGTGAATTCAGGATATGTAACAGGCCACCAACGCCCAGAGAGCCGCGGGCACTCTCCGCGTTCGGGCTCGGGAGACCGCCGGAGGCACGGAAGGGGGAACTGGCCCAAAGCACAGGCAGAAAGGAAAGTGGAGGCAAGCCCTCGGCTGGCCCTCGTGGCCCTCGGTGCCTGTGGGAGGGGCAGGCTGTGTGGCGCGGGCGCTGCAGAGACAGGTGGGCTCGAGCAGAGGGTCTCTCCCCGAGGGAGGTGGGCACAGGTGTGGTAGGTGGGGGCTGGGGGAGAGGTGGCAGCGCCACAGCTCGGGTGACTGGCTGTATGCCTTCAAGCCCCTTCTATAGCCACAGCCACACCCACACCCACTCTGCTCACAGCCATGCCCGAGAGGGCAGGCCCGGCCTCTAGCCTCCCGGTGTACAGACTGAGGCCCAGTGAGATCTGGCGATTTGCAGTGCGTGGCTGTCCTTCCCCTGGGACTGGAAGGGGATGTGGGGAGGGTGGGGCAGGTGAGCCCTGGAGGAAAGAGGTTGTGCTGTATCTGAGGGAGACGAGGCAGGCACAGCCTGAGGAGGCAGGGCTCACGGAGGCTGGGCAGGGAGCCCTCCATCCAGTGTCGCTGGGCTGGGCCAGGAGAGCAGGCGGCTCAGGGTGTGGTGTCTTGTCGGGCTGTACCAGCAGGTTCTGAAGCAACGGGGTGGGAGGGCCCATATCCCGCCCCCCACCCGGCTTTCCCTCACGGGCAGTGCTGAGTTGGGAGCAGCATCCCCACCGCCCCCTAAGCCCCACTCTGGAGGGGACGGCTGAGCAGTCAGGGTCCTTTGGGTCCTGCCCTCTAGGTAGCCCTGGCTGCCGGCATTCTCTCTTCTCAGTGTCTCTTGCTGTCTGTCCTTCCTCCCTGGGTTCTCTATTGCTCTATTGTTTCCTCCGTGTCTTCTCCTCCCAGCTGGTCCCTGGGGATCTACGTCTCCACCAGCTATCTCTCTGGGGCCGGTCCTGCAGGCAATCATTATTGAGAACGGTCCTACTCCGTTCTCTTGGAGTCTTTCTCCCAGGCCCCACTTTTCACCTCCTCTCCTTCTCTGACAGATGTCTGGCCCTGCCCCCTCCCAGAACAACAGACCTGCCCTTATCCTGCAGTTTCCCTTTCCTTTAGATTACAGCATCTTCCTTTCTTTTCTGCCCCAAACTCTCCCTGGGCCCCTTGCAGGAGAGATAGAAGTGGCAGGTGATGGAGATGGGTCTGAAAGGTGAGGGAGGAAGCCAAGCCTCTCGAGGCCCCATTAACCATGATCTTCTTCCCCAGGAGCCTTGGCTAAGAGCATTGGGACCTTCTCGGACCCCTGTAAGGACCCCACACGTATCACCTCCCCCAATGACCCCTGTCTCATTGGGAAGGGTGGCTCCAGCAGCTCTGTTTCCAGTTCCGGTGGCTCTGGTGGTGGCTCTAGTGTCTCCAGTGTCTCCAGTGGTTCCAGTAGCCCCAGTGGCTCCAGTGGCTTCAGTGGTGGTCCTAGCAGTAGCTTCAGTGGTGGTTCCAGTGGCTCCAGTGACTCCAGTGGCGGCTCCAGCGGCTCCAGTGGCTCCAGTAGCTTCAGTGGTAGTTCTAGCGGCTCCAGTGGTGGTTCCAGTGGATCCAGTGGTGGTTCCAGTGGCTCCAGCGGCTCCAGTGGATCCAGTGGTGGTTCCAGTGGCTCCAGCGGCTCCAGTGGCTCCAGTGTGGCCCAGGGTGGTCCTTCGGGGTCTTTGCTGTTTCAGCCAGGGACAGGCTATTCCCAGAGCAGCTACACCTCTGGGTCTGGCTCCAGTCTGCACAGCGCCTCCAGCTCCTCCCAGGCGGGGGCTGGCCCAGCTGCTCCAAGCAGTGGTGGCTCTGCCCACTTCGTGGTAAGCTCCTCCCAGTCTGGAGGAGGCTCAAGCTCTTCTGTCTCCCAAACTTCCTGGATGTCCAGCAGCGGTGGCCAAAGGGTCAACTCTAACTTACGCCCCTGTAGCTCAGACATCCCAGACTCTCCCTGCAGCGGGGGGCCCATTGTCTCCCACTCTGGCTCCTACATCTCCAGCTCCCACTCTGTGTCCGGGGGTCAAAGGCCAGTGGTGGTCGTGGTGGAGCAGCATGGCTCTGGTGGCCCCGGAGTGGCCCCCGGTGCCCCCTGTGGCAATGGCGGCTATCCAGGCAAGCCCTGCCCCCCCATCACCTCTGTAGACAAGTCTTACGGCAGCTACGAGGTGGTTGGCGGCTCCTCTAACAGCTATTTGGCCCCAGGCATGACCTACAGTGGGGGCAAAATCTACCCGGTTGGATACTTCACCAAAGAGAACCCTGCCAGGGGCTCTCCAGGCGTGCCCTCCTTTGCAGCGGGGCCCCCCATCTCTGAGGGCAAGTACTTCTCCAGCAATCCCATCATCCCCAGCCACAGCTCCAGTGCCAGCATCTACCCGTCGGGAGCCTCCTCGGTTGTCGTGTTCCAGCCAGTGGGCTCTGGCGGCGTCCAGCCCTGTGCGGCGGGCTCCTCGGGCTCCAGGGGGCCCTGCTCCCTCTCGAGTTCTGGGGTCCACAGTGTTTCCGGCGGCTCGGGGTCACACGCCCACCCCTGCGGCAGTGTCTCCCAGGGGCCCTGCTCCCCGCCGGGCACAGGCCCGCTCAGCCACGGCTCTGGCTCCCAGTCCAGCGGCAAAGTCGTCCTCCAGCCCTGTGGCAGCAAGTCCAGCTCTGCCGGTCACCCCTGCGCTCCTGCCTCCTCCTCGACTCTGGCCGGCGGTCCCAATGGCTCCCCACAGCCTGACCTCTCAGCCGGTGCCCAGCCCTGCGGCAGCTCCAAGAAGACACCTTGCCGCTCCCTCCGGGACATCCTGGCCCAAGTGGAGCATCTGGGGCCCTAGATAGCTGACCCTGAAGCCTTCATGCCCCAGAGACAGTTTCATGACAGTTCATAAGTCACTTCTGCTACATGCATGTGCAGCACACACACAAACACACACACATCCCCCCCCCCACACACACAGACACAGGGGCCCAGGCATGGGGTCAGCTGTGTCCCCCCTTGCTCCCAGAGCTGCTTTGCACGTGGCAGCCCAGCCTCCTGCAGCACCCACCCTGCTCCACAGCCACTCCCTGAACCTTCCTTTGCATGGCTTTGAGATGCGACAGTCCACTGGCTAACCCTGGCCGGTCCCTGCCCACTCAGATTGCAGACTGGAAAACCCCTGAAATGTCCCAGAGTAACTAATGCATGGACAAGTCATCCCCCCCTTTGTCCATTTGACCAATTAAACATAGTCGACCTCTTTTGGTCATCAGGTCAACCATGGGGATCCACCCATGGTTTCCACCCCTCCAGCCCTTCCCATTTTCCTATGGAGCTCACCAGAGCCTCTGTGATTGCCACACTCCTGCCTCTCAGGGTCTCCGTCACAGTCTTCCTTCCTGGCTGCTACATCCTTCATGCTCAAATGTGCCCCTGCATGAGGGAGGTCCAAGGCATCCTGGGAACCCAGCGAGCCTGGCGGGCTCCCTGCTCTCCAGATCCTGGAAAGATGTCTCAATAAATGGCGTGAACTAGAGGCTGACATTTTGCCTTCGTGGAGTTCTGGGTCCTCTTAGGACCAGGGTGGTGGTCTCCTAGGCCTCCAGAGGCCCATTATCCCAGCTGTCCAGCATTTCTCTGACCTGAAGCTCCTCTCGCAGGGGAGGAACACAATGAATATTCATTGCACTGACAGCAGAGGTTGCATCATTGCCAAGCTCCCCGACCCACATTTCTCCACAACCTTTGCTCCAGAAAGTCCATTCCATCCTCAGACCCCACTCAGATCCTCCCCATTCTGTCTCCCCATCCAAGCTCCTTCTCCTCTACGATTAGTTTACCTTGTCTCCTAGATGCCACGCCCTCAGGGATCTCAGGCAGGGATTTCCTGGGTTTCTGGGACATCAGTGGAAACTTGTGAAGGCTGGGAAAAAAGCACACATCAGATTCCTAAAAACTGAGCAGGAGCCCAGGTGGAGGGAGTAAAAGAGAGTGGGGAGGAAAGCATGACAGCATGCAGCAAGCATGGTCCCTCCCAGCTCTGCACAACAGTGTTCCAGCCAATGGAGAACAGAGCCCCAGGGTTCCAAGACTCCATATAACTGCTGCCTCTGCTGTGGGAGGTGAGAGAACACAGCTTCACAGAGAAGGAGGGGGCGTTGGAGTGAGGGGTGTGGAATAGAGCTCCACAGAGGAGAAGGAGGGGGCGGTGGAGTGAGGGGTGTGGAATAGAGCTCTATAGAGGAGAAGGAGGGGGCGGTGGAGTGAGGGGTGTGGAATAGAGCTCTATAGAGGAGAAGGAGGGGGCGGTGGAGTGAGGGGTGTGGAATAGAGCTCTATAGAGGAGAAGGAGGGGGCGGTGGAGTGAGGGGTGTGGAATAGAGCTCTATAGAGGAGAAGGAGGGGGCGGTGGAGTGAGGGGTGTGGAATAGAGCTCTATAGAGGAGAAGGGGGGGGCGGTGGAGTGAGGGGTGTGGAATAGAGCTCTATAGAGAAGGAGGGGGCGGTGGAGTGAGGGGTGTGGAATAGAGCTCTATAGAGGAGAAGGAGGGGGCGGTGGAGTGAGGGGTGTGGAATAGAGCTCTATAGAGGAGAAGGAGGGGGCGGTGGAGTGAGGGGTGTGGAATAGAGCTCTATAGAGGAGAAGGAGGGGGCGGTGGAGTGAGGGGTGTGGAATAGAGCTCTATAGAGGAGAAGGAGGGGGCGGTGGAGTGAGGGGTGTGGAATAGAGCTCTATAGAGAAGGAGGGGGCGGTGGAGTGAGGGGTGTGGAATAGAGCTCTACAGCGGAGAAGGGAGGTGGCCTCTGAGGGTGGAGAGTCGAAGCGAAGGTGTTGGGGCCATGAGCCGATGTCCTGGAGACAGCTTGGGAGAAATGGAGGCCCGGAAGTTCAAAGTTCTCTTGTAAAGGATGTAAGTGTGGCTGTGCCTTTGTCTATAGAAATGGCTCCACCCCCAAGCTTCTCTTGGCTCTCCGGGAACTCACCCTACCTTGACCTGTAACCCATTCCCCCCCTGGGGTGATGCCAGTGGGTCCCACATTTAGGAGCATTGCTGAAAAGTGAAGCCTGTCTCCAGCAGAAATGTGTGACAGAAATGCCTGGGGCTCCCTCCAGGACGGGCTGGGGGTGCGGGAGGGTCCAGAGCAGGGTGGCTTGGTGGTCACTGCTGGCCCGCCATTGCTGCAGTCAGGGCCAGGAATCACTGTCAGGGAGGCTGCAGGACCGCGTGTGATGAGCGAAGCCCACTGCTTTCACTGTGGCCCCGCACCGGGCCTTCCGCACACCCTTCCAGCCAACCCCGGGGAGGCACGCTGGGCCCATTGCCGAGGTGGAGACACTGAGGCCCGCAGGGGAGCGAGCCGAGGGGTCTGGCACTGGTGCTGGCCGGGGCGACTGCTGTTTGAAAACAGGTCCTGGCAGGCAGTACCCTGTGGCCCAGCGGCCGCCCTGAGGTTTGCAGCCAGAGCCACGGCGTCTGCAGCGACCATTGTGCAGGGCCTCAGCCCCTCTCCTGGTCTGGAGCTGGGGGACAGGCCTGCAGGCTCAGCCACCTCCTCCCCGGCCAGGTTTCCGCACCTGGTGAGGGAGGGGGGCCGCTGCAGAGGAAGGCGGTGTGGAGGAAGGCGATGGCCGGTCGGGCAGAGGGGCAGGAAGGCTGGGTACGATGTGCCGGAGGGACTGAGCCGGCGGCGGAGGGGCTGGTTCACAGTCGCTGCGGGTGGGATGGGGGGCGGGGAGGGTGCTGTGCTGCTCCCACTGGGAGCCACACCCGAGAGAACCATCCCAACACCAGGAAGGGAGACTGGCTTCTCATTTCAGTACTTAATTCCTCAAACTGTTCACTCAGGTGTTTCCACTTACACACACTCCTTTGTCGTGCTCGCCATGAAGGAAATGTGTTCAGGGTAATTCCTGTGTGTGTGTGTATGTGCGCGCGCGTGTGCAGCCTTTATTTCAAATAATTGTTAAAATGCCATCAGAGTATTCCCCAAGACAAGAGCAAAGGCCACCGCCTGCAGGAGCTCAGGGACGATGTGCAGGGCCGCTGAGGAGAGGGGTGTGCCGGCCCTGCCAGGGCGGCAGGCGGGGAGCAGGCGCACGCGGCCCAGCAGCTGCACCGGCAGGTCCTGTAGTGCCCCTGATGGAGGCTGCGAGGCGGGCTCAGGTACACACAGCTCCAGGTGTCCCTCTGGCTTTGCCCTGGCTGAGGTGCTCACATTCTTGGCCAGCTAAACCCTGCCGCGCAGAGTACCACGTGCGGGCCAGTTCCTCCGGAAATCATTCCTGTCAGTGGCAACAGTAGCCGCCTGGACGCCCGTCCCGCGTGTGGGAGTCAGGAGCTTTACCTGCTGAGCCGCCAGCATCACGCCAAGCCTGCTGGGAGCCGGGGCCACACCCCACTCCGCCAGGCCTCTGACAATGACCAGGATTATTTCAATTCTCACAACAATTCTAGGTATTTACTCTTACTATTTTCATTTTGCAGGTGAAGAAATTGAGGCTCAGCAAGGTTAGGTAACTTGCCCAAAGCCACACAGCCGTGAGAGGGTGAGCTTGGCCTTGGCCCCACGTGGAAACGGCCTGGGTGGGGAGGGGGAGGGTGTGGATGGGGCGGGCTGCACAGGCAGAGGAGGGCTGAGCCCCTTCTCCTCTCCCCCGAGGACACGGGCAGGTTTGCTCTTGTCTCTAGACCATATGCCTCCCTGGCGCCTCCTCTTAGTGCTCAGTTGGAGGGATGTCCTCTGTCCCTCCCCTATCACAGCCAGGAACCTCCTGGGACCCCAGGAGTCAGCCACCTTCTGTAGCCCACCTCCTGGAGTAGGAGAACAAGCAAGCTTATTATTATTTTTAAAATATATTTTTATTGATTTCCGAGAGGAAGAGAGAGGAAGACAGACAGAAATATCAATGATGAGAGAGAGCCATTGATTGGCTGCCTCCAGCATGCTGACCCTGGAGATCAAGCCTGCAGCCCCGGCCTGTGCCCGTGACTGGAATCACCCATGACCCTTTAGTGCATGCTGATACTCTACTTACTGAGGCAAACAGGCTAGGGCATATTTTCCATTTACACCAGCCCAAGGTTTCAGTCATCTTAGGAAGTACAGTCTTGGCTGGAAATGAGCCTGGAGACACAGTTTATGATTCAAGTCTTAGATCCCGGTCACCAGTATGAACTGCTCCCCCTCCTGCTCCTCCCCTGCCTCTCTCCCCTATCTCCTCCTCTTCCCTCCCTCTCCTCGCTGGTCTCCCCTCCCCTCCACATACATCTCCTTTATTCTCTCCTTCCCCCTCCTCTGCTTTCTCCTCCCACCACTCTCCATCCTCTCCCTCCTCCCCCTCCTTGGCCAGTCCCTCCTCCCCCCCCCCCCCCCCCGTCCTTTCTTTCCTCTCACTACAGTATGCAGACTTGATCCATTATCATTGTTAGATCTTCTGTGTTCCTTGTTTGTACGTTTATGAGCGTTCGTAGGGCAATCTGGATAGTCTTTTAGGACAGTGATCAGCAAACTCATTAGTCAACAGAGCCAAATATCAACAGTGCAACGATTGGAATTTCTTTTTTTCTTTTTTTAAATATATTTTATTGATTTTTTACAGAGCAGAAGGGAGAGGGATAGAAAGTCAGAAACATCGATGAGAGAGAGACATCGATCAGCTGCCTCTTGCACGCCCCCCACTGGGGATGTGCCCACAGCCAAGGTACATGCCCTTGACCGGAATCGAACCCGGGACCCTTCAGTCCGCAGTCCGACGCTCTATCCACTGAGCCAAACCGGTCTCGGCACGATTGGAATTTCTTTTGAGAGCCGAAAACCGACTTCTGCACATGGACCACGAAGTTTCAGTTGCACTGTACGTGTGCGCCCACATGTGGTATTTTGTGGAAGAGCCACATTCAAGGACCAAAGAGCCACATGTGGCTCTCGAGCTGTGGTTTGCCGACCACTGTTCCAGGAGATGAGGAATTAGGTTGACTTCTTAGTGAAGTGTTGTTAATTTATTGCCTTGGTACCTACTGTTGAATCCACCTTCTCTCTCGTTATTGCTCTTGACATCACCCCTGATCACACATTCTTGTTTCGGCTAAAGCTTGTACTTACAGCTGCTTGCCCTCACCAGCCCGGGTCCCTTTTCTGCTTCCATGCATGAAAGCCCCCACCTCGGCTCTATCAGCAGGCACATCGCTGACAGGAGAGCCATTCCCTTGTCATTAACATTGATTTTTAAACTCTGCTCTCTCTACTACAGCCGCCTTTGCCCTGTGAGTGTCTGGTGGCCGCGTGGCCTCTGCAGCCTCAGTTTCTCCGCTCTGTACTCCTCACTGCTGGGCTGTCTGCAGGGGGCAGCAAGCATCCGTGGCGGGCTCCTTCGTCCTGGTCAGCACTGCCTTTCCACCTTGAGCACTTTGCTCTCTGGCAGCAGCAGATCGTTCAAGTCGCGTCTGATGCCTGGGTGCAGTGGCCCCTGGCCTCTCCTTCCGGGGACAGTGCTTGGAGCCTGGGCAGGCTGGGCCACGTGAGAGCCGGGCCTCCTGGGTGGGCCACTTTTAACGAGGGCCCTCATTTAACCTGATATGTTCACTGATGGCACTTTTATTAAAAAAAAAAAAAATTAGTGCCAGCAGTGAATGGGCTGAGGAAGGCGCGGCCAGGCAGGCTGAGCGAGAGGGAAGGGGAGGCATGTGCGGGCCACTCTCAGGTGAGGTGCGGGCAGGACGGCCCTGGATCTGGTCAGGAGGGAGTGCTCAGTGATGTTCCCACCGGCACCCTCACCGGGCCGGCCCGCTCCAGCTCCCCTCACTTAGGGTAATACCGTGTTCAATCAACCCTGAGCTGAATTGTATCCCCCAAAGAGACACTGAAGCCCTAATCCTCCAGCCTCAGCGTGTGGCCTCATTTGGAGACGGGTTCTTTAGAGGGCTCCGATAACCGGGTGCTTATGGGCCCTGACCCTGGACGATGTCCGTATGGAGAGGGGAAAGGACAGGACACACAGGGGGGAGACGGAAGACACGGGGAACCTCATCAACAAGCCAAGGAGCACGCTGGCCTGGCAGGGTGCGGGGTGCGCAGGGAGGGGCGGGGTGCGGAGCTGTGTGTGTGGGGGGGCCTGGGGGCACCGGGGTTTGGGGCGTGCGGGGGGCCCGGGGTGGGGGAGCCAGACAGATTTTCACTCCGGCTCCTCAGCCGGCACCAGCCTGGCCCACCTTGAGCTCAGACTTCCAGCTCCAGGTGCGAGACCCTTCCCGGATGTGCAGGCCCGGTTTGCGGGGGATGGCGGTGGGATGGCAGCGGGAGCGAGCCCGCACGCCCTCGCGTCCACGCCCCTTGCCGCCTGCCCGCCTTCCCCGGGCCCTGGAGTTGCCACCAAGCGCAGCGGACTCCGGGACACTTTCCTGAGAGCGGGTTGCATTCCTCACTCGTTTAGCTGTTAAGGTTTGCAGACCTACTGTGTGGCTGCAGGACCCCGTGAATGGCTCCGGGCCGCCTGCCTCCAGGAGCTCAGCTGACGGCAGAGAAAGACAGCCACGCCGCGCAGCAGGCCGAGTTTACAGGGTGTGTGCAGGAGAAGAGGGCAGCCGCGAGCGGGGCGCAGGGGCGGTGCCCAGCAGGTGCAGGGCACAGCTAGGCTATCAAAGATGTTGGGTTTTATCCATATGGGAAGGGCCATGGGAATTCAAAGTTTGAGAGTGGGGAGGGTAACATATGTATTAAAATAATTTTTCTGGGTGCAGAAGGAATTTTTATTGATTTCAGGAAGGAAGGGAGAGAGAGAGGGAGATAGAAACATCAACGACGAGAGAGAATCATGGGTCGTCTGCCTCCTGTACGCCCTCTACTGGGCATGGAGCCCGCAACCTAAGCACGTGCCCTGCCAGGGATCTATGAACTAGGAACACGACTTCCTGTTTTATAGATTGACGCTCACCACTGAGCAACACAGGCCTGCCGAGAGGTGGAATCTGACAAGCTGAGGGCTTCAATAACGTGGGAAATGGGTGCAGAAATGGGCGCAGTGCGCGGGCAGCCAGGGAGGCGATTGGAGGCTGCAGGGGCTGGCTCCCGCGCCAGAGCGGAAATGACTCCTCTGGCCCCGGGCCTGGCGCAGGGTGCCTGCTGAATGATGGCATCTGCTTCCTGCGTATGACCTTCCTCACAGGATCCTCGGGCTCCCTGTCCGGAGCGCAGCAGTCTCCTAACTGGCCTCAGACCGCAGGCTCTGTCTCTCCTGACGCTCAGGCTGGGGGGGGGGGGGGGGGCGCATTTCAGATTCACAAGGTGAAAAGGATGGGGACGGATGGGATGGCTGCAGGACTCCATGAATGGATAGGATATTACTAAGCTGTAACTTAAAAATGGTTATGATGGTAAATTTTATGTCGTGTGTATTTTAATTAAAACCTCAGCTCCCAACAGATCACTCCCTTGTTCAGTATCAGCTGGTAGAGAGCCTGGAGCCATTCACATGTGGCCAAGCAGCCCCTCCTTCCCAGTTTTGGTTTCTTCTGCTCCTCCCCTCACCCTGAGTCCTGCTTGTGGAATTCAGAGAATGTTCGCAGAACCAATCAATGAATGTAGGGGTGCACCAGGGCCTCTGCCTATCCACCCACCCGTGCCCAGCCCTCGAGCCCTTGGCCAGACTACAGCCTTTCCCTGTTGCCCGTCCACCTCCTCTTTCTGTCTATTATTTGGTTCATAGAACCACTGGAGATTCCAGTTGCGGAAGATGCTGACAAACCTGGGGAACCCTGGGAGGTGGGGAACAGGAGGAGGGAGAAATGGAAATGGAGAAGACTAAAGATACTGATTAACCGTTTATTCTAATATATTTTTAAATGTGTTTTTATTCATTTATTTATTTTAGAGAGAGATGAAGGGAGAGGAATAGAGAGACAGAAACATCAATGAGAGAGACATATCATCGATCAGCTCATGCCTCCTACTGAGGGTCGAGCCCACAGTCCAGGAATTGAACCTTGGTCTCTTGGTTCCTGAATCAACACTCAACCACTGAGTTACACTGTTTGGGCCCAATTAATCTTTGATGTTAAATAAAAATACAATTTAATTTTTAAAAAATGTTTTTATTGATTTCAGAGAGGAAGGGAGAGGGAGAGCTAGAAACGTCAGTGATGAGAGAATCGCTGATGGGCTGCCTCTGCACACCCTGTGCTGGGGTTTGAGCCCACAGACCTGAGCCTGTGCCCTGACTAGGAATTGAACTATGACCTCCTGGTTCATAGGTCCACCCTCAAACACTGAGCCCCCAGGTGTGGCTAAAAATATAACTTTAAGCAGCTTTGCTAAAAATTTAAGAATAACATAAATAAAGACACCCAGAAAGGGTGAAATAGCACAGACGCACGGCTCGATCTCTTTGTTCACTGAGAGAGTCACATCAGTGGTTACGCCCTGGAGCCGGGAGCTTTTCAACGTTTCACTGTTTGAATTTTCCCGAAGAGCATGCATTTACACAGAACTAGGTTTACACCGAAAACAAAGAAACAGCTCATCTGTCCACAAGGACTCTGCTCCAGGTTCTTCCTGACCCCTCCCTGAACTGCGCTGTGTAATTATAGTTGCAAATACTGCAAGGAAGGGCCAGGCACTCACCACACCCTCCAAGCTCCTGTTTCCTGGAAGGCAGACAGTCCCTGTCCCCAGGTGATAGGGTTGATGAGATGACAATCAGGTAATTGCAGGTTAGATGCTCAGCACAGTGTCTGTCATAACAGCACAACGAACGTTTGCTGCTATTACTATTACTTCAGTTTAATCCCAAACCACCCTTCCAGGTAGGCATTATCAACATTATCCTATCTAATAAAAGAGTAATATGCAAATTGACTGTATCTCTGCTATACCCACCAGCCATGCCCACCAGCCATGCTCACTAGCCAATCAGGAGCAAATATGCAAATAAACTCAACCAAGATGGCTGGGGCCAACTGAGAGCAGGAGGGAGGCTTGGGGTTCTCAGGCGATAGAGGAAGCCAAGCTTTTCACCTGCCCTTGCCAGCTCAGGGCTCCACTCAATGCTACAAAGTTTCAATGATAGAAGATAAATAAAAATGTTGGCAGCCACAGAGCTGGAGAGAGCAGCAGGCTTGAGTTGTACCCAGAGATGGAGGAAGCCAAGTTTCCACTTGCCCTGGCCAGCCCAGACCTCTGCTTAAGGCTACAAAGTTTCAATTATAGAAGATAAATAAAACCCAACAGAAATGGCTGCTGCTATGGAGCAAGCAAAAGGCTTGGCTCTGCTCCACGCTACAAAGTTTCAATTGTAGAAGATAAATAAACCCCAGATACTAGGGCCTCCCCTTGGGTTGCTGGGTGGTATGGCCAGCCTGCAAACCACCACAGGCTCCTCACTCAGGCCACCCCATGCCCCAAGGGAACCCTCACCTGATCCGGGACACCCTTCAGGGCAAACCAGTCGGACCCCACCCATGCACCAGGCCTCTATCCTATCTAATAAAAGAGTAATATGCAGATTGACCATTATTCCAACACACAAGATGGCTGCCCCATGTGGTCAAAGATCCTGCCCCATGTGGAAATAAGATGGCCACCACAAGATGGCCAGCAGGGGAGGACAGTTGTGGGTGATCAAGCCTGCAGGGGAGGGCAGTTAGGGGTGACAAGGCCAGCAGAGGATGGAAGTTGGGGGTGACCGGGCCTGCAGGGAAGAGCAGTTGGGGGGCACCAGGCCTGCAGGGAAGGACAGTTAGGGGCAAAACAGGCTGGCAGGGGAGCAATTAGGCATCAATCAGGCTGGCAGGGGAGTGGTTATGAGGTGATCAGGCTGGCAGGCAGAAGCAGTTGGGGGCAATCAGGAAGGCAGGCAGGCAGGCGAGCAGTTGGGAACCAGCAGTCCTGGATTGTGAGAGGAATGTCCGATTGCCTGTTTAGGCCCGATCCAGCCTGATCCTACTGGGATTGGGCCTAAATGGGCAGTTGGACATCCCTCAAGGGGTCCCAGATTGCAGAGGGACACTCCCTCCCCCCATGCACAAATTTTGTGCACTGGGCCTCTAGTAATAGATAATGAAAACAATGCTCAGAGAGGTTTAGTAATTTGTCTAAAGCCACACAGCTGGAAAAGGGCTTCCTAGGAAGTTAGATGGAAGTTAATCAACCAGGAAGAAAAGTCGAATTTGTACACCATGAATGAGAGGGAAAGAATTAAGATGATGCTAAGGAAATTTGGGAGTAATTAAGTCCAATCATAGGGTAACCGTGGACGCATGCCTGGGTGGACGGGCTATCAAGAAAGGAAAAATGAATCAATAGTACTGGACCCTGTCCGAAGGAAGACTGTGACTGCACAAGGGGGCGGCTTTTATGCGGTCTAGGAAAGGGGGTGCCGGGGGATCAGCATTGTGAGCTGTTCAGTCATTGTTCCCCGTGGGAAGCCTGGCCCCTCTGGCCTCAGAAGGGACTCCAAAGCCAGGGCCCTTCTCCTGGCACAGGGAGCTACTGGCTCTCTTGGTTTTATTGAATTTTTCTAATTCTTCACTTTTACATCATCATAATTTTTCATTGCATTTAAGCTATTTTTTGTTTAAAACAAGGCTGGTATAAACGAATACGTGTTATTCCAGGACTGGGTTTTACTGTGATCTGAATGAGATGTTCCCCAAATACCCACCTGCCCTGTCTTTGATTTTTTGATTGGCGCTGGCCTCCCCTCCAGGGCTCCCGCTGTTGGGCGGCGGCGCCCTTAATGGGGGGAAGAGCCCCCACCTCCAGCGCTAAATGGCCCGCAAAGCAGAGACCCAGCCGTAAGGCGGCGTGTCCCTTGGCTCCTCTCCGAGGGGGTGCCGGGGGTGCTGGGGAGCGCCGAGGGAGCCTCCTCGCTGTCTCTGGAGTAAGCTGACCTGTAATGCTTCCCAGCGGCCGCCAGAGGGCGGAGGGGTGCCGAGGAGAGCCCGCGCTGGCGCTTTGCAGCGGGGATGCGTCTCGGCGGCGCAGGGGCTGGGGGGGAGGGGGGGGGGGGCGGGCGGTAGGCTAGAGGGCCCTTCAATTCGTTCCCAAACGGAAGCAGCAGCGCCTCCCTCCTCGTGTGGATTACACGAGACGGTTCATGGGAACCATGAGCACGGCCGCTGCCGCCGGCCGCCTCTGCTCCTGCGGCTGTGGCCTTCCAGCACCCGGCTCCGCGAGGAGGGCCCGCCGTCGCGCTCCGGAAACCGGAAGGAGGCCCAGCGCGGAGGGGCTAGGGCCCCGCAGCCCAGGCGGCTCCTCCGCCGCCTCTGCCCCGCCTCTGCCAGCGCCAGGCCTCCCTCAGCTCCCTTCCTCGCACCCCTTCCTCCGCTTCCGCCCGGCGCCCTCTCCCTTCTCCCTCTGCCCCGGCTCCTTCGGAGGAGAGAGGAGCCGCGAGCCCCCGGCCAGCTCCGGCCCTCGCCGACACACCCCTCTCCTCCGCGGCCTCGTGTTCTTTCTCCCCGGCCCCCGTCTTCCTTCCGCGCTCGGCCTCAACACCGGGCTCCCGGAGCCTCTTCCGAGGCAGCCCCTGCAGGGAGGCCGCGCGGGGGGGGGGGGGGGGGGGTGTGTGCCAGGGCCAGAGCAGCATCCCGGGGAGAGGGGCCAGGCAGCGCCCGCAGGGAGGGGCGCCCGGAGCCCGGGTCCTGGGCACCGCCCCTGAGGAGAGGGCCCAGGGCGCTGAACATTCTCCCGGGGCCTGGAAACCCCTAGCGTTTCCTCTAATAACGTCCCCATCACCCGGATCTGGTTGCACCCGGAGAGCATTTAGATGAGAAACTTCTCGTTAACAACGGCCCGCACCCCGCCAGGAGCCACCGCCCTGGCCGCTCGCTCGCTCGGAGGACTCGAGGGCGACGGGCCCTGCCAGCTCCGCTCACGATCTGCGGGAACCTCCCTGTGTTCCCGTTTTCGGATCCCTTCTCAGCTCTTCACGGCAAACCAGCCCGGAAAACCGCAGACCGAAGCACGTGTTCCCCGAGGACAGCCCTTCCACGTGATGAACCCATTTTTCAGTCATGAGATGGAAAGAGGCTTCAAGAACCAAATCCACCCCTGCTGCTCAGTGCACCAGAGCCAGAGGCACTGAGATTTCGGTGTTGGACTGTGTATAGCACATAAAAGGTTACCATGGGGGCGAGCTGGGTGAAGGCTGCAAGTCTCTGTACTGGTTTCGCCATTTTTGGTGAGTCTATAATTATTTCAAAACCAAAAAAGAGAAAGGATTAAAAATGGTGGCAGACTAAGTGGATGCTACATGGACATGCTCCCAGGACCAAACTGAATTACAACTGAAATATAGAAAAATTCCTAAACACTCAACTGAAGACTCGCTGAAGAGAACCCTGATAACCAAGGATGGAAAGTGGAGACAACATAGATACTAGTAGAAGGGCTGGAGGCTCAAAAGGGCTCCCATAGACATAAGTGAAGCTCTGGAGAGATATCTCAAGCTGTGGTGGGTGGGGTGCCACTGAGAACTCCGGGGTATGATCCCCAAGCTGAGCTCCCCAGCAGAGAGCACCAGAACTGAGAAGGGTACCCATATAATATATGGCTGTGAAAAACAGCAAGGTTGCTGTCTGCCGGGGATAGATGGGAAGTGTAGACACTCTCTTAAAGGACCACTGCACAAAATTCCCCATGGAGCTACTCACCATGTGCTCTGGCAGAGGGAGGGCAGAGTAGATTGGAGCTGTGTGAGCAGAAGCTAAAATCAGGGGACCTGGGGTTAGAGCTCAGCAGGCAGATAGCCCAGTTTCTAGAGTTGAGTCATTCCCTCACACAGCAGAAGTGATCTTCTCTCGTAGACAATTGCTATATAGGTGGCTTTGTCTGGGGGTAAGACAGTTGATCCACCCTATTGGAAAACACCTTGCCCCACTGTGTGGAGTTTCTGAGGCCCATTAAGATACTGGGATACTAAATAACAATTAGCCTTCAGGCAGAAGCAGTTGCACCACCCCTGTTTAAAAAACAAAACTAAACAAAACTCTCACCACACCTATGGACGATTGTTTGAGGACAATTTAAGGTGGAATCCTATCAGTCTGAAGGCACAGGTGGTCTCTGGAGGCTCTGAGTCTTTGCCTTATCCAATCAGTCAAAAACAGCATTTGACACTGTTCTGCACTAGGGATTGAAAGGTGTGGCAGATGAACCTAATACATAGTCACAAACCCAAACAGGCACCAAAATGAGGACACAAAGAAACACCCTCCAAATGAAAGAACAAGAGAATCCTCCAGAAGAAGAGATAAGTGAAATGGAGGTAAGAAATTTATCTGATATAGGGTTCAGAATAATGATGATAAAGATGCTCAACAGCATGAGAAAAGATACAGTAACTATGAAAATAGAAATAAAGAATGAAATAGCATAAATAAAGAATACTTAGGAGGGAATGCACAGCAGATTAGGGGAGCTGATGATCAGATAAAAGAATCAGAAGATAGGGCCCAACCTCTTCCTGTTCCTCCCCTCAAAAGGCAAATTCACTGCTTCACATGTTGCTGCTCTCTCCAGTCTATGAGGCAGTCTGGCTGGGTCCTTCCCTCTTCTCCTCCCCCTCCTCTAATCCTGGTTTCTCTACCTCCTCCATAATAAACCTCCCTTGTTAGTGCAGAATAAACTGCCTATTTTAACATGTCTTGATTTCTGACTCCTGTTTCCTGCCCCTCGAATCTTACAGTAGGTGTGCCACAAAAGGCAGAAAAGGATAAAGGGTTAGAGAATGTGTTTGAAGAAATAATGGCAGAAAACTTCCCTAACCTGGTGAAGGAAAAAGTCACACAAGTGCAGGAGGCACAGAGAACCTCAAGCAAGAAGAACCCAAATAGGCCAACACTTAGAGACATCATAATGAAAATGCCAAAAAATAAAGACAGAGAATATTAGAGGCAATAAGAGAAAAGCAAACTGTTACCTACAAAGGAGCTCCCAGAAGGCTGACACCTGATTTCTCATCAGAAACTCTACAGGCCGGAAGCACATGGTATGAAGTACTCAAAGTAATGGAAAGCAAGGATCTGAAAACAAGATTATTATATCCAGCACGGCTGTCATTCAAAATGGAAGCTGAAATAAAGAGCTTCCTGGACAAAAGAAGGCTAAAGGGGTACCTCACCACAAAGCCAGCATTACAAGAAATCCTAAAGAGACTGCTGTAATGAGAAGAAGAGATAGAAAAAGCTAGGCATACAGAATTAAAATGGCAATAAATACGTACCTATCAATAATAACCCTAAATTTAAATGAATTAAATGCTTAATCAAAAGATATAGGTAGCTGAATAGATACTAAAACATGACCAACTATATGCTTTCTACAAGAGATCTACTGCAGAACAAAAGATACACATAATGAGAGTGAAGGGATAGGGAAAAATTTTCCATGGAAAAGAAAAAAAAGCTAGAATAGCAGTACTCAAGCTGACAAAAAAGACTTCAAAAAGAAAGTCATCACAAGAGACAACACTACATATTACTAAAGGGGTCGGTCCAACAAGAGGATATAACCCTGGTAAACATATGTACCAATATAGGAGCACCTAAATATATAAATAACTTCTAGAGGACTTTAAGGGAGAGACTGACAACAATACAGTCAAAATAGGGGACTTTAGCACCTCACTGACTTAACTGGATAAATCTTCAAGACAAAAAGTTAACCGTGACTTTAAAGGACACCTGAAATCAAATAGATTTAATTGACATTTACTGTATATAAAATTTAAGCCCAAAGCAGCAGAATATATTCTTCTCAAGGCCACATGGAACATTCACAAAGATAGACCACATGTTAGGACACAAAACAAGTCTCTACAAGTTCATGAAGATTGAAATCAT
Organism: Antrozous pallidus; assembly: GCA_027563665.1. Classification (NCBI taxonomy): domain Eukaryota; kingdom Metazoa; phylum Chordata; class Mammalia; order Chiroptera; family Vespertilionidae; genus Antrozous; species Antrozous pallidus. The sequence continues at coordinate 1,893,447 of CM050517.1, read as the reverse complement.
ATGAAGCATCTTCTAGGATCACAGTAGAATGAAATTAAAAATCAACTGCAGTAAAAACACCCAAAACATTCAAATAGATGGAGGTTAAACAGCATGTTATTAAACAATGAAATCAAGAAAGAAATAAAAACTTACTGGAAACAAATTAAAATGAACACACAACAACCCCAAATCTCTGGGACACAGCAAAAGCAGTTCTGAGAGGGAAGTTCATATCACTACAGGCCCACCTCAACAAACAAGAAAAAATTTACAATAAACTATTTAACCCTACAACTTAAATAACTAGAAAGAGAACAAGAAAAGCCTAGAGTAAGTAGAAAGAAGAAAATAATAAAGATTAGAGCAGAAATAAATATCATAGAGACCAAAAAGTAATACAGAAAATCAATGAAACCAAGAGCTGAAAAGGATAAGCAAGATGGATATTAGCCAGACTCACCAAGAAAAAAAGAGAGAAGACCTAAATAAATAAAATCAGAAATGGAAGCAGAGAAGTAGCCACTGATACCACAGAAGTACAAAGATTGTAAGAAAATACTATGAACAGCTGTATGCCAACAAGCTGGACAATGTGAATAAAATGGACAAATTCCTACAAAAATGCAATCTCCCAAAACTAAACCCAGATGAATCAGAAAACCTGAATAGGCCAATAACAACCAAGGAAATAGAAACAGTAATCAAAAAAACTCCCAGCAAACAAAAGCCCAGGTCCAGATGGCTTCACAGGGAAGTTTTATCAAACATTCAAAGAACTAATACTTGTCTTCCTCAAACTATTTCAGAAAATCCAAGAGGGAGGAATACTTTCAAGCTCTTTTTATGAGTCCAGCATTATCCTAATTCTAAAACCAGGTAGAGACACTACGAAGAAAGAGAATTACAGGCCAATATTCCTGATGAATATAGATGCTAAAATCCTCAACAAAATATTAGGAAATTGGATCCAGCAATATATTGAAAAGATCATACACCATGACCAAGTAGGATTTTTCCAGGGATGCAAGGCTGGTACAATATTTACAAATCATAAATGTGATAAATGACATAAACAAATTGAAAGACAAAGCCACATGATCATATCAATAGATGCAGAAAAAGCGTTGGACAAAATCCAACATCCATTTTTGATAAAAATTCTCAACAAAGTGGGAATAGAGGGAGTATATCTCAACATGGTAAAGGCCATAAATGACACCTATGGTGAACATCATACTCAATGGACAGAAACTAAAACCATTTCCCCTAAGAACAGGAACAAGACAGGGATATCCTCTGTCACCACTCTTTTCAACACTAGAGGCCAGGTGCACAATATTTGTGCATGGGTGGGGTCTCCAGGCCTGGCTGGTGACCAGGGCCCAGTAGATTGGGGCCCAAGGGCCCTGGTGGGATCAGGAGAGGAGGCGATGGTTGCTGGCCCAGGTGCAGAAGGAATGGATGCCAGATGCCGATGCTACCACCACTCAGTTCCCAACCTCCCCCTCTCCTCTTTCCCTTACCACTGCACTGCCACTGCAGTGGGTGGGCAGCATGCCAATCAGGGCCTGCCAGCCAGGGGAGAGACAGGGCACAGAAGGTTGGCCACTGGCCCCGAAGAGAGCTGGCCCTTGGCCCTCTGGGAAAGGGGCCACATCCTCTGCCACCCATCCCTGGTTCCCCGCTCCAGCCTGGGGCCAGTCCTGATTGAGTGGTTGGCTGTGGGAGCACACTGACCACCAGGAGGCAGCTCCTGTGTAGAGTGTCTGCCTCCTGGTGGTCAGTGTGTGTCATAGTGACCAGTCATTCCAGTCATTCCAGTTGTAATGGTCACCTAGGCTTTTATATATATATAGACTAGAGGTCAGGTGCATGAAATTCATGCATGGGGGAGTGGTACTTCAGCCCAGCCTGCACCCTCTCCAATCTGGGACCCCTTGAGGGATGTCCAACTGCCTGCTTAGGTGGGATTGGGCCTAAACAGGCAGTCGGACAGCCCTCTCACAATCCAGAACTGCTGGCTCCCAATTGCTCGCCTGCCTGCCATCCTGATCAGCCCCTAACCACTCCCCTGCCAGCCTGATTGATGTCTAACTGGTTCCCTGCCAGCCTGTTTTCCCCGAAATTTCCTCCTCTGCTGGCCTGGTCACCCCTAACTGCCCTCTCCTGAAGTCTTGATCACCCCCAACTGTCCTCCCTTGCAGGCCTGGTCCTTTCCAACTGTCCTCCCCTGCTGACCATCTTGTGGTGGCCCACATGGGGCAGGATCTTTGACCATAAGGGGGGCAGCTATCTTGTGTGTTGGAGTGATGGTCAATCTGCATATTACTCTTTTATTAGATAGGGTAGAGGCCTGGTGCATGGGTGGGTGCCAGCTGGTTTGCCCTGAAGAGTGTCCCAGATCAGGATGGAGGTTCCCTTGGGGCGTAGGGCAGCCTGAGAGAGGGGACTGTGGTGGTTTGCAGGCTGGCCACTCCCCCCAGTGTCCCAAGTAGAGGCCCTGGGATCTGGGATTAATGTATGTTCTACAATTGAAACTTTGTAGTCTGGAGTGTAGCCAAGCCTTCTGCTTGCTCCGTGACGATAGCCATTTCTGTTTGGGTTTATTTAAATTCTATAATTGAAACTTTGTAGCCTAGAGTGGAGGCCTAGGTGCTAGGGCTGCAGAAGCTTGGCTTCCTCCATCGCCCAGGCAACCCTAGCCTCTACTCTCTCCAGCTCCATGGCTGCCACCATTTCTGTTGGGATATATCTTCTATAATTGAAACTTTGTAGCATTGAGTGGAGGTAATTGAAACTTTGTAGCATTGAGTGAAGGCCTAGGCTGGCAAGGGCAGGCGGAAAGCTTGGCTTCCTCCATTGCCAGGGAAACCCAAGCCTCCCTCCTGCTCTCAATGGCCACAGCCATCTTGGTTGGGGTTTATTTGCTCCTGATTGGCTTGTGGGCGTGGCTTGGTTGGAGGTATGGTCAATTTGCATATTACTCTTTTATTAGCCAGGACTAGAGGCTCAGTGCATGAAATTCATGCATGGGGGGGGGTATTGTCCCTCAGTGCAGCCTGCACCCTCTCTAATCTGGGACCCCTTGAGGGATGTCTGACTGCCCATTTAGACCCGATCCCAGTAGTCGAACATCCCTCTCACAATCCAGGACTGCTGGCTCCCAAGTGCTCACCTGCCTGCCTTCCTGATTGCCCCTAACTGCTTCTGCCTGCCAGCCTGATCAACCCCTAACCACTCCCCTGCTAGCCTGATTGATGCCTAACTGCTCCCCTGCCAGCCTGTTTGTCCACCCCTGCAGGCCTGGTCACCCCTAACTGTCCTCTCCTGCAGGCTTGATCGCCCACAGATGCCCTCCCTTGCAGGCCTGGTCCCTCCCAACTGCCCTCCCCTAATGGCCATCTTGTGGTGCCCATCTTGTGTCCACATTTGGGCATTATCTTTTATCACATGGGGGCAGCCATCTTGTGTGTTGTAGTGATGGTCAATCTGCAAATTACTCTTTTATCAGGATAGAGTCCTGGTACATGGATGGGGGCCAGCTGGTTTGCCCTGAAGGGTTTCCTGGATCAGAGTGGGGGTTGTTCCCTTGGCCGTGGTGTGGCCTGGGCGAGGGGCCTGTGTTGGTTTGCAGGCTGACCACACCCCTCCACCCCCTGCAGCGACCCAAGCAGAGGTCCTGGTATCTGGGATTTATTTATCTTCTACAATTGAAACTTTGTAGCCTGGAGCAGGCCCAAGCCTTCTGCTTGCTCTATGGCTGCTGCCATTTCTGAAGGGATTCTATAATTGAAACTTTGTAGCCTTAAGCAGAGGCTTGAGCTGGCAAAGGCAGGCAGAAAGCTTAGCTTCCTCCATTGCAGGGAAACCCAAGCCTCCCTCCTGCTCTCTGTGGCTATAGCCATCTTGGTTGGGGCTTATTTGCATGTTCGCTCCTGATTGGCTGGTGGGCATGGCTAATGGATGTAGCTTGCCAGTGTAGCAGAGGTATGGTCAATTTGCATATTACGCTTTTATTAGATAGGATAAGCAAAGCAGATATATCAACATTACATTTAGCAAGAGATGGTAAAACATGAACAACAATAAATTAAAACTGAAAGGAATTGCAGAAAACAGAGAAATCAAAGTACTGAAACAATTTTTAGACAATTTTAATAGATAGGAAAAGCTTGTCAAGTTGATTTTTACAAAGAAACTAGTACCAGTGGTTGGCAAACTGTGGTTCGCGAGCTGCAGTTTGTCGACCACTGAACTAGAACATTGGCTCCCTCCACTCACCCACAGCTGCTCCTCCCTGGAGGGTGCTCCTTAGGAATCAGCTTATCACCTGGGCTGAAATTAATGCCATTAGGCAGGTTACTGCTTGTTTCTCTTGTTTCCTAAAATTCCAGCTCCTGAAATTCCTCTGAATATTGTCTCCTCCAGGAGGTAACATTTGAGGTTTAATTATCATATTTCACAGCGTATAAGATGACTAGAACTGATGATAATAACAAACAGCAGAGAGAGAGCAAGTGCCAGGCATAATTGCAAGCTACGGTATTTTTACACCCAACGTATAAGACGACCCCCGACTTTTGAGAAGTTTTTCCTGGGTTAAAAAATCGTTTTATACGCCGGCGTGGCTCAGAACTAGGAGGTCAGGGCACATGTTGGGGTTGTGGGCTCGATCCTCAGTTTGGGGCGTGCAGGAGGCAGCCGATTAATGATTCTCTCTCATCACTGATGTTTCCATCTCTCTCTCCCTCTCTGAAATCAATAAAAATATTTTAAAAACATTTCTAAAAAGAAAAGCATTTCCCATGCTTGAGGGAGAGTAGTGGAGGAGTAAGACCTGGCTGCTGACCATTAGCGAGGGAAGACGCCTCTGGGTCAGATGACAGGGTTTGAAGCAGAGGTGTGGAGAGCGTGGGAGCTGCACACAGGAGTTGCACAAGGAAGCTGTTTTCAAGTGTGTTTATAGGCCTTTCTCCATCATAAGAGTAAATTTGCTTCATCACATGTACTTTGGAAAACACAAGAAAGTGGGTTAGAGAGTATTGGGCTCCAGGTCACTGTGATGGGTGATGGGAGGCATCGACTTGGCTGGGCTATGGAGCCTCGTCTGACTCTGAGTGAAGCAGGTCACCCTCCACCGCCCACCTGAAGGCCCTGAGAGAAAAGACTGGCCTCCCTGGAGAAGAGGGGATTCTGCCTCCAGATGCTTTCAGACCTGAGCTGCACAACATCGCTTCCCTGGGCGTCTGGCTGCCAGCCTGCTCTGCAAGTTTTGGATTTGTCAGCCTCCAAAATTGCCTGAGCCAATTCTCTCTCTCTCTCTCTCTCTCTCTCTCTCTCTCTCTCTCTCTCTGTTTCTCTCTCTCTCTGTCTCTCTCTCTCTCTCTCTCTCTCTCTCTCTGTCTCTCTCTCTCTGTCTCTCTCTCTCTCTGTCTCTCTCTCTCTCTGTCTCTCTGTCTCTCTCTCTCTCTCAGTGGCCAGATTATTATGATCTCTGAACACATAATAATCTGGCCACTCAGTATATATATATTAGAGGCCCGGTGCATGAATTCCTGCATGGGTGGGGTCTGGCCAGCCTGGCCAGGGAGAGGGGACATGGGCAGTTGACTGGCCTGCTTGCTGGTCTAACTCCTGGTTGAAGGAACAATCTGCATATTAGCCTTTTATTATGTAGGAGGATATACACTGAGTAGCCAGATTATTATGTGTTCAGAGATCAAAATAATCTGGCCACTCAGTGTGTATATTGTGTGTGATGAAGATTTTGTATTTACTAAGCTCTTTCCCCAGTTGGGATGGATTGCTAGAAATGAGATCACTGCACTGAGGGCCATGGGCAGCAGGACCAGGTGGGGCAGGTGCCCAGGGCAGGTGAGCGTGGACACAGACCCCATCCTGCTGCTGCCCGCCACTCATGCTTAGTAAGACTTCCCTAGGGAGTTAGGGATGGAGGACAGAGTTACAGATCTGCACAGACTCTGGCCCAACCTCCCCCGCTACACACACACACACACACACACACACACACACACACACACACACACACCTTCTCCTGACTGCTTCTCCATCAGCCTGCTAGCCACTCTGAGCTTGAGGCCGGCTTCCCACACACCTGCGCTTTCCCACCCCAAAGAAGGAATATTCTCTCCCTAACCCAGATGCACCGTTTCCCGGGATCTGCCTTCATCAGGCTGCTTCACTGCGGACTTGGGCCACTTTCTGGAGCAGAAGCACCCCAGCCACCTGTGACCTGCACCACACGCCCATGGCAGTGCTGACCAGTAGAAATACAACTGGGTTATATGTACCTTAAAATTGTTTAGTAATAACACTAAAATTATAAAAAGCAACAGGTATATTTAATTTTAATAAATGTTTATTTAACCCAGTGTATCCAGAATAATATAATTTCAAAGAATAATAATTATAAACATTATTATTATTATTTTAAATTTGCCTTTATTGTTGGAAGTATTACAGATGTCCCCTTGTTGTTGTTTTCCTCCATTGATCCGCTCTGTCCTGCCAGACTATTGTCTGTATCCATGGGTTATGCATACATGCATATAAATTCTAGTTAATCTCTCCTGCCCATCCCCCCTGACACCTTCCCTCTGAGGTTTGATGGTCTGTTTGATGCTTCTATGTCTCTGATATTTTTTTGTTCATCAGTTTATTTGTTCATTAGATTCCACACATGAGTGAGATCATGTGATACTTGTCTTTCTCTGACTGGCTTAGTTCACTCAGCATAATCCTCTCCAGGTTCCTCCATATTGTCTCAAAGGGTAAGAGATCCTTTTTTTTACTGCTGCACAGTATTCCATGGTGTAAATGTACCACAGCTTTTTTATCCACTCATCTACTGATGGGCACTTGGCTGTTTGCAGATCTTAGCTATTGTAAATTGTGTTGCTATGAACACAGGAGTGCATACATTCTTTCTGATTCATGTTTTAAGTTTTTTAGGATATATTCCTAGAAGTGGGATCACTGGGTCAAATGGCAGTTCCATATTTAATTTTTTGAGGAAACTCCACACTGTTCTCCACAGTGGCTGCACCAGTCTGCATTCCCACCAGCAGTGCACGAGGGTTCCCTTTTCTCCACATCCTCACCAGCTCTTGTCATTTGTTGATACTATGATTGTCTTGCTGTCCATCTCTCCCTTAAAAACCTCCAGAAGTTTTTTTTTTTAATATTAGGATGCTACCGTATTGGGTACATACATGTTTACCAGAGTTATATCCTCTTGTTGTATCAATCTCTTTAGTATTATAAAGTGGCCTTCATTATCTCTTGTTATGATCTTCACTTTGATATCTAATTTTGTCAGATGTGAGTATTGCTACTCCAGCCTTTTTTTTTCATTTCCATTTGCCTAGAATTTTTCCCCACCCCTTCATTTTCATTCTGTGTGAGTCTTTTGTTCTCAAGAGGGTTTCTTATAGAAACCATATATATATGGATCATGTTTTCTTATCATTCATCAACCCTATGTCTTTTGATTGGAGCATTTAAGCTACTTACATTTAGGGTTATTATTGGTAGGTGCTTACTTGTTGCCATTCTTATTCTTCATGTTTATGTTCTTATTTTTCTCCTTCTTACAACAGTCCCTTTAGCATTTCTTGTAGTGCTGGTTTGGTGGTAATAAACTCTTAGTTTTTTGTCTGTTGAGCTCTTTATTTCACCTTTGATTTTGAATGACAGCCTTGCTGAATAGAGTAGTCTTGGGTTCAGTCCCTTTATTTTCATTACTTTGAATACTTCATGCCACTCCCTTCTGGCCTGAAGTGTTTCTAATGAGAAGTCAGCTGAGAGTCTAATAGGAATTGGTAGGTAACTTTTTGTTTCTCTCTTGCACCTTTTAAGAGTCTTTCTTTGTCTTTAATGTTTGCTATTTTATGATGTGCCCATGTGTGGGTCTTTTGGGGTTCATTTTGATTGGGACACTCTGTGTTTCCTGAACCTGCCATTATTTCTCCAAATAGGTTCTCTCTTCCTTGTTTGGATTCTTCTCCTTCTGGTCCCCTTATGATGTGAATGCTGTTGTGTTTCATGTTGTTCCAAAGCTTCCTTAAACTCTCCTCCTGCTTTTTATTTATTTTTTTCCACTTGTTGCTGTGAGTGGGTGTTTTTTTTCTACTAGCCTTCTAACTCATGGATTCAGTCCTAAGATTATTCTAGTCTACTGTTAAATTCTTCCAGGGTGTTATTTCAGCTATGTCATTCCTCATTTCCAAATGATTCTTATTTATTGTTTCAACATCTCTTTTCATGTTGTTGTAATTCTTAGTAAGTCCTTTATAATTCTCATTAAATTGACTGTAGTTCTCACTGAATTGTTTGAGCACTCTTATAACCATTACTTTGAATTCTTTTTCTGACAATTTGCTTGCCTCTATTTCATTTAGTTTCTTTTCTGGTGATTCCACCTTTCGTTTCATTTGGGGGTTGTTTCTTTGTCTCTCCATTGTAGTTGTCCTTTTACATTTGTTCTTATATATTAGATCAAACTGCTATGCCTCCAAGATTTTGTGGGGTGGTCTTATGTAGCAGGTTTTTTTTTTTTTTTTTTTTTTTTTTTTTTTTTTTTTTTTTTGTGGGATGCAGTGGTGCAGTCTCTTAGGTCTCCTGAGCTGGGATTTCTAGGAAAGTCCTTGCTTGAGTTACTTGGGTTTTCCTGTTGTAGTTGGTCTTCAATGTTATTATCCTGTTTATAGATGGAATCTCCCCTCAGGGTGGCTGACTATTCTGTCTCACCCTCGACTGTGTCATGTGAGCTATTCTGGAAGTGATGAGAGAACAGAATAAAATACAACACAACGGAATGCAAAGGAAAAGAAACAATAAAAGCAACTTCCAGATAAGAGAGAATTAGGAAAGAGGAAAGAGAGAAAGACTGATAGAAGAAAAGAAAGAACATGAGAAAAATAACAAAAACAAAAACAACACAAAAAAGGAAAGATAAGCCGAGACCGGTTTGGCTCAGTGGATAGAGCGTCAGCCTGTGGACTGAAGGGTCCCAGGTTCGATTCCGGTCAAGGGCATGTGCCTTGGCTGCGGGCACATCCCCAGTAGGGGTTGTGCAAGAGGCAGCTGATCGATGTTTCTCTCTCATCGATGTTTCTGACTTTCTATCTCTCTCCCTTCTGCTCTGTAAAAAATCAATAAAATACATTAAAAAAAATAAAAAAGGAAAGATAAAAGAATAAGGGAAAAAAGAAATATATAGATGCAGAGCTGAAATAAATAAAATAAAAGTAAAAAAATTAAGGGAATAGGGGAAAAAATTATTTAAAATGAAGAAGAAAAAAATAAAATAATCTTGAAAAGAAAAATAGAGGATAAAACAGATGATAGACCTAAAAGAAGAAAAGGAAGAAAGATGATAAAGTAATAGAAAAGAAAAAGAGAGCAGGGGGAAAAAAAGATTGAGTAGGAGAAAGGAAGAGGAAAATTTATGAATGAAACAATAGAGGCTAGAATAATAACAAATCAGTAAAGCAAATAGGTAAAGAAGCTAAATTAAAAAAAGAGAAAAAAAAGGAAGAGAAAAAATTAAAAATGGAAAAGAAAAAAATGAGAAGGGAATAAAAAAGTGCAGTGGCAGCTGTTTCAGGCGAGTTTAGTGCCCCATGGAGCTCCCTTTGGATCCCACTCTTCTGATGGCCTTGGCTGACTGTTCTGTCGGCCAATTCTGGGGTTTCCTTGAGATATTTAGTTGGTAGCCACTGTCAGACATTGTCCTCCTTTTGCTCTCAGCAACCTGCTTATAAGCTCCAAGTTTGTGTCTGTCTCCACAGGCCTTGGCTGCCAGCAGGAGGGGCCAATTTGCTTTTTAAAGCAGTTTTGTTAGCAGCAAGGGGCCTGGGGCTGGTCAGCAAACTTGTTTTGGTTCCCTAGGCTCCACCTCTACCCGCTGTCAATCTGAATCACTCAGGAGTCTTGTTTCTGAAAGGGCTTTAGGCAGGGGAGGTACTGTTCAGATTTCAGGGAATGTAGTGGGTGTTTCCCATCCCAGAGCTACTCCCAGAGCAAGTGGCCCAAAATATTACTCTGCCCTCAGCTAGGCAGAGATCCTTGTATGAGACCAGGGGATGAGACGGAAACCTGGTGTCTATCAGCTCTCTGTGTGGGAAAGTACCAGTCTGGTTCCTGGGATAGTGGTACAGATGGTCCCTCCCTCAGTCCAGTCACTGATGCTCCTGAGATATTCAGACCCATAGACTTGGCCTCTGCTCTAGTTTCTTCTGAAAGTGTCAGCCTGCAGGGTGTGGCAGGCAGGGCTCCCGAGGGTAGGGCGGGATGTGTCACCTAGGGTGGGTTTTTCCTTTCCCTGCCCTGAGGCAACTGGGAGGGGCTAGCTCCTCAGGAAAAATGGCCCTTAGGACCAAATGCAGGACTCTTGGCTGCTGCTTTCCCACACCTCTCCACAATGCTTCTCTCCCGTGTCTCTTTAGGCACTTCCTTCCTTCCTACACTGAAGCCTCTGGTGAGTAGCTGCAAATGCAACTCCTGGGCTCTAGGTTTTTAAAAAAAGAAAATAAACTGCGGCTTTCTCTCTGACCAGCTCCAGACTTCCCGGCCGCCTTTCACGTGGGCCGCTGGTCTCAGCTCTGGTGCTCTGGGCTGTGCAGCCAGCCTGGCTCCAGGCCTTGATCTTCTGAGGGAACAGACCCCCCCAGGAGCCCGGAGCTCCCTCCTCTCAGGGCCCCCTGCTGCCCTTGGGAGCTGGGTCAGCTCCTCTCGTGACCTCGCTCTTCCTACCTGTCTCTAGATGGTTTCTGTCCTTCCTTGACATGTCTCCTCCTCAGCTGGACCACAGTTGGTAATTCCAGGTGTGTGCTCTCCACGCTAGTTTTATTTCCAGTCTGGCCCTGGGAGGAGATGCAAGAAGTTCTGCCTATTTGGCTGCCATTTTCCCTTCTCTCTAATTATAAACATTATTAATGAGATATTTTGGCGCAAAGCCTTTGAAGTCTGGTGTGTAGTATTCTTAAGAGCCTATCTGAGTTGGGCCACCTCCTCAGTGCTCATTGCTGCGTGTGGCTAATGGCTGCCATGGGGACAGCACAGACCCTGAGCTCCAGAGAGGAGATTGGCAGCACGTGCTGGTCGTGGCTCACATGTTTCCTGAGAACAAGATGTTTAGCTGTGAATGATTGACTGTTGACATCTGCTGACCAGCTTATGACCAACTGCATCAGATCAGATCAGGTGCACACACACACACACACACTCTCACACACACACACACTCTCACACACACACACACAACCCCCCCCCACACACACTCTCACACACACACATGTGCACACTGCGCTCACATGCACACATACACTCAAGCATACATGTGGTGTACAGAACAGCATGACCTTGTTGGGGGAGCACATGGGCCTTGGCTGGGAAGTTGTAAGGAGAACATCCTGAGAAGAGGGATGTGTGTGGAAGCTGCCTGCCCTGTTTATCGGAATTCTGACTGAGGGTGAAGCATCCATCATATATAAAAACTGCTGTCTGAAATGTTAATCCTGCTGTCTGGCTTCTGTAAATGCTTGCTTGCTTAATAATAAGGAAAATAAGACTTCTCCCACTTCAGAGAGGCCATTAAACCTTCCCCAGACAGAATTATCAGTGCTGGCACCAGGCCAAGTCTTTGGTTGAAGTCTGAAGACCCCAGCACCTAGGGGCTCTTTAAGAACTTGCAAATGGGGATGGAAACACCCCATATTTGGGAGACAAAGAAGGTAAAAACATGTAAATAGGGAAAGTTCCTCCATATTGGGGCCCAGAATTTGAGAGACATTTTCTTCTGGACCCACATGTAATAAATGAAACTCCATCTCCCTAAGTGTTGCTTGGTTCTTCTCCGGTTTTCTGTAACATTAATGGTTCCCTGAACCAGGGAATGACTGTGCTTGGCCTTTTGGCCTCTGGTGAATGGGCCAGGTTTGGGGCGCCAGGGAGTGGAATAGGCCTCCAGGAGGTGCCGCTTTGCTGGTTTAGCAGAATTGAACCAGGGGGACCTCAGTCCAGGACCTGGCCAGCGTCCGGAGAGAGTGGACGGACACTTCTGGATCTATTGACAGAATCGGTAAGGTAGGGGCCCAGTCAGTCAGGCCCGCTCCGAGTGAGTGGAAGTCAAGGACTTCCTTAGGGACTAGCTGAGACCCTGTTGGGTTAGGAGGGGAATATTTGTTATATCTTTCTATTGTTTAATTTGTTTAAAGATAGGGTGGACTCGCTGTGATGGGATGCAAAAGTCTCCAGCAGCTGTGAGATTTCTTTTTCTCAGAGTCTTTTGCTCTCTGTCAGAGAGGGAATCAGCCCACTTAGCTAATAAAAGTTTCTCTCTATGTTTGTATAAGTAAGGGTTTCAGTTTGCTCTGATTTTTGAATTTGCTATATTAAACTGAAATTTTGAAGTTTTAGGGTTAATTTAAAGGTATAAATGTGACATTTCAAAGAACAAAGAACTTTTATTTATGGCTTTCTTATCTCTTTTGGTGACTGGAGAAGTCCGGGGGCAGGGCTTACAGCTCCGCAGGGCGGAGAGATTCACAGGCCCTGTCCCTGCCTGTGACATCACAGTCCAGCGTGAGCCACCTTTGGTGGAACTCAGGCTGAAGTTATTATAGTAACTGTTTATGGGCCCTGCTAACCCTGGTTGTGTGTTTTCTGCAGTCTGTTGTCTTCTAGGTTGTGTGTTTTGTTTGATTTGCTGTTTTCAGTTATTTATTAGGATCCCCATAGAGGACATAACCTGGTCTTTCCCTTCCTCCCTCACCCTGACCCTGACAGCGTCTGTCACTGGACTGAAGATCTTTTCTTTCCAGGCTCCAGGCTTTCCGTCCACAAGAAATCTCCCTGCACACCCTTGTCCTCCTCCGCTCTCTTTCCAGGCCGACTAAGAGTCACTTTTCTCCACAGGTCGGACCCCAGCCTCCGGGAGGGAGGACTGCTTACAGTAGTTTTCTCCGAAGCTCCCACTGTTTCTATTTCTCCCCTCTGTAGGAATTGTCTTCCTCTGACTCACAATTGGAAATGGAGACAAGCAACTGGACTGGGGGACGTGATGGAGGGGATGTGGTCGGAGAAATCAAGAGTGGTAAAAGAGGAGGATTTAAGATCCTAGGGGCTCAGAGTAAAAAGAAAAAAATCTATGAAGGAAAACAATGGTTACAGAAATTTTTAAAAAAGTATCCTTAAATGTAAAAAGCCTAAACATACAGGATCTCAGACCATTTGCCTTGTTTCAGGACAGAGTGAATGGTTAATGCAGAAAGGGAGGTAGTGTTGGCAGTTAGTTATGAAGCAGGGAGAGATAAGTTTTGTTGATTTTTACTGGTTGCAGACCACTCTGCTGGTATAGGGGTCTGGTCCAGGTGTCTTATCAGAACTCAGTAAAGTCAAGGTTGAAAGTTTTCTGCAAGCATAATTAATCTTTCTCTGCCCCAGCTTATTCTTTTTTAACCCTTTCAATACTAAATTAGAATGATATGATATAAAAATTGCATAAGAAAAAGTAAGTTTTTACTAATTTACTAGACATATTTTCTTGAAAGTAAAAGTACATTTAAAATATGTTCCTAAGTATTGATCTAAAAATGCTAACTGTTCACTTTTGATAATCATGAAAGGATTGAGGTTTCTAATGTAAGGCAGCAGAATTGGAAGCAGTGGCCTGTAAGGTGCACCCTGTAGGGCGACTAGATTAGTAGCAAAGATTACAGAAACATTAACCAGTAAATTACATCCTGCCCACCTTGCAGAGTGGGAGAGCCCAGGGGTAATGATAAGGGAACAGGAAACACATCCTGCCCCTCTTGCAGAGTGGGAGAGCCCAGGGGTAATGATAAGGGAACAGGAAAACAATGCTTGACCAAGAATGTGAAACTGAGATTAACGTAAATGTCACGGTTTTGGGAAAGACAAACTGTAACAAGTCCCCCTGATGACATCTGTGTGACCCTGTTGTTTGTCTCAGGGTATTTAAGCCCTGGCTCTGCCCTGTCTCGGGGCTCTCAGCCTCTACTCTGACTTCAGGGTATGTTGTGAGCCCCAGCATGCTTGGTGAATAAACCCTTTGCTGTTTGCATGAGAACGTCTCTTGGTGCCTTTGTGAGAGCGGCGAGCGTCCCGGGCTTAACACTAAGAATAAAGAATTCTACTACATTAAAAAAACTAAACTCCCAGGAGCCAAGTGGAAGAGAAACGGGGCTGAAGTCCCCAACTGCCCTGGTGATTTAAAACTGGTTGCAGGCAGACTCAGTCCCTGAGAGCCAGGTAAAAGAAGTGGGGCTGGATGCCCAAGTTCCCTGCAGCGGCCCTGGAAGCAGCAGCAGCACCGAGAAAAGCTGCGGGAGGGTTGGGAGGTTGGGGGTGAGGGGACACAGCAGACATTTATCTGACATTAAGAGCTGCCCAACTGCTGCCCAGTGAGTAATGAGCAAAGGCTTAGGCCTTTGGCTTCCTGGCTACGGCAGTTAAACCAGAAGCCAGTTACTGCTACTGGCCTTCCGGCAGCCCCAGGAATGGAGCAGCAGGCCCGGGATCTGTGAAAGCAGCAGACAGAGCTAGTGGAAGCTCCCTATTTGCAAGTGTATTGGAAGGGTCCAGTACCTGTTGTGGCCGGAAGAGGAGGGGCTGAGATCCCCTTCCCGGGCACTCCCTCGGGAGAGGCCTGGTCGCTGCTCTGCCACAAAGGGGACTGGCGCCATGGCCACAGAAGCGCTTTGCAATATGCAAAGCTGTTTCTGACTGCAACTCTGGCTGTTCTGGACTGGCAGCTTATGCAGGGCCCTGTCACTAATAAACAGGGTTAACAAAAAGGGCAAAGGAAAGGCACTCTCCCTGGACCGGGGAGTCTTCAGGACTTTGAGATTCTCCAAGAGAGGAGGAGTCTGACTGAGGGATGGCAGACCCTGTTGGGTTGGAAGGACCTAAGGCCACATGTTAAACGTGTAGATTATGGCTTTCTAGGCAGATGTCCACGCCCAGATATGTAGGGGTTAAGCTGCCTGTTTACAGCAAAACAACTTTCTCGCCAAAACCGGTTTGGCTCAGTGGATAGAGCTTTGGCCTGTGAACTGAAAGGTCTCGGGTTTGATTCCAGTCAAGGGCATGTACCTTGGCTGCGGGCGCATCCTCAGTAGGGGGTGTGCAAGAGGCATCTGATCGATGTTTCTCTCTCATCGATGTTTCTGACTTTCTATCCCTCTCCCTTCCTCTCTGTAAAAAATCAATAAAACAACAACAACAACAAAACTTTCTCCCGTGCCAGGATCCATTTTAGGGAAGTTAGACAGCTGTGTTTGTGGCTGGAAAGAAGTGGCCGCACGCACAGCCCTGACAGTGGCCTGTAGAAAACTGTGTAATAGACTTAGATGATGCCTGCGTCTGCATGGACATGGCCCCAGAGAGACAAGGACAATTTTGCTTTGTGTCGGAAGGTCAGGAATAGACTTCAGTCACCTCCCTAAGATATTTGTATCGCCCTGTCGTGTGTCATGTATGGTAGCAGAAGATTTGTCTACCTAAGGTGGCCACAGTGCCAATATTGTACTTCATTGTGTTAGTAATACTGCATGAACCTTACAGATTTGAAAGCAGTTGCCAAAAGGGCAGGTGCCCAAATGGGCAAGGAAAATACCCATCTGGTTTTGGTCTCTGTTGAGAGACAGCTGGCAGCCTGTGTGGCCATGCCCATGTCAGGGGCGGCACACACCTCAGCTTTAGGAAACGGGGAGGCCTGTGTGGGACAGGGAAGTGGTGAGCACCAGCCCTCTGGTACAGGAATTACAGACCCCGTGAGGTCCTGTGACACGTGAGGCGCTGTAAAGCAATAAAGTTCCCTTGTTCATTCTGAGAGGGCGTGTCACCCCTGCCAGAGACCATATGAAATTTTAAGGACAAGTCAAGTAGGGGGACCCCCACTATAGGGACAGCTGTGACTATTTGAATATAGTCACATTTTGAATTTCTTCTTGCCATTTGAAGACAGTTATATTACTTTAAAGCATTGGTTCTCAACCTTCCTAATGCCACGACCCTTTAATATAGTTCCTCATGTTGTGGTGAACCCCAACCATAAAATTATTTTTGTTGCTACTTCATAACTGTAATTTTGCTAATGTTATGAATCGTAATGTAAATATGTTTTCCGATGGTCTTAGGCGACCCTGCTAGCGGTTCTCAACCTGTGGGTCCTGACCCACACGTTGAAAACCGCTGCTCTAGAGCCTAGGAACTAATCTTAACTGCCCCACATGAGATCTAGAGGCTTTACTCTAGAACACACTGGAGCACTGGATGTCAGACACTCGAGTCACCCAGTTTCAGGCTCCATGGCGGACAAAAGAAAAATCAGTAACAATTTATACTGATAGCAGGTACACATTTACCATGGCTCACGTACATGGTGCTGTTTACAAGGTGAGGGGTCTCCACAGAAGCAAGAGGGAACTGGGCCACAGATGAAGCGGCCCGGGAGGCTGTGCTAAAACCAGCAGTAGGGCCTCTACAGATTCTAGTGACTCTTCCAGACCCTGACCTACCCAATCTGGAAAAGCTGAAATCCACAACCAGTCTTTTCTCAAGTTCTTACAGGCTCTACAAGTCTACCTAGGAAGCAGTCCAGAAGCACGTCTGAGACGTTCTGTCTGTACCAACTTCTGATCCGGTTCATCCCTTCCACCCTGGTGACTCTGCTTGGGGTAAAGGAATTTGCCACCCAAGGACTGACTCCTACCTGGAAAGGACCGCCTCCACGGCAGTCAAGGTCGACAGGATCCCAATGTGGCTTCATCACACCCAGCTTACGACAGCCCAGGAAAAACAGAGTCCTGACTCTTTGAACCCTCTAAAGATTAGTCCTGGCCCTCATGCTGGGCCCTTATATAATAGGTAGGCCCACTAACTTTATTAGGCAGAAAATTAAGATTATAGTCATTGGGGTAAATATAACTCCATCCCTGACAATGACTAAGAGTCAATGATTTGACTCATGTACATAAAACCAGTGGGGAATGAAGCATCCATCTTACATAAAAACTGCTGTTTGAAATTTAAACCTATTTGGCTTCTGTAAATGCTTGCTTGCTTAATAATAAGAAAAATAAGACTACTCCCATTTCAGAGAGGCCATTAAACCTTCCCTGATGAAGTTATCAGTGCTGGCACCAGGCCAAGTCTTTGGTTGAAGTCTGAAGACCCCAGCACATAGGGGCTCTTTAAGAACTTGCAAAGGGGGCCAGAAACACCCCATATTTGGGAGACAAAAAAGGCAAAAACATATAAATAGGGAAAGTTCCTCCATATTGGGGCCCAGAATTTGAGAGACATTTTCTTCTGGACCCACATGTAATAAATGAAACTCCATCTCCCTAAGTGTTGCTTGGTTCTTCTCCGGTTTTCTGTAACAAGGGGAGTGCTGAAGGCAGTGACCCTAGTTATTCCTTGACCTTTCCAAACAAGTCTGCACATGCAGACTCCAGGGTGTTTACTGGAATCCTTATGCTTAACCTTTAGGTGTTCTTGCTTAAAGGACATTACAAACACTTATGTCCTCCCAAGATTACTTACCTACTGTTTGTATCTAAAAGATAAACTTTATCTCAAACTGCTGCTACAATAAAAGCCTAACCAGGCAGGCAATTGAGGCTGTCTGGTTCCTTTAGCCAGGCAGTCCCTTATCCCTCTCTTTCACAGCAATCATTGTTTCAGAGTAATCCATTCATCTGTCACTCAGGGTCTGCTGGTGAGCCCCAGCACAACCTGAAGGTTGTGGTCACACAGCCACTCAGACTCATTCTCCTGCTGCCTCCTTACCTGCTCAGAGGACCATCTTCCCTGTTCCAAGATGAAAACATGGGCAGCATGAAAGCTTTTCTGATCTCTTAGGTGCTAAAATCCATTACCAACTAAAGTGTCAACTCAGAGACTTGATGTCTAGTTCCAAAGTTAAATTTTCCAGCTAGTGTTTTCCTGGGCAGACGGGGATGTGGACCCAGCTCCTCTTCTATGTTATGTGTCTATCCACTTCTATCCTGCTAATAATGGTTCCTGACCCTCCAAGTCAGTAAAAGGGGGAAGGGTTAGAGACAGAAAACTGGAGTTGTTTCTTGCCTGGCATGGTGGTAAAAGGTTTTCACCTGCTGGGACTGGCATGCACTTAAAGCTAATTCTTCCTGAGTGCTCATGGGTTATGTGGAGACCCCTGTCCCCCACAGCCATCACTGAAATTGCTCACCTGCAGCTTCCTTGTGCAATGAGGCCTTCTTCCACACCTGCTGGGAACCCTGGGGTTGCAGCCATGATTTCAGCTCACTCTGTAGGCGGCCATGTAACACAGGAGTAAATCAAGCCACACTGGCTTGCTTTCTAGCATGGCCCACACCTAGTGCACTAGAAACCCTTACATGGCCTTTACCCTGAACTCGAGCACCAGGTCCCAGCCCAGCATCCTCTCCTACCTCCTAGCCTGGCAGATACCCAGCCATCTCCTGCAGCTCAGACACCAGCCTCCTGCAGACTGTCCAACGGGGAGCAAGAAGCTCTCTACTGGACAATAGAAAAAAGTTACTATTATTCTGGATTAGACATTTATATACACAAAGTGATACTGCTTAACACCTGCAGGTGACAAGAAAAGCTCTGGAACCTTTCTGACTCAGGGGCAGGAAAGAAAGACAGGACCATTGGTGGCCAAGGACACTTTCCATGGCTGCGCTGATTTCCGACTCATTGCAGTGAGTAAATGACTGTGCCAGGAGAAAAAGAGCTGTTTCTTGATTTATCGGTGACCCAACAGGACAGACAATCCCACCCATTTCATAAAGGGGAAACTACGACAGTGAGCACACGCTCTCTAAAGGGGCGAGCAGATAGAAGCCAGGTTTTCTGACTTCCTTTCTGGCACTGGTGTTCTTTCCTGCTGTCTATTCTCACTCTACAGAGTGAAATATACTGACCCACAGGATGTGAGTGCGGCAAAGACCATTAGAAATACTGCAGCTACTAGAAAAGAGTTCTGAAGGCAGGGCAGTCGCTCCCACCCGGCCCAGTGTGGGCACTTACTAAATGTGTGCAGAACAAATCAATGTGATTGACTGAACGAACAAATGGGGTGGTTGCTATGTGGGGAAAGAAAGCTCCAGAAATGACCCAGCTACATTCAAGAAGTGTGCTAACCTTTACATTTCACATCTCTTAAGTGGGGACACCTCTTACAACAATGACATGTCCGAACAACTGACTGTGTTTCTTTCTACTGATGAATGGAATAAAGTATGTTTTCCAGCAAATGGAGTCTAAAGTTCAATGGAAAGTAGTAGCTGTTTGTGGACATATGCTGTGCACAGTGCCTACAGGTGCCAGTCAAGCAGGGGGCTGGGGCCCCTGCAGCACCCAGGAGGGGCGCTGTCCTCTCTCAGTCCTCTGCACAGCCATGGCCACTAGAGGGCGAATCAAGATTTTTGCATCAGGAAGATACAGGCAACCTGGGAGCCCCTCTCTTGACCAGGCCATTCGTTGCTATAGATACTGTTCCCATGGTTGCCTAGATCTGTGTGTGCTTACACGCTTACTGTCATTACATTCCCACCCCATTATTTCTTTTCACATGCTGAATATGTAATTCTAATTCATCTTCATTCATGTCAGTTTGACAAATTTTACCAGAACCCAATTTTTCTAATGGCCACTTCTCATCCACTGTGACATTTCTGGTATTTAACTTTGCCACTGGGTTCTGTTTTTTAAATTTTTTGCAGGCTCTGTGATCCAGTATCCAACACTGCCTTACACCTCAGCTCCATTCACAAATAGTGTGTCCACAGCAAGCTGTGGGCACGTGCAGGGGTGAGAGTGCGCCCATTGGTCTGCTCAGGGGTGTACCCAGCACTCACCTTGCTTGCTGTCCTGTATGGTCACATCACCCATGGTAAGTGTTGCTGCTGAAAGCTCCACGAATTTGTTTAAAGCTCCGAAGGAGGGTGGAGAGCCTGGAGGCATTTCACACTTTTGCAACTGCCCAAGAGCAATGACCATGAGCTTCCTGCTGCCGGGCACCCTGCAGGCAGCAGCTGTCTATGTGGCTGTCCACTGCGTGGCAGGGCCACACACAGCCACTGGCATACGTGTCCTCGGGAAGTACCTGCTGGTGGTCAGGTAAGTCATCACATGGCAACTCTGGGCAGAGCGTGGCAGTGGGAAAGGCAGAGGAAATCACAAAGACCTTGAAGCGCCTGGACTCAGGTGGGTCCTGAGCTAAAAACGGAGTGACTCCACCTTGGCCAGTCTTCATATTTTTTCCAGGGTGTGACCCGAGATGCTACACATATTTTAAAAAGCAGGACGAACTTGTCAAGGCAAATATATGCCATCGATGTCCAGCTGGTGGCAGCCCCGCCGCCCACTGTGCTCACAAGGGTGGTCTGGTTGTGTGTGTGTTGACCACTGGTTTTCAGGCTGGGCCCTCAGGAGTGGAGACTAAGTCTGGTTTCTCTAGTTGCTCTGAAACCCCAAACAGATCAAAGACAAGATCCATTAGCCTGCCCTGGGAGCCCAGAGAAGAGGGGCCAGGACATGGGTTCACACCTATGAGAGACCCTTGAGGAGGGCACTACGTGGCTGGTTCAGCTCTAATGAGGTAAACAGTGAGGATCCTGGAGCCAGAAGGCCTGAGTGTAATGCCTCCTCCTCTCCCCACTCTGCCACTTACCAGTTATGTGTTTGGGGCAATTAATTTAACTCCTCTGATCCTCTGTCTTTGATTTCTAAGGCGGAGTGATTTTCCTCCCTCACAGAGCTCACGCGAGGGCCCAGAGATGATGGGTGGGAAAGGAGCGTGGGTGCCCATACATGGGTCAGTAATCCCTGGCCAGCACCCCTTCTTCGGGAAGCTTTCCCCAGCCCACGTGGCCCCTCCTTCTGGCTGCACCCCAACACATCTCACTCAGGGCGGGACAATGTTATTCACTTGGTCAGTCTGTCATCCTCGTTTACAGAAGAGTTCCAGCACATATAGACACTCGTTCAAAGGTTTTTCACTTCTTTGTATTTCCAAAGAAGACCCAAACTGAAGAGCACCAAAAGAAAGCATGAATTCATTCATTTATTCCAAAATATGTATTTCATCGAATTTAAGATGACACTGAGTTCAAGATGTGCCATTGCTCATGTCCACTGAGTGGGAGAAGCACAGCCAACTGAACAATGGCACCTGTGACCAGGGAGAACACGCCCCGAGTCAGGCTCCCCTTGCTGCAGAGAGCCCGGCGTGCGCTCCCAGGGGCCTGGCAGTAGCGGACGGACAAGATGGTGCAAGTAAATTAAAGCATGACCCAGGCAAGCTCAGCGGCGGTCAGCTCCATACAGGAAATTAACATGGTGACACAGGTAGGCAGAGGTTTGGCTGAGTCATAGGAAAGGCCAAGACTAGGTCTGAACACCACGTGGTCTGAGGTATGGGGACCACCTCTGTGCCAGTGCCGAGTCTCGGGTGGGCACTGTCGTTGCACATTCTCATTTGTCGGACGGGCTGGGCCAGCACGGGCCCCGGGAGCAGTGGCGAGGGCGACATGCGTCCGGGCTGGCCTCTGGCTCAGCAGTCCTGGCCAGGGGCACTGGCCCGCTCCTCACTCTGGGCGGCAGAGGACCAGCCTTTGCCCAAGCGGGTCACTGGATGTCGCCTTGCTCTTTTTAAAGATCCTCACGGGATGACAGATTTTCAGTCTTTCTCTCTCTCTCTCTTTTTTTTTTTTTGAGAGAGAGAGAGAGAGAGGGAGGTAGAGAGAAATATCTGTGTGAGAGAGAAACATACATTGGTGGCCTTTCCCATGCACCCTAACCAGGGATTGAACCCTCACCCTGGGTATGTGCCCTGCCTGGCAACCAAAACTTTCCTGCACAGGACAGTGTTCCAAGCAGCTGAGTCACTGCCGGGGCTTGTATTTAACAATAAGTGAGAAGTCCTTTAAATGCTGGCTTTACACAGAAAAAAAGGAGGATTAGCTGAGTGGGCTGAGCTCAGGACCGGGTGAGCTGAGTGCAGACCTGGGAGGCAGCATGCAGGCAGTGTAACACTTCACAGGCTCATTGTGAGTAAGGTATGATGTGGCTCAAGAGCCAACCACCGGATCTTGTAGTTCAAGGTCCCAGGAGAGGGTAAGGGAGGCATTTGCCTTACTTTTAAGGCTTCAGTTTTATCTGGATGTTTCTACAGCAGGTTTGCTTTGTCCTTCTCTACCTTCAAGCGGCTGTGCATCTCTCTGTGGTCTTCAGTGCAGGGCTGTGCCCTCCTTCCCCGCAGTACCTGTGAGAGTGGCCCTTTCTGGAGGAGGAACTGCACGGTGGCCTCGGGCGTGGACTCAGCAACCCTCTGAGCTTTTGGCAGAACTGCTGGCCCAAAGGCATGTGAGTATGCTGGGCTGGTCAGTGGGCCAGTTGACTTCCAGTGTCCCTTATGCCTCTACCCTGTTGTTACAGTGAGCAGCTAGTTGGCTGTTAGAAAGAAGGTGAGTCCCCAGACCAGGGGTCCTGGCAGAAATAAAGGGCCAGACACCAGGCAGCATCTTTCCTCCTGCAGGCCTGGCACACCATGGAGGCTGTGAGTGCACACAGGCACACACAAAGGGGTGTTCACTCAGGCTTATCCCTTACCCACATCATCTGCCCCTTCTCTGATTGGCCAGAGCTTGGGCTTACACTCTTGCCCGAGGGGCTGATTCAAAGGAAAAAAGAAGGGCCTATCAGGCCTTGAGGTCCTGCATTTCATACATGATTGAAGTACTCACCCTGGGACTTGCCCCCACAGTATGTGCTCAATAGATGCCTGCTGAATGGTCAGTTAATATGTCTATAGATGTGATCCTGTGGCCTGGCTCTGGGAGGCCTTGGGAGTGGCTGTATCTCCCAAGTAGGCAGACAGACTGAGACGGGCAGAGAGAAAGGCATAGAGTGTTTGACCCATGCTAGACACCAATTATTAAATGTTAATTAAATGGATTTAGATGTGTGACCTAGACAGAAACAAACAATTCCTTTATTTATTAGATCAGACTTAATGAAGATCTCTTACATGAGCCATGTGTACCTACTCCAAATAGTTTTCACGACTAAGCTGGTAGGTAGGTAGATAAAGGCAATTTTCTGGAGGAAGCAGAATGGCCAGATAGCATTGTAACAGTGGGCATTGCAACCCACCCACCTTGCATTTGACATTGTTTCTGTAAATGCTGACTATTTTCTGGTTCCAGGAATGGGTTAAGTCAAGCATGTCGAACTCAAAGACTAACACAGGCCAAATAAATGAGGAATTCCGCCCATGGGCCGTGAGTTTGACATGCTTGGGTTAAGCTGTTTGGAGCGGGTGAAGTTGTTCTGACGTCATGGAGAGGTTTTCTCACAGACCCTGGAAACGGAGGGCTGTTACAAGGAGTGCAGGTCCTGGAGATAAGGCAGCGGGAGCCCAGACCAAGGACAGGCCCTACCCGCAGGGAGACAGTGTTGGGAGAGGGAAGGGAGAGGTACCTGTGGGAGGTCAGGGAAGAAGGCAGAGCCTGAGCACTCACTAACCTTAGCCCCCACCCACCCCTCACCCGGGGTAAGAGTTTGTTTAAAGTGAAATGTCAGAGCAGTTTTTCAAGGTGCTCTTCTTGTCCCTGCAGACCACCCTATCTGACCAGTGAGCACCCCTAAGGAGTCAGCCTGCTATCGGCTTAGGGTTGACAGGCAGTAACAGCCTGTTTTGTGTCCACTCTTAGAATCAGGAGATAACTCAGAGCAGACAGGCATCCTTCTGAGTGTGCCTGACATGCTTATTCCCAGACCTCCCTCAGTGGCTGGTCCCAGAGCTCCCGATGGGGCGGGAGAGGATGGGGTATGGGGGAGTGGAAGCCTGAGGTTGCCAATGTGAGGGTCCTGCAGAAACTGCCCTGGGTCTGATTTGCCCTGGAACTGAGTGCAGTCACGGCCTGGTCTCTTTCCAGTGCCCTGCAGTCCATGGCACAGGGATGGTCAATAGCCTCGTAGATGGATTTAATGGACCCAGGAAACAGTTTTTCTAGGGAGGAAGTGAGTGATTTGGTTTTAAGACTTGGCTCTGCTCTTTTTTTATCTTTATTGTTCAGTTTATTAATTACATTGTTCCCCCTTTTTCTCCCTATAGTTCCCCTCCACCTGGTACCCATCCCCGCTCCACCCTCACCCCCCTCCCGCATTGTCCTCTCCCATAATTGCATGATTTTTGTCCAATCTCTTGCTGCACTTCCCACACCCCCTCTTTCCCCCCAAACTGTCAGTCCATTCCCTCTCTATGTCCATGATTCTGTTACATTCACCAGTTTATCCTGTTCATCAGCTTATTAACTCACTTGATTTTTAGATTCATTTGTTGATAGATGTGTATTTGTTGTGCATCATTTACACTTTTATCTTTTTCTTCTTCCTCTTCTTAAAGAATATCTTTCAGCATTTCATATAATATTGGTTTGGTGGTGATGAACTCCTTTAGTTTTTTCTTATCAGCAAAGCACTTTATCTGACCTTCAATTCTGAA
Source organism: Antrozous pallidus (assembly GCA_027563665.1). Taxonomy (NCBI): domain Eukaryota; kingdom Metazoa; phylum Chordata; class Mammalia; order Chiroptera; family Vespertilionidae; genus Antrozous; species Antrozous pallidus. The sequence goes on along the minus strand of CM050517.1, from coordinate 1,868,897 downwards.
TGATAGCTTTGCTGGATAGAGTAATCTTGGTTGTAGATTCTTGCTATTCATCACTTTGAATATTTCTTGCCACTCCCATCTGGCCTGCATCATTTCTGTTGAGAAATCCGCTGACAATTGTATGGGTGCTCCCTTATAGGTAACTAACTGTTTTTCTCTTGCTGCTTTTAATATTCTCTCTTTGTCTTTTGCTCTTGGCATTTTAATTATGATGTGCCTTGGTGTGGTCCTCTTAGGGTTCCTATATATTGGGGTTCGGTGCACTCTTGGACTCCTAAGTCAATTTCTTTCACCAGGTGTGGGAAGTTTTCGGTCACTATTTCTTCAAATAAGTTTTCATTGTCTTGGTCTCTCTCTCTTTTTGGCACCCCTATAATTCGGATGTTGGTATGCTTGAGGTTGTCCCAGAGGCCCCTTACACTATCTTCAATTTTTTGGATTCTTTTGGTTTTTTGCTTTTCCAGCTGAGTGGATTTTACTTCTTTGTATTTCAAATCTTTAACTTGGTCCTTGGGGTGCTCTAGAGTACAGTCTTTGTATAATATTTTTTTTATTTCAGTCAGTGTATGCTTAATTTCTGGTTAGTCCTTTTTCATATCCTTGAGGGTCTCGTTCATATCCTCGTAGGTCTCATTCATTTCCTGGTAGGTCTTGTTCATTTCCTCGTAGGTCTTATTTATTTCCTTGTAGGTCTCAGCCTTTTCTAGGAGCCTCTTGAAAAGCCTTATAACCGTGGTTTTGAATTCCATGTCTGGTCGTTTTTTCCCTCCATTTCCTTCACATCTGATTTCTTTCCATGTCTCTGCATGGTGGCTGCTTCCCTGAGTTGGTCAATTAGCTTTGTGTGGTAGACTTCCTACTAGGGACAGTGGCTCAGCCTCCCCAGTTACCTGAGGTGGATATGGGCTGCACAGTCTTGCTGAAGTTAAGCTCAGGTTAATCGTTGTTAGCACTTGGAGGGGTTGACCTCCAGGTCAATTGTCTGTGACATTCAGCTGTGCTCAGGTTGGATGGGTGGAGTCTCCGGGCCAAGCACGCAGTGTCAGCTCCGCCCTATGTGGTCCCAGGGAACTCTGTGCTTGGTAGCAATGGCCCCCGGTACCTCTGAGAGAGAGCTGCTGCCGAGCTCCACCAGCTGCCGGAGAATTCAGACTTTCTCCAAATGAGTCTGCACACCCAACGTCTCACCCAGGGTCGTAAAACAAAGCAGTCTGACAGTTTCCCAAATGAGAGAGCAAGTCAGGAGCGCTCTCTGTGCGGTCACGCAGCTGCACTCCGCACAAGCTCGCCTTCTCCACAAGCCGGCAGACCCCTGCAGCACCCGAGCTTCGGTGTGCCCTCCCACTGTCCAGTTTTTACTCCGTATGATTGTGCGTTCCCTGGATTTCTCCCAGAGCTGGGGAATCAGTCCAGTGGGACGTCTTTGTCTCCCCCATTCATGAAAACTGGCCGGTTTTCAGCCGCCCGCCCTATCCGCTGGCACACACTCCAAACCTCTCTCCGCACGTATCTTCAACGCTGTCCTCCGCTACTCCTCTTAGTCACCGTGTCCTATCTTCACTTTTATTTGTGGAATTTTCACTCAGCCAGCTTTTCGGTGATTCTGGATGGTGTTTGTTCTTTCATTAAGTTGTAGTTTTGAAATTGCTGTGTATGGCAGCAAGATAGGTGTTTACCTATGTTGCCATCTTGGTCTTTTCGACTTGGATCTGCTCTTAAGCCCAGCTCCTATCTAGGACTTATTCCTGTGTGGGGACCATGACAGAGTCACCGGATAGTCAAGGCCAATTAGAGTGTGAAGCCTTTGTTATTAATACACCAGATGGCCAAGACCATTCTGAGCATGGGAATCTTACAGGGTCTCCAAGGGCTATGCACAGATGCAGGTGCAGGGCATGGTCACTATGTGGAAATATGCCTCTTTTGTCTAAGTGGATAACACATGGTACTGACCAGCCAGTGTGCTGGGGCTGCTGCAACATGAAGTGAGAGAGAGAAGCTAGATGTGAAGAGCGGCTACAGCGTTCAGACAGGATCAAGCCTTGGACTGACTTGTGGCAAAGCCACATACAAGTTCCAAAAGGCTATGGTTGTAAGCTTGACCTTATAGTCTGACCATGTAGTCCTAGGTAGCTAAGGGATGTGGGCTGTGGAGCAGGGGGTATGTGTGCAGCAAGTGCTGCTTAAATAAAGCAGAGAATGGCAACAACAGGAAAGAAGCAGATTTGAAGCTCTCAAGAACATTGTAAACATCTTGCCCTTGTTTTGCTTTGTGTGCTCTGACTGTAAAATGAAGATCTTGCTTACAGGCAGAGTCACTGTTTCCTCATCCAGGCACAGTGATCCACCTGGCCCCAACTGTATTTTCTTGTCTGTTTTCTTTAATCCTTCACCACCCCTCCTCAGGTTCACCCCTGGCCACGCTGGATATGGTTCACTAGAAAGCTCAGAGCTGGTACTGCTGCGATGTAAGGCTAGAAAGACTGGAGAGGCTGCTAGGGAGAGGCTACTGAGGCTGCTAAGGCTAACAGGGCTGCAGCTACTATGTAAAGCTATAGGTCTAGAGGCAGCGTGTGGCCACTCAGATAATAGCTGTGGGTACAGAGGCTACTGCTGCATTGTGGGAAAGATGTATTTGTTAACTAGCCAGTGTGCGGCTGCTTGTATGGGACTATTGTGAAGAACTGTTTTGTCTGATGGGTACTTAATGGCCACTAGCTCCTACAATAGAGACTTTCTTACCTACCTACAACTTCTCATGGCTTCCCCATCAAAGATCCAACGTCCAAGAAGGCCCAGCCCCGGGCAGAGGGGCTCGGCTCCCACATTTGGACCAGCAGGCAGGATGGAGCAGTGAGTGCTCTGACATCCTGTGTCATTTTTTCAGCTCCAGATGCTTCTGGAAATACATAATCTCCAAAAACATTGACATCCTGCAGGGAAAATAAAAATATTTTGACAAATAGAATTGGGGGATGGATGGAAATAGAGGTAATTTCTAGTTTTTGAACTTTTTGGTGAAATATTTATAAGTTAAAAATTCAACGAGTTCAGGAACACAAACTTTCCTCTTACTTCCTGAACCACAAGCCTTCAGAACAATCCCTTGGTGTCTGCTCCACAAGAGGCTGAGAGGGTGCCCTCGCTGCTGACCATCAGGGCTAGTACCTAGAGGTCTGGTTTGGAGGAGGAAGGTGCCCACCAGCCTAGAGCAGGGTGTCTGGCTTCCGCTTGCCTGTGGTTACAGTGGAGCCAAGAAGGCCACCCCCAGCGAATAGAGCCCAACTCTGTGCCACGCACATGTGAAGGCTTGCAGGGCCTTCCTCCGGAGGCTGGCCTTCACGCCACCTTTCCTGGTGTGGCCGGTGGAATCAGATTGGGACACCTCCACTGAATAACACATACCTTTTCTCTTGCTCATGCTGCAAGCTGACCCCACGCTGAGGACTCGCCTCTTGGACAGAGGTCAGTGAGCGCTGACACTGGTGGCTGATAAGAACTCAGGAGGCTCTAGTGCCCTGCAGAGCTGGCCATTCATGCCAGCTGCACCTGCAAAGGCTCCATGTGCCTCAGTCCTCAGGCCAGAGAGACTGCAGAGGCCGACCTTTCCCCACTGAGCACAGGCCAGAGGCTGAAGGCTTGGGCTTCAGGCAGAAACTCAGCCAGAGGAAGCCAAGGGCGAGCAGGGCGTCTTCACCTCCTCTTACAGAACAGTGGTCCTCAGACAGAGAGGGCCTGAGCTCCTGGGGAGCTGGTGCCAACGTTTCTCCAGGAGAGTCACCATGCTCCTGAAATCTACCCAATCCTGGTTTCAAAACATCTTTTGCAGAATTCCAGAGCGGGTCATAATTAATACAAAATAATACATATCTGACATGAGTGATCCATCAGAATGTTTCCATCTCCTCTGCTTACCCCCCATTTCTTGCTTCTGATGGAAAATTCCCCTCTTTGACTATCATGTCCTAAAGGTTTATGCATGCTCTGATGCTCACCCAGCCTCCTCTATTTGTGTTTTCATGCTCCTCTTTCTGGTCTCAGTCCTCTCTTCCTCTCCCCTTGCTCTTCTGCTGCCTATCCCCTGCCTGCTCAGCCTGTCCTCACTGTTAAGACACATGCCCCTTTCCTTTCCATCTTTGTCTCTCTGTCTTTGCAAAGCTCTATGCAAGGTTCTGGACCTTGGGTAATACCCATGCCTCTATGTGCAGGCCCTTCCTCTCCTCACAGGCCCCATTCCCATAATGTCCTTCTCATTCCTGGGCCAAATAGTTACCACAGTGAGGCCACACCCAACACGGTGCAGCTGTGACCTCGAGGTCACGGGGAGAGGGGTGGCACTACTGGTGCCAGAACCAGTGGTTCTCTGTGGTTCCAAAATCGGTTGGTTCTCTCTGGCTGAGTGCCTAGATATTCACTGGCATAATCTGCTGTCCCTGGTCTGGGTTGTCACGGTCCTTGGTGCTCCTGGGTCCGGGTGTCATGGTCCTCGGTGGTATCAGGTCCGGGTGTCATGGTCCTCGGTGGTTCAGGTCCAGTGTCACGGTCCTCAGTGGTATCAGGTCCAGTGTCACGGTCCTCAGTGGTATCAGGTCCAGTGTCATGGTCCTCAGTGGTATCAGGTCCGGGTGTCACGGTCCTCAGTGGTATCAGGTCCAGTGTCATGGTCCTCGGTGGTTCAGGTCCAGTGTCACGGTCCTCAGTGGTATCAGGTCCGGTGTCATGGTCCTCGGTGGTTCAGGTCCAGTGTCACGGTCCTCAGTGGTTTCAGGTCCGGGTGTCATGGTCCTCAGTGGTATCAGGTCCGGGTGTCATGGTCCTCAGTGGTATCAGGTCCGGTGTCACGGTCCTCAGTGGTATCAGGTCCCGTGTCATGGTCCTCAGTGGTATCAGGTCCGGGTGTCACGGTCCTCGGTGGTATCAGGTCCAGTGTCACGGTCCTCAGTGGTATCAGGTCCAGTGTCACGGTCCTCAGTGGTATCAGGTCCGGGTGTCACGGTCCTCAGTGGTATCAGGTCCAGTGTCAAGGTCCTCAGTGGTATCAGGTCCAGTGTCACGGTCCTCAGTGGTATCAGGTCCAGTGTCACGGTCCTCAGTGGTATCAGGTCCAGTGTCACGGTCCTCAGTGGTATCAGGTCCGGGTGTCATGGTCCTCAGTGGTATCAGGTCCGGGTGTCACGGTCCTCGGTGGTTCAGGTCCAGTGTCACGGTCCTCAGTGGTATCAGGTCCGGGTGTCATGGTCCTCAGTGGTATCAGGTCCGGGTGTCATGGTCCTCAGTGGTATCAGGTCCAGTGTCACGGTCCTCAGTGGTATCAGGTCCGGGTGTCATGGTCCTCGGTGGTTCAGGTCCGGGTGTCACGGTCCTCAGTGGTATCAGGTCCGGGTGTCATGGTCCTCAGTGGTATCAGGTCCGGGTGTCATGGTCCTCAGTGGTATCAGGTCCAGTGTCACGGTCCTCAGTGGTATCAAGTCCAGTGTCACGGTCCTCAGTGGTATCAGGTCCAGTGTCACGGTCCTCAGTGGTATCAGGTCCGGGTGTCATGGTCCTCAGTGGTATCAGGTCCAGTGTCATGGTCCTCGGTGGTATCAGGTCCGGGTGTCATGGTCCTCAGTGGTATCAGGTCCGGGTGTCATGGTCCTCAGTGGTATCAGGTCCGGGTGTCATGGTCCTCAGTGGTATCAGGTCCGGGTGTCACGGTCCTCAGTGGTATCAGGTCCGGTGTCATGGTCCTCAGTGGTATCAGGTCCAGTGTCACGGTCCTCAGTGGTATCAGGTCCAGTGTCACGGTCCTCAGTGGTATCAGGTCCAGTGTCACGGTCCTCAGTGGTATCAGGTCCGGGTGTCATGGTCCTCAGTGGTATCAGGTCCGGTGTCACCGTCCTCAGTGGTATCAGGTCCAGTGTCACCGTCCTCAGTGGTATCAGGTCCAGTGTCACGGTCCTCAGTGGTATCAGGTCCAGTGTCATGGTCCTCGGTGGTTCAGGTCCGGGTGTCATGGTCCTCAGTGGTATCAGGTCCGGGTGTCATGGTCCTCAGTGGTATCAGGTCCAGTGTCACCGTCCTCAGTGGTATCAGGTCCGGGTGTCACGGTCCTCAGTGGTATCAGGTCCGGGTGTCATGGTCCTCAGTGGTATCAGGTCCGGTGTCACGGTCCTCAGTGGTATCAGGTCCAGTGTCACGGTCCTCAGTGGTATCAGGTCCGGGTGTCATGGTCCTCAGTGGTATCAGGTCCGGGTGTCATGGTCCTCAGTGGTATCAGGTCCGGGTGTCACGGTCCTCAGTGGTATCAGGTCCGGGTGTCATGGTCCTCAGTGGTATCAGGTCCGGTGTCACGGTCCTCAGTGGTATCAGGTCCAGTGTCACGGTCCTCAGTGGTATCAGGTCCAGTGTCACGGTCCTCAGTGGTATCAGGTCCGGGTGTCATGGTCCTCAGTGGTATCAGGTCCAGTGTCACCGTCCTCAGTGGTATCAGGTCCAGTGTCACGGTCCTCAGTGGTATCAGGTCCAGTGTCACGGTCCTCAGTGGTATCAGGTCCAGTGTCATGGTCCTCGGTGGTTCAGGTCCGGGTGTCATGGTCCTCAGTGGTATCAGGTCCGGTGTCACGGTCCTCAGTGGTATCAGGTCCGGTGTCACGGTCCTCAGTGGTATCAGGTCCGGGTGTCATGGTCCTCAGTGGTATCAGGTCCAGTGTCACGGTCCTCAGTGGTATCAGGTCCAGTGTCATGGTCCTCGGTGGTTCAGGTCCGGGTGTCATGGTCCTCAGTGGTATCAGGTCCAGTGTCACGGTCCTCAGTGGTATCAGGTCCGGTGTCACGGTCCTCAGTGGTATCAGGTCCGGGTGTCACGGTCCTCAGTGGTATCAGGTCCGGGTGTCACGGTCCTCAGTGGTATCAGGTCCAGTGTCATGGTCCTCGGTGGTTCAGGTCCGGGTGTCACGGTCCTCAGTGGTATCAGGTCCGGGTGTCATGGTCCTCGGTGGTTCAGGTCCGGGTGTCATGGTCCTCAGTGGTATCAGGTCCGGGTGTCATGGTCCTCGGTGGTTCAGGTCCGGGTGTCATGGTCCTCAGTGGTATCAGGTCCGGGTGTCATGGTCCTCAGTGGTTCAGGTCCGGGTGTCATGGTCCTCAGTGGTATCAGGTCCGGGTGTCATGGTCCTCGGTGGTTCAGGTCCGGGTGTCATGGTCCTCAGTGGTATCAGGTCCGGGTGTCATGGTCCTCGGTGGTTCAGGTCCGGGTGTCATGGTCCTCGGTGGTTCAGGTCCAGTGTCACCGTCCTCAGTGGTATCAGGTCTCGGTGTCATGGTTCTCGGTGGTTCAGGTCCGGGTGTCATGGTCCTCAGTGGTATCAGGTCCGGGTGTCACGGTTCTCGGTGGTTCAGGTCCAGTGTCACCGTCCTCAGTGGTATCAGGTCTCGGTGTCATGGTTCTCGGTAGTCCTGAGTCTGAGGATCATGGTCCTTGGTCTGGGTGTAAAGGGCCGCAGTTGTTCGGGTCTGGGTGTCATGGTCCTTTCAGTGTTCCGGGTCTCAATGTCATGGTCCTTGGTGGACCCGGGTTCGAGTGTCATGGTTCTTAGTGCCACAGGTCAGGGTGCGGGGCGGACAGCAAGTGTCCGGAGCTTCTCCAAGTTCACGCACCCATTCCACCGCCTCGCTCAGGACTGCCCTGCCGCTCCCAGGAGGTCCTTCTCTGGGGCTCCAGCCCCATCTCCGTCTGCCCTGAGGAACCTTCTTGCCCATCGTTTCCAGATCAAGTCTCTCACCCCTTTCCCAACACACGGTTAGAGGCAGCAGCCACCGGACAAGGGGGGTGCACGCATTGTCTTTTCATGGGCTCCTCCTCCCTTCTCTCCACCTTTGTTACTCCTCCTCCTTGGCTGGTGGAACAGGGTTTCTAGATGCTTCCTGCAGGAGGAGCAGCCTGGCCATGCAGGCAGAAGAGGGACGTCACAGGCTGAGCAGTGACGGGGACCCAGCTTGTTACCTGGGCTTCCCTGATGCAGAGCCCTAGGCCACAGCCGTTCTCCGCGGAGGCCTCGGTACTCCAGATTTAAAATCACACACACACACACACACACACACACACACACGCACACACACGTATATGTACACACACACTCACACACACGTACAGACACACACACAAGCACACACACGTACACACACACACACACGTATATGTACACACACACTCACACACACGTACAGACACACACACAAACACACACACGTACACACACACAGACACACACACGTATATGTACACACACACTCACACACACGTACAGACACACACACAAACACACACAAACACACACAGACACGCACACACACACAGACACACACACGTATATGTACACACACACTCACACACACGTACAGACACACACACAAACACACACAAACACACACAGACACGCACACACAGACACGCATGCACACACATATGTACACAGACGTACAGACACGCACACACAAACACACACACGTACGCACACACACACGTACACACACACCTACACAAACAGACACACACGTATATGCACACACACACTCACACACATGTACAGACACGTACACACACACGTACACACACGTGCACACACAAACACACACAAACACACACAGACACACACAGACACACATGCACACACATATGTACACACGTACAGACACGTACACACAACACACACGTACACACATACACACACGTACACACACCTACACACAGACACACACGTATATGCACACACTCACTCACACACACGTATAGACACGCACATACGTACACACACACGCACACACACGTACACACACGCACACTCACACACACACACACGTACACACACACGCACACACACGTACACACACTCACACACACGTACACACATACACACACGTACACACAGGCACTCACACACACACACACGTACACACACACGTACACATACACACACATATTTTTATTGATTTCAGAGAGGAAGGGTGAGAGAGATACATCAATGATGAAAGGGACTCATTGATTGACTTCCTCCTGCACACCCCGCACTGGGGATCAAGCCCACAACTGGGGCATGTGCTGTGACTGCTAATCAAATTGTGAATCAACCTATGAGTTCCCAGTCAGGGCACGTGCCCCAGTGTGGGCTTGATCCCCAGTGCAGGGCGTGCAGGAGGCAGACGATCAATGATTCCCTTTCATCATTGATGTTTCTCTCACACTTCCTCTTTGAAATCAATAAAAATATATTTTGAGATTGAAAATGTCAGCAGAGTAGGAGGATGCTGCACGGACATGCTCCCCAGGAACAAGCTGGAATTACAACTGAAATACTGAAAGGCTTCCTGAATAATCAACGGAAAACTTGCAGGAGAGAACCCTGACACCCCAGGACAGAAGGTGGAGACCACAGAGACAGGGAGGAGGGGTGAGGGTGGGAAAGGGCTGGCTGGGCTCCACAGACAGCAGCTGAAGTCCGGAGAGATATCTCAGCTGTGGGGGTGCCACTCAGAACTCTGGGATCTAACCCTGAAGCTGGGCCCCCCAGCAGAGAGCACCAAACTGAGGAGGCACCCGCATAACATCTGGCTGTGAAAAGCAGTGGTGCTGTCTGCCAGGGAGTGGCAGCTGAAAGTTCAGGCCCCTCCTAAAGGGCCAATGCTCAAAATTCCCTGTGGGGCCATCCACCTGTGCTCCGGCAGAGGGAGGGTGAAGTGGACTGGAGCTGTGAAAGCAGAACCCAGAACTGGGGACGCGGGGAGAGAGCTCAGAAGGCAGACACCCCACGTTTCCTGGGCTAAGTCATTCCCTCATGCAGCAGAAGACATCTTTCCCACAAAGACATCCGCCTCGCCTGGAGGAAGACAGTCCACACGCCCTATCGAAAGACACCTTTCCCTGAGGCCACTTAAGAGACTAAAAATGACAATTAACTTCCCAGCAGAAGCAACCGGCCCACCCTGTGGAAAAATCTTTGCACACCTGAGGACGACTGCCTGGGGGAAGTTCAAGTCTGTGGGCAGACATGGCCTCTGGAGGCTTTAAGTCTTTGTCTGACCCCAATAGACAGAAACAGCCTTTAACACTGTCCTGCATTAGAGACCGAGAGCATAGAGGCTCTATCGGATACATCGTCACAAACCAGACAGACAACAATGAGGAAACAACTCCCAAATGAAAGAACTAGGGAATTCTCCAAAGAAGAGATAAATGGAGCAGAGATAAGAAATTTATCTGAAATAGAGTTAAAATAATGATGGTAAAAATGTTCAACAGCATGAAAAAGGATAAAGTAATTATGAAAAAAATAGTCTGAGATAAAGAATGACATAACACAAAGAATACATGGGAGGAATACACAGTGGATTAGGGGAAGCTGAGGATAGAATCAGTGAATTAGAAGACAGAGTTGAAAATATCACTCAATTAAATAACCAAAAAGAAAAAAAATACAATTAAAAATCAGGAGGACAGCATAAGGGAGCTGTGGGACAATGTGAAACATAACAATATTAGAATAGCAGGTGTGCCAAAAGGGGCAGAAAGAGAGATGAATAGAGAAGGTGTTTGAAGAAATAATGGCATAAAACTTCCCTAAATTGGTAAAGAAAAAAGTCACACAAGTTCAGGAGGCACAGAGAACCCCACACAAGAAGAACCCAAATAGACCCATTCCCAGACATATCATAGTTAAAATGCCAAAAATTAAAGACAAAAAGAGAATCTTAAAGGCAGCAAGATAAAAGAAAAATGTTACCTACAAAGGAGTTCTCATAGGCTGACACCTGATTTCTCATCAGAAACTCTACAGGCTGAAGGAAATGGCATGAAGTAGTTAAGGTAACGGAAAGCAAGGATCTGAGACCAAGATTACTGTATCCAGCAAGGCTATCACTCAAAATAGACAGTCAAATACAGAGCTTCTCAGACAAAAAATGGCTAAAGGAGCTCATCACCACCAAGCGAGCATTACAAGAAATGCTAAAGGGACTGCTGTACGGGATGGCTGAGAAGAAGAAAGAGAGAGAAACCCAGCCATACAGAATTAAAATAGTTATAAATAAGTACCTCTCAATACTAACCCTAAATGTAAATGGATTAAATGCTCCAATAAAAAGGTGTAGGGTAGCTGAATGGATACAAAAACATGACCCAACTATATGTTGTCTACAAGAGACCCATCTCAAACACAGGATGAAAGTGAAGGAATGGAAAAAAAATTTCTATGTAAATGAAAAAAAAAAAAGAAAAAGCGAGAGCAGCAATACCCATATCCAACAAGATAGACTTTAAAAACACCATGCTAAGCAAAATAATCTAGTGGGAGAAAGATAAATATTCTATGATCTCACTCATTTGTGGAATATAATGAACACATAAACTGATGAACAAAAATAGAGCCAGAGGGGGAAAATATTCTAGAATATAATGTTGTAGAGTGGGAATTTTTGAGCACTACTGAGGCCGCTGACTCTGCCCCAGACAGAGTAGTCCGTGCTGACACCAGGCCAGGCCTTGAGATACGGTCTCATGGCCCCTTCCCAGCTCGTAGGCCTTGCAAGACAGAACACTGTCGGCTTTCTGAAGAACAGGATGACCCTGTGAGTAACATGGTCGTCAATGGCATGACTCTGATGTAGCTTGGGAAAAACTGTTTTGTCTTGGGTTGCTTGTTCTGCAAAAACAGGATGTGGTTAGTGTGCTTCAGAGTGGTCCTGCACAAAGGGTCGGGGCTGCTCTGTGATCTCCCTGCATGGAGGATGGCAGAGCAGTCCCCAGGCTGGCTAATAAAGGCTCCCTACATTTTAATTTGGTCTGGGCCCCGGTGGTCTTTTATTGGCCTCCGCTCCACAACATTTGGAGATGCCTCAGCGAGATGCACCAGCCTTTGACTGGTCCTGTGACCAGAACCCACAGGGGTCCCCGGACTCTCCAACCCAGGGGGAGCTCTCTGAGAGACGTTCCTCAGCCCCGGGACTGGTAGAGGTCGGAGACCCTGCCTGCTAAATTTCCTGATTGACTCTGATCAGAGCCACCTGGATCTGGTTCTTACTGGTAAGAAACTTGTTTCTGGTTCTGTGGGCGCCCATCTGGGGTCTCTGGAAGGCTTGACGCAGCGCTACTTCTGAGACCAGATCCCGGTGCACGACGGTGCCTGGTGATCCTCAGTTGGTTGTTATTGTCTTTGTTATTCTGTGTTATTGTGGTCTAATTGTCTCTATCATTAGAATGGGTCAGTCTGTTTCATGTTGTCTGTACTCCTCTGCAATGTTTTCTGAAACATTTTCAGGAATTCAAGCGGCGAGCAGATGATTACGGAGCCTCCGTTAATGCTTTTGATTTACAGAAATTTTGTGAGCAAGAATGGCCAACTTTCCCATATCCTGGGAAAGGGATCACCTCCCCAGAAGTCAAAAACTCAGACTGTCTGGTGTATAAATGTAAGTGTGAGAGTCTGTGTGAAGTGAAAGCTACTTTGTGTTGTCTGGCTGTACACATGAGGGTATTTGTTATCTCTTTCTGTTGTTTAGTTTGTTTAAAGATAGTGCAAACCCTGCTTTAGAGGGAAAACAGGAGAGAACTTTTAATTGCTTTTCCATGATTTATCATTTTCCTGTGTTAGTTCAAAATTTTGGAATTCTAGGGTTAATTTGTGAAGGTTGCCAATCCAGAGAAGTTTAAACAAAGGCTTGTTGGGTTAAGATTAGTCATAACTAACTGCTTTGTAGACTGCCTTTTTCAGCCCTCCTAGCAAACAGAGAATCATGTGGTCCCGAGAACTGCGACCTGCCTGCCCTTCCTGATAGATTTACAGTGAGTCCTCTCTGGGGGAGGAAGAGAGCCGAAAACTGCTCCAGAGCAGGTGTGAGAAAGGGTGGAAGTGGCAGAATTCACTCGCAGCCTGCTGAGATAGAGGAGCCCTAGACTGGGGGACAAAGGGATGGTTGGAGATAACAGAAGTGGTAAAGGAGAAGAAGGATTTGAGATCCTCTGGGACCTTAGAAGAAAGAAGGAAAATCTGGGAGGGAGAGCAGCTCTTCCTTAAGTGTAAAGAGCCTGGTTATACAGGATCTCAGACTGCTTGCCTTCTTTCCCCCGCTAAGGACAGAGTAAATGGTTAATGCAGAAAAGGGGAGAGCACTGGCAGGTAGAGCAAGAAGAGAGAGGTTTTTGTTGATTTTACTGGCTACAACCCACTCTGCTGGTGTCCTTGATTTCTTGCTTATCTGAACTATGCTGGCAAAACACAGCCTCTGCCCCATTTGCAACTGGGTACTTCTTGGGAGGTGGTAGAATATTCAGCAAAGGAACTTTAAGATATAATATCTTTAAGGCTGACAACTAATTTAAGTTTTAAAAATCTCTGTCTCTTTAAGAAATTCTGGCTGATTACTGTTCAGGAACCATTAAAGGATTGAGGTTTCAAAGAATAAAGAACACCGAGTAGAAGGTCTGAGGCAAGGTTATATATTTTTAAAGGACATAGAAAGAACGTTTGAAGGCTAATTTAGAAGTATTTATAAAGATGATTGTGCATGTGATAAGAAGAGAAACGTTGTAAGGAAATCAAATAATACAGACCAGTAAGCCAGAAAGAGTAAATAATTTCAGAAAATATTACTTTGGAAAGTCCATAAAGAGGACTGGCAAGGAAAATTCTATCTTAAAGTAGGTCAGTGTGTTTTTCTCCTTACACAATTCCTCCGAAATTTGGCAATATTGAATAAACAAATCATGGCAATACAGTTCTTTGCATAAATTCAATAAGACCGGTTTCCAATAGTGGTTTTATTAACCAGAAACTTTGACTGGAGTATCATGTTTTAAAGATCCCTGCCTGAACTCTGAAGACCTAAAGCCAATAAGAGTGCCATAGAGAAAGCCTGGTACTCTGCTTGGTAGCCCTGAAAAGAGCTGGTGCTGGAGCATCAGGCCCATACCCTACCATCACTGGTGGTTGGTCAGAGTGGAAGGGGAGCAATAAGGGTGCCTCTGCATCCCTGCGGGACCCCTATACACTCTGAGCCACGACGAGTAGGAGGACTAAGATGGGCCTTGAAGCCTAGGGCATGGGCCCGGGTGGAGCCATTACAGGTGAGGACTTCACCTAACTCAGCAGATACTGCAGGCAGGCCTGACGGCAGCTGGATGGCTTGGCTTCCTGGCCCTGTGGGGAACATTAAGATTCAATCATGAAATGTCTGGCAAAGGTAGTCAGTTACCATTCTTGTTATGTTTATACAAACAATCAGGCCAGATTAAATACAATAGATAAATTAGTCTTGACTTGGTTTTTTTAATAATCATAGAGGTAATTTTGAGGAGAAAAATTATATTTCAATAGAGGTTATTAAAACTGAAAGGTTTTATTTCCCTTCCATTCACCATTTGTTACCGTTTGTCTCCGCAGGTCACAAGCCCACCTCCTTCTGTGCCCAGGCCTCACTGTCCCTCTGACAGACAACAAGGATCTCTTGGCTCCGAGAGAAACTTCAACCCGCCTCAGCAGGAAGTAGCTAGAAGAGCCCACCGACGTCCATTTTCCCTAAAAGAATTCAGAGCCAGGATCCTTGAGGTAACATATTAGGCAGTTAGACAGATATGAGCAGAGCAAGGACGATGGGCCAACTAGCACTCTCTACCTATGTGAGTCAAGGGGACTCCCCAGAAGCTAATGGGAACAAGGCTGCAGATGAAGCAGCCCATGAGACTGCCCTAAAACCAGTGGGGCCTCTACAGATTCTAGTGACTTTTCCAAACCCTGACCTACCCACCTCACCAGCTTACGTGGAAACCCAATCTAGAAAAGCTGAAATCCATAACCAATCTTTACTCAAGTTCTTACAGGCTTTACAGTCCACTCAGAAAGCAGTACCAACTTCTGATCCGGTCCATCCTTCCATCCTGGTGACTCTGTTTGGGTAAAGAAATTTGCCACCCAAGGACTGACTCCTACCTGAAAGGACCACCTCCACAGCAGTCAAGGTCGATAGGATCCTGATGTGGCTTCAACACACCTGACTTAAGCCCTTATCTTCAACAGGCCCCCTGACTTTATTCAGCCTCATGGGTCAATATAACTCCCTTACCACCAATGACCCAAAAGAGTCAATGATTGATTCATGTACATAAAACCAGTGGGGAATGTTGTAGAGTGGGAATTTGTGAGCACTACTGAGGCCGTGGACTATGCGCCAGACAGAGTAGTCCGTGCTGACACCAGGCCAGGCCTTGAGATACGGTCTCATGGCCCCTTCCCAGCTCGTAGGCCTTGCAAGACAGAACACTGTCGGCTTTCTGAAGAACAGGATGACCCTGAATAACATGGTGGTCAATGGCACGACTCTGACGTAGCTTGGGAAAAACTGTTTTGTCTTGGGTTGCTTGTTGTGCAAAAACAGGATGTGGTTAGTGTGCTTCAGAGTGGTCCTGCACAAAGGGTCGGGGCTGCTCTCTGGTCTCCCTGTGTGGAGGACGGCAGAGCAGTCCCCAGGCTGGCTAATAAAGGCTCCCTAAATTTTAATTTAGTCTGGGCTCCAGTGGTCTTTTACTCGTCTCCGCTCCACAACATATAATATAAGTAATCCTGTTATTTGCAGATTTATAATATTTCCTAAAACTTTTGTGATACCATACTATGTTAGTACAGTTTTAGTAATACTAAAGTCCTTTTATTCTTGAAATATTGATATTCATTGCATGTAATAATATTATATGTAAAATCATTTTTCTTGAACAACTAGAGGCCCACTGCACGAAATTCATGCATGGGGTTGGGGTGTTGTCCCTCAGCCCAGCCTGTACCCCCTCCAATCTGGGATCCCTTGGGGGATGTCTGACTGCCCGTTTAGGACCAATCCTGGTGGGATCAGGCCTAAACAGGCAGTCGGAAAACCTTCTCACAATCCAGGACTGCTGGCTCCCAACTGCTCACCTGCCTGCCTTCCTGATTGCCCCTACCCACTTCTGACTGCCAGCCTGATCACCTCCTAACCACTCCCCTGCCAGCCTGATTGATGTCTAACTGCTCCCCTGCTAGCCTGTTTGCCCCCAACTTCCCTCCTCTGCCAGCCTGGTTGCCCCTAAAGGCCCTCACCTGCAGGCTTAATCACCCCCAACACACCTCCCTTGCAGGCCTGGTACCTCCCAACTGCCCTCCCCTGCTGGCCATCTTGTGGTGGCCATCTTGTGTCCACATGGGGGCAGAATCTTTGACCACATGGGGGGCAGCCCTCTTGTGTGTTGGAGTGATGGTCAATCTGCAAATTACTCTTTTATTAGATAGGATAGAGGCCTGGTGCATGGGTGGGGGGTCAATGGTTTACCCTGAACGGTGTCCCAGATCAGGGTTGGGGTTCCCTTGGGGCATGGGACAGCCTGGGAGAGGAGCCTATGGCAGGCTGGCCATGCCCCCCCAGTGACCTAAGCTAAGGCTCTGGGATCTGGGATTAATTTATTTTCTACAATCGAAACTTTGTGGTCTGGAGAGGAGCCAAGCCTTCTGCTTGCTCTGCTCCATGGCGACAGCCATTTCTGTTTGAAACATTGTAGCCTGGAGTGGAAGCCTAGGCTGACCAGAGCTGCAGAAGCTTGGCTTCCTCCATCACCTGGGCAACCCTAGCCTCTACTCTCTCCAGCTCCATGGCTGCTGCCATTTCTGTTGGGATTATGTATCTTCTATAATTGAAACTTTGTAGCATTGAGTGGAGGCCTAGTCTGACAAGGGCAGGCAGAAAGCTTGTCTTCCTCCATTGCTGGGGAAACCCAAGCCTCTCTCCTGCTCTCAGTGGCCACCACCATCTTGGTTGGGGTTTATTTGCTCCTGATTGGCTGGTGGGTGTGGCTTGTGGGTATGGCTCAATCTGAGGTACAGTCAATTTGTATGCACTAAATCCTGTTTTTTATTAGATAGGATTGGTGTTTATTGCACGCAACATTATCATTTTAAAATTGTTTTTCTTGAGATATTAATATTTATTGTATGTAATGTTATTATATTTAAGATCATTTTTCTTGAAAGAAAAACAACTGAAAAAAATAAAAATATATTTTTAAAAATATGGAAAATAATACAATACTCTCCCTACATAAAGAGGTAATATGCTGCCGAGACCGGTTTGGCTCAGTGGATAGAGCGTCGGACTGCAGACTGAAGGGTATTGGGCTCGATTCCTGTGGAGGGCATGTACCTTGCTGCGGGCACATCCCCAGTAGGGGGCGTGCAAGAGGCAGCTGATTGATGTTTCTGACTTTCTATCCCTCTCCCTTCTGCTCTGTAAAAAATCAATAAAATATATTTTTAATAAAAGAGGTAATATGCTAATTGGTCCTAACAGTGTCACCGTAATGACCAATTTGCATATTGACAGACTAGCAGGAGGATAGGTGGGTGGCTGGAACCAAGTTTCCAGGGGTCTCAGGGGAGTGCCTGACAGGAGCCCGGACTTTAAAGAAGGAAGAGGAAGTGGCCATGGGGAGCTCTTCCAATCCCCCTGCACAGACACCCTACCCCAGCCCTCACTCATGGGGGTGGGGGTGGGGTGGACAGAGGGACACCTTACCCCGCCCCTGCACCCCTGGGGGGACAGGGAGGCTGACCAGACGGGGAGAAGTCCCAGCCTCAGAGGTAGCTGCAGTTCGCACCTCTGACTCCTGATCTCTTTCCCTGCCATCCCCACCAAGGGCGCCCACAACAATAGCACACCAGCGATCACCTGTCAGCGCCTCCAAGGCACCCAGGGGCCACGTGCTGGGGCTGGGCACGCCTCTCCTCCCTACAACTCCAGACCCAGGTGGAAGCAGGCCTGAGCGGCCCCCCAGGGTCCCCCCCCCCCCGCCAGCAGCAGCGCCGTCTCTGCAGGGGAAGCGGGCTAAACCTCGCCGGGGGCATGGCTAAACCGGTCCTCTTAGCCTGCCTGGCTCCGCCCTGGCTCAGCCCCACCCAACTCCAGGCGCTTGGAGCCCCGTCCTGAGCAGGTACAGCTGCTAAAGAGCCACATGCAATTTAAAGAATGGCACCAAGTGGAAAGGTTTGACAGTTACTCTTCCTTTGGCTTCACCCCCGCAGTGCCCCTAGTGCCCTGCCCCCCACCAGCGCCTCCAAGGATGACCACCACTACAGGGTTGCTGGCCAGAGGCCGCCCCTCTGGGCCTGCGGAACCCTCTGCAAAGCTTCCATAGCTACAATCATGCCCTCCTCCCCTAATCAGTGTAAGGTTCGAGGCGCGGGAGATGGAAGCCGGACACCACGGCATATTAAGAGGGGGGTTTTATTACGGAGGAGGTAGAGAAACCAGGATTAGAGGAGGGGGAGGAGAAAAGGAAGGGACCCAGCCGGACTGCCTCCTAGACCTGGAGAACAGTCTGGGAGAGCAGGATCCTGTGGGGCAGTGAAGACACCTTTTGAGGGGAGGAACAGGAAGGGGTTGGGCCCAGGGCACTCGGCATGCGCTGATTGGTGGTTCAATGTCTCTGAGATGTCTCTGTGTCAGATGCTGGTTATGTCATAACTCCACCCACCAGTTGGGGGGAGGGAGGTATACAGCTTGCAGGTGCATTGGCTCTGGACTCCCCCACCTGCATTGACCTAACAATCAGCACCTGCTACCTTCGAGGGCACCCATGGGCTTAAAAATAACAATCCTTTCCCACTTAGACATCACTTAGTTAATGAAACATTTCCAGGTTTATTAGTTCAGAACCTCCTCCTGACAACCCAGTGAGGTAGGAGAAGAGATTACAGTTCCCATGGTGTATGTGTATGTATTCAGAAATGAAGCTCGGAGAGGAAAAGTGTAAGCCCAGTGGCTCCTAAGGTGCAGCCCACAAGATGGGCAATTTGATTTTAAGTCGGGGCAATTCAAGAAGGAGTTAACAGTGAATTTTTTGCATTTCTTGTGGTTCTAGGGGGCTCATCTACAGCGTACCCTACATAATAAAAGGCTAATATGCAAATGACCAAATGGTGGGATGACCGGTCACTATGATGCGTGCTGACCAGCAGGGGGCAGACACTCAATGCAGGAGCTTCCCCCTGGTGGTCAGTGTGCTCCCACAGGGAGAGTGCCGCTCAGCCAGAAGCCGGGCTCACGGCTGGTGAGCACAGCGGCAGTGGTGGGAGCCTCTCCCGCCTCCGTGGCAATGCTAAAGGATGTCTGACTGCTGGCTTAGGCTCCCCTGTATTGGATAGAGCTGCTATGTCTCCTGGAGTTGGTAGAGGGGCCTTGGGTAGCAAGTGTCCTATTGGGCCCAGTGGCTTAGCCTCCCCAGTCACCTGAGCTGGGAACTCTAGGTGCACCCCTTTGTGGGCTGTATGCACTGTCTTGTAATTGAGACTTAATTGCTGTTGGGACCAATTGGCTGTGAGGACTAGTTGTAGCTCCGAGACCCCTTATTAGTTTCCTGTGGCTCATGTAAACAATTATTCCCAGGGCTCCAGAGGTCAGAAGTCTGAGGTCGTCTCACTAGCCTGGGGTGAGGCGTGGCAGGCTCTGTCCTCCGGAGGCTCTGGAAGAAGCTGCTTCCTGGCCTCACCAGCTTCAAGAGGCTTCCTGCACTCCTGGGCTTTTGGACCCTTCCTCCACCTTCAAAGCCAGCATCAGCATTGTCAGATGGCCGTCTGATTCTGACTGTTCTGCATCCCTCTTGCAAGGACCTTTGGGATTACGTTCATCCACCCAGCACCCATATAAGCCAGGGTCATCTTCCCTTTCAAGATCCAAACTGTAATCACTGTGAAGCCCCTCTGCCAGGTAAAGTAGCATATTTACAGGTTCTGGGATTGGGATGCAGGCATCTTTGGGGGGCATTATTCTTCCTACTACAGGTCCTTTGTAAGCACCCCTCATGGCCTCCAGCTCCTTAAATAGGGTAACTGAAGGGTCTGAGAGCAACCCCAGCAGACACCCAGCAAGGATTATGGGCCTCAGTTCTGCAACCATAAGGAAATGACTTCTTCACAAACCATGCGAGCTTATCTCCTCCTCCAACAGCCAGCATCTGGCCTGGCACTGGACCCTCTGTGCGCTTTGTGAACTGTAGGGCTGGGCATACTTAGTGAGCACCTCTCTCCTCACCAAGGGGAAGTGCTCTCAATGGACTTGGGCTCAAAGAGGCCCTTGAGACACGAGTAGGAGATATGAGTAGGTAGCTCAATCTCCATGGCGTCCAGACACGTTTCTGACTGCTCCTCCTCACCCACAGTGACCTGGAGAGTCCCCTAGGTCCACGTGATAAGCAAGAAAAGGCTGGTTTCCTTTGGTGTCAGAGGGTCTGCGTGACATAGCAGCACCACCAGAAAGTGGGCGCTGCTATGTCTACGCTCTCCATGCTGCCCTGAGCACTCTCCATGCCTCCCCGGGGGGCTGCGGAGCAGAGCCTTGAAAATGAATCTGCAAAGAGATGGCCAAGGTTACTTCATGTGGATCCAGATGCAGTGGCCAGCATTCGGCTGGGTAACTTGGGATGTGGGAAGCCTGTGGTTGGTGAATTGGTGACAAGGAAGTCTGGGAAAGAGAACTGTGCGTGAGCCTTTAGGGGAGAGCACATATGTTGAGCATATTTGTGTTCATGTGAATTTGCTGCTTTCAAATTTAGGTGGACTAGATGGCCATTCTGTGGATGCTGGCCAACCCTTCTCTCCAGCTGCTCCCGTGCCTGCTCTGAGGGCTCGTGCATAAGCAGACACAGTGGCAGAGATGGAGGTTCATGGGCTGCCTTCTCCTCCTCAAGGCTGATCCAGAAAGGTAGCCCTGTTGCTGAGTGCCCAAGCTGCCAACAGCAGAGATCAATGTCGACTTTGCCATGTGGCACTACTGCCCAGAGAAACCAGCCTGGAGGGAGCGGTGATCTGTCTTTATTGAAATAGATATTTGCCATCCCTGTACACGATGCTTCCGCCAACACCATGGTTACCAGCCTTACCAAATGCTTCATATATATCAGTAGAGGACTGGTGCATGAAATTCATACATGGGGGTGGGGTAGTCCCCTCAGCCCAGCCTGCACCCTCTTCAATTCGGGACCCCTCAGGGGATGTCTGACTGCAGTCAGACATCTATCTCAAAGTCCAGGACCACTGGCTCCTAACTGTTCACCTGCCTGTCTTACTGATCACCACTAACTGCCTGCCCCCTGCCAACCTGATCACACCTAACTGCCTCTGCCTGCTGGTCTGATCACCCCTAACTTGCCCCTTCTACTGCCCTGGTTGCCCCCAACTGTCCCCACCCTGCCAGCCTGGTCACCCCACACAGCCTGCTGTTCAGTCGTTTGGTTGTTCTTCACTAACCCCCTTGCTGGCCTGATTGCCCCATGCAGCCTTCTATTCAGTCACTTGGTTGTTCCTCATTAATCCCCCTGCCTGCCTTGTTACCCCATGCAGCCTGCTGTTTGGTCATTATTATTACTGTTACTGTTACTGTTACTGTTACTGTGATGGTGTCCTGAACAGTTTGCATATTCCTCTAGATGGTGTCCTCAATCACATTCTCAAACTCAGAAAATCATAATATTGTTAGTAAAAGACAGGCATAGAAGATACCTTTTAAAAAAAATATATATTTTTGTTGCTTCTTTTTTTTTTTGCAGAGAAGAAGGGAGAGGGAGAGAGAGTTAGAAATATCAATGAGAGAGCAACATCAATCAGCTGCCTCCTGCTCACCTCCTACTGGGGATGTGCCTGCAACCAAGGTACATGCCCTTGTTCAGAACCCGAGACCCTTGAGTCCGCAGGTTGATGCTCTATCAACTGAGCCAAACTTGTTAGGGCTAGGGGATACTTTTTACTTTTTAATTGAGGTATAACTTACATATGATAAAATGCTCAATTCTTATGTACACATTTCAATGATGTTTTAGATGTGTATACACCCATGTAAAATATTGATATTATCATCTCCCCTCCACAAAGTTCTCTCTCTGACAGCCCATGATGTTGACTTTTTTTTTTTTTTTTAACGTGGAGAGGGATAGAGAGTTAGAAACATCAATGAGAGAGAAACATCCATCAGCTGCCTCCTGCACACCCGCTACTGGGGATGTGACCGCAACCAAGGTACATGCCCTTGACTAGAATCGAACCTGGGACCCTTCAGTCTGTAGGCCGATGCTCTATCCATTAAGCCAAACCAGTTAGGGCCACAATCTTGATCTTTATCACAGCAAATTAATTTCACATGTCCTTGATCTGCATGTAAATAGAATGTACTCATGTGCTTTTTGACTTATTTTTCTCAACATTATGTCTATGAGAGTCATTAGTGTTAGTGTGTGATCCAGTAGTTCATTTTCTTTCACTACAGGATTCATTCCATTGCACGAATATGTCATAGTTTACATACCCATCTGGATGTTAATGGATGTGGGGGAGTGTCCAGCTTGGCACAACTGCACATAAAGATGCTGTGAGACATGTCTTTCGTTGGATGTTCCTTTGTGAAAGATGCAGAGACTCACCTGAGAGACAGAGCCTTCGTTTCTGCTGGACATATGTGCTCAGGAGTGGAACTGCTGGGTCATAGGAGACATGTATGTTTAATTTTAGGTTGGCAAACATTTCACCAAAATAACTATCAGTTTACACTGTCACTAACTATGCATGAGGATTCCAGTTCTTCAGTATCCTCGTCAATATTCAGTATTGGCAGTCATTTAAACTCTAGTTGTTTGATGTGGAGGAGGGGTGTCTCATTGTGGTTTTAATTCCCATTTCTCTGATAAACAGTGATACTCAGCACCTTTTCAAGTGTTCATGGACAATTTTCCATCCTCTTTTAACTATTTATCAAATCTTCTGCCCAGTTCAGAATCACACTGTCTCTCCCTTGTCGACGTCAGTCCTTCCTGAATCCCACTGAGCCCTTCGCCCGGCGTGTGCGCTGCAGGAGCTGAGCCGCCTCTGGCTCTGCTTTTCCTGCTCTGACAGGTCTATTCGGACACTGACTGTAATCAAACTTTTCTTTTACAGCAAGCTGGTGCTTTTTGCATCGAGTTTAAATATCTTGGCCTACCCCAAGGTTCTTTTTAAAATTAAAAGATGATGTATTAAAGATATGTGGTACATAGGAAGCACTCAAAAACTCACAGAGAAAACCGAAAGAACTAGAAAACCAAGTAAGCATGTGGTCCCGCTAATACATTTATTATGATTCTGTGTCTTAGAGATGAGGTTGAGATATGTACACATCCATGTGTAGAACCCTGAGGAGATGCAGAAATGCGAAACACTGACCAGGGCTGCAGGGCAAGAGATGGGAGAGATGCAGGGTGGTCCCCAGATTCCCTCCCACTGGGTCTGAGAATCAGGTGGAACTCAAGCACACTCAGACTTGAACTCATCTCCAAGCGTAGGGCTGTGTATCTCCTCCAAACCCAGTGCTGCTTCACCTTTCCCAAGGTCAGCCGAGGTCTCTGAGCCTCTGCTGGTTCTTTTCTTGCCTGGTCCTCACTCCCTGAGAGTCTTGTGATATCCCATTTCATCATTCCAGGATCATTCTTTTCTTCTCCTCCACGCCCCCTTTCACCCTACACTGCCTTTCTCCAGAGCGTGTTCCAGGACCTGGTCTAGGGCCACAGCCATCTCGTCCTGCCATGGCTCCCCAGGGCCCACTCCTTGGCCTCCTCGGTGGCCTCATCTGGGATCCATTTCATGGCTACTGCCAGGGCCTCCCCCACGTCCACGACGCCTCTGCGATGCACGTCGTAAGGACCTCCACGGCGGTGGCTCAGCTCGTGGCCCACTCTGAGTCCAGAGCCGTGTGTTCCTCCAGGGGCCAGCTCATGTCCCATGCTGCGGAACAGCCCGGGGCCCAGCCCCGTGTCCAGGTCCACACCCAGGCCGATGCGGGGGCCCTGAAGGTGATATGTGCCACTATTTATCAAGAGGGAGGGAAAGTGTCCCTAAAGAGAAAAAACAATATAAAATTAGGTTCCCTCTCCCTTACCGTATGTCTCCTCTTTACTGTAAGGTTTCACTCTTGTCCTCGTTACCAACACTTTCTTGTGTCCCCGAGTCTCTCTGTGTGGTCTCACTGCTTCTCTGCCCGAGGAAACACCTTCCTTACAAGCACGTCCCCTGCAGCGAGGTGAGGCG
The DNA here is from genome assembly GCA_027563665.1 of Antrozous pallidus. Taxonomy (NCBI): domain Eukaryota; kingdom Metazoa; phylum Chordata; class Mammalia; order Chiroptera; family Vespertilionidae; genus Antrozous; species Antrozous pallidus. The sequence continues at coordinate 1,844,805 of CM050517.1, read as the reverse complement.
CTCAAAGGCGAATCCCCATTCCCAGGACAAAGGTGGTGGACTCACCTGAGAGACAGAGCCTCTCACCGAGCCGGCCAGCAAGGAGGCGGGGGCAGGGAGAGGGGAGTGAGAGCCCAGAAAGCCGGCGTGAAGTCTCGAGTAAAACCTCCCTGGGCAGCAGTCCAGACCTGCCACTGACCGCGTGAGGTGGGCCAGGGGCCACCGGTCCCTCACCAGAAGGCGGCCATGACACCCCCTTAGGATCATGGGGCCAATTACAGGCGGAGGCGCTGCGAACTCGCAGCCTGGCCCGGACCTAGCCGCGGCTGGTGCCCATTCACAGCGCCTTTTGACCTTACACTAAAGCAGAGAGAGTTTAGAAAGCGCTCCTGCCCGAGGTCTTTATTCTGCAGCCTATCTGTGGAGGTGGGCAGGAACTTTGAGAGAAGGAATCCCAGTGAAGGGGCTACGCGTGCCAAGCCGCCCTGACTGCAGTGCGCGCCTCATTTCTTTGCCCCGCGTGCCAGTGGTAGGTACTCTGCTCACTGCGCAGCAGCCGGCTGGCAGACAGGGAAACCGTGGTGTGTGGTTTTGTCCATTTCAGTGGTGTATACAACCACCACAGCACACTATGGCCTGCGAATGCAACACCAGTAGTTCCAGAGGTGGAAAGAGATGTGCAGTCCTCTTGTAAGGCCGTGTGACCCCTAGACCCCACCCTCTCACACTCTCCTTCCTTCCCCAAGGTGAGGCCTGTGACCCCTAGACCCCACCCACTCACACTCTCCTTCCTTCCCCAAGGTGAGGCCTGTGACCCCTAGACCCCACCCTCTCACACTCTCCTTCCTTCCCCAAGGTGAGGCCTGTGACCCCTAGACCCCACCCACTCACACTCTCCTTCCTTCCCCAAGGTGAGGCCTGTGACCCCTAGACCCCACCCACTCACACTCTCCTTCCTTCCCCAAGGTGAGGCCGTGTGACCCCTAGACCCCACCCACTCACACTCTCCTTCCTTCCCCAAGGTGAGGCCGCGTGACCCCTAGACCCCACCCACTCACACTCTCCCTCGTTCCCCAAGGTGAGGCCTGTGACCCCTAGACCCCACCCACTCACACTCTCCTTCCTTCCCCAAGGTGAGGCCTGTGACCCCTAGACCCCACCCACTCACACTCTCCTTCCTTCCCCAAGGTGCACTTTCTGCCCGGAACTGTCAGAAAATGATAATGTAAATGCGTTTTAATGTCAGGATATGAAAAATGTGTTCAGAGAAAGATCAAGACCAGTGGGTGGAGATGCAGTGGGCGTGAGAGAGCAGCCCCCAGGCTGGTCCCGGGGCAGGGCCGGGTTCCAGAGGTGTGGTGCGGCCACGAGCTGCCGTTCCCTGCTTCGTGCTATCTGTCCCTCCTCTTAGGGTTGGTGAAGTGTTTTGACGGCTGCAGTTTGTCAGCTGCGCAGAGGAGAACCAAGGGCAGAGTCTTCATCTCCTCCTGGCAGAAACGTCAGGGAGGAGTGCCGAGTGCTGGGTGCCGGCACCAAGAGCAGGAGGCCCTTGCTGCGAGCAGGTTCTTGCAGGGCCCAAACAGCCCAAACATCCAAACGCCCAGTTCTGGTTTTATTAAGAAACAACATACTTTCTTTTTTAAATATATTTTATTGATTTAGTCAGAAACATCAATGAGAGAGACATTTATCAGCTGCCTCTTGCACGCCCCCCACTGGGGATGTGCCCGCAGCCAAGGTACATGCCCTTGCCGGAATCGAACCGGGACCCTTCAGTCCGCAGTCCGACGCTCTATCCACTGAGCCAAACCGGTCTCGGCAAGAAACAACATACTTTCAACAAGTTCTTTCTTTGTTCTCCAACCACACAAGTTTCTTTCCCTGTGGTCCTAATGTCACCTCTTTCCTTTCCTTCTTCTACCTTCTGCCTCTCACCTTTCCCAACTCAGTCAGTCTCTGGCCTTTGTCTCATGCTAAGCAACCCACTTCTTCCTGCAGGAGCCCCCTGTCCTGCCTGCCTGCGCGTCCTCACTGCACTGCTCACCGGCTCTGCTCCTCCTCCATCTGCCTTCTGTGAACTCCCCTCCACACTTGCCAGGCAAACACTCATTCCCACCAGCGATCCAACGCCTCCAAGCACGATGGCAGCCAGAGAGATGAGGCCCACGGCCCAGGGCGGCCAACGCCTGCCGGGGCTCGGCGTGCCTGTGGGCCCTGTGCCTGTGCCCGCGGGGACGGAGCCGGTCCTCGGGAAGGCGGTGCTGGCTCCGGGAGTGCCGGCCGGCTCGGCGGAGGGCCCAGTGCTGCGGGGCAGGGCGCCTGGGGCGGGGCGGGCTGTCCCGGGCCAGCGCTGCCCGCGGCGGCCACCGCCTCCACTCTCGCAGTGACAGAGACGGAGCGCGGGCGTCCGGTCCCCGGGGTCCCGGTGCCTAGGAAACAGGTGACGACACAGCTCACTAGGGGGCGCCCGGGAGCAGAGGAGGGAGCCCGGCACGCCGATGGCGGGGAGGCAGCGAGCGAGGAAATGCGACCCGATTCGCGCAGAAGCTCGAGGCCTGTGCACCCTCAGAGGCGGCAGCCAGTGAGACGGGGCGGCTCCGCGCCGGGCCCTGGGTGCGCGGTGCTGGCGGGGCAGGCGGGGCAGCGGGTGTACCTGTGGGGAGGCAGCGCGGGGGAGATGTCCTAACTCCATGGACATGGACGTGACACCAGGGAGGCCGAGCCCGTGCGCAGGCGGAGAGCAGGCGCGGCCGCAGCGGCCCAGGGCGGCCGCCACGCGGTGGCTGGGCTCGGGGCGCAGAGGCCCCGGGGCAGAGTGGCGGCGCTGCCTGCGCTGGGAGGCCCAGAGCAAAGCAGGGGGGGGGGGGGGGGGCGGAACCTGTCCCACACCCACACAAACGCTGGAGGCACGTGCCATGTGGATCTGCTCAGAGCGTGAGCAGACTGGAGACTCACTGAGGTCTAAGACCAGACAGGGCCGCGCTCGCCCTCTGAAGGGTCAGAGGGCGCATTGGAAAGGTGTCTGGGTCCCAGCAACTCGGTCACAAACAGGCCAGGAGCTCGCAGCAGCTGCGATGGGCAGGAACAGGCGGCTGGGCCCCCGCAGCGCTGCGTGTGGAGGAACCCACAGCAGGTGGGGCGCCAGGCGCTGAGCCAGGGCCAGTGGATGGGAGGTGGGGTGGGTCCTGGGCGGCGAGTCAGCTGATGGTACTGGGCACAGAAGTGAGAGGAGCGGTCGGGTGGGGACGGGGGTCAGTAGAAGTGAGGTGAGGCCACTGTTGGCAGAAGACCTGGGATGTTCCACCTCGTGGGGGATGCTCCCACAGAAGAGCTGGGATGTAACCACCTCATGGGGGTGCTCCCACAGAAGAGCTGGGATGTAACCACCTCGTGGGGGTGCTCCCACAGAAGAGCTGGGATGTAACCACCTCGTGGGGGTGCTCCCACGGAAGAGCTGGGATGTAACCACCTCGTGGGGGTGCTCCCACAGAAGACCTGGGATGTAACCACCTCGTGGGGGTGCTCCCACAGAAGACCTGGGATGTAACCACCTCGTGGGGGTGCTCCCACAGAAGAGCTGGGATGTAACCACCTCAAGGGGGTGCTCCCACAGAAGAGCTGGGATGTAACCACCTCATGGAGTGCTCCCACAGAAGAGCTGGGATGTAACCACCTCATGGGGGTGCTCCCACAGAAGAGCTGGGATGTAACCACCTCATGGGGGTGCTCCCACAGAAGAGCTGGGATGTTCCACCTCATGGGGGTGCTCCCACAGAAGAGCTGGGATGTTCCACCTCGTGGGGGATGCTCCACAGAAGAGCTGCTGACTGGGTGGAAGTGATGGACTCTAACCACAGGAGACAAGGCCAGAGTAGAAAGGAGTAGGAATCGAGAGGAGGGGTAGCATTGGAGCTCATATGCGGTGACTGGACTGGAGTGTAGCCCAGAGATCATAGGGGCAGCTGAGATGTGCTTAGAGCAAAGGAGACCACAGCTACCTGAGACCACAGTGCTGGCCACGGACGGAGGAGAGAAGTCCACTGCCTTGGTGGGCACCATGGTGGTGAAGGAGCCTGTGGAAGGCCTGGCGATGCTGGTGAAGCCTCCCGTGGCACCGGGGGCAGCGGTGGAGGCCAGCAGGTGTGAAGAGGTTCACGTGAGCACTGTGGAGGGCACGGAAGCAGAAGTAGGGCCTGTGGTACTCTTAGAAGCTGTGGTGGAGACGGTCGGGGCCTGAGAAACTGCGGTGCCATTTGCAAGGGGTGCCATGGTGGTGGGAAAAGCTGTGGTGAGCGGAGAGGCTGAGGAGGAGGCTGGGCTGGACTTTGTGGGATCTGAGCCCACGGTGTAGACTGTGCTGCTCAGGGACAGTGGGGAGGACAACATGGTGGAGGCGATGCTACTAACAGATGCTGATGTGGTCACAAGGAGGGGGCCGGAACCCGCACTGGTGTCAGGTACTACCGTGGAGGCTGTGGTGGGCACAGGTACACTGGAGGATGTGGTAAGGGTAGAGCCTGGAGTAGAGACTGCTATGGGCACATATGCTGTGGTGGAGGCTGTAGTGGTGAAAGGTGCAGTGATGGCAGGGGCTGTGCTGGGGGCTGATAAAGTTGCAGAGGATGTGATGAAAATAGTTCTGGTGGCAGGGGCTGTGGTGGGGGCTGAAGTAGTTGTAAGGGTTCTGGTGGAATGTGTAGTGGTTGCAGGGGCTGTGATAGAACCTTCAGTGGTTTCAAAGGCTATGGTGGAAGTTGCAGTGGTTGTCCAAGTTGTGCTGAGAGCTGTAATGGTGGCAGTGGCTGTGGTGGAAGGTATAGTGGTTGCAGGAGCTGTGGTGGTAGCTGCTATGGTTGCAGGAGCTGAGGTGAAAGCTGTATTAGATGCAGGAACTGAGGTGGAAGCTGTAGTAGCTGGAGTGGCTGAGGTGGAAGGTGTAGTGGTGGCAGGGGCTGTAGTGGAAGCTGTATTAGATGCAGGGGATGTGGTGAAACTTTCAGTGGTTGCAAGGGCTATGGTAGAAGCTAAAGTGATGGTAGGGGCTGTGGTGGAGGGTACAGTGATGGTAGATGCTGTGGTGGAGGATGTAATGGTGGTAGGGGCTGTGGTGGATGGTGTAGTGGTGACATTAGCAGAGATGGAGGGCGTGGTGGTGGTAGGGGTAGTGGTTAAGGGTGTGGTGGCTGTAGGGGCAGCGGTGGAAAGGGCAGTGGTGGTAGGGGCTGTGGTGGGAGGTGTGGTGGTAGTAGGGGCTGTGATGGAAGGTGCAATGGTGGTAAGGGTTGTGGTGAAAGGTGAAGTGGTGACATGGGCTGTGTGGAGAGTGTGGTGGTGGTAGGGGCTTTGGTGGATGGTGTAGTGGTGATAGGAACAGTGGTGGAATGTGTGGTGGTGGTGGGGGCTGTGGTGGAGAGTGTGGTGGTGGTAAGGGCTGTGGTGGATGGTATAGTGGTGGTAGGGACTGTGGTGGATGATGTAGTGGTGGTAGGAGCTGTGGTGGAGGTTGTAGTGGTGGACAAGGGTGTAGTGGTGGTAGGAACAGAGGTGGAGTGTGTGCTGGTGGTAGGGGCTGTGGTGGATGGTGTAGTGTTGGTAGGAGTGGGATAGGGGCTGAGGTGAAGTGTGCAGTGGTTTTAGGGGCTGTGGTGGAAGGTGTGGTGGAGATAGGGGCAGTGGTAGAGGGTGTAGTGGTGGTAGGGGTAGTGGTGGAGGGTGTGGTGGTGGTAGGAACAGTGGTGGAGTGTGTGGTGGTGGTAAGAGCAGTGGTTGAGAGTGTGATGGTGGAAAGTATAGTGGTGGTAGGGGCTGTGGTGGTGGTAGGGGCAGTGGCGGAGGGTGTGGTGGTGGTACGGCCTGTGTTGCAGGGTGGGGTGGGGGTAGGGGTTGTAGTGGATGCTATAATGCTGGTAGGAGCTGTGGTGGAGGGTATAGTGGTGGTAGGCGCTGTGGTGGAGGGTGTGATGATGGTAGGGGCTGTGGTGCAGGGTATGATGGTGGTAGGGGCTGTGGTGGAGGGTGTAGTTAGTGGTAGGAACAGTGGTGGAGAGTGTGGTGGTGGTAGGGGCTGTGGTGGAGGGTGTGGTGGTGGTAGCGGCTGTGGTGGATGATGTAGTGGTGGTAGGGGCTGTGTTGGAGGGTGTGGTAGTGGCAGGGGCTGTGTTGGAGGGTGTGGTGGTGGTAGGGGTAGTGGTGGAGGGTGTGGTGGTGGTAGGAACAGTGGTGGAGTGTGTGGTGGTGGTAAGAGCAGTGGTTGAGAGTGTGATGGTGGAAAGTGTAGTGGCGGTAGGGGCTGTGGTGGTGGTAGGGGCAGTGGCGGAGGGTGTGGTGGTGGGACGGCCTGTGTTGGAGGGTGGGGTGGTGGTAGGGGTTGTAGTGGATGGTATAGAGCTGGTAGGGGCTGTGGTGGAGGGTATAGTGGTGGTAGGCGCTGTGGTGGAGAGTGTGATGATGGTAGGGGCTGTGGTGCAGGGTGTGGTGGTGGTAGGGGCTGTGGTGGAGGGTATGGTGGTGGTAGGGGCTGTGGTGGAGGGTGTAGTTAGTGGTAGGAACAGTGGTGGAGAGTGTGGTGGTGGTAGGGGCTGTGGTGGAGAGTGTGGTGGTGGTACGGCCTGTGTTGGAGGGTGGGGTGCTGGTAGGGGCTGTGGTGGAGGGTATAGTGGTGGTAGGCGCTGTGGTAGAGAATGTGATGATGGTAGGGGCTGTGGTGCAGGGTGTGGTGGTGGTAGGGGCTGTGGTGGAGAGTGTGGTGGTGGTAGGGGCTGTGGTGGAGGGTGTAGTTAGTGGTAGGAACAGTGGTGGAGAGTGTGGTGGTGGTAGGGGCTGTGGTGGAGGGTGTAGTTAGTGGTAGGAACAGTGGTGGAGAGTGTGGTGGTGGTAGGGGCTGTGGTGGAGGGTGTGGTGGTGGTAGCGGCTGTGGTGGATGATGTAGTGGTGGTAGGGGCTGTGTTGGAGGGTGTGGTAGTGGTAGGGGCTGTGTTGGAGGGTGTGGTGGTGGTAGGGGCTGTGGTGGAGGGTATAGTGGTGGTAGGCGCTGTGGTGGAGAGTGTGATGATGGTAGGGGCTGTGGTGCAGGGTGTGGTGGTGGTAGGGGCTGTGGTGAAAGTTATGGTGGTGGAAGGGGCTGTGATGGAGGGTGTCGTGGTGGTAAGGGCTGTGGTGGAGGGTGTAGTTAGTGGTAGGAACAGTGGTGGAGAGTGTGGTAGTGGTAGGGGCTGTGGTGGAGGGTGTGGTGGTGGTAGGAGCTGTGTTGGAGTGTGGTGGTGGTAGGGGCTGTGTTGGAGGGTGTGGTGGTGGTGGAAGGGGCTATGGTGGAGGGTGTGGTGGTGGTAGGGGCTGTGGTGGAGGGTGTGGTGGTGGTAGGCGCTGTGGTGGAGAGTGTGATGATGGTAGGGGCTGTGGTGCAGGGTGTGGTGGTGGTAGGGGCTGTGGTGAAAGTTATGGTGGTGGAAGGGGCTGTGATGGAGGGTGTCGTGGTGGTAGGGGCTGTGGTGGAGGGTGTAGTTAGTGGTAGGAACAGTGGTGGAGAGTGTGGTAGTGGTAGGGGCTGTGGTGGAGGGTGTGGTGGTGGTAGGGGCTGTGTTGGAGTGTGGTGGTGGTAGGGGCTGTGTTGGAGGGTGTGGTAGTGGTAGGGGCTGTGTTGGAGGGTGTGGTGGTGGTAGGGGTAGTGGTGGAGGGTGTGGTGGTGGTAGGAACAGTGGTGGAGTGTGTGGTGGTGGTAAGAGCAGTGGTTGAGAGTGTGATGGTGAAAAGTGTAGTGGTGGTAGGTGTGTGGTGGTGGTAGGGGCAGTGGCGGAGGGTGTGGTGATGGTACGGCCTGTGTTGGAGGGTGGGGTGGTGGTAGGGGTTGTAGTGGATGGTATAGTGCTGGTAGGGGCTGTGGTGGAGGGTATAGTGGTGGTAGGCGCTGTGGTGGAGAGTGTGATGATGGTAGGGGCTGTGGTGCAGGGTGTGGTGGTGGTAGGGGCTGTGGTGGAGGGTGTGGTGGTGGTAGGGGCTGTGGTGGAGGATGTGGTGGTGGTAGGGGTTGTGGTGGAGGGTGTGGTGGTGGTAGGGGCTGTAGTGGAGGGTGTGGTGGTGATAGGGGTTGTGGTGGAGGGTGTGGTGGTGGAAGGGGCTGTGTTGGAGGGTGTGGTGGTGGTAGGGGCTGTGGTGGAGGGTGTGGTGGTGGTAGCGGCTGTGGTGGATGATGTAGTGGTGGTAGGGGCTGTGTTGGAGGTTGTGGTGGTGGTAGGGGCTGTGGTGGAGGATGTGGTGGTGGAAGGGGCTGTGGTGGAGGGTGTGGTGGTGGTAGGAACAGTGGTGGAGTGTGTGGTGGTGGTAAGAGCAGTGGTTGAGAGTGTGATGGTGAAAAGTGTAGTGGTGGTAGGTGTGTGGTGGTGGTAGGGGCAGTGGCGGAGGGTGTGGTGGTGGTACGGCCTGTATTGGAGGGTGGAGTGGTGGTAGGGGTTGTAGTGGATGGTATAGTGCTGGTAGGGGCTGTGGTGGAGGGTATAGTGGTGGTAGGCGCTGTGGTGGAGAGTGTGATGATGGTAGGGGCTGTGGTGCAGGGTGTGGTGGTGGTAGGGGCTGTGGTGGAGGGTGTGGTGGTGGTAGGGGCTGTGGTGGAGGGTGTAGTTAGTGGTAGGAACAGTGGTGGAGAGTGTGGTGGTGGTAGGGGCTGTGGTGGAGGGTGTGGTGGTGGTAGCGGCTGTGGTGGATGATGTAGTGGTGGTAGGGGCTGTGTTGGAGGGTGTGGTAGTGGTAGGGGCTGTGTTGGAGGGTGTGGTGGTGGTAGGGGCTGTGGTGGAGGGTGTGGTGGTGGTAGGGGCTGTGGTGGAGGGTGTGGTGGCGGTAGGGGCTGTGGTGGAGGGTGTGGTGGTGGTGGAAGGGGCTATGGTGGAGGGTGTGGTGGTGGTAGGGGCTGTGGTGGAGGGTGTGGTGGTGGTGGAAGGGACTGTGGTGGAGGGTGTGGTGGTGGTAGGGGCTCTGTTGGAGGGTGTGGTGGTGGTAGGGGCTGTGGTGGAGGATGTGGTGGTGGCAGGGGCTGTGTTGGAGTGTGGTGGTGGTAGGGGCTGTGATGGAGGGTGTGGTGGTGGTAGGGGCTGTGATGGAGGGTGTGGTGGTGGTAGGGGCTGTGATGGAGGGTGTGGTGGTGGTAGGGGCTGTGGTGGAGGGTGTAGTTAGTGGTAGGAACAGTGGTGGAGAGTGTGGTAGTGGTAGGGTCTGTGGTGGAGGGTGTGGTGGTGGTAGCGGCTGTGGTGGATGATGTAGTGGTGGTAGGGGCTGTGTTGGAGGGTGTGGTAGTGGTAGGGGCTGTGTTGGAGGGTGTGGTGGAGGTAGGGGTAGTGGTGGAGGGTGTGATGGTGGTAGGAACAGTGGTGGAGTGTGTGGTGGTGGTAAGAGCAGTGGTTGAGAGTGTGATGGTGAAAAGTGTAGTGGTGGTAGGGGTGTGGTGGTGGTAGGGGCAGTGGCGGAGGGTGTGGTGGTGGTACGGCCTGTGTTGGGGGGTGGGGTGGTGGTAGGGGTTGTAGTGGATGGTATAGTGCTGGTAGGGGCTGTGGTGGAGGGTATAGTGGTGGTAGGCGCTGTGGTGGAGAGTGTGATGATGGTAGGGGCTGTGGTGCAGGGTGTGGTGGTGGTAGGGGCTGTGGTGGAGGGTGTGGTGGTGGTAGGGGCTGTGGTGGAGGGTGTAGTTAGTGGTAGGAACAGTGGTGGAGAGTGTGGTGGTGGTAGGGGCTGTGGTGGAGGGTTCGGTGGTGGTAGCGGCTGTGGTGGATGATGTAGTGGTGGTAGAGACTGTGTTGGAGGGTGTGGTAGTGGTAGGGGCTGTGTTGGAGGATGTGGTAGGGGCTGTGTTGGAGGGTGTGGTGGTGGTAGGGGCTGTGGTGGAGGGTGTGGTGGTGGTAGGGCTGTGCTGGAGCGTGTGGTGGTGGTAGGGGCAGTGGTGGAGGATGTGGTGGTGGTAGGGGTTGTGGTGGAGGGTGGGGTGGTGGTAGGGGCTGTGGTGGAGGGTGTGGTGGTGGAAGGGGCTGTGTTGGAGGGTGTGGTGGTGGTAGGGGTTGTGTTGGAGTGTGGTGGTGGTAGGGGCTGTGTTGGAGGTTGTGGTAGTGGTAGGGGCTGTGTTGGAGGGTGTGGTGGTGGTAGGGGTAGTGGTGGAGGGTGTGGTGGTGGTAGGAACAGTGGTGGAGTGTATGGTGGTGGTAAGAGCAGTGGTTGAGAGTGTGATGGTGAAAAGTGTAGTGGTGGTAGGTGTGTGGTGGTGGTAGGGGCAGTGGCGGAGGGTGTGGTGGTGGTAGGGGCTGTGGTGGAGGGTGTGGTGGTGGTGGAAGGGGCTGTGGTGGAGGGTGTGGTGGTGGTAGGGGCTGCGGTGGAGGCTGTGGTGGTGGTGGAAGGGGCTGTGTTGGAGGGTGTGGTGGTGGTAGGGGCTGTGTTGGAGGGTGTGGTGGTGGTGGGGGCTGTGGTGGAGTGTGGTGGTGGTAGGGGTTGTGGTGGAGGGTGTGGTGGTGGTAGGGGCTGTGGTGGAGGGTGTGGTGGTGGTAGGGGCTGTGGTGGAGGGTGTGGTGGTGGTAGGGGCTGTGGTGGAGGATGTGGTGGTGGCAGGGGCTGTGTTGGAGTGTGGTGGTGGTAGCGGCTTTGGGGGAGGGTGTGGTGGTGGTGGAAGGGGCTGTGGTGGAGGGTGTGGTGGTGGTAGGGGCTGTGGTGGAGTGTGGTGGTGGTAGGGGCTGTGGTCGAGGCTGTGCTGGTGGTGGAAGGGGCTGTGGTGGAGGGTGTGGTGGTGGTAGGGGCTGTGGTGGAGTGTGGTGGTGGTGGAAGGGGCTGTGGTGGAGGGTTTGGTGGTGGTAGGAGCTCTGGTTGAGAGTGTGGTGGTGGTAGGGGCTGTGGTGGAGAGTGTGGTGGTGGCAGGGGCTGTGGTGGAGGGTGTGGTGGTGGCAGGGGCTGTGGTGGAGGGTGTGGTGGTGGGTGGGGCTGTGGTGGAGGGTGTGGTGGTGGTAGAGGCTGTGGTGGAGAGTGTGGTGGTGGTAGGGGCTGTGGTGGAGTGTGGTGGTGGTGGTAGGGGATGTGGTGGAAGGTGTGGTGGTGGAAGGGGCTGTGGTGGAGGGTGTGGTGGTGGTAGGTGCTGTGGTGGAGGCTGTGGTGGTGGTGGAAGGGGCTGTGGTGGAAGGTGTGGTGGTGGTAGGGGCTGTGGTGGAGTGTGGTGGTGGTAGGGGCTGTGGTGGAGGTTTGGGTGGTGGAAGGGGCTGTGGTGGAGGGTGTGGTGGTGGTAGGGGCTGTGGTGGAGGGTGTGGTGGTGGAAGGGGCTGTGGTGGAGGGTGTGGTGGTGGTAGGGGCTGTGGTGGAGGGTGTGGTGGTGGCAGGGGCTGTGGTGGAGGGTGTGGTGGTGGAAGGGGCTGTGGTGGAGGGTGTGATGTTACGGGCTGTGGTGGAGGGTGTGGTGGTGGAAGGGGCTGTGGTGGAGGGTGTGGTGGTGGTAGGGGCTGTGGTGGAGGGTGTGGTGGTGGAAGGGGCTGTGTTGGAGGGTGTGATGGTGGTAGGGGCTTTGGTGGAGGGTGTGGTGGTGGTAGGGGCTGTGTTGGAGGGTGTGGTGGTGGTGGGGGCTGTGGTGGAGTGTGGTGGTGGTAGGGGTTGTGGTGGAGGGTGTGGTGGTGGTAGGGGCTGTGGTGGAGGGTGTGGTGGTGGTAGGGGCTGTGGTGGAGGGTGTGGTGGTGGTAGGGGCTGTGGTGGAGGGTGTGGTGGTGGTAGGGGCTGTGGTGGAGGATGTGGTGGTGGCAGGGGCTGTGTTGGAGTGTGGTGGTGGTAGGGGCTTTGGTGGAGGGTGTGGTGGTGGTGGAAGGGGCTGTGGTGGAGGGTGTGGTGGTGGTAGGGGCTGTGGTGGAGTGTGGTGGTGGTAGGGGCTGTGGTCGAGGCTGTGCTGGTGGTGGAAGGGGCTGTGGTGGAGGGTGTGGTGGTGGTAGGGGCTGTGGTGGAGTGTGGTGGTGGTGGAAGGGGCTGTGGTGGAGGGTTTGGTGGTGGTAGGAGCTCTGGTTGAGAGTGTGGTGGTGGTAGGGGCTGTGGTGGAGAGTGTGGTGGTGGCAGGGGCTGTGGTGGAGGGTGTGGTGGTGGGTGGGGCTGTGGTGGAGTGTGGTGGTGGTAGGGGCTGTGGTGGAGGGTGTGGTGGTGGTAGGGGCTGTGGTGGAGAGTGTGGTGGTGGTAGGGGCTGTGGTGGAGTGTGGTGGTGGTGGTAGGGGATGTGGTGGAAGGTGTGGTGGTGGAAGGGGCTGTGGTGGAGGGTGTGGTGGTGGTAGGTGCTGTGGTGGAGGCTGTGGTGGTGGTGGAAGGGGCTGTGGTGGAAGGTGTGGTGGTGGTAGGGGCTGTGGTGGAGGTTTGGGTGGTGGAAGGGGCTGTGGTGGAGGGTGTGGTGGTGGTAGGGGCTGTGGTGGAGGGTGTGGTGGTGGAAGGGGCTGTGGTGGAGGGTGTGGTGGTGGTAGGGGCTGTGGTGGAGGGTGTGGTGGTGGCAGGGGCTGTGGTGGAGGGTGTGGTGGTGGAAGGGGCTGTGGTGGAGGGTGTGATGTTACGGGCTGTGGTGGAGGGTGTGGTGGTGGAAGGGGCTGTGGTGGAGGGTGTGGTGGTGGTAGGGGCTGTGGTGGAGGGTGTGGTGGTGGAAGGGGCTGTGTTGGAGGGTGTGATGGTGGTAGGGGCTGTGGTGGAGGGTGTGGTGGTGGTAGGGGCTGTGGTGGAGGGTGTGGTGGTGGAAGGGGCTGTGTTGGAGGGTGTGATGGTGGTAGGGGCTGTGGTGGAGGGTGTGGTGGTAGAGGGGGCTGTGGTGGATAGTGTGGTGGTGGTGGAAGGGGCTGTGGTGGAGGGTGTGGTGGTGGAAGGGGCTGTGGTGGAGGGTGTGGTGGTGGTGGAAGGGGCTGTGGTGGAGGGTGTGGTGGTGGAAGGGGCTGTGGTGGAGGGTGTGGTGGTGGTAGGGGCTGTGGTGGAGGGTGTGGTGGTGGAAGGGGCTGTGTTGGAGGGTGTGATGGTGGTAGGGGCTTTGGTGGAGGGTGTGGTGGTGGTAGGGGCTGTGGTGGAGGGTGTGGTGGTGGAAGGGGCTGTGTTGGAGGGTGTGATGGTGGTAGGGGCTGTGGTGGAGGGTGTGGTGGTGGCAGGGGCTGTGGTGGAGGGTGTGGTTGTGGCAGGGGCTGTGGTGGAGGGTGTGGTGGTGGAAGGGGCTGTGGTGGAGGGTGTGGTGGTGGTAGGCGCTGTGGTGGAGGGTGTGGTGGTGGTAGGGGCTGCGGTGGAGGGTGTGGTGGTGGGAGGGGCTGTGGTGGAGGGTGTGGTGGTGAAAGGGGCTGTGTTGGAGGGTGTGGTAGGGGCTGTGTTGGAGGGTGTGGTGGTGGTAGGGTCAGTGGCGGAGGGTGTGGTGGTGGTACGGCCTGTGTTGGAGGGTGGGGTGGGGGTAGGGGTTGTAGTGGATGGTATAGTGCTGGTAGGGGCTGTGGTGGAGGGTATAGTGGTGGTAGGCGCTGTGGTGGAGAGTGTGATGATGGTAGGGGCTGTGGTGCAGGGTGTGGTGGTGGTAGGGGCTGTGGTGAAAGTTATGGTGGTGGAAGGGGCTGTGATGGAGGGTGTCGTGGTGGTAGGGGCTGTGGTGGAGGGTGTAGTTAGTGGTAGGAACAGTGGTGGAGAGTGTGGTAGTGGTAGGGGCTGTGGTGGAGGGTGTGGTGGTGGTAGGAGCTGTGTTGGAGTGTGGTGGTGGTAGGGGCTGTGTTGGAGGGTGTGGTAGTGGTAGGGGCTGTGTTGGAGGGTGTGGTGGTGGTAGGGGTAGTGGTGGAGGGTGTGGTGGTGGTAGGAACAGTGGTGGAGTGTGTGGTGGTGGTAAGAGCAGTGGTTGAGAGTGTGATGGTGAAAAGTGTAGTGGTGGTAGGTGTGTGGTGGTGGTAGGGGCAGTGGCGGAGGGTGTGGTGGTGGTACGGCCTGTTGGAGGGTGGGGTGGTGGTAGGGGTTGTAGTGGATGGTATAGTGCTGGTAGGGGCTGTGGTGGAGGGTATAGTGGTGGTAGGCGCTGTGGTGGAGAGTGTGATGATGGTAGGGGCTGTGGTGCAGGGTGTGGTGGTGGTAGGGGCTGTGGTGGAGGGTGTGGTGGTGGTAGGGGCTGTGGTGGAGGATGTGGTGGTGGTAGGGGCTGTGGTGGAGGGTGTGGTGGTGGTAGGGGCTGTAGTGGAGGGTGTGGTGGTGGTAGGGGTTGTGGTGGAGGGTGTGGTGGTGGAAGGGGCTGTGTTGGAGGGTGTGGTGGTGGTAGGGGCTGTGGTGGAGGGTGTGGTGGTGGTAGCGGCTGTGGTGGATGATGTAGTGGTGGTAGGGGCTGTGTTGGAGGTTGTGGTGGTGGTAGGGGCTGTGGTGGAGGATGTTTTGGTGGAAGGGGCTGTGGTGGAGGGTGTGGTGGTGGTAGGAACAGTGGTGGAGTGTGTGGTGGTGGTAAGAGCAGTGGTTGAGAGTGTGATGGTGAAAAGTGTAGTGGTGGTAGGTGTGTGGTGGTGGTAGGGGCAGTGGCGGAGGGTGTGGTGGTGGTACGGCCTGTATTGGAGGGTGGGGTGGTGGTAGGGGTTGTAGTGGATGGTATAGTGCTGGTAGGGGCTGTGGTGGAGGGTATAGTGGTGGTAGGCGCTGTGGTGGAGAGTGTGATGATGGTAGGGGCTGTGGTGGAGGGTGTGGTGGTGGTAGGGGCTGTGGTGGAGGGTGTGGTGGTGGTAGCGGCTGTGGTGGATGATGTAGTGGTGGTAGGGGCTGTGTTGGAGGGTGTGGTAGTGGTAGGGGCTGTGTTGGAGGGTGTGGTGGTGGTAGGGGCTGTGGTGGCAGGTGTAGTTAGTGGTAGGAACAGTGGTGGAGAGTGTGGTGGTGGTAGGGGCTGTGGTGGAGGGTGTGGTGGTGGTAGCGGCTGTGGTGGATGATGTAGTGGTGGTAGGGGCTGTGTTGGAGGGTGTGGTAGTGGTAGGGGCTGTGTTGGAGGGTGTGGTGGTGGTAGGGGCTGTGGTGGAGGGTGTGGTGGTGGTAGGGGCTGTGGTGGAGGGTGTGGTGGTGGTAGGGGCGGTGGTGGAGGGTGTGGTGGTGGTACGGCCTGTATTGGAGGGTGGGGTGGTGGTAGGGGTTGTAGTGGATGGTATAGTGCTGGTAGGGGCTGTGGTGGAGGGTATAGTGGTGGTAGGTGCTGTGGTGGAGAGTGTGATGATGGTAGGGGCTGTGGTGCAGGGTGTGGTGGTGGTAGGGGCTGTGGTGGAGGGTGTGGTGGTGGTAGGGGCTGTGGTGGAGGGTGTAGTTAGTGGTAGGAACAGTGGTGGAGAGTGTGGTGGTGGTAGGGGCTGTGGTGGAGGGTGTGGTGGTGGTAGCGGCTCTGGTGGATGATGTAGTGGTGGTAGGGGCTGTGTTGGAGGGTGTGGTAGTGGTAGGGACTGTGTTGGAGGGTGTGGTGGTGGTAGGGGCTGTGGTGGAGGGTGTGGTGGTGGTAGGGGCTGTGGTGGAGGGTGTGGTGGTGGTAGGGGTTGTGGTGGAGGGTGTGGTGGTGGTAGGGGCTGTGCTGGAGCGTGTGGTGGTGGTAGGGGCTTTGGTGGAGGGTGTGGTGGTGGTAGGGGTTGTGGTGGAGGGTGTGGTGGTGGTAGGGGCTGTGGTGGAGGGTGTGGTGGTGGTAGGGGCGGTGGTGGAGGGTGCGATGATGGTAGGGGCTGTGTTGGAGTGTGGTGGTGGTGGAAGGGGCTGTGTTGGAGGGTGTGGTGGTGGTAGGGGCTGTGGTGGAGGGTGTGGTGGTGGTAGGGGCTGTGTGGGAGTGTGGTGGTGGTAGGGGCTGTGGTGGAGGGTGTGGTGGTGGTAGGGGCTGTGTTGGAGGGTGTTGTGGTGGTAGGGGCTGTGTTGGAATGTGGTGGTGGTAGGGGCTGTGTTGGAGTGTGGTGGTGGTAGGGGCTGTGTTGGAGGGTGTGGTGGTGGAAGGGGCTGTGGTGGAGGGTGTGGTGGTGGTAGGGGCTGTGGTGGAGGGTGTGGTGGTGGAAGGGGCTGTGGTGGAGGGTGTTGTGGTGGAAGGGGCTGTGTTGGAGTGTGGTGGTGGTAGGGGCTATCTTGGAGGGTGTGGTGGTGGGATGGGCTGTGGTGGAGGGTGTGGTGATGGTAGGGGCTGTGGTGGAGGGTGTGGTGGCGGTAGGGGCTGTGGTGGAGGGTGTGGTGGTGGTGGAAGGGGCTATGGTGGAGGGTGTGGTGGTGGTAGGGGCTGTGGTGGAGGGTGTGGTGGTGGTACGGCCTGTGTTGGAGGGTGGGGTGGGGGTAGGGGTTGTAGTGGATGGTATAGTGCTGGTAGGGGCTGTGGTGGAGGGTATAGTGGTGGTAGGCGCTGTGGTGGAGAGTGTGATGATGGTAGGGGCTGTGGTGCAGGGTGTGGTGGTGGTAGGGGCTGTGGTGAAAGTTATGGTGGTGGAAGGGGCTGTGATGGAGGGTGTGGTGGTGGTAGGGGCTGTGGTGGAGGGTGTAGTTAGTGGTAGGAACAGTGGTGGAGAGTGTGGTAGTGGTAGGGGCTGTGGTGGAGGGTGTGGTGGTGGTAGGAGCTGTGTTGGAGTGTGGTGGTGGTAGGGGCTGTGTTGGAGGGTGTGGTAGTGGTAGGGGCTGTGTTGGAGGGTGTGGTGGTGGTAGGGGTAGTGGTGGAGGGTGTGGTGGTGGTAGGAACAGTGGTGGAGTGTGTGGTGGTGGTAAGAGCAGTGGTTGAGAGTGTGATGGTGAAAAGTGTAGTGGTGGTAGGTGTGTGGTGGTGGTAGGGGCAGTGGCGGAGGGTGTGGTGGTGGTACGGCCTGTGTTGGAGGGTGGGGTGGTGGTAGGGGATGTAGTGGATGGTATAGTGCTGGTAGGGGCTGTGGTGGAGGGTATAGTGGTGGTAGGCGCTGTGGTGGAGATTGTGATGATGGTAGGGGCTGTGGTGCAGGGTGTGGTGGTGGTAGGGGCTGTGGTGGAGGGTGTGGTGGTGGTAGGGGCTGTGGTGGAGGATGTGGTGGTGGTAGGGGTTGTGGTGGAGGGTGTGGTGGTGGTAGGGGCTGTGGTGGAGGGTGTGGTGGTGGTAGGGGTTGTGGTGGAGGGTGTGGTGGTGGAAGGGGCTGTGTTGGAGAGTGTGGTGGTGGTAGGGGCTGTGGTGGAGGGTGTGGTGGTGGTAGCGGCTGTGGTGGATGATGTAGTGGTGGTAGGGGCTGTGTTGGAGGTTGTGGTGGTGGTAGGGGCTGTGGTGGAGGATGTGGTGGTGGTAGGGGCTGTGGTGGAGGGTGTGGTGGTGGTAGGAACAGTGGTGGAGTGTGTGGTGGTGGTAAGAGCAGTGGTTGAGAGTGTGATGGTGAAAAGTGTAGTGGTGGTAGGTGTGTGGTGGTGGTAGGGGCAGTGGCGGAGGGTGTGGTGGTGGTACGGCCTGTATTGGAGGGTGGGGTGGTGGTAGGGGTTGTAGTGGATGGTATAGTGCTGGTAGGGGCTGTGGTGGAGGGTATAGTGGTGGTAGGCGCTGTGGTGGAGAGTGTGATGATGGTAGGGGCTGTGGTGGAGGGTGTGGTGGTGGTAGGGGCTGTGGTGGAGGGTGTGGTGGTGGTAGCGGCTGTGGTGGATGATGTAGTGGTGGTAGGGGCTGTGTTGGAGGGTGTGGTAGTGGTAGGGGCTGTGTTGGAGGGTGTGGTGGTGGTAGGGGCTGTGGTGGAGGGTGTGCTGGTGGTAGGGGCTGTGGTGGAGGGTGTGGTGGTGGTAGGGGTTGTGGTGGAGGGTGTGGTGGTGGTAGGGGCTGTGCTGGAGCCTGTGGTGGTGGTAGGGGCTTTGGTGGAGGGTGTGGTGGTGGTAGGGGCTTTGGTGGAGGGTGTGGTGGTGGTACGGGCGGTGGTGGAGGGTGGGGTGGTGGTAGGGGTTGTAGTGGATGGCATAGTGCTGGTAGGGGCTGTGGTGGACGGTATAGTGGTGGTAGGTGCTGTGGTGGAGAGTGTGATGATGGTAGGGGCTGTGGTGCAGGGTGTGGTGGTGGTAGGGGCTGTGGTGGAGGGTGTGGTGGTGGTAGGGGCTGTGGTGGAGGGAGTAGTTAGTGGTAGGAACAGTGGTGGAGAGTGTGGTGGTGGTAGGGGCTGTGGTGGAGGGTGTGGTGGTGGTAGCGGCTCTGGTGGATGATGTAGTGGTGGTAGGGGCTGTGTTGGAGGGTGTGGTAGTGGTAGGGGCTGTATTGAAGGGTGTGGTGGTGGTAGGGGCTGTGGTGGAGGGTGTGGTGGTGGTAGGGGCTGTGGTGGAGGGTGTGGTGGTGGTAGGGGTTGTGGTGGAGGGTGTGGTGGTGGTAGGGGCTGTGCTGGAGCGTGTGGTGGTGGTAGGGGCTGTGTTGGAGCGTGTGGTGGTGGTAGGGGTTGTGGTGGAGGGTGTGGTGGTGGTAGGGGCTGTGGTGGAGGGTGTGGTGGTGGTAGGGGCGGTGGTGGAGGGTGCGATGATGGTAGGGGCTGTGTTGGAGTGTGGGTGGTGGTGGAAGGGGCTGTGTTGGAGGGTGTGGTGGTGGTAGGGGCTGTGGTGGAGGGTGTGGTGGTGGTAGGGGCTGTGGTGGAGGGTGTGGTGGTGGTAGGGGCTGTGGTGGAGGGTGTGGTGGTGGTAGGGGCTGTGTTGGAGTGTGGTGCTGGTAGGGGCTGTGGTGGAGGGTGTGGTGGTGGTAGGGGCTGTGTTGGAGGGTGTTGTGGTGGTAGGGGCTGTGTTGGAATGTGGTGGTGGTAGGGGCTGTGTTGGAGTGTGGTGGTGGAAGGGGCTGTGGTGGAGGGTGTGGTGGTGGAAGGGGCTGTGGTGGAGGGTGTGGTGGTGGTAGGGGCTGTGGTGGAGGGTGTGGTGGTGGAAGGGGCTGTGGTGGAGGGTGTGGTGGTGGTAGGGGCTGTGGTGGAGGGTGTGGTGGTGGTAGGGGCTGTGGTGGAGGGTGTGGTGGTGGAAGGGGCTGTGGTGGAGGGTGTGGTGGTGGAAGGGGCTGTGTTGGAGTGTGGTGGTGGTAGGGGCTATCTTGGAGGGTGTGGTGGTGGGATGGGCTGTGGTGGAGGGTGTGGTGGTGGTAGGGGCTGTGGTGGAGGGTGTGGTGGTGGTGGAAGGGGCTATGGTGGAGGGTGTGGTGGTGGTAGGGGCTGTGGTGGAGGGTGTGGTGGTGGTGGAAGGGACTGTGGTGGAGGGTGTGGTGGTGGTAGGGGCTCTGTTGGAGGGTGTGGTGGTGGTAGGGGCTGTGGTGGAGGATGTGGTGGTGGCAGGGGCTGTGTTGGAGGGTGTGGTGGTGGTAGGGGCTGTGATGGAGGGTGTGGTGGTGGTAGGGGCTGTGATGGAGGGTGTGGTGGTGGTAGGGGCTGTGATGGAGAGTGTGGTGCTGTGGTGGAGGGTGTAGTTAGAGAAGGAACAGGGTGGAGAGTGTGGTATGTAAGGTCTGTGTGGAGGGTGTGGTGGGAGTACGCTGTGGTGGATGATGGAGTGGTGTAGGGCAGTGTGAGGGTGTGGTAGTGTAGGGGCAGGTGAGGTGTGGTGAGGTAGGGAATGGGGAGGGTGTGGTGGTGGAGGAACAGTGGTGAGTGTGTGGTGTGTAAGAGCAGTGGTTGAGAGTGTGATGTGAAAAGTGTAGTGGGTAGGTGTGGTGGTGGTAGGGGCATGGCGGGGTGAGGTGTGGTACGCCCTGTTTGGGGGGTGGGTGGTGGTAGGTTGAGTGGATGTATAGTGCTGGGAGGGGCTGTGTGGAGGTATTAGTGGTGGTAGGCGCTGTGGTGGAGAGTGTGATGATGGTAGGGGCTGTGGTGCAGGGTGTGGTGGTGGTAGGGGCTGTGGTGGAGGGTGTGGTGGTGGTAGGGGCTGTGGTGGAGGGTGTAGTTAGTGGTAGGAACAGTGGTGGAGAGTGTGGTGGTGGTAGGGGCTGTGGTGGAGGGTTCGGTGGTGGTAGCGGCTGTGGTGGATGATGTAGTGGTGGTAGAGACTGTGTTGGAGGGTGTGGTAGTGGTAGGGGCTGTGTTGGAGGGTGTGGTAGGGGCTGTGTTGGAGGGTGTGGTGGTGGTAGGGGCTGTGGTGGAGGGTGTGGTGGTGGTAGGGGCTGTGGTGGAGGGTGTGCTGGTGGTAGGGGCTGTGGTGGAGGGTAGTGGTGGTGGTAGGGGTTGTGGTGGAGGGTGTGGTGGTGGTAGGGGCTGTGCTGGAGCGTGTGGTGGTGGTAGGGGCTTTGGTGGAGGGTGTGGTGGTGGTAGGGGCTTTGGTGGAGGGTGTGGTGGTGGTACGGGCTGTGTTGGAGGGTGGGGTGGTGGTAGGGGTTGTAGTGGATGGCATAGTGCTGGTAGGGGCTGTAGTGGAGGGTATAGTGGTGGTAGGTGCTGTGGTGGAGAGTGTGATGATGGTAGGGGCTGTGGTGCAGGGTGTGGTGGTGGTAGGGGCTGTGGTGGAGGGTGTGGTGGTGGTAGGGGCTGTGATGGAGGGAGTAGTTAGTGGTAGGAACAGTGGTGGAGAGTGTGGTGGTGGTAGGGGCTGTGGTGGAGGGTGTGGTGGTGGTAGGGGCTGTGGTGGAGGGTGTGGTGGTGGTAGGGGCTGTGGTGGAGGGTGTGGTGGTGGTAGGGGTTGTGGTGGAGGGTGTGGTGGTGGTAGGGGCTGTGCTGGAGCGTGTGGTGGTGGTAGGGGCTGTGCTGGAGCGTGTGGTGGTGGTAGGGGTTGTGGTGGAGGGTGTGGTGGTGGTAGGGGCTGTGGTGGAGGGTGTGGTGGTGGTAGGGGCGGTGGTGGAGGGTGGGATGATGGTAGGGGCTGTGTTGGAGTGTGGTGGTGGTGGAAGGGGCTGTGTTGGAGGGTGTGGTGGTGGTAGGGGCTGTGGTGGAGGGTGTGGTGGAGGGTGTGGTGGTGGTAGGGCCTGTGTTGATGTGGTGGTGGTAGGGGCTGTGGTGAGGTGGTGGTGTGGTAGGGCTGTGTTGAAGGTGTTGTGGTGGTAGGCTGAGATGGAATGTGTGGGGTAGGGCGTGTTGGAGTGTGGGGTGGAAGGGCCCGTGTTGAGGGTGTGGTGGAAGGGCCGGGTGGAGTGTGGTGGTGTAGGGCCGGGGTGGAGGGTGTGGTGGGGTAGGGGCAGAGTGGAGGGTGGTGAGGAAGGGGCTGTGGTGGAGGGTGTGGTGGTGAAGGGCAGTGTTGGAGTCTGGGTGGTAGGCTATCTTGGAGTGATGGGTGGAATGGGCTTGGTGGAGGGTGGGTGGTGGTAGGGAGTGTGGAGGGAGTGTGGCGGAAGGGGCTGTGAGGTGGTGTGGTGGAATGGCTATGGTGGAGGTTTGGTGGTGAAGGGGCTGTGGAGGAGGTGTGGTGGTGGTAAGGGACTGTGGTGGAGGGTGTGGTGGTGGTAGGGGCTCTGTTGGAGGGTGTGGTGGTGGTAGGGGCTGTGGTGGAGGATGTGGTGGTGGCAGGGGCTGTGTTGGAGGGTGTGGTGGTGGTAGGGGCTGTGATGGAGGGTGTGGTGGTGGTAGGGGCTGTGATGGAGGGTGTGGTGGTGGTAGGGGCTGTGGTGGAGGGTGTAGTTAGTGGTAGGAACAGGGGTGGAGAGTGTGGTAGTGGTAGGGTCTGTGGTGGAGGGTGTGGTGGTGGTAGCGGCTGTGGTGGATGATGTAGTGGTGGTAGGGGCTGTGTTGGAGGGTGTGGTAGTGGTAGGGGCTGTGTTGGAGGGTGTGGTGGAGGTAGGGGTAGTGGTGGAGGGTGTGGTGGTGGTAGGAACAGTGGTGGAGTGTGTGGTGGTGGTAAGAGCAGTGGTTGAGAGTGTGATGGTGAAAAGTGTAGTGGTGGTAGGGGTGTGGTGGTGGTAGGGGCAGTGGCGGAGGGTGTGGTGGTGGTACGGCCTGTGTTGGGGGTGGGGTGGTGGTAGGGGTTGTAGTGGATGGTATAGTGCTGGTAGGGGCTGTGGTGGAGGGTATAGTGGTGGTAGGCGCTGTGGTGGAGAGTGTGATGATGGTAGGGGCTGTGGTGCAGGGTGTGGTGGTGGTAGGGGCTGTGGTGGAGGGTGTGGTGGTGGTAGGGGCTGTGGTGGAGGGTGTGGTTAGTGGTAGGAACAGTGGTGGGTGTGGTGGTGGTAGGGGCTGTGGTGGAGGGTTCGGTGGTGGTAGCGGCTGTGGTGGATGATGTAGTGGTGGTAGAGACTGTGTTGGAGGGTGTGGTAGTGGTAGGGGCTGTGTTGGAGGGTGTGGTAGGGGCTGTGTTGGAGGGTGTGGTGGTGGTAGGGGCTGTGGTGGAGGGTGTGGTGGTGGTAGGGGCTGTGCTGGAGCGTGTGGTGGTGGTAGGGGCAGTGGTGGAGGATGTGGTGGTGGTAGGGGTTGTGGTGGAGGGTGGGGTGGTGGTAGGGGCTGTGGTGGAGGGTGTGGTGGTGGTAGGGGCTGTGGTGGAGGGTGTGGTGGTGGTGGAAGGGGCTGTGGTGGAGGGTGTGGTGGTGGTAGGGGCTGTGGTGGAGGGTGTGGTGGTGGTAGGCGCTGTGGTGGAGAGTGTGATGATGGTAGGGGCTGTGGTGCAGGGTGTGGTGGTGGTAGGGGCTGTGGTGAAAGTTATGGTGGTGGAAGGGGCTGTGATGGAGGGTGTCGTGGTGGTAGGGGCTGTGGTGGAGGGTGTAGTTAGTGGTAGGAACAGTGGTGGAGAGTGTGGTAGTGGTAGGGGCTGTGGTGGAGGGTGTGGTGGTGGTAGGAGCTGTGTTGGAGTGTGGTGGTGGTAGGGGCTGTGTTGGAGGGTGTGGTAGTGGTAGGGGCTGTGTTGGAGGGTGTGGTGGTGGTAGGGGTAGTGGTGGAGGGTGTGGTGGTGGTAGGAACAGTGGTGGAGTGTGTGGTGGTGGTAAGAGCAGTGGTTGAGAGTGTGATGGTGAAAAGTGTAGTGGTGGTAGGTGTGTGGTGGTGGTAGGGGCAGTGGCGGAGGGTGTGGTGGTGGTACGGCCTGTGTTGGAGGGTGGGGTGGTGGTAGGGGTTGTAGTGGATGGTATAGTGCTGGTAGGGGCTGTGGTGGAGGGTATAGTGGTGGTAGGCGCTGTGGTGGAGAGTGTGATGATGGTAGGGGCTGTGGTGCAGGGTGTGGTGGTGGTAGGGGCTGTGGTGGAGGGTGTGGTGGTGGTAGGGGCTGTGGTGGAGGGTGTGGTGGTGGTAGGGGCTGTGTTGGAGTGTGGTGGTGGTAGGGGCTGTGGTGGAGGGTGTGGTGGTGGTAGGGGCTGTGTTGGAGGGTGTTGTGGTGGTAGGGGCTGTGTTGGAATGTGGTGGTGGTAGGGGCTGTGTTGGAGTGTGGTGGTGGTAGGGGCTGTGTTGGAGGGTGTGGTGGTGGTAGGGGCTGTGGTGGAGGGTGTGGTGGTGGTAGGGGCTGTGGTGGAGGGTGTGGGTGTGGGTGTGGGTGTAGGGGCTATCTTGGAGGGTGTGTGGTGGGATGGGCTGTGTGAGGGTGTGGTGGTGGTAGGGGATGTGGGAGGGTTGTGGCGTAGGGCATGTGTGGAGGGGTGGTGGTGTGGAAGGGGCTATGGTCGAGGGTGGGTGTGGAGGGGCTGTGGTGAGGTGTGTGGTGTGTAAGGGACGTGGTGGAGGTGTGGTGAGGTAGGGCTCAGTTGGAGGTGTGGTGGTGGAGGGCAGTGGGGAGGATGTGTGGTGGCAGGGCTGTGTTGCGGGTGTGGTGGTGTAGGGCTGTGATGGAGGGTGTGGGGTGGTAGGGGCGGTGATGGAGGGTGTGGGGGGGTAGGCTGTGGTGGAGGTGTAGTTAGTGGTAGGAACAGGTGGTAGAGTGGTATGTAGGGGTCTGTGGAGGAGGGTGTGGTGGTGAACGGCTGTGGTGGATAAGTAGTGTGGTAAGGGGCTGTGTTGGAAGGTGTGTAGTGGTAGGGGCTGTGTTGGAGGGTGTGGTGGAGGTAGGGGTAGTGGTGGAAGGTGTGGTGGTGGTAGGAACAGTGGTGGAGTGTGTGGTGGTGGTAAGAGCAGTGGTTGAGAGTGTGATGGTGAAAAGTGTAGTGGTGGTAGGGGTGTGGTGGTGGTAGGGGCAGTGGCGGAGGGTGTGGTGGTGGTACGGCCTGTGTTGGGGGGTGGGGTGGTGGTAGGGGTTGTAGTGGATGGTATAGTGCTGGTAGGGGCTGTGGTGGAGGGTATAGTGGTGGTAGGCGCTGTGGTGGAGAGTGTGATGATGGTAGGGGCTGTGGTGGAGGGTGTGGTGGTGGTAGGGGCTGTGGTGGAGGGTGTGGTGGTGGTAGGGGCTGTGGTGGAGGGTGTAGTTAGTGGTAGGAACAGTGGTGGAGAGTGTGGTGGTGGTAGGGGCTGTGGTGGAGGGTTCGGTGGTGGTAGCGGCTGTGGTGGATGATGTAGTGGTGGTAGAGACTGTGTTGGAGGGTGTGGTAGTGGTAGGGGCTGTGTTGGAGGGTGTGGTAGGGGCTGTGTTGGAGGGTGTGGTGGTGGTAGGGGCTGTGGTGGAGGGTGTGGTGGTGGTAGGGGCTGTGCTGGAGCGTGTGGTGGTGGTAGGGGCAGTGGTGGAGGATGTGGTGGTGGTAGGGGTTGTGGTGGAGGGTGGGGTGGTGGTAGGGGCTGTGCTGGAGCGTGTGGTGGTGGTAGGGGCAGTGGTGGAGGATGTGGTGGTGGTAGGGGTTGTGGTGGAGGGTGTGGTGGTGGTAGGGGCTGTGGTGGAGGGTGTGGTGGCGGTAGGGGCTGTGGTGGAGGGTGTGGTGGTGGTGGAAGGGGCTATGGTGGAGGGTGTGGTGGTGGTAGGGGCTGTGGTGGAGGGTGTGGTGGTGGTAGGCGCTGTGGTGGAGAGTGTGATGATGGTAGGGGCTGTGGTGCAGGGTGTGGTGGTGGTAGGGGCTGTGGTGAAAGTTATGGTGGTGGAAGGGGCTGTGATGGAGGGTGTCGTGGTGGTAGGGGCTGTGGTGGAGGGTGTAGTTAGTGGTAGGAACAGTGGTGGAGAGTGTGGTAGTGGTAGGGGCTGTGGTGGAGGGTGTGGTGGTGGTAGGAGCTGTGTTGGAGTGTGGTGGTGGTAGGGGCTGTGTTGGAGGGTGTGGTAGTGGTAGGGGCTGTGTTGGAGGGTGTGGTGGTGGTAGGGGTAGTGGTGGAGGGTGTGGTGGTGGTAGGAACAGTGATGGAGTGTGTGGTGGTGGTAAGAGCAGTGGTTGAGAGTGTGATGGTGAAAAGTGTAGTGGTGGTAGGTGTGTGGTGGTGGTAGGGGCAGTGGCAGAGGGTGTGGTGGTGGTACGGCCTGTGTTGGAGGGTGGGGTGGTGGTAGGGGTTGTAGTGGATGGTATAGTGCTGGTAGGGGCTGTGGTGGAGGGTATAGTGGTGGTAGGCGCTGTGGTGGAGAGTGTGATGATGGTAGGGGCTGTGGTGCAGGGTGTGGTGGTGGTAGGGGCTGTGGTGGAGGGTGTGGTGGTGGTAGGGGCTGTGGTGGAGGGTGTGGTGGTGGTAGGGGTTGTGGTGGAGGGTGTGGTGGTGGTAGGGGCTGTGGTGGAGGGTGTGGTGGTGGTAGGGGTTGTGGTGGAGGGTGTGGTGGTGGAAGGGGCTGTGTTGGAGGGTGTGGTGGTGGTAGGGGCTGTGGTGGATGATGTAGTGGTGGTAGGGGCTGTGTTGGAGGTTGTGGTGGTGGTAGGGGCTGTGGTGGAGGATGTGTTGGTGGAAGGGGCTGTGGTGGAGGGTGTGGTGGTGGTAGGAACAGTGGTGGAGTGTGTGGTGGTGGTAAGAGCAGTGGTTGAGAGTGTGTTGGTGAAAAGTGTAGTGGTGGTAGGTGTGTGGTGGTGGTAGGGGCAGTGGCGGAGGGTGTGGTGGCGGTACGGCCTGTATTGGAGGGTGGGGTGGTGGTAGGGGTTGTAGTGGATGGTATAGTGCTGGTAGGGGCTGTGGTGGAGGGTATAGTGGTGGTAGGCGCTGTGGTGGAGAGTGTGATGATGGTAGGGGCTGTGGTGCAGGGTGTGGTGGTGGTAGGGGCTGTGGTGGAGGGTGTGGTGGTGGTAGCGGCTGTGGTGGATGATGTAGTGGTGGTAGGGGCTGTGTTGGAGCGTGTGGTAGTGGTAGGGGCTGTGTTGGAGGGTGTGGTGGTGGTAGGGGCTGTGGTGGAGGGTGTAGTTAGTGGTAGGAACAGTGGTGGAGAGTGTGGTGGTGGTAGGGGCTGTGGTGGAGGGTGTGGTGGTGGTAGCGCCTGTGGTGGATGATGTAGTGGTGGTAGGGGCTGTGTTGGAGGGTGTGGTAGTGGTAGGGGCTGTGTTGGAGGGTGTGGTGGTGGTAGGGGCTGTGGTGGAGGGTGTGGTGGTGGTAGGGGCTGTGGTGGAGGGTGTGGTGGTGTTAGGGGTTGTGGTGGAGGGTGTGGTGGTGGTAGGGGCTGTGCTGGAGCGTGTGGTGGTGGTAGGGGCTTTGGTGGAGGGTGTGGTGGTGGTAGGGGTTGTGGTGGAGGGTGTGGTGGTGGTAGGGGCTGTGGTGGAGGGTGTGGTGGTGGTAGGGGCGGTGGTGGAGGGTGTGGTGGTGGTACGGCCTGTATTGGAGGGTGGGGTGGTGGTAGGGGTTTTAGTGGATGGCATAGTGCTGGTAGGGGCTGTGGTGGAGGGTATAGTGGTGGTAGGTGCTGTGGTTGAGAGTGTGATGATGGTAGGGGCTGTGGTGCAGGGTGTGGTGGTGGTAGGGGCTGTGGTGGAGGGTGTGGTGGTGGTAGGGGCTGTGGTGCAGGGTGTGGTGGTGATAGGGGCTGTGGTGAAAGTTATGGTGGTGGAAGGGGCTGTGATGGAGGGTGTCGTGGTGGTAAGGGCTGTGGTGGAGGGTGTAGTTAGTGGTAGGAACAGTGGTGGAGAGTGTGGTAGTGGTAGGGGCTGTGGTGGAGGGTGTGGTGGTGGTAGGAGCTGTGTTGGAGTGTGGTGGTGGTAGGGGCTGTGTTGGAGGGTGTGGTAGTGGTAGGGGCTGTGTTGGAGGGTGTGGTGGTGGTAGGGGTAGTGGTGGAGGGTGTGGTGGTGGTAGGAACAGTGGTGGAGTGTGTGGTGGTGGTAAGAGCAGTGGTTGAGAGTGTGATGGTAAAAAGTGTAGTGGTGGTAGGTGTGTGGTGGTGGTAGGGGCAGTGGCGGAGGGTGTGGTGGTGGTACGGCCTGTGTTGGAGGGTGGGGTGGTGGTAGGGGTTGTAGTGGATGGTATAGTGCTGGTAGGGGCTGTGGTGAAGGGTATAGTGGTGGTAGGCGCTGTGGTGGAGAGTGTGATGATGGTAGGGGCTGTGGTGCAGGGTGTGGTGGTGGTAGGGGCTGTGGTGGAGGGTGTGGTGGTGGTAGGGGCTGTGGTGGAGGATGTGGTGGTGGTAGGGGTTGTGGTGGAGGGTGTGGTGGTGGTAGGGGCTGTAGTGGAGGGTTTGGTGGTGGTAGGGGTTGTGGTGGAGGGTGTGGTGGTGGAAGGGGCTGTGTTGGAGGGTGTGGTGGTGGTAGGGGCTGTGGTGGATGATGTAGTGGTGGTAGGGGCTGTGTTGGAGGTTGTGGTGGTGGTAGGGGCTGTGGTGGAGGATGTGTTGGTGGAAGGGGCTGTGGTGGAGGGTGTGGTGGTGGTAGGACCAGTGGTGGAGTGTGTGGTGGTGGTAAGAGCAGTGGTTGAGAGTGTGATGGTGAAAAGTGTAGTGGTGGTAGGTGTGTGGTGGTGGTAGGGGCAGTGGCGGAGGGTGTGGTGGTGGTACGGCCTGTATTGGAGGGTGGGGTGGTGGTAGGGGTTGTAGTGGATGGTATAGTGCTGGTAGGGGCTGTGGTGGAGGGTATAGTGGTGGTAGGCGCTGTGGTGGAGAGTGTGATGATGGTAGGGGCTGTGGTGCAGGGTGTGGTGGTGGTAGGGGCTGTGGTGGAGGGTGTGGTGGTGGTAGTGGCTGTCGTGGATGATGTAGTGGTGGTAGGGGCTGTGTTGGAGGGTGTGGTAGTGGTAGGGGCTTTGTTGGAGGGTGTGGTGGTGGTAGGGGCTGTGGTGGAGGGTGTAGTTAGTGGTAGGAACAGTGGTGGAGAGTGTGGTGGTGGTAGGGGCTGTGGTGGAGGGTGTGGTGGTGGTAGCGGCTGTGGTGGATGATGTAGTGGTGGTAGGGGCTGTGTTGGAGGGTGTGGTAGTGGTAGGGGCTGTGTTGGAGGGTGTGGTGGTGGTAGGGGCTGTGGTGGAGGGTGTGGTGGTGGTAGGGGCTGTGGTGGAGGGTGTGGTGGTGGTAGGGGTTGTGGTGGAGGGTATGGTGGTGGTAGGGGCTGTGCTGGAGCGTGTGGTGGTGGTAGGGGCTTTGGTGGAGGGTGTGGTGGTGGTAGGGGCTGTGGTGGAGGGTGTGGTGGTGGTAGGGGCGGTGGTGGAGGGTGTGGTGGTGGTACGGCCTGTGTTGGAGGGTGGGGTGGTGGTAGGGGTTGTAGTGGATGGTATAGTGCTGGTAGGGGCTGTGGTGGAGGGTATAGTGGTGGTAGGTGCTGTGGTGGAGAGTGTGATGATGGTAGGGGCTGTGGTGCAGGGTGTGGTGGTGGTAGGGGCTGTGGTGGAGGGTGTGGTGGTGGTAGGGGCTGTGGTGGAGGGTGTAGTTAGTGGTAGGAACAGTGGTGGAGAGTGTGGTGGTGGTAGGGGCTGTGGTGGAGGGTGTGGTGGTGGTAGCGGCTCTGGTGGATGATGTAGTGGTGGTAGGGGCTGTGTTGGAGGGTGTGGTAGTGGTAGGGGCTGTGTTGGAGGGTGTGGTGGTGGTAGGGGCTGTGGTGGAGGGTGTGGTGGTAGTAGGGGCTGTGGTGGAGGGTGTGGTGGTGGTAGGGGTTGTGGTGGAGGGTGTGGTGGTGGTAGGGGCTGTGCTGGAGCGTGTGGTGGTGGTAGGGGCTTTGGTGGAGGGTGTGGTGGTGGTAGGGGCTGTGGTGGAGGGTGTGGTGGTGGTAGGGGCGCTGGTGGAGGGTGCGATGATGGTAGGGGCTGTGTTGGAGTGTGGTGGTGGTGGAAGGGGCTGTGTTGGAGGGTGTGGTGGTGGTAGGGGCTGTGGTGGAGGGTGTGGTGGTGGTAGGGGCTGTGTTGGAGTGTGGTGGTGGTAGGGGCTGTGGTGGAGGGTGTGGTGGTGGTAGGGGCTGTGTTGGAGGGTGTTGTGGTGGTAGGGGCTGTGTTGGAATGTGGTGGTGGTAGGGGCTGTGTTGGAGTGTGGTGGTGGAAGGGGCTGTGTTGGAGGGTGTGGTGGTGGAAGGGGCTGTGGTGGAGGGTGTGGTGGTGGTAGGGGCTGTGGTGGAGGGTGTGGTGGTGGAAGGGGCTGTGGTGGAGGGTGTGGTGGTGGAAGGGGCTGTGTTGGAGTGTGGTGGTGGTAGGGGCTATCTTGGAGGGTGTGGTGGTGGGAAGGGCTGTGGTGGAGGGTGTGGTGGTGGTAGGGGCTGTGGTGGAGGGTGTGGTGGCGGTAGGGGCTGTGGTGGAGGGTGTGGTGGTGGTGGAAGGGGCTATGGTGGAGGGTGTGGTGGTGGTAGGGGCTGTGGTGGAGGGTGTGGTGGTGGTGGAAGGGACTGTGGTGGAGGGTGTGGTGGTGGTAGGGGCTGTGTTGGAGGGTGTGGTGGTGGTAGGGGCTGTGGTGGAGGATGTGGTGGTGGTAGGGGCTGTGTTGGAGGGTGTGGTGGTGGTAGGGGCTGTGATGGAGGGTGTGGTGGTGGTAGGGGCTGTGATGGAGGGTGTGGTGGTGGTAGGGGCTGTGGTGGAGGGTGTAGTTAGTGGTAGGAACAGGGGTGGAGAGTGTGGTAGTGGTAGGTTCTGTGGTGGAGGGTGTGGTGGTGGTAGTGGCTGTGGTGGATGATGTAGTGGTGGTAGGGGCTGTGTTGGAGGGTGTGGTAGTGGTAGGGGCTGTGTTGGAGGGTGTGGTGGAGGTAGGGGTAGTGGTGGAGGGTGTGGTGGTGGTAGGAACAGTGGTGGAGTGTGGGGTGGTGGTAAGAGCAGTGGTTGAGAGTGTGATGGTGAAAAGTGTAGTGGTGGTAGGGGTGTGGTGGTGGTAGGGGCAGTGGCGGAGGGTGTGGTGGTGGTACGGCCTGTGTTGGGGGGTGGGGTGGTGGTAGGGGTTGTAGTGGATGGTATAGTGCTGGTAGGGGCTGTGGTGGAGGGTATAGTGGTGGTAGGCGCTGTGGTGGAGAGTGTGATGATGGTAGGGGCTGTGGTGCAGGGTGTGGTGGTGGTAGGGGCTGTGGTGGAGGGTGTGGTGGTGGTAGGGGCTGTGGTGGAGGGTGTAGTTAGTGGTAGGAACAGTGGTGGAGAGTGTGGTGGTGGTAGGGGCTGTGGTGGAGGGTTCGGTGGTGGTAGCGGCTGTGGTGGATGATGTAGTGGTGGTAAAGACTGTGTTGGAGGGTGTGGTAGTGGTAGGGGCTGTGTTGGGGGGTGTGGTAGGGGCTGTGTTGGAGGGTGTGGTGGTGGTAGGGGCTGTGGTGGAGGGTGTGGTGGTGGTAGGGGCTGTGCTGGAGCGTGTGGTGGTGGTAGGGGCAGTGGTGGAGGATGTGGTGGTGGTAGGGGTTGTGGTGGAGGGTGGGGTGGTGGTAGGGGCTGTGGTGGAGGGTGTGGTGGTGGTGGGGGCTGTGTTGGAGTGTGGGATGATGGTAGGGGCTGTGTTGGAGTGTGATGGTGGTGGAAGGGGCTGTGTTGGAGGGTGTGGTGGTGGTAGGGGTTGTGTTGGAGTGTGGTGGTGGTAGGGGCTGTGTTGGAGGTTGTGGTAGTGGTAGGGGTTGTGTTGGAGGGTGTGGTGGTGGTAGGGGTAGTGGTGGAGGGTGTGGTGGTGGTAGGAACAGTGGTGGAGTGTATGGTGGTGGTAAGAGCAGTGGTTGAGAGTGTGATGGTGAAAAGTGTAGTGGTGGTAGGTGTGTGGTGGTGGTAGGGGCAGTGGCGGAGGGTGTGGTGGTGGTAGGGGCTGTGGTGGAGGGTGTGGTGGTGGTAGGGGCTGTGGTGGAGGCTGTGGTGGTGGTGGAAGGGGCTGTGGTGGAGGGTGTGGTGGTGGTAGGGGCTGTGGTGGAGGCTGTGGTGGTGGTGGAAGGGGCTGTGTTGGAGGGTGTGGTGGTGGTAGGGGCTGTGTTGGAGGGTGTTGTGGTGGTGGGGGCTGTGGTGGAGTGTGGTGGTGGTAGGGGTTGTGGTGGAGGGTGTGGTGGTGGTAGGGGCTGTGGTGGAGGGTGTGGTGGTGGTAGGGGCTGTGTTGGAGTGTGGTGGAGGTAGGGGCTTTGGTGGAGGGTGTGGTGGTGGTGGAAGGGGCTGTGGTGGAGGGTGTGGTGGTGGTAGGGGCTGTGGTGGAGTGTGGTGGTGGTAGGGGCTGTGGTCGAGGCTGTGCTGGTGGTGGAAGGGGCTGTGGTGGAGGGTGTGGTGGTGGTAGGGGCTGTGGTGGAGTGTGGTGGTGGTGGAAGGGGCTGTGGTGGAGGGTTTGGTGGTGGTAGGAGCTCTGGTTGAGAGTGTGGTGGTGGTAGGGGCTGTGGTTGAGAGTGTGGTGGTGGTAGGGGCTGTGGTGGAGGGTGTGGTGGTGGGTGGGGCTGTGGTGGAGTGTGGTGGTGGTAGGGGCTGTGGTGGAGGGTGTGGTGGTGGTAGGGGCTGTGGTGGAGAGTGTGGTGGTGGTAGGGGCTGTGGTGGAGGGTGTGGTGGTGGAAGGGGCTGTGGTGGAGGGTGTGGTGGTGGAAGGGGCTGTGGTGGAGGGTGTGATGTTAGGGGCTGTGGTGGAGGGTGTGGTGGTGGAAGGGGCTGTGGTGGAGGGTGTGGTGGTGGTAGGGGCTGTGGTGGAGGGTGTGGTGGTGGAAGGGGCTGTGTTGGAGGGTGTGGTGGTGGTAGGGGCTTTGGTGGAGGGTGTGGTGGTGGTAGGGGCTGTGGTGGAGGGTGTGGTGGTGGAAGGGGCTGTGTTGGAGGGTGTGATGGTGGTAGGGGCTGTGGTGGAGGGTGTGGTGGTAGAGGGGGCTGTGGTGGAGAGTGTGGTGGTGGTAGGGGCTGTGGTGGAGGGTGTGGTGGTGGCAGGGGCTGTGGTGGAGGGTGTGGTTGTGGCAGGGGCTGTGGTGGAGGGTGTGGTGGTGGAAGGGGCTGTGGTGGAAGGTGTGGTGGTGGAAGGGGCTGTGGTGGATGGTGTGGTGGATGCAGGGGCTGTAGTGGAGGGTGTGGTGGTGGAAGGGGCTGTGGTGGAGGGTGTGGTGGTGGTAAGGGCTGTGGTGGCAGCAGCCATCGTTTCTGAGTGTTCTGTGGACTGTCCTGTGGTTCCTGGGGTGGTGTTTGGGACTGTCACAGGCACACCTCTCTTGGCAGCATGGGCACCTTCAGCTGCAGTGTGTGTGGGAGTGGGCTCTGATGGTGCGGCGCTGCCCGAGGGCATGGTCGTGGTTGTGGGGGGCAGTGATGTGCGGGTGTCGGAAGCAGAGACTGGCAGGCGGGTGTCCTGGGAGAGGCGGTGTGCTGTCCTCCTCTCGGTTCCGGGGTGGTTTTGCACGTTGTGATGCCTGCTGTTCCTGGGGTGGCCTGGCTTGTTACTGGAATGTGTACAAGGATTTTGTGATCAGACATTGCAGCATTTCCACCTTTTAATTCCCTCCTACAGCCTTTCTGCCTTAACGTGTGCTAACCTCAATTCTTTCTTTCTGGCGGCCCTGGAAGAAAGGGTGTGCTGGATTCTGGCCCTGGAGCTTGTCCCTCCTCCCTGCCTCCCTGTGCTGGGCTCTGCCCTCCTCGGGCTCTCCCAGGGCCACCTGTCCATCATTGGCACCCCTTAGGTCCATGGAGCACTCTGTGTTTGCTTCTCTGTGTTGCCCCAGAACAGTGATTTTTTGCAGAATCCTAGTCCATCAAATGTTCACACGTGGGCTAACA
Organism: Antrozous pallidus; assembly: GCA_027563665.1. Lineage (NCBI taxonomy): Eukaryota > Metazoa > Chordata > Mammalia > Chiroptera > Vespertilionidae > Antrozous > Antrozous pallidus. The sequence goes on along the minus strand of CM050517.1, from coordinate 1,812,166 downwards.
CGAGCCTGTAGTCCACTGTTGTAAGACTTAGGGTCAAGAATGCACAGGTCACGCAGCAGTGTCCCCTTACCCCGCCCCCATGACCACAGCAAAATTACACCTGAGTCACACCCCCACCCGCCGCCACATGCACCACAGGAAGGCCAGGCACACCTGGCACCGCACGTGAGCTCTGCCCCAGCAGCTGTGGTCCAGGCAGCCCCTGCACAGCCCTGGTCCCTCCCAGCAGCGCCCTTACAGCCCGCCCACTCCTAATGCACTCACAGCTCACACAGGCCTCCTGTGCACCTGGCTCAGGTGGACAGGGATACCTCCTGGGGCCCCAGGACAGCTACACAAGACCTCTCACAGCAGATCAAGACAAACACAGGAAGAAGCCAGATGAGGAAACAAGGATACACATCCCAAATAAAGAACAGGGCAAATTCCAGGAAAAGGCCCGCAGGAAAGAAGACAGGCAGCTCCCTGCATGGAGTTGGAAAAACTAGTTATAAACGGCTCAATAAACTTAGGGGAAGAGTAAATTAGCCCAGTGAGAACCTCAGCAAGGAGATAGAAACCTTTAAAAGAAGCAGTCAGGATCACTCTTAAAGGGCTCCCTCTGTCAACACACATTTTAGATTCCCTTCCTTTTTAGAGACGGATCCAGCATTATCCCACCCTGGGCCATGAGAATCTCATCAGACAAATGCAAGACAAGAGGCGAGTAGGGAGGGAGAGAGAGGTAGACTGCCACGTGCAGCGCCTCATTTGGATGTGATTGGAGTCCTGGGAGCTTGACTACCTTATGTTCTACAAATGGACCTTGAGAGCTTGTTTGGAAGTTCTATCAGGGGAGCTACTGAGGAGAAACCAAGATGGCGGCATAGGTAAACACCTGAGCTGCTGCCTCGCACAACTTCAACACTACAACTAAAAGACAAACGGACACCATCCAGAACCGCAGGAAGGCTGGCGGAGTGGAAACTCCACAACCAGAAGGAAAGAGAAAGCACGCTGAGACTCGGAGGAGCTGTGGAAGTAAAGGCAGAGGAGCCACGAAGAAGAGAAGACAGCACAATAAGATTTATAAAAGTTAAAAGAAAAATCTGTCAACCCAGAATTCCGTATTTGATGAAAATATCCTGCAGGAATAATAGTGAAATAAAGACATTCTTACATGAAAGGAAAATGAGAGAATTTGTCACTGGCAAACATGTTCTAAGAGAAGTGGTAAAAGTTTTTATTTTATTTTATTGATTTATTACAGAGAGGAAGGGAGATGGATAGAAAGTCAGAAACATCGATGAGAGAGAAACATTGATCAGCTGCCTCTTGCACACCCCCTACTGGGGATGTGCCCGCAGCCAAGGTACATGCCTTGACCGGAATCGAACCCGGGACCCTTCAGTCCGCAGGCTGACGCTCTATCCACTGAGCCAAACCGGTTTCAGCAAGAAGTGGTAAAAGTTCTTCAGGTTGAAAGGAAATTACACCAGAGGAACACCTAGAACTTCAGGAATTAAGGAAAACATCAACAGAAATGGTAAATATCTGGGTAAATGTAATAGACTCTTTTCCTTCTTTCATTTACTTCTTTCATTTACTTCAAGTATGTGTAACTGTTGAGAATAGAATCATAACATGCTCTCATGTGGTTTGCAATATATGAAGATGTAATACTTAAGTTGACTATAATAGAAATGGTGGAGAGTATATGAATTTATATCGGTTGAGGCTTTAAAGAAAGGATTGGGGAAGCCCAGAAAATAAAAGACATAGGAGGGTACAGATATGTTTGGCAATGTGTTTTCATGAAACCTACATTTTTCTTTCACAAAATGTGATATATAAATGTGTTGATGTGAGGGCAAATATGTCTAAATTATTTTGATAAAGAGATTCTTTTTCCTAAATGCTAAGTTTTTTTTAAACTTATTTTACTAACTGTTAAATAACATGCATAATTATCAGAGAAAATTGAGTATAGGAAGGTTTGATGCTTTATTTTTCCAACTAGGAAATATTGATGCTAACATAAAAACATTCAAACCTTGTAAAAAATATAAAAAAATAAAAAGAAGCAGTCAGAAATGAAGAACGTGCCCAGCAAGTGTGGTTCAGTGGTTGAGTATTGACCTTTGAACTAGAAGGTTTGATTCTTGGTCAGGACACATGCCTCTTTGTGGGGTGTGCAGGAGGCAGCTAATCAATGATTCTCATCCTTGATGTTTCTATCTCTCCTTTCCCTTCTTCTCTTAAATCAATAAAAATATTTAAATAAAAATAACTTTTTTTTAAAAAAGGAAATAAAGAATATGTAACTGAGATAAAGAATATGTTAGAGAGAATCAACAGCAGTTTAGATAAATCAGGGGACTGGATCAGCTATTGGAATACAATGTAGTAGAAAACACCCAATCAGACAGTGAGAAGGAAAAATGATATTAGGAAATGAAGATACTTTAAAGGACCCATGGGGCAACATCAAGCATAGCAATGCTTGCATCAGAGGGGTGCACAAAGAAGAGAGAGAGAGCAAGGTACTGAAAATCTATTTGAATAAATAATGACTGAAAACTTCCCTAATCTGAGGAAGGAAATAGTCATACAAGTCCAGTAAAAATAAAGAGGCCACACCGAGACACATCAAAATTAAAATGCCAAAGGTTAAAAAAAAACGAAGAGCAAATCTTAAAAGTAGCCAGAGAAAAGCAGTTATGTACAGGGAGCGAGTCCCCACAAGACTTTCAGCTGATTGTCAATTGAAACTTTGCAGGCCAGGAGGGAGTGAAACAAAATATTCAAAGTGATGAAAAGCCAAAATCTACAAGGAAGATATTTCTACCCAGTAAGGCTATCATTTAGAATCAAAGAAGAAATAGTTTCCTGGACAAAAACAAACAACAACAAATGGCCAATGGATTTTTTCACCATGAAACCAGCATTACTAGAAGTGTTAAATAGACTTCTCTAAAAGGAGAGAAAGGATCATATGAATAAGAAATATAAGAAAAAAAATTTAATTGACAAAGGAAAACACTTAAAAGCAGTGAATCAACTAACTATAAAGTCGGTACAAAGGTAAAAAGGCAAAAGTAAAAAGATCATGTGTAATTACAACAATAGCTTAAATATACACACAAACACACACAGACACAAGAAGTAAATAATAATGACAAAAAGATAAACATGGAGGGGGTGAGTAATGTGTTTAGAACGTGTTCAAACTTAAGAGATCATCAACTTAAAACAAACTGCTATAAACACAGCTAGGTGTAGTACATGGAAACCAGAAAGCAGAGATCTACAAGCGACATGCAAGAAAAAGAGAAAGGAATCAAAACATAACACTATAGAAAGTCATCAACATACAAGAGAATATGACAGAACAGAGAAGAACCACAAACATAATCAGGAAACAATTAATAAAATGGTAATAACAACATACCATCAATAATTGTTTTAAATGTAAATTAACTAAATACATCAAAAGACTTAGATTGTTTGAATGGATTTTTACAAAAGGTCTGTGTTGTGCTGCCTGCCAGAGACCCATCTCAGGTAAAAAGACACACAGACTGAAAGTAAAGGGATGGAAAAAGGTATTCCATGCAAATGGGGAAAAAGCTGTGGTAGCAATACCTATATTAGACAACACAGACTTAGAACAGAGCCAGAAAATATAAGCAGAGAACCCAGAGGGTGGTATAGGTAAAGCCTGTGCTCACCACCTCCCACAACCACATCAAAATTACAACTGAAATACAGAACATCCATCATCCAGAACCACCTGAAATCTGGCAGAATGGAAGTCCTACAACTAGAGAAGTAAAGAAGAAAGCACACCGAGTCTGGTAGGAGGGGCGGAGTCACAAACAGGCTGCTCCGACACCCACCTGTGCCCATGTTTTCATCGGGAGGAAGGTCGTCTCTGTGGAGGCTGCCCATGAGGAGCAAGGGGTCCCAGCCCCACACCACAACCCCAGCCCAGGGTCCCAGAGCTGGGAAGAGAAGTCCCCACAACTACGGGCTTTAAAAACCAGTGGGGATTGTGGCTGAGTGACATGGAGGCTGCGAGAGACCCAGATGTCCCATTTAAAGAGCCAGTGCACAAACTTACTCAGACTTCCAGCATGAGGTGGCTTTGGGGGAACCAGACACATACAGGGAGGAACTGGATTGTCTGGCACCAGGGCAGGAAGGCCTGGGCAGCTTTCTCCCAGATGAGAGTGTTCACAAGGGTCATTGTTCCTATGCTGGGACCTACCTTCTTGCAGGGCTGACTGGTAGCCATATCTGAGTCTCCATCATCCTGGAGAACACTGTTTGCTCCACCCTTGGGATACCCTGAGACCACACCCCATCCAATTTGCAGCTCTCTGTACCCAAGCTTTTTGCAGAACCTTTTCCATATGAATGGCCTGTCCTGGCTCAGGCTTCAGCCTTTCCTAAAATCTCTCAAACAAGCAGCAGCTGGTGACAGCATGCCCCAAACCTGTCAATAAAAGGCACTAGCACCAGCCTTCCTTGCTTCCCAGCTGGGACTCACCTGGGCACTTCCAAGTCCAATTCAAACAGCAAGTAGCAGCCATCTGCTGATCCCTGTAGTTCCTGCAGGGTGGCCCCAGGCAGTGGCTGACTTTGCACCTCCTTGGAGGCCCTAGAGCCAGTGCACTCACTGGACAGCTTCAGACCATAGCAGATTACAACTCTACATATCCACAAGCAGCACACTTAAGAGGCAGACTCAGTGAGCAGCAAAGCCCCACTGAAGCAAGTCCTCCAGAGGGGTATTTCCTGCACAGCAGCTCTTTCACTATAGTTGCAGCTGGTCCTCACAGCCAATTGAACTGGATGTTAATTCCTCTCAATGACACCTACAGCAATCAAGGTTCAACCACAAGATTCTGCATATAGCCCACACAGGGATGCACCTAGAGTTCCCAGCTCAGGTGACTGAGGAAGTTGGGCCACTGGGCCCTGCAAGACACCTACTACACAAGGCCACTCTACTAATTCCAGGAGACATAGCACCTCTATACATAGAAACAAACACAGGGAAGCAGCCAAAATGTGGAGACAAAGAAACATGTCACAAATGAAAGAAATGGAAGCAAGCAAACTACTGGGTACATGGTTCAAAATCATGGTTATAAGGTTACTCAAGGATCTTCATAAGACTTTCAAGGATCTTAGCGAGAATGTCAAAGACATGAAAAGGGACCCGTTAGAAGTTAAGCATACACTAACTTAAATAAAGAATAATTACAGGGATTCAACAGTAGAATAGAAAATTCTGGGAATCAAATCAACAATTTGGAATATGAGGAAGCAAAAATCAACCAAGCAGAACAGCAAAAAGAAAAAAGAATCCAAAAAAGATGAAGATAGTGTAAGGAGCCTCTGGGACAACTTCAAGTGTACCAACATTCACATTATGGAGGTGCCAGTAGGAGAACAGACAGCAAAGTATTGAAAACCTCTTTGAAGAAATAATAGCAGAAAACTTCCCCTACCTGATGAACAAAATAGACTTACAAATCCAATAAGCCCAGAGAGTCCCAATCAAGAAGAATCCAAAGAGGACCACACCAAGACACATCATAATTAAATGCCAAGGGTTAAAGACAAAGAGAGAATTTTAAAAGCAGCAAGAGAAAAAGTAGTTGGTTACCTACAAAGGAGTGCCCATAAGACTGTCAGCTGGTTTCTCAATAGAAACTGCAAGCCAGAATGGATGGCAAAAAATATTCAAAGTGATGAATAGCAAGGACCTACAACCAAGATTACTGTACCAAAGTAATGACTCCAAGGAGGTGCAAAGCTCTCATTTAGAACTGAGGGTCAGATAAAGAGCTTTACAAACAGGAAAGAGCTAAAGGAGCTCATCACCACCAAGCCAGTATTACACGAAATGTTGAAGGGCATTCTTTAAGAAGAGAAACAATAATGACAACAATAATAATAACAACAACAACAACAAGAGCCTTCCGGTGGCGGTGGCGGAAGTGGTGACTGGGTCAGGCCCAACCACACACTGGCGGGCTTGGTTGCTATGGAGGAGATAGGCATTCTGGTGGAGAAAGCTCAGGATGACATCCCAGCACTGTCAGTGACCCGGCCTGAGACTGGCCTGTCCTTCCTGGGGCCTGAGCCTGAGGACCTGGAGGACCTGTACAGCCGCTACAGGAAGCTGCAGCAAGAGCTGGAGTTCCTGGAAGTGCAGGAAGAGTACATCAAGGATGAGCAAAAGAGCCTGAAGAAGGAATTCATCCATGCCCAGGAGGAGGTGAAGCGAATCCAGAGCATCCCACTGGTTATCGGGCAGTTTCTGGAGGCTGTGGACCAGAATACAGCCATCGTGGGCTCCACCACAGGCTCCAATTACTATGTGCGCATCCTGAGCACCATTGATCGGGAGCTGCTCAAGCCCAATGTTTCGGTGGCCCTCCACAAGCACAGCAACGCCTTGGTGGATGTGCTGCCCCCTGAAGCGGACAGCAGTATCATGATGCTCACTTCAGACCAGAAGCCAGACGTGATGTATGCAGACATCGGGGGCATGGACATCCAGAAGCAGGAGGTGCGGGAGGATGTGGAGCTCCTGCTTACACACTTTGAGCTCTAGAAGCAGATGGGTATCAATCCCCCCCCAAAGTGTCCTTATGTACAGCCCACCCGGCTGTGGGAAGACCATGTTGGCAAAGGCCGTGGCTCATCATACCACTGCTGCATTTATCCGGGTCGTGGGCTCGGAGTTTGTACAGAAGTACCTGGGCGAGGGCCCACGCATGGTCTGGGATGTGTTCCGCCTGGCCAAGGAGAATGCACCTGCCATCATCTTTATAGATGAGATCGATGCCATCGCCACCAAAAGATTTGATGCCCAGACAGGGGCTGACAGGGAGGTTCAGAGAATCCTGCTGGAGCTGCTAAATCAAATGGATGGATTCGACCAGAACGTCAATGTCAAGGTAATCATGGCAACGAACAGAGTGGATACCCTTGATCCTGCCCTGCTGCGGCCAGGACGCCTTGACCGTAAAATCGAATTCCCGCTCCCTGACCGCCACCAGAAGAGATTGATTTTCTCCACTATCACCAGCAAGATGAATCTCTCTGAGGAGGTTGACTTGGAATATTATGTGGCCAGGCCGGATAAGATTTCAGGAGCAGATATCAATTCTATCTGTCAGGAGAGTGGAATGCTAGCTTTCCGAGAGAACCGTTACATTGTTCTGGCAAAGGACTTCGAGAAAGCATACAAGACAGTCATCAAGAAAGATGAGCAGGAGCATGAGTTTTACAAGTGACCCCTCCTCTAACCACAGGACCCAGGGACTTCCCTCACCTCTCCAACCTCTGTCCCCAAACCTCATTCTCTTTTCTCTTTACCCAGGTTTGATTTATTCAATAAATACACAGTTGAGTAAAAAAAAAAAAAAAGAATAAGAAGAAGAGATAAAAAATATGAACAATAAAATGGAAATAAATACATATCTAGTAATAATTGAATCTAAAAATAAACAAACAAGAAATCTAATGAAGAAAATAAACTGGAGAGTGAAACAGAATCAGAGACATGGAATCATGGAGTAGACTGACGAACCCTACAGGAAAGGTGGGAGGGGACAGGAAGAGATTAACCAAAAATCTTACCTCTGGATACAGGCAATAGGGTGGTGAAGGCCTGGGACAGGGTGGGAACCAGGTGGAGGGAGGCAATGGAGTGGGGGGGGCATTTGTAATATTCTCAACAATAAAGACTTTTAAAAGAATAAATAAAAATAAAATAAAGCTTGTAACAAGAGGCAAAGAAAGACATTTCACAATGATATATAGTGAGTACTCCAACAAGAGGATATAACCCTTGTGAACATTTACCCACCCAAGATGGGAGCGCTAAATATATAAAGCAAATACTGATGGACATAAAGCGAGAGATGAACAGTAATACAGACATATTAGGGGACTTTAACACACCATTGACATCAATGAACAGATTATCCAGACAGAAAATTAACAAGGAAACAGTGGCTTCAAATGACACTTTAGATGGACTTAATAAATATCCTTAGCCCATTACACTAAAAATCAGCAGAATATACATTCTTTTCCAAATGCACATGGAACATTTTCCAGGATAGACCACATGTTAGGGCACAAAACAAGTCTCAATAAATTTAAGAAGATTGAAATCATATCAAGCACTTTCTCTGATCACAATGGTATGAAACTAGAAATCAATTATAAGGACAAAACAGAAAAACATGTGGATGCTAAATAACACACCACTAAACAGTGAATGGGTTAATAGTGAGATCAAGGAAGAAATAAAAGGTACCTTGGGATGAAAGAAAATGAAAACACAGTGACCCAAACCTATGAGACGTAGACAGGCAAATTCATAACAACACGGGCCTGCCTCAGGAAACAAGAAACATCTCAGGTAAATAAAGTCACCTCACGCTTGAAGGACTGGAAAAGAAAAAACAAGTGAAACTCAAAGTGAGCAGAAGGAAGGAAATAATAAAGTTCAGAGTGGAAATAAATGAAAGTCTAAAAACTAGAAAAGATCAATGAAACCAAGAGCTGGTTCTTTGAGAAGATAAACAAAAGTGATAAACCTTTAACCAGACTCATAAAGAAAAAATAAAGGGAGCCAAAATAAAATCAGAAAGGAGGATACACAATCACAAACACTATAAAAAGGCAAAGAATTATCAGAAATACCACAAACAATTAAATGCCAACAAATTATACAACCTGGAAGAAATTGACCTTCCAGGCTAAATCAGGAAGAAACAGAAAATCTGAACAGACCTATAACTACTATAAAAATCCAATCAGTAATCAAAAACCTCTCAACAAACAAAAGTCCTGAACCAGATGGTTTCAAAGGTGAATTTTACCAAACATCCAAATAATAATTAATACCTATCCTTTTCAAGCTATTATTAAAAAAATGAAGAGGAGGGTCTTATTTTATAAGGCCACTAGTATCCTGATACCAAAATCAGACAAATATACTATCCAAAAAAGAAAATTTTAGACTAATATACCTGAAGAATACAGATGTAAAAATACTCAACAAAATAACAAGCTGAATTCAGCAATACATTAAAAAGATGATTACACTATAATCAAGAAGAATTTATTCCTGGGATGCAAGGTGGGTTCAATATCCACAATAAATGTACATATGTACCACATAAACAAAATGAAGAATGAAAATCATGTTATTATGTCAATATATGCAGAAAAGCATTTGACAAAATACATATATTTATCTCAGCAAAGTGGAGCTAGACCTCAACATAATAAAGACTACATTTGACAAACCCACAGTTAATATCATACTTAATGCAACAAGAATATCCACTTTCACCACTATTATTCGCCATAGCATTTGTAAGTCCTAGTCAAAGCAATCAGTAAGATAAACATGGCATTTGAATTAAAAAAGAAGTAAAACTGCCATCAGATGATATGATACTATGTACAGATAACCATCAAGAATCCACCAAAGAACTATGAGAACAAGTCAATGAATTCATCAAAGTGGCATAATTCAAAATTAATTTTCAGAAATTGGTTGCATTTTTATGCACCAATAATAAAATATCAGAGAGATAAGAATGCAATCCCATTTACAATTGCATCAAAAAGAAAAAAATACCTAGGAATAAATTTAATCAAGGAAGTGAAAGACCTATACTTAGAAAATTATTAGACAGCGGAAAAGCAAATGAAGAAACACAATTAAATGGAAGCATACACTATGCTGATCAAGGATAGAAAGAATTGACATGGGGGAGAACTAAGATGGCGGCAAAGGCAAAACACCTATCTTGCCGTCATAATCAGCAATTTTAATACTACAACTTAACGAAAGAACAAACACCTTCCAGAATCACCAGAAAGCTCGCCGAGTGAAAATTCCACAAAGAAAAGTGAAGATAAGACACTGTGACTCGGTGGAGCGGCGGCGAACAGCGTTGAAAGATTGCGCAGAGAGAGGTTTGGAGTGCGCTCTGCGGAGAGGGCGGGCGGCTGAAAACCGGCCAGTTTTCTCGAACGGGGAGACAAAGGCGTCCCACTGGACTGATTCTCCAGCTCTGGGCGAAGTCCAGAGAACCCACTATCACACGGGGTGAAAACTGGACAGTGGGAGGGCACGCCGAAGCTCGGGTGCTGCCGGGTCTCCCGGCTTGTGGAGAAGGCAGCTTGCGCGAACAGCTCGGCTGCGTGACGGCGCAGAGAGCACACCGAGACTTGCCTCTCATTCGGAAAACCGTCAGACTGCTTTGTTTTACCTCCCTGGGTGAGACATTGCGCATGCAGACTCATTTTGGGAAAGTCTGATTTCCCCGGCAACCGGCAGCCGGTGGAGCTCCGCAGCGGCTCTCTCTCAGAGGCGCTGGCGGCCATTGCCTCCAGGCACAGAGTCCCTGGGGCCGCATAGGGCGGAGCTAACGCTGTCTGCTTGGCCCGGAGACTCCGCCCACCCAACCTGAGCACAGCTGAGCTTCACAGACAATTGGCCTGGAGGTCAACCCTCCAAGTGCTAACAACGATTAACTGAGCTTAACTTCAGCAAGACTGTGCAGCCCATATCCACCTCAGGTAACCGGGGAGGCTGAGCCACTATCCCTAGTAGGAAGTCTACCACACAAAGCTAATTGGCCAACTCAGGGAAGCAGCCACCATGCGGAGACATGGAAAGAAATCAGATGTGAAAGAAATGGAGGAAAAAAAACGACTTGACATGGAATTCAGAACCACGGTTATAGGGTTTTTTAAGAGGTTCCAACAAAAGATCGAGGCCTATAAGGAAATAAGCAAGACCACAAAGGAAATGAATGAGTCCTACAAGAAAATGAACAACACCCTCAAGGATATAAACGAGAGCTGCAAAGAAATGATCAAGACCAACGTGGAAATGATCAAGATCAACGTGGAAATGAATGAGTCCTACAAGGAAATGAAAGAAACCCTCAAGGATATGAAGGAGACTCTCAAGGATATGAAAAAGGACCAACCAGAAATTAAGCATACATTGACTGAAATAAAAAATATTATACAAAGACCTGATAGTGCCCTGGAGCACCCCAAGAACCAAGTTAAAGATTTGAAATACAAAGAGGTAAAATCCACTCAGCTGAAAAAGCAAGAAACCAAAAGAATCCAAAAAATTGAAAATAGTGTAAGGGGCCTCTGGGACAACCTCAAGCATGCCAACATCCGAATTATAGGGGTACCAGAAAAAGTGAGAGGCCAAGACAATGAAAACCTATTTGAAGAAATAGTGACTGAAAACTTCCCACACCTGGTGAAAGAAATTGACTTAGGAGTCCAAGAAGTGCACCGAACCCCAATATATAGGAACCCTAAGAGGACCACACCAAGGCACATCATAATTAAAATGCCAAGAGTAAAAGACAAAGAGAGAATATTAAAAGCAGCAAGAGAGAAACAGTTGGTTACCTATAAGGGAGCACCCATACGACTGTCAGCGGATTTCTCAACAGAAACGATGCAGGCCAGACGGGAGTGGCAAGAAATATTCAAAGTGATGAACAGCAAGAATCTACAACCAAGATTACTCTATCCAGCAAAGATATCATTCAGAATTGAAGGTCAGATGAAGCGCTTTGCAGATAAGAAAAAGCTAAAGGAGTTCATCACCACCAAACCAACATTATATGAAATGCTCAAAGATATTCTTTAAGAAGAGGAAGAAGAAAAAGGTAAAGATGAAAATTATGAACAACAAATACACATCTATCAACAAATGAATATAAAAATCAAGTGAATTGATAGGCTGTTGAACAGGATAGACTGGTGAATATAACAGAGACATGGACATAGAGAGGGAATGGACTGACAATTCTTGGGGAGAAAAGGGTTGTGGGAAGTGCAGCAATAGACTGGACAAAAATCTAGCAACAATGGGAGAGGACAGTGGGGAGGGGGAGGTGAGGGTGGAGGGTGGGATAGGTACAGGGTGGAGGGGAGCTATAGGGGGATAAAAAGGGGAAACAATGTAATTAATAAACTGAACAATAAAGATTAAAAAAAAAAAGAATTGACATGGTTAGAATGTCCATATTCTTTTTTTCCTCCTTGCCTGCTTGAGGATCAGCCACCGTCATGAACAAACTATCCAGACCAGGAAGTTCATGACCAACACACAACTTCAGAGGAAACAAATGCTCATGGATGTCCTTCATCCTGGGAAGGCAAGAGCACCTAAGACAGAAGTTAGGAAAAACTAGCCAAACAGCTAAGACCACACCAGGTGCCATCTTTGTATTTCCAGTCAGCACCCATCTTGGAGGGGGCAAGCCTACTGGCTCTGGCATGATGCATGACTCCTGAATCACCCAAAGAAAAGGGAGTCCAAACATAGACCTAAAGGCATGGCCTGTATGAGAAGAAAAAGGCCTCGAGGAAACAAAAGAATGTAAGAACAGAATGAGGACCGTCAGGGGCTGCAGAGGCCAGTGTTGGTGCTGTGAGAGTGAGCCGGAGATGGGACGACTGGAGTAAGGGTCCCTCAGGGGCTCGGTCTGTGGTGTCTGTGCAGATTTTTCATGAGAGGGTTATTTGAGAACTTTAAAAAATAAAATAAAATTTCCATATTACCCAAAGAAACATACAGATCTAATGCAATCCCTATCAAGATACCAATGACATTTTTCACAGAACTAGAACAAATAATCCTAAAATGTATATGGAATCACAAAAGACCCCAAATAGCCAAAGCAATCTTGAGCAAGAAGAACAAAGTTAGAGGTAACACACTACCTGATATCAAGTATACTATGGCTATAGTAAGCAGCACAAGGACAGACAGATAGGTCAATGGGAAAGAGTAGAGAACCCAGAAATAATCCATGCCTATATGCTCAATCTATGCCAAGAAGGCAAGAATAAATAATGTTGTAAAGACAGTCTCTTCAAGATGTGGTGTTGAGAAAGCTGGACAGGTACATGCAAAAGAATGAAATGGGATAACTTTCTCATGCCATATACAGAAATAAACTCAAAATGAATCAAAGACTTACATGTAAGATCCAGAACCATAAAACTAAACAAACAAACAACAACAACAAAAAACAACCACAAACAAACATAGGCAGTAAATTCTCTGACATCACTTTCTTTATTTTAAATATTTTACCTATTTTTTTTACAGAGATGAAAGGAGGGAGAGAGATAGAGATTCAGAAACATCGATGAGAGAGAAACATCAACCAGCTGCCTCCTGCACACCTCCCACTGGGGATGTGCCCACAATCAAGGTACATGCCCTTGACCAGAATTGAACCTGGGATCCTTGAGTCCACAGGCCAACGCTCTATCCACTGATCCAAACCGGCCAGGGCTCACATCACTTCTAGTAATTTTTTTTGGACATGCCTCTTCAGTCAAGGGGAACAAAAGGAAAAAATTAACAAATGGGATTATATCAAACTAAAGAGAAACCATCAACAAGATGAAAAGACAATTTACTGAATGGGAGAATATATTCACCAATGATATTTCCAATAAGGGGTTACTATCCAAATTTATGAAGAACCATAAAACTTAACACCAAGAAAACCTCAAACAATCCAGTTTTAAAAAGGGCAGTTCTCCAAAGAGAACATACAGATGGCCAAGAGACATATGAAAAGATGTTCAGTGTCACTAACCATCAGAAAAATGCAAATTAAAACTACAGTGAGGTGCCACCTCACACCTGCCAGAATGGCCATCATCAACAAATCCACAAATGGCAAGTGCTGGTGAGGAGAAAAGGGAACCCTCATGCACTGTTGGTAGGAATGCAAACTAGTGCAGTCACTGTGGAAAACAGTATGGAATTTCCTCAAAAAATTAAAAATGCAACTGCCATATGGCCCTGCAATTCCACTTCTGGGTATTTATCTAAATAAATCCAAAATGCTAATTTAAAAATATATCCACACCCCTATGTTCATTGCAGAGCTATTTAGAATAGCCACAATATGGAAGTGACCTCAGTGCCCACTGATGGACAACTGAATAAAAAAGATGTGGTACATGTCACAAGGGAACATCACTCAGCCTAAAAAAAGAATGAAATCTTGCCATTTGCGGCAACATGGATGGACCTACAGAGTATTCTGTTAAGTGAAATAAGTCAGAGAGAGACAAATACTATATGATTTCACTTGTGAATGGTATCTAAAGAACAAAATAAACAAACAGAAAAAAACTCAGATACAGAGAACAAATGATGGCTATCAGATGGGAGGGTATGGGGGGGCTGGGTGAAAAAGGTGAATGGATTACGATGTAAAAGTTTCCAGTTATAGAAATAGTTATGGGATGTAAAGTACAGCACAGGGAATATAATCAAGAATATTGTAATAACTATGTATGGTGCCAGATGGGTACTAGACATAACGGATTGATCACTTCATAAGATATATAAATGTCTAATCATTGTTTGATACACCTGAAACCAATATAATATGTCAACTTAATTAAAATTTTATTTTAATGAAATAAAGCAAGCAAGAAAATAATAAAATAAAAAAATAATTTTTGAGAGTTTCATTCAAAACCTAGAAACCACTCAATTGGCTTTTAACGGGTGGATCCTTAGGCACACTGTATATGTACGGTCGTGCAGGGAGACTCTCGGCGACAAGATGGAAACACTGAGGCAGGCAGTGCCATCGGCGCCACAGGCACTCTGCCGGGCGAAAGTGGCCAGACCCCAAAGGCTACATATTATATGACCCAGTTACAGGCCAGTCTACAAATGGCAGGACAATTGGCACACAGGACAGTCCTGGGGTTCCCAGATCGGTGATGGGGATGATAGGTTGATAACATAGGGTATGAAGGAACATTGAAGGCTGATGAAAATGTTCTAAAATTTGATGGACCAAGTGGTTACATTACTGAGCATTTGCAAAATTTATAGAACTATGCAAAAGTGTGAATGCTATTGTACATAAACCGAAAAAGATAATGAAAATATGGTGTGTTGTTTGTTCTTGTGGGTCCTATGAGGAGAGAGAAGTTTCGCTTCCAGAGATTTCATAGAGGTCATAGCCCTTGCGCTGGTGCCCGGATTGGGGAATGCGGTGAGTTGGGTTAAAGGCAGAATGTGCAAACGGCTTTAGCTAACTAGGGCTTAGGAGTGAGTCGCTGTCCCAAATGGATAAATCCTAAGCATTCTGTTGCAGGAACACGGAGCCCTCACACTCCATCCTTAACGTCGGACTGGGTGTCTGGAGTCAGGGGCCCAGGTTGGAGGGGAGTCTGGGGTCTGGGGCACAAGTACTAGTGGGACAGGAGTGAGGGGCCCAAGAGGTAGTGGGACAGGAGTGAGGGGCTGAGGTTGGAGGTGGGACAGGAGTGAGGGGCCCAGGTTGGAGGTGGGACAAGAGTGAGGGGCCCAGGTTGGAGGAGGGACAGGAATGAGGGGCCCGGGTTGGAGGTGGGACAGGAGTGAGGGGCCCAGGTTGGAGGTGGGACAGGAGTGAGGGGCCCAGGTTGGAGGTGGGACAGGAGTGAGGGGCCAAATTGGAGGTGGGACAGGAGTGAGGGGCCCAGGTTGGAGGTGGGACAGGAGTAAGGGGCCCAGGTTGGAGGTGGGACAGGAGTGAGGGGCCCAGGTTGGAGGTGGGACAGGAGTCAGGGGCCCGGTTGGAGGTGAGACAGGAGTCAGGGGCCCGGTTGGAGGTGAGACAGGAGTCAGGGGCCCGGTTGGAGGTGGGACAGGAGTCAGGGGCCCAGGTTGGAGGTGGGACAGGAGTCAGGGGCCCGGTTGGAGGTGGGACATGAGTCAGGGGCCCAGGTTGGAGGTGGGACAGGAGTCAGGGGCCCGGTTGGAGGTGGGACACGAGTCAGGGGCCCAGGTTGGAGGTGGGAACGAGTCAGGGGTCCAGGTTGGAGGTGGGACAGAAGTGAGGGGCCCACTTTGGAGGTGGGACAGGAATCAGGGGCCCAGTTGGAGGTGGGGCAGGAGTGAGGGGCCCACGTTGGAGGTGGGACAGGAGTGAGGGGCACACTTTGGAGGTGAGACAGGAGTGAGGGGCCCAGGTTGGAGGTTGGACAGGAGTGAGGGGCCCACATTGGAGGTGGGAAAGGAGTCAATGGCCCAGTTGGAGGTGGGGCAAGAGTGAGAGGCCCAGGTTGGAGGTGGGACAGGAGTGAGGGACCCACG
This sequence comes from Antrozous pallidus, assembly GCA_027563665.1. Taxonomy (NCBI): domain Eukaryota; kingdom Metazoa; phylum Chordata; class Mammalia; order Chiroptera; family Vespertilionidae; genus Antrozous; species Antrozous pallidus. Next base: position 1,795,974 of record CM050517.1, on the reverse strand, counting down.
TTGGAGGTGGGACAGGAGTGAGGGGCCCAGGTTGGAGGTGGGACAGGAGTGAGGGGCCCAGGTTGGAGGTGGGACAGCAGTGAGGGGCCTAGGTTGGAGGTGGGAACGAGTCAGGGGCCCAGGTTGGAAGTGGGACAAGAGTGAGGGGCCCAGGTTGGAGGTGGGAAAGGAGTCAGGGGCCCAGGTTGGAAGTGGGGCAGGAGTGAGGGGCCCAGGTTGGAGGTGGGGCAGCAGTTAGGGGCCCAGGTGGAGGTGGGACAGGAGTGAGGGGCCCAGGTTGGAGGTGGGACAGGAGTAGGGGCCCACTTTGGAGGTGAGACAGGAGTCAGGGGCCCAGGTTGGAGGTGGGACAGGAGTCAGGGGCCCAGGTTGGAGGTGGGACAGGAGTCAGGGGCCCAGGTTGGAGGTGGGACAGGAGTGAGGGGCCCAGGTTGGAGGTGGGACAGGAGTAGGGGCCCACTTTGGAGGTGAGACAGGAGTCAGGGGCCCAGGTTGGAGGTGGGACAGGAGTCAGGGGCCCAGTTGGAGGTGGGACAGGAGTGAGGGGTGCAGGTTGGAGTTGGGACCCTAGTCAGGGGCCCAGGTGGGAGGGGAGTCTGGAGTCAGGGGCCCAGTTGGAGGTGGGACACGTGTCAGGGGCCCAAGTTGGAGGGGAGTCAGGAGTGAGGGGCCCAGGTTGGAGGTGGGACAGGAGTCAGGGGCCCAGTTGGAGGTGGGACAGGAGTGAGGGGCCCAGGTTGGAGGTGGGACAGGAGTGAGGGGCCCAGGTTGGAGGTGGGACAGGAGTGAGGGGCCCACGGTTGGAGGTGGGATAGGAGTCAATGGCCCAGTTGGAGGTGGAGCAAGAGTGAGGGGCACAGGTTGGAGGTGGGACAGGAGTGAGGGGCCCAGGTTGGAGGTGGGACAGGAGTGACGGGCCCAGGTTGGAGGTGGGACAGGAGTGAGGGGCCCAGGTTGGAGGTGGGACAGGAGTGAGGGGCCCAGGTTGGAGGTGGGACAGGAGTGAGGGGCCCAGGTTGGAGGTGGTACAGGAATCAGGGGCCTAGGTTGGAGGTGGGACAGGAGTCAGAGGCCCAGGTTGGAGGTGGGACAGGAGTGAAAGGCCCAGGTTGGAGGTGGGCAGGATTGAGGGGCCCAGGTTACAGGTGGGACAGGAGTAGGGGCCCACGTTGGAGGTGGGACAGGAGTCAGGGGCCGAGGTTTGAGGTGGGACACGGAGTGAGGGGCCCAGGTTGGAGGTGGGACACGAGTCAGGGTCCAGGTTGGAGGTGGGACAGGAGTGAGGGGCCCAGGTTGGAGGTGGGACAGGAGTCAGGGGCCCAGGTTGGAGGTGGGACAGGAGTCAGGGGCACAGGTTGGTGGTGGGACATGAGTCAGGGGCCCAGGTTGGAGGTGGGACAGGAGTGAGGGGCCCAGGTTGGAGGTGGGACAGGAGTGAGGGTCCCAGGTTGGAGGTGGGACAGGAGTGAGGGGCCCAGGTTGGAGGTGGGACAGGAGTCAGGGGCCCAGGTTGGAGGTGGGACAGGAGTCAGGGTCCCAGGTTGGAGGTGGGACAGGAGTGAGGGGCCCAGGTTGGAGGTGGGACAGGAGTGAGGGGCCCAGGTTGGAGGTGGGACAGGAGTGAGGGGCCCAGTTGGAGGTGGGACAGGAGTGAGGGGCCCAGGTTGGAGGTGGGACAGGAGTGAGGGGCCCAGGTTGGAGGTGGGACAGGAGTGAGGGGCCCAGGTTGGAGGTGGGACAGGAGTGAGGGGCCCAGGTTGGAGGTGGGACAGGAGTGAGGGGCCCAGGTTGGAGGTGGGACAGGAGTGAGGGGCCCAGGTTGGAGGTGGGACAGGAGTGAGGGGCCCAGGTTGGAGGTGGGACAGGAATCAGGGGCCCAGTTGGAGGTGGGACAGGAGAGAGGGGCCCAGGTTGGAGGTGGGACAGGAGTCAGGGGCCCACGTTGGAGGTGGGACAGGATTCAGAGGCAGACGTTGGAGGTGGGACAGGAGTCAGAGGCCCAGGTTGGAGGTGGGACAGGAGTGAGGGCCCAGGTTCGGAGGTGGGACAGGAGTCAGAGGGCCCAGGTTGGAGGTGGGACAGGAGTCAGGAGCCCAGGTTGGAGGAGGGACAGGGGTCAGGGCCCAGGTTGGAGGTGGGACAGGAATCAGGGGCCCAGGTTGGAGGTGGGACAGGAATCAGGGGCCTAGGTTTGAGGTGGGACAGGAGTGAGGGGCCCAGGTTCGTGGTGGGACAGGAGTCAGGGCCCAGTTGGAGGTGGGACAGGAGTGAGGGGCCCAGGTTCGTGGTGGGACAGGAGTCAGAGGCCCAGGTTGGAGGTGGGACAGGAGTCAGGGGCCCTGTTGGAGGTGGGACAGGAGTCAGGGTCCCAGGGTGAAGGTGCGACAGAAGTCATGTGCCCATGTTGGAGGTGGGACAGGAGTCAGGTGCCCATGTTGGAGGTGGGACAGGAATCAGGGGCCCAGGGTGTAGTTGGGACAGGAGTCAGAGGCCCATGTTGGAGGTGGGACAGGAATCAGGGGCCCAGTTGGAGGTGGGACAGGAATCACTGCTAGGGAGGGAACAGGTGCTCACAGTCAGGAAGGACAGAGCCATCCCTAAAGGAGGGACGGTTGGAGCAGAGGGAGGGAGCAAACCCAGAAAAGGATGTAATCAGACATATTAGAGAACAAAGGGATCCCACTCCAGATCCTCTGCCTCATCCAACCTCATCCTTCCTTTAACCCTGCACCACCCTCCTGCCCTGCCTTCCTATAGCAAAGACAGCGGGAGCATGCGCTGGTGGAGCCTCTCGGGCTATTGAGGAAGAAAGTTTGATGTGAGAAATCAAAGGCCAGAAGTGGCATGGCAGCAGCTCCGGCTGTCAGTGCGGGCCACTGCGGCCCTGGGCCCGGGCCTGCTCCTTCCAGGGCCGAAAGGCGCCGGTACCCCAGGGCCTCCAGGGGAAGTTGTCTCAGAACTCCCTGCCAGCTTCAAGGGCCATCACCTGCTCCTCCCAGAGACTCTCTGGGGATGAAGCTTGGTGGACATCAGGCAGCGTTCAAGGAAGAGATAGTTGTACTTAACTGTGGGTTCAGAACCTGGCTGGGATTTGGACTTAAGAATGCTTTTGGGTCCAGCCGCGTGGCTCAGTGGTTGAGCATCGAGCTATGAACCAGGAGGTCACAGTTCGATTCCCAGTCAGGCACATGCCCAGGCTGCAGGCTTGACCCCCAGTGGGGAGCATGCAGGAGGCAGCTGATCCATGATTCTCTCTCATCACTGATGTTTCTCTCTCTCTCTTCCTTTCCCTTCCTTTCTGAAATCAATATATATATCTCCTATCTATTAAAAATGTAATATGCAAATTGACCATACCTCTGCTACACTCTCAAGCCACGGTCACCAGCCATGCCCACCAACCAATCAGGAGTGATATGCAAATTAACCGCCAACCAAGATGGCTGTTGGCCACAGAGAGCAGGAGGGAGGCTTGGGTTTCCCCAGCAATGGAGGAAGCCAAGCTTTTGCCTGTCCTTGCTGGCCTAGGCCTCCACTTAATGCTACAAAGTTTCAATTATAGAAGATACATAATCCCAACAGAATTGGAGAGAGCAGAGGCTAGGGTTGACCCTGACAATGGAGGAAGCCAAGCTTCTGCAGCCCTGGCTGTCCTAGGCCTCCACTTCAGGCTACAAAGTTTCAATTATAGAAGGTAAATATCCCAAGAGAAATGGCTGTGGTTGTGAAGCAAGCAGGAGGCTTGGCTCCATTCCAGGCTACAAAGTCTCAATTGTAGAACATAAATTAATCCCAGATACCAGGGCCTCTGCTTGGGTAGTTGGGAGGTGTGGCCAGCCTGCAAACCATCACAGGCCCCTTGCCCAGGCCGCCACATGCCCCAAGGGAACCCTCACCCTGATCCAGAACACCCTTCAGGGCAAACCAGCTGCCCCCTACCCATGTACCAGGCCTCTATCCTATCTAATAAAAGAGTTATTTGCAGATTGACCATCACTCCAACATACAAGATGGCTGCCCCCATGTGGTCAAAGATCCTGCCCCCATGTGGACACAAGATGGCCACCACAAGATGGCCAGCAGGGGAGGGCAGTTGGAAGGGACCAGGCCTGCAAGGGAGGCAATTGGGGACAATCAAGTCTGCAGGGGAGGGCAGATAGGGGTGACCAGGCTGGCAGAGGAGAGAAGTTGGGGACAACTGGATCTGCAGGGAAGGGCATTTGAGGGGGTCCTGGGCCTGCAGGGGAGAGCAGTTGGGGGGAACCAGCCCTACAAAGGAGGGCAGTTAGGGGTGGCCAGGCCTGTAGGGGAGGGCATTGAGGGGGCAAACAGGCTGGCAAGGGAGCAATTATGCATCAATCAGGCTGGCATGGGAAAGGTTAGGGCTGATCAGGCTGATAGGCAGAAGCAGTTAGGGGCAATAAGGAAGGCAGGCAGGTGAGCAGCCTAAACGGGCATTCAGACATCCCTCGAGGGGTTCCAGATTGGAGAGGGTGCAGGCTGGGCACAGAGACACCACCTGCCCTCCCCATGCATGAATTTTGTGCACCGGGCCTCTAGTATGTGTGTGTGTGTGTGTGTGTGTGTGTGTGTGTGTGTGTGTGTGTGTAAAAGAATGCTATTGGAACTAGGATGTTCCAGTTAAAAACAAAACTTTGTGCAAAATGCAGCGAACTGAGCCCCCTACGCTGGCCCTCACTGGGGAGACCTTGCAGCTGCAGGGCCCTCCGTGGGGCCGGGCAGCACTGGCTTTGCAGAAATGGCCAAGAGAGTGGGCTAGCGGGTCACCATTGCTTCTGGAAGAGGTGTCACACCCGGGCTGGGACCATCTTAGACCCGCGGCCTCCACAGCCCTATCCTCACCAGCTCGTCGTAGCCACTTACCCAGGAGTCCAAAGAGCAGAGGCCACAGGACAGGGATCCCAGGAGAGTTGTTGCCTCTCCCCATCTTGAAATGACGCGGGGGCAAGTCCTCATGGAGAAACCTGGGTGGGAGGAACGGCAGCTGCAGAGGCCTCGAGGCATGGGTACCCCAGGGCCTCCAGGGGAAGTCGAGTCTCGGAACTCCCAGCTGGTCAGGGCCAGGCGGGCCTCGGGGTGGGGCTGAGGAGCTCCACAAATTGTCCCAGTTTGTTCTCGTTTTCTTCTCTCTTCTCATGAGCCCATCGAGGCATTTATACCGGCCAGCGCCTCGGCCCTCCCTGCCCAGGGAGGGGCATCCCTGCGCCTGGCTCTGCCATTTGTGCTGTTGGCACAGAGGTCCCTGTAGGAGCAAAGGCAGCCGAGGACGCAGGCCCGGGAGGGGCGAGGGGATCGGTGCCTGCAGGAAGGGACCCGTCCTCTGAACCAGAAATGATCCTAAGTCTGTTTGTGTTGAGTGTACGCCTCATTTCAAAGCAGGCCGCCTGTAGAGAAGGAAAGAGGAAGAGAAAAAGGAAGCAAATGGATCTTAGAGGTCAGCAAGTGTTCATTCAGAGAAGCTGGCGATCTGGGGCCTGATCCAGGTGCTGGTCCGGGGACCAGGGGGCAGCCCTGGGCTCCTTCCTCTGCACTCCAGGCTCTCATGTGGTTCCCCCTGAGAGAGGGGGAGGGCCTGGCTTTGGTGAGGCTCTCAGAATGGGCCAGGGCCTATCCTGTGACTGGCCCTGTTTCTAGGCCTCACAACTAGCAGTGGGCTGAACTTGACTCCGCAGGTCAGATGTGCAAGGACAGAATGTAACGACTTGCACTCACTGATCTGACTTCATTCCCGGCTTGTCCCGCCAAAGGCAGGGAGGCTGTGGTGAGGCCGAGGCCGTGAATCTGAGCACAGATGTTGGCTTTCCTTTTACTTCCTTTTAAAAGGCCTCTTGACCAAAGGACTTGTGTGCAAGCATATAACCCTAACCAATGGACACAGACACCGGGGGTGAGGGTATGAGAAAGGGGGGAGCACTGGGGAGGGGTAAGGACACATATGTAATACCTTAATCAATAAAGAAAAAAAAAGGTAGAGAAGGTTTCCATCCTCATAAAGCTTACAATCTAAAGGGGAGATAAATACAATAAGCAAGGGGATAATTAATTAATATAATAATTTCCACTGATTGAGAGGGAACACTATACGGAAAAGAAAACGAGGTCATGTGACGTTGGCAGGTGGGAAGAAGGAGCATGCTCCAGGGGTGGTCAGACGAAGTCCTGGTGACATTGGAACTGAGATTTGAATAACAAAGAGCTCTTGAAGAAGCATCCTAGAGAGGGGGTGGGCACAGCAGCCCGAGGAACCAGGAGGAACTTGGAAAAAAAAATCAAATCTGGGTAACTGAGACCCAATAGCTAGGCAACCAGAGGCTGTCCCATTCCATCCCAGTGATGCTGACCTGGGCATGCTCTCCCAAACGCCAGGTGGCTCCAGCCCCTCGTGCCCTTGCCGATGCTGTTCCTCATTCTGCATATGTACTCCTTCCTGTGGCCCCTTCTCCCACCTGCTCACCTGGTGAGCTCCTGCTCATGTCACATCGCTCTAAGGTTTCCCTGTCTCACCCAGGAAGAGGCAGGCCCTTCTTCCTCCTGGCTCCCATGACAGCCTGGGAATACCACTTACCTCAGCATACTATTCAGTCATGTATTTTCTTGTGTCTGTGTGTGTTTTAAATCTTCATTGTTGAAAGTATTACATATGTTCCCCAAAGGAGGAAACTCCTATTGATCTCGCCCACCCTGCCTCCAGCCCCACCCCACCGTCTATGTCCATGGGTTATCCATATTCGCATGAGTCCACTGGTTGATCTCTTCCCCGCCAAACACCACCTTCCCCTGCCTTCCCTCCGAGGTTTGACAGTCTGATACTTCTATGAGCATGGAGGGACCTGGAGGGCATTATGCTTAGTGAAATAAGCCAGTCAGCGAAAGATAAGTGTTGCATGATCACACTCATATGTGGAATCTAATGAACAATATAAAGTGATGAATAATAATTTATTTTCTTGTAAAAAAATAAATAAAAGACTCTCTTGGAGCCCTGGGCGGTGTGCTAAATGGTTAGAGCGCCGGCCTGTAGACCGAAGGGTCCCAGGTTTGATTTCCTGTCAAGGGCAGGTACTTGGTTTGCAGGTTCAACCCAGGCCCAGTAGGGAGGTGCTTGGGAGGCACCAATCTCTGTGTCTCTCCCTTCCCCTCACTCTCTCTGAAAATCAATGGGGAAATACCCTTGGGTGAGGATGAACAACGAAAGGTCCCTTGGATGCATATTGTATGGTGGGTCTACTTATATGCAAAGCCTGCAGTCATGTGCAGCTCCTCCCAGTGGCTCTGGGGTGATAGGGGGTGACGTCGGGGTGGCCAGAGCGCACATGGCAGGGCGTAGGCATCATGGGATGTGGCTGCCTGGCACGCTTGCAACACGGTCTCAGGGCTGGATTTTTCCTTCCAAGGATCTCCCCCTGAGGAAGGGGACCCTGCTCCCTGCCACCCCATTGGCCCGGAGCCCTGCTGTGTCCCCAGACCCTGAGACAAAAGCGACTGCTGCCCCCGTTTAGGAAGGAGGAACCCAGGTCTCAGAAAGGAGTCTAGTTACTTGGCCAACTCACACGCTAAGCAGTCAGGAGCTAAACTAACAGGCCAGCTTCAGAGCCTGTGCTTGCACACACCCAGGGCCCCTCCCAGCCTCTCAAGGAGAGACAGGTGCAAGAATTAGTGTGTCACAGCGGAAGGCATGCCAGGCCAACACCTTGTAAAGTAAACACAGCGTGTGGTTTTAAACCCATCTTTCACCTCGGGTGCTGAACGTTACTTGGGGAATGCCCAGGCTCCTGCCTCTCACTGTGTGCCCGCAGCCAGCCCCCAGTCCCGGGCTCCTCAGGCTCCAGCGCCCGCTGGTCCTCTTCAGACAGTCGTCCTTACACGGAGCCTCAGAGCTGCTCCCCGGGACAGTCATCCGAAAACAGTGCAGGCAAAAGGAACAAGCTCTTCTGTGAATTACAAGCCACATGTTCCTGCCTGCGGCCCACCTGCGGCCAGATGGCCCCTGCCTGGTGCTGAGGGTCTCGGGACGTGGTCTGGACTTTGTCAAATATCTGAGCCACCGTTTGCATAGGGAAAACCACGTGTTCCTTACTGGTCTGTTTAATGTAAACTTATCACCAATTCAATCATTTTTAAATGCAGTTGCTCCCTATTGCAAATACAGCTTTGGAATAAGAAGTGTTGCCACTGTCTGTGCGGTGGAAGGGGGTGCTGGCGCTGTGGCATTGCGGGGTCTCCCGCTGGCGGCGGCGGAGCCTGACCCGGCACTCCCGGCCTCCGCTCTCTGGCTCGCTGCTTGCCCCACGCTATTCAGCAGTGATTTACTTTTGCTTAAAAGGTATTTCCAAGCATGTTTATGCACCAAAAGGCATGTTTATGTGTTTTTAAAGTTATAGTCCTCAATAACCTTTCGGTGAAAGTAAATGAAAATGTTCTTCTATGAAATGTTTTTCCATGTTTTCAAGAAAATATGAAAGACAAACCTACCTAATATAAAAACCAATCGCATCATTTTGGTCTCCCCACTGCAGGGCTGCTCCGAGCCCCCCCCCTCCAGGCGAGGTCGTGGGCGGGGGACCCAGGTCTGTGCTGGCCTCAGAGTCCAGTCCGTCCCCTGCTCGCGATGCACACACCACACGCCTCTCTGTGCCCTTCCCTCTCCGGAGGAAACCTGAGTCTGCGGGCAGCACATGCGGAGCTAGGAGCATCTTTCTCCGGAAATCGCCCGCCACGTGAAACTGCCACCGGCCGGGCAGGGGACACACTCTGACACAGAGGGGAGAGAAGCGTCCGCTAAACAGAAGTTTTATTTCTCCTGTGCTTCGCTCTACAATATCCGACCAGATAACGTGCGACGTGTCCCCGGGCCCGGTTATCACACAGCATGCGGCCCTAACAGGAACGTGTGAGGCCCGCTGGGTAAACGATGGCTCACTCAGAGACCTTTGTCACTGGCTCCGTAATAACGGGTCGGGAAGAAAGGACTTCACCCTTCCGCTTCATGGACGTGGAAGATCTGGACAGTGCTTCCTGCAAGATGTCCCAAACCCACACAGTAATCTTCAGAAAGTCTCCGCGCACCTCGGAGAGCACAGCCTCGCGTGGGCCTGGGCCCGGGCTCAGCAAAGCACAGGGGCGCCTGCCTGGCGGCCGCCCGGGAGAGGCACTCCCAGGAGGCACCCCTCGACAGAGGCTGAGTGACAAGGCCTTCGCACTCTGCAAACACCCCAGTTTCTGGGAGTAACGAAGTGTTTGCAGAATAAGCAGTGAATTAGTCACAAGCTGAACCACTGCCCCGCGTCTCCTCCCTTTGGGCCCTTTCTGTCACCAAGTGCTCATTGCTTTGAGTCATTTCTTGTTTATTTTTAGAAACCAAAACAATATTTTAAAAAATATATATTTTAGTGAACTTTTACAGAGAGGAAGGCAGAGGGATAGAAAGTCAGAAACATCGATGAGAGAGAAACATCCATCAGCTGTCTCTTGCACACTCCCTACCGGGATTGTGCCCGCAGCCAAGGCACATGCCCTTGACCGGAATCAAACCTGGGACCTTCCAGTCCACAGGCTGACACTCTATCCACTGAGCCAATCTGGTTTCAGCAAAACCAAAGTTTTAATGCTTACACCTTTGTATAATGCCTGGTAGTAATATTTTAATAGCTTTATCCTAAATAATAAAAGGCTAATATGCAAATCAACCAAACAGTGGAATGACCGGTCACTGTGACTCACACTGACCACCAAGGGGCAAATGCTCAATGCAGGAGCTGCCTCCTGGTGGAGTGCACTCCCACAAGAGAGAGCCGGGCTCGCGGCTGGCGAGGGCGGTGGTGGTGGCGGTGGCTGGAGCCTCTCCCGGCCCGTGGCAGTGCTAAGGAGCAGTGAGCCAAGTGGTGAGGACTAGCAAGCAGGCGGGCGGTGAGGAGCAAGTGTTCCTGGACCGCAGGAGGCACGTTCAACCACCGCCGTAGGCCCGCTCCCCCCGTCAGTTGGACATCTCCCAACAGCTTCCGGACTGCGACAGGACACGGGCTGGGCTGAAGGACCTGCTGGTCATCTGAGTGCATGAATATCAAGCCTCTAGTTAGTTGAATATAACTTACATGCTCTATAGTTCACTTGTTTAGAATAGGCAAGTCCTTGGTGTTTAGTGTGTTGACTGAGTTGTGTTTACTTTTGACCTGAGGCCCGGCTCCTGGCTGAGCGGCACCCCTCTAGTGGGAGTGCACTCCACCAGTCCTTACTCTCTGTTACCCTTCCCTTCCTCTCATCCCTTCTGCTGCTCAGCTCAGAGCAAACGTGAGGCCCTGCAAACTGCGATTGGAGGGGACATACCCACAGAACCTGCACCGTCCACCCCCGGCCCGGGTTCAGCCTGTGCCATCCGTGACCTGTGCATCGCCCCTGGCCACTCAGTGGGCCCCGGGAAGCCTGGCCCAGCACCTCCTTCTCACTCCACTGGCAGCTGGAGTGAGGAAGGAGGAAAGAAAGGGGACAATGAGGCCTCCGGGCATAAATGTGGAGCCTGTGAGAGCAGGTGGACACAGCCTGGGCTTCTCTCAGAGCTGGGAGACTCAGCACAGGTGGTGTGCTCCTTTCGGCATATGAGAACCCTGACCAGAGCATGTGGGATGTTCAAGGCCAGTTTGCCATATGCACGTGCCAAAGCAAGTACACTGTATGGACTATGGAGGCATAGCTTTCTACAACCGAAATACTGATGCCACTACTTGGCAAGAGCCTCTTTAGTTTCAATTGGTAGAAAGATGTGCTGTTGACACATCCGGTGGGAGTCTGCTTGACTGGGCTCCTGTGTTTGTACTGTCCTAGAAGGGCTGCTGTGTGTACTGTGCTACTGTGTTTGTAGTGTATTAGTAGGGGCTGCTGTGTGTACTGGGCTCCTTTGTTTTTTACTGTATTAGCAGAGGCTGCTCTGTGTAAAGGGCTCCTGTGTTTGTACGGTACTAGCAGAGGCTGCTGTGTGTACTGGGCTCCTGTGTTTGTACTGTATTAGCAGGGGCTGCTGTGTGTACTGGGCTCCTGTGTTTGTACTGTACTAGCAGGGGCTGTTATGTGTACTGGATTCCTGTGATTGTACTGTTCTAGAGTGGCTGCTGTGTGTACTGGGCTCCTGTGTTTGTACTGTACCAGCAGGGGCTGCTGTGTGTACTGGGCTCCTGTGTTTGTACTGTAATAGCAGGGGCTGCTGTGTGTTCAGAGCTCCTGTGTTTGTACTGTATTAGCAGGTGCTGCTGTGTGTTCAGGCTCCTGTGTTTGTACTGTTGTAGAGGGGCTGCTATGTATACTGGACTCCTTTGTTTGTACTGTACCAGCAGGGGCTACTATGAGTACTGGGCTCCCGTGTTTTTACGGTACTAGCAGAGGCTGTTGTGTCTACGGGGCTCCTGTGTTTGTACTGTACTAGCAGGGGTTGCTGTGTGTACAGGGCTCCTGTGTTTGTACTGTACTAGCAGGGGCTGCTGTGTGTACAGGGCTCCTGTGTTTGTACTTGTACCTAGCAGGGGCCTGCTGTGTGTACTGGGCTCCTGTGTTTGTACTGTACAAGCAGGGGCTGCTGTGTGTACTGGGCTCCTGTGTTTGTACTGTACTAGCAGGGGCTGCTGTGTGTACTGGGCTCCTGTGTTTGTACTGTACCAGCAGGGGCTGCTGTGTGTACTGGGCTCCTGTGTTTGTACTGTACCAGCAGGGGCTGCTGTGAGTACTGGGCTCCTGTGTTTGTACTGTACCAGCAGGGGCTGCTGTGTGTACTGGGCTCCTGTGCTTGTACTGTACTAGCGGCGGCTGTTGTGTGTACTGGGCTCCTGTTTTTGTACGGTACTAGCAGAGGCTGATGTGTGTACTGGGCTCCTGTGTTTGTACTGTATTAGCCGGGGCTGCTGTGTGTACAGGGCTCCTGTGTTTGTACTGTACTAGCAGGGGCTGCTGTGTGTACTGGGTTCCTGTGATTGTATTGTTCCAGAGTGGCTGCTGTGTGTACTGAGTTCCTGTGTTTGTACTGTACTAGCAGTGGCTCCTGTGTATACTGGGCTCCTGTGTTTACTGTAGTAGAAGGGGCTGCTGTGTACATTGGGCTCCTGTGTTTGTACTGTACCAGCAGGGGCTGCTGTGTGTACTGGGCTCCTGTGTTTGTACTGTACTAGCAGGGGCTGCTGTGTGTACTGGGCTCCTGTGTTTGTACTGTTGTAGAGGGTCTGCTGTGTATACTGGGCTCCTGTGTTTGTACTGTACCAGCAGGGTCTGCTATGTATACTGGGCTCCTGTGTTTTTACTGTACTAGCAGGGGCTGCTGTGTGTACTGGGCTCCTGTGTTTGTACTGTACCAGCAGGGGCTGATGTGTGTACTAGGGCTCCTGTTTTGTACTGTACTAGCAGGGGCTGCTGTGTGTACTGGGCTCCTGTGTTTGTACTGTACTAGCAGGGGCTGCTGTGTGTACCTGGGCTCCTGTGTTTGTACTGGTACTAGCAGGGCTGCTGGTGTACTGGGCTCCTGTGTTTGTACTGTATCAGAGTGGCTGCTGTGTGTACTGGGCTCCTGTGTTTGTACTGTACTAGCAGTGGCTGCTGTGTATACTGGGCTCCTGTGTTTGTACTGTAGTAGCAGGGGCTGCTGTGTGTACTGGGCTCCTGTGTTTGTACTGTACTAGCAGGGGCTGCTGTGTGTACTGGGCTCCTGTGTTTGTTCTGTACTAGCAGGGGCTGCTGTGTGTACTGGGCTCCTGTGTTTGTACTGTACTAGCAGGGGCTGCTGTGTGTACTGGGCTCCTGTGTTTGTACTGTACTAGCAGGGGCTGCTGTGTGTACTGGGCTCCTGTGTTTGTACTGTACTAGCAGGGGCTGCTGTGTGTACAGGGCTCCTGTGTTTGTACGGTACTAGCAGGGGCTGCTGTGTGTACTGGGCTCCTGTGTTTGTACTGTACCAGCAGGGGCTGCTGTGTGTACTGGGCTCCTGTGTTTGTACTGTACTAGCAGGGGCTGCTGTGTGTACTGGGCTCCTGTGTTTGTACTGTACCAGCAGTGGCTGCTGTGTGTACTGGGCTCCTGTGTTTGTACTGTACTAGCAGGGGCTGCTGTGTGTACTGGGCTCCTGTGTTTGTACTGTATTAGCTGGGGGTGCTGTGTGTACTGGGCTCCTGTGTTTGTACTGTACCAGCAGGGGCTGCTGTGTGTACTGGGCTCCTGTGTTTGTACTGTACTAGCAGGGGCTGCTGTGTGTACTGGGCTCCTGTGTTTGTACTGTACTAGCAGGGGCTGCTGTGTGTACTGGGCTCCTGTGTTTGTACTGTGGTACCTGGGGCTGCTGTGTGTACTGGGCTCCTGTGTTTGTACTGTACCACAGGGGCTGCTGTGTGTACTGGGCTCCTGTGTTTGTACTGTATTAGTCGGGGCTGCTGTGTGTACTGGGCTCCTGTGTTTGTACTGTACTAGCAGGGGCTGCTGTGTGTACTGGGCTCCTGTGTTTGTACTGTATCAGAGGGTCTGCTGTGTGTACTGGGCTCCTGTGTTTGTACGGTACTAGCAGGGGCTGCTGTGTGTACTGGGCTCCTGTGTTTGTACTGTACTAGAGGGACTGCTGTGTGTACTGGGCTCCTGTGTTTGTACTGTATAGCAGGGGCTGCTGTGTGTACTGGGCTCCTGTGTTTGTACTGTACTAGCAGGGGCTGCTGTGTACACTGGGCTCCTGTGTTTGTACTGTATTAGCAGGGACTGCTGTGTGTACAGGGCTCCTGTATTTGTACGGTACTAGCAGGGGCTGCTGTGTGTACTGGGCTCCTGTGTTTGTACTGTACTAGCAGGGGCTGCTGTGTGTACTGGGCTCCTGTGTTTGTACGGTACTAGCAGGGGCTGCTGTGTGTACTGGGCTCCTGTGTTTGTACTGTACTAGCAGGGGCTGCTGTGTGTACTGGGCTCCTGTGTTTGTACTGTACTAGCAGGGGCTGCTGTGTGTACTGGGCTCCTGTGTTTGTACTGTACTAGCAGGGGCTGCTGTGTGTACTGGGCTCCTGTGTTTGTACTGTACTAGCAGGGGCTGCTGTGTGTACTGGGCTCCTGTGTTTGTACGGTACTAGCAGGGGCTGCTGTGTGTACTGGGCTCCTGTGTTTGTACTGTACTAGCAGGGGCTGCTGTGTGTACTGGGCTCCTGTGTTTGTACTGTACTAGCAGGGGCTGCTGTGTGTACTGGGCTCCTGTGTTTGTACTGTAGTAGCAGGGGCTGCTGTGTGTACTGGGCTCCTGTGTTTGTACTGTACTAGCAGGGGCTGCTGTGTGTACTGGGCTCCTGTGTTTGTACTGTACTAGCAGGGGCTGCTGTGTGTACTGGGCTCCTGTGTTTGTACTGTACTAGCAGGGGCTGCTGTGTGTACTGGGCTCCTGTGTTTGTACTGTATTAGCCTGGGCTGCTGTGTGTACAGGGCTCCTGTGTTTGTACTGTATTAGCAGGGGCTGCTGTGTGTACTGGGCTCCTGTGTTTGTACTGTATTAGCAGGGGCTGCTGTGTGTACTGGGCTCCTGTGTTTGTACTGTACTAGCAGGGGCTGCTGTGTGTACAGGGCTCCTGTGTTTGTACTGTACTAGCAGGGGCTGCTGTGTGTACTGGGCTCCTGTGTTTGTACTGTACCAGAGGGGCTGCTGTGTGTACTGGGCTCCTGTGTTTGTACTGTACCAGATTGGCTGCTGTGTGTACTGGGCTCCTGTGTTTGTACTGTACCAGAGGGGCTGCTGTGTGTACTGGGCTCCTGTGTTTGTACTGTTCTAGAGGGGCTGCTGTGTGTACTGGGCTCCTGTGTTTGTACTGTACTAGAGGGGCTGCTGTGTACTGGGCTCCTGTGTTTGTACTGTACTAGCAGGGGCTGCTGTGTGTACTGGGCTCCTGTGTTTTTACTGTACTAGCAGGAGCTGCCGTGTGTACTGGGCTCCTGTGTTTGTACTGTATTAGCCGGGGCTGCTGTGTGTACAGGGCTCCTGTGTTTGTACGGTACTAGCAGGGGCTGCTGTGTGTACTGGGCTCCTGTGTTTGTACGGTACTAGCAGGGGCTGCTGTGTGTACTGGGTTCCTGTGTTTGTACTGTACTAGCAGGGGCTGCTGTGTGTACTGGGCTCCTGTGTTTGTACTGTACTAGCAGGGGCTGCTGTGTACTGGGCTCCTGTATTTTTACTGTACTAGCAGGGGCTGCTGTGTGTACTGGGCTCCTGTGTTTGTACTGTACTAGCAGGGGCTGCTGTGTGTACCTGGCTCCTGTGTTTGTACGGTACTAGCAGGGGCTGCTGTGTGTACTGGCTCCTGTGTTTGTACTGTACTAGCAGGGGCTGCTGTGTGTACGGGGCTCCTGTGTTTGTACGTAACTAGCAGGGCGCTGCTGTGTGTACTGGGCTCCTGTGTTTGTACTGTACTAGCAGGGGCTGCTGTGTGTACTGGGCTCCTGTGTTTGTACTGTACTAGCAGGGGCTGCTGTGTGTACTGGGCTCCTGTGTTTGTACTGTACTAGAGGGGCTGCTGTGTGTACTGGGCTCCTGTGTTTGTACTGTACTAGCAGGGGCTGCTGTGTGTACTGGGCTCCTGTGTTTGTACTGTACTAGCAGGGGCTGCTGTGTGTACTGGGCTCCTGTGTTTGTACTGTACCTAGCAGGGGCTGCTGTTGTGTACTGGGCTCCTGTGTTTGTACTGTACTAGCAGGGGCTGCTGTGTGTACAGGGCTCCTGTGTTTGTACTGTTCTAGCAGGGGCTGCTGTGTGTACTGGGCTCCTGTGTTTGTACTGTACTAGCAGGGGCTGCTGTGTGTACTGGGCTCCTGTGTTTTTACTGTACTAGCAGGGGCTGCTGTGGTGTACTGGGCTCCTGTGTTTGTACTGTACTAGCAGGGCTGCTGTGTGTACTGGGCTCCTGTGTTTGTACTGTACTAGCAGGGCTGCTGTGTGTACTGGGCTCCTGTGTTTGTACTGTACTAGCAGGGGCTGCTGTGTGTACTGGGCTCCTGTGTTTGTACTGTACTAGCAGGGGCTGCTGTGGGTACTGGGCTCCTGTGTTTGTACTGTACTAGCAGGGGCTGCTGTGTGTACGGGGCTCCTGTGTTTGTACTGTTCTAGAGTGGCTGCTGTGTGTACTGGGCTCCTGTGTTTGTACTGTACTAGCAGGGGCTGCTGTGTGTACTGGGCTCCTGTGTTTTTACTGTACTAGCAGGGGCTGCTGTGTGTACTGGGCTCCTGTGTTTGTACTGTACTAGCAGGGGCTGCTGTGTGTACAGGGCTCCTGTGTTTGTACTGTACTAGCAGGGGCTGCTGTGTGTACTGGGCTCCTGTGTTTGTACTGTACTAGCAGGGGCTGCTGTGTGTACTGGGCTCCTGTGTTTGTACTGTACTAGCAGGGGCTGCTGTGTGTACTGGGCTCCTGTGTTTGTACTGTACTAGCAGGGGCTGCTGTGTGTACTGGGCTCCTGTGTTTGTACTGTACTAGCAGGGGCTGCTGTGTGTACTGGGCTCCTGTGTTTGTACTGTACTAGCAGGGGCTGCTGTGTGTACTGGGCTCCTGTGTTTGTACTGTACTAGCAGGGGCTGCTGTGTGTACTGGGCTCCTGTGTTTGTACTGTACTAGCAGGGGCTGCTGTGTGTACTGGGCTCCTGTGTTTGTACTGTACTAGCAGGGGCTGCTGTGTGTACTGGGCTCCTGTGTTTGTACTGTACTAGCAGGGGCTGCTGTGTGTACTGGGCTCCTGTGTTTGTACTGTACTAGCAGGGGCTGCTGTGTGTACAGGGCTCCTGTGTTTGTACTGTACCAGATTGGCTGCTGTGTGTACTGGGCTCCTGTGTTTGTACTGTACTAGCAGGGGCTGCTGTGTGTACTGGGCTCCTGTGTTTGTACTGTACTAGCAGGGGCTGCTGTGTGTACTGGGCTCCTGTGTTTGTACGGTACTAGCAGGGGCTGCTGTGTGTACTGGGCTCCTGTGTTTGTACTGTACTAGCAGGGGCTGCTGTGTGTACTGGGCTCCTGTGTTTGTACTGTACTAGCAGGGGCTGCTGTGTGTACTGGGCTCCTGTGTTTGTACTGTACTAGCAGGGGCTGCTGTGTGTACTGGGCTCCTGTGTTATTACTGTACTAGCAGGAGCTGCCGTGTGTACTGGGCTCCTGTGTTTGTACTGTACTAGCAGGGGCTGCTGTGTGTACTGGGCTCCTGTGTTTGTACTGTACTAGCAGGGGCTGCAGTGTGTACTGGGCTCCTGTGTTGTACTGTACTAGCAGGGGCTGCTGTGTGTACTGGGCTCCTGTGTTTGTACTGTACTAGCAGGGGCTTGCTGTGTGTACGGGGCTCCTGTGTCTGTACTGTACTAGCAGGGGCTGCCTGTGTGTACTGGGCTTCCTCTGTTTGTACTGTTCTAAGAGAGGCTGCTGTCGTGTAACATGGCCTCCTGTGTTTTACTTGTTACTAGCAGGGGCTGCTGTGTGTACAGGGGCTCCCTGTGGTTTTGTACTGTACTAGCAGGGGCTGCTGTGTGTAACGGGCTCTCTGTTTGTATGTACTAGGGGTGTGTGTGTACAGGGCTCTGGGTTTACTAGCAGGGGCTTGCCTGTGTGTACTGGACTCCCTGTGTTTGTTACTGTAATGCAGAGGCTGCTGTGTAGTACTGGGCTCCTGTGTTTGTACTTACTAGCAGGGGCTGCTGTGTGTACTGGGCTCCTGTGATTTTTACTTACTAGCAGGGGGGCTCCTGTGTGTACTGGGCTCCTGTGTTTGTACTGTACTAGCAGGGGCTGCTGTGTGTACTGGGCTCCTGTGTTTGTACTGTACTAGCAGGGGCTGCTGTGTGTACTGGGCTCCTGTGTTTGTACTGTACTAGCAGGGGCTGCTGTGTGTACGGGGCTCCTGTGTTTGTACTGTACTAGCAGGGGCTGCTGTGTGTACTGGGCTCCTGTGTTTGTACTGTACTAGCAGGGGCTGCTGTGTGTACTGGGCTCCTGTGTTTGTACTGTACTAGCAGGGGCTGCTGTGGTGTACTGGGCTCCTGTGTTTGTACTGTACTAGCAGGGGCTGCTGTGTGTACTGGGCTCCTGTGTTTGTACTGTACTAGCTGGGGCTGCTGTGTGTACTGGGCTCCTGTGTTTGTACTGTACTAGCAGGGGCTGCTGTGTGTACTGGGCTCCTGTGTTTGTACTGTACTAGCAGGGGCTGCTGTGTGTACTGGGCTCCTGTGTTTGTACTGTACTAGCAGGGGCTGCTGTGTGTACTGGGCTCCTGTGTTTGTACTGTACTAGCAGGGGCTGCTGTGTGTACTGGGCTCCTGTGTTTGTACTGTACTAGCAGGGGCTGCTGTGTGTACTGGGCTCCTGTGTTTGTACTGTACTAGCAGGGGCTGCTGTGTGTACTGGGCTCCTGTGTTTTTACTGTACTAGCAGGGGCTGCTGTGTGTACAGGGCTCCTGTGTTTGTACTGTACTAGCAGGGGCTGCTGTGTGTACTGGGCTCCTGTGTTTGTACTGTACTAGCAGGGGCTGCTGTGTGTACTGGGCTCCTGTGTTTTGTACTGTACTAGCAGGGGCTGCTGTGTGTACAGGGCTCCTGTGTTTGTACTGTACTAGCAGGGGCTGCTGTGTGTACTGGGCTCCTGTGTTTGTACTGTACTAGCAGGGGCTGCTGTGTGTACTGGGCTCCTGTGTTTGTACTGTACTAGCAGGGGCTGCTGTGTGTACTGGGCTCCTGTGTTTGTACGGTACTAGCAGGGCTGCTGTGTGTACTGGGCTCCTGTGTTTGTACTGTACTAGCAGGGGCTGCTGTGTGTACTGGGCTCCTGTGTTTGTACTGTACTAGCAGGGGCTGCTGTGTGTACTGGGCTCCTGTGTTTTTACTGTACTAGCAGGGGCTGCTGTGTGTACTGGGCTCCTGTGTTTGTACTGTACTAGCAGGGGCTGCTGTGTGTACTGGGCTCCTGTGTTTGTACTGTACTAGCAGGGGCTGCTGTGTGTACTGGGCTCCTGTGTTTGTACTGTACTAGCAGGGGCTGCTGTGTGTACTGGGCTCCTGTGTTTGTACTGTACTAGCAGGGGCTGCTGTGTGTACTGGGCTCCTGTGTTTGTACTGTACTAGCAGGGGCTGCTGTGTGTACAGGGCTCCTGTGTTTGTACTGTACTAGCAGGGGCTGCTGTGTGTACAGGGCTCCTGTGTTTGTACTGTACTAGCAGGGGCTGCTGTGTGTACTGGGCTCCTGTGTTTGTACTGTACTAGCAGGGGCTGCTGTGTGTACTGGGCTCCTGTGTTTGTACTGTACTAGCAGGGGCTGCTGTGTGTACTGGGCTCCTGTGTTTGTACTGTACTAGCAGGGGCTGCTGTGTGTACTGGGCTCCTGTGTTGTACTGTACTAGCAGAGGCTGCTGTGTGTACAGGGGCTCCTGTGTTTGTACGGTACTAGCAGGGGCTGCTGTGTGTACTGGGCTCCTGTGTTTGTACTGTACTAGCAGGGGCTGCTGTGTGTACTGGGCTCCTCTGTTTGTACTGTACTAGCAGGGGCTGCTGTGTGTACTGGGCTCCTGTGTTTGTACTGTACTAGCAGGGGCTGCTGTGTGTACTGGGCTCCTGTGTTTGTACTGTACTAGCAGTGGCTGCTGTGTGTACTGGGCTCCTGTGTTTTTACTGTACTAGCAGGGGCTGCTGTGTGTACTGGGCTCCTGTGTTTGTACTGTACTAGCAGGGGCTGCTGTGTGTACTGGGCTCCTGTGTTTGTACTGTACTAGCAGGGCTGCTGTGTGTACTGGGCTCCTGTGTTTGTACTGTACTAGCAGGGGCTGCTGTGTGTACTGGGCTCCTGTGTTTGTACTGTACTAGCAGGGGCTGCTGTGTGTACTGGGCTCTGTGTTTGTACGGTACTAGCAGAGGCTGCTGTGTGTACAGGGCTCCTGTGTTTTTACTTTACTAGCAGGGGCTGCTGTGTGTACGGGGCTCCTGTGTTTGTACTGTACTAGCAGGGGCTGCTGTGTGTACTGGGCTCCTCTGTTTGTACTGTACTAGCAGGGGCTGCTGTGTGTACAGGGCTCCTGTGTTTGTACTGTACTAGCAGGGGCTGCTGTGTGTACGGGGCTCCTGTGTTTGTACTGTACTAGCAGGGGCTGCTGTGTGTACTGGGCTCCTGTGTTTGTACTGTATTAGCAGGGCTGCTGTGTGTACAGGGTTCCTGTGTTTTTACTGTACTAGCAGGGGCTGCTGTGTGTACTGGGCTCCTGTGTTTGTACTGTACCAGCAGGGGCTGCTGTGTGTACTGGGCTCCTGTGTTTGTACTGTACTAGCAGGGGCTGCTGTGTGTACTGGGGCTCCTGTGTTTGTACTGTACTAGCAGGGGCTGCTGTGTGTACTGGGGCTCCTGTGTTTGTACTGTACTAGCAGGGGCTGCTGTGTGTACTGGGCTCCTGTGTTGTACTGTACTAGCAGGGGGCTGCTGTGTGTACAGGGCTCCTGTGTTTGTACTGTACTAGCAGGGGCTGCTGTGTGTACAGGGCTCCTGTGTTTGTACTGTACTAGCAGGGGCTGCTGTGTGTACTGGGCTCCTGTGTTTGTACTGTACTAGCAGGGGCTGCTGTGTGTACAGGGCTCCTGTGTTTGTACTGTACTAGCAGGGGCTGCTGTGTTACTGGGCTCCTGTGTTTGTACTGTACCTAGCAGGGGCTGCTGTGTGTACTGGGCTCCTGCTGTTTGTACTGTACTAGCAGGGGCTGCTGTGTGTACAGGGCTCCTGTGTTTGTACTGTACTAGCAGGGGCTGCTGTGTGTACTGGGCTCCTGTGTTTGTACTGTACTAGCAGGGGCTGCTGTGTGTACAGGGCTCCTGTGTTTGTACTGTACTAGCAGAGGCTGCTGTGTATACAGGGCTCCTGTGTTTGTACTGTACTAGCAGGGGCTGCTGTGTGTACTGGGCTCCTGTGTTTGTACTGTACTAGCAGGGGCTGCTGTGTGTACTGGGCTCCTGTGTTTGTACTGTACTAGCAGGGGCTGCTGTGTGTACTGGGCTCCTGTGTTTTTACTGTACTAGCAGGGGCTGCTGTGTGTACAGGGGCTCCTGTGTTTGTACTGTACTAGCAGGGCTGCTGTGTGTACTGGGCTCCTGTGTTTGTACTGTACTAGCAGGGGCTGCTGTGTGTACTGGGCTCCTGTGTTTGTACTGTACTAGCAGGGGCTGCTGTGTGTACAGGGCTCCTGTGTTTTTACTTACTAGCAGGGGCTGCTGTGTGTACTGGGCTCCTGTGTTTGTACTGTACTAGCAGGGGCTGCTGTGTGTACAGGGCTCCTGTGTTTGTACAGTACTAGCAGGGGCTGCTGTGTGTACTGGGCTCCTGTGTTTGTACTGTACTAGCAGGGGCTGCTGTGTGTACAGGGCTCCTGTGTTTTTACTTTACTAGCAGGGGCTGCTGTGTGTACGGGGCTCCTGTGTTTGTACTGTACTAGCAGGGGCTGCTGTGTGTACTGGGCTCCTGTGTTTGTACTGTACTAGCAGGGCTGCTGTGTGTACAGGGCTCCTGTGTTTTTACTTTACTAGCAGGGGCTGCTGTGTGTACGGGGCTCCTGTGTTTGTACTGTACCAGCAGGGGCTGCTGTGTGTACTGGGCTCCTGTGTTTGTACTGTACTAGCAGGGGCTGCTGTGTGTACTGGCTCCTGTGTTTGTACTGTACTAGCAGGGGCTGCTGTGTGTACGGGCTCCTGTGTTTGTACTGTACTAGCAGGGGCTGCTGTGTGTACAGGGCTCCTGTGTTTGTACTGTACTAGCAGGGGCTGCTGTGTGTACTGGGCTCCTGTGTTTGTACGGTACTAGCAGAGGCTGCTGTGTGTACTGGGCTCCTGTGTTTGTACTGTACTAGCAGGGGCTGCTGTGTGTACTGGGCTCCTGTGTTTTTACTGTACTAGCAGGGGCTGCTGTGTGTACTGGGCTCCTGTGTTTGTACTGTACTAGCAGGGGCTGCTGTGTGTACTGGGCTCCTGTGTTTGTACTGTACTAGCAGGGGCTGCTGTGTGTACAGGGCTCCTGTGTTTGTACTGTACTAGCAGGGGCTGCTGTGTGTACTGGGCTCCTGTGTTTGTACTGTACTAGCAGAGGCTGCTGTGTGTACTGGGCTCCTGTGTTTTTACTTTACTAGCAGGGGCTGCTGTGTGTACTGGGCTCCTGTGTTTGTACTGTACTAGCAGGGGCTGCTGTGTGTACTGGGCTCCTGTGTTTGTACTGTACTAGCAGGGGCTGCTGTGTGTACAGGGCTCCTGTGTTTGTACTGTACTAGCAGGGGCTGCTGTGTGTACTGGGCTCCTGTGTTTGTACTGTACTAGCAGGGGCTGCTGTGTGTACTGGGCTCCTGTGTTTGTACTGTACTAGCAGGGGCTGCTGTGTGTACTGGGCTCCTGTGTTTGTACTGTACTAGCAGGGGCTGCTGTGTGTACAGGGCTCCTGTGTTTTTACTTTACTAGCAGGGGCTGCTGTGTGTACTGGGCTCCTGTGTTTGTACTGTACTAGCAGGGGCTGCTGTGTGTACAGGGCTCCTGTGTTTGTACTGTACTAGCAGGGGCTGCTGTGTTTACTGGGCTCCTGTGTTTGTACTGTACTAGCAGGGGCTGCTGTGTGTACAGGGCTCCTGTGTTTGTACTGTACTAGCAGGGGCTGCTGTGTGTACTGGGCTCCTGTGTTTGTACTGTACTAGCAGGGGCTGCTGTGTGTACAGGGCTCCTGTGTTTTTACTTTACTAGCAGGGGCTGCTGTGTGTACTGGGCTCCTGTGTTTGTACTGTACTAGCAGGGGCTGCTGTGTGTACTGGGCTCCTCTGTTTTTACTTTACTAGCAGGGGCTGCTGTGTGTACTGGGCTCCTCTGTTTTTACTTTACTAGCAGGGGCTGCTGTGTGTACTGGGCTCCTGTGTTTGTACTGTTCTAGAGGGGCTGCTGTGTGTACTGGGCTCCTGTGTTTGTACTGTACTAGCAGGGGCTGCTGTGTGTACGGGGCTCCTGTGTTTTTACTGTACTAGCAGGGGCTGCTGTGTGTACTGGGCTCCTCTGTTTGTACTGTACTAGCAGAGGCTGCTGTGTGTACAGGGCTCCTGTGTTTTTACTTTACTAGCAGGGGCTGCTGTGTGTACGGGGCTCCTGTGTTTGTACTGTACCAGCAGGGGCTGCTGTGTGTACTGGGCTCCTCTGTTTGTACTGTACTAGCAGAGGCTGCTGTGTGTACAGGGCTCCTGTGTTTTTACTTTACTAGCAGGGGCTGCTGTGTATACTGGGCTCCTGTGTTTGTACGTTATTAGCAGGGGCTGCTGTGTGTACAGGACTCCTGTGTTTGTACAGTACTAGCAGAGGCTGCTGTGTTTACTGGGCTCCTGTGTTTGTACTGTACTAGCAGGGGCTGCTGTGTGTACAGGGCTCCTGTGTTTTTACTTTACTAGCAGGGGCTGCTGTGTGTACTGGGCTCCTCTGTTTGTACTGTACTAGCAGAGGCTGCTGTGTGTACAGGGCTCCTGTGTTTTTACTTTACTAGCAGGGGCTGCTGTGTGTACGGGGCTCCTGTGTTTGTACGGTACTAGCAGGGGCTGCTGTGTGTACTGGGCTCCTGTGTTTGTACTGTTCTAGAGGGGCTGCTGTGTGTACTGGGCTCCTGTGTTTTTACTGTACTAGCAGGGGCTGCTGTGTGTACGGGGCTCCTGTGTTTGTACTGTACCAGCAGGGGCTGCTGTGTGTACTGGGCTCCTCTGTTTGTACTGTACTAGCAGAGGCTGCTGTGTGTACAGGGCTCCTGTGTTTTTACTTTACTAGCAGGGGCTGCTGTGTGTACTGGGCTCCTGTGTTTGTACTGTACTAGCAGGGGCTGCTGTGTGTACAGGGCTCCTGTGTTTGTACTGTACTAGCAGGGCTGCTGTGTGTACGGGGCTCCTGTGTTTGTACTGTACTAGCAGGGGCTGCTGTGTGTACAGGGCTCCTGTGTTTGTACTGTTCTAGAGGGGCTGCTGTGTGTACTGGGCTCCTGTGTTTGTACTGTACTAGCAGGGGCTGCTGTGTGTACAGGGCTCCTGTGTTTGTACTGTACTAGCAGGGGCTGCTGTGTGTACTGGGCTCCTGTGTTTGTACTGTACTAGCAGGGCTGCTGTGTGTACAGGGCTCCTGTGTTTTTACTTTACTAGCAGGGGCTGCTGTGTGTACTGGGCTCCTGTGTTTGTACTGTACTAGCAGGGCTGCTGTGTGTACTGGGCTCCTGTGTTTGTACTGTACTAGCAGGGGCTGCTGTGTGTACAGGGCTCCTGTGTTTTTACTTTACTAGCAGGGGCTGCTGTGTGTACAGGACTCCTGTGTTTGTACAGTACTAGCAGAGGCTGCTGTGTGTACTGGGCTCCTGTGTTTGTACTGTACTAGCAGGGGCTGCTGTGTGTACAGGGCTCCTGTGTTTTTACTTTACTAGCAGGGGCTGCTGTGTGTACTGGGCTCCTGTGTTTGTACTGTACTAGCAGGGGCTGCTGTGTGTACTGGGCTCCTGTGTTTGTACTTTACTAGCAGGGGCTGCTGTGTGTACAGGGCTCCTGTGTTTGTACTGTACTAGCAGAGGCTGCTGTGTGTACTGGGCTCCTGTGTTTGTACTGTACTAGCAGGGGCTGCTGTGTGTACTGGGCTCCTGTGTTTGTACTTTACTAGCAGGGGCTGCTGTGTGTACAGGGCTCCTGTGTTTGTACTGTACTAGCAGGGGCTGCTGTGTGTACTGGGCTCCTGTGTTTGTACTGTACTAGCAGGGGCTGCTGTGTGTACTGGGCTCCTGTGTTTGTACTGTATTAGCAGGGGCTGCTGTGTGTACAGGGCTCCTGTGTTTGTACTGTACTAGCAGGGGCTGCTGTGTGTACTGGGCTCCTGTGTTTGTACTGTACTAGCAGGGGCTGCTGTGTGTACGGGGCTCCTGTGTTTGTACTGTACTAGCAGGGGCTGCTGTGTGTACTGGGCTCCTGTGTTTGTACTGTACTAGCAGGGGCTGCTGTGTGTACGGGGCTCCTGTGTTTTTACTGTACTAGCAGGGGCTGCTGTGTGTACGGGGCTCCTGTGTTTGTACTGTACCTGCAGGGGCTGCTGTGTGTACTGGGCTCCTGTGTTTTTACTGTACTAGCAGGGGCTGCTGTGTGTACTGGGCTCCTGTGTTTTTACTGTACTAGCAGGGGCTGCTGTGTGTACGGGGCTCCTGTGTTTGTACTGTACTAGCAGGGGCTGCTGTGTGTACTGGGCTCCTGTGTTTGTACTGTACTAGCAGGGGCTGCTGTGTGTACGGGGCTCCTGTGTTTGTACTGTACTAGCAGGGGCTGCTGTGTGTACTGGGCTCCTGTGTTTGTACTGTACTAGCAGGGGCTGCTGTGTGTACTGGGCTCCTGTGTTTGTACTGTACTAGCAGGGGCTGCTGTGTATACTGGGCTCCTCTGTTTTTACTTTACTAGCAGGGGCTGCTGTGTGTACTGGGCTCCTGTGTTTTTACTTTACTAGCAGGGGCTGCTGTGTGTACTGGGCACCTCTGTTTGTACTGTACTAGCAGAGGCTGCTGTGTGTACGGGGCTCCTGTGTTTTTACTTTACTAGCAGGGGCTGCTGTGTGTACTGGGCTCCTGTGTTTGTACTGTACTAGCAGGGGCTGCTGTGTGTACAGGGCTCCTGTGTTTTTACTTTACTAGCAGGGGCTGCTGTGTGTACTGGGCTCCTGTGTTTGTACTGTTCTAGAGGGGCTGCTGTGTGTACTGGGCTCCTGTGTTTGTACTGTACTAGCAGGGGCTGCTGTGTGTACGGGGCTCCTGTGTTTTTACTGTACTAGCAGGGGCTGCTGTGTGTACGGGGCTCCTGTGTTTGTACGGTACTAGCAGGGGCTGCTGTGTGTACAGGGCTCCTGTGTTTGTACTGTACTAGCAGGGGCTGCTGTGTGTACGGGGCTCCTGTGTTTGTACTGTACTAGCAGGGGCTGCTGTGTGTACTGGGCTCCTGTGTTTGTACTGTACTAGCAGGGGCTGCTGTGTGTACTGGGCTCCTCTGTTTGTACTGTACTAGCAGAGGCTGCTGTGTGTACAGGGCTCCTGTGTTTTTACTTTACTAGCAGGGGCTGCTGTGTATACTGGGCTCCTGTGTTTTTACTGTACTAGCAGGGGCTGCTGTGTGTACTGGGCTCCTGTGTTTTTACTGTACTAGCAGGGGCTGCTGTGTGTACGGGGCTCCTGTGTTTGTACTGTACTAGCAGGGGCTGCTGTGTGTACTGGGCTCCTGTGTTTGTACTGTACTAGCAGAGGCTGCTGTGTGTACGGGGCTCCTGTGTTTTTACTGTACTAGCAGGGGCTGCTGTGTGTACTGGGCTCCTCTGTTTGTACGGTACTAGCAGAGGCTGCTGTGTGTACAGGGCTCCTGTGTTTTTACTTTACTAGCAGGGGCTGCTGTGTGTACGGGGCTCCTGTGTTTGTACTGTACCAGCAGGGGCTGCTGTGTGTACTGGGCTCCTCTGTTTGTACTGTACTAGCAGAGGCTGCTGTGTGTACAGGGCTCCTGTGTTTTTACTTTACTAGCAGGGGCTGCTGTGTATACTGGGCTCCTGTGTTTGTACGTTATTAGCAGGGGCTGCTGTGTGTACAGGACTCCTGTGTTTGTACAGTACTAGCAGAGGCTGCTGTGTTTACTGGGCTCCTGTGTTTGTACTGTACTAGCAGGGGCTGCTGTGTGTACAGGGCTCCTGTGTTTTTACTTTACTAGCAGGGGCTGCTGTGTGTACTGGGCTCCTCTGTTTGTACTGTACTAGCAGAGGCTGCTGTGTGTACAGGGCTCCTGTGTTTTTACTTTACTAGCAGGGGCTGCTGTGTGTACGGGGCTCCTGTGTTTGTACTGTACCAGCAGGGGCTGCTGTGTGTACTGGGCTCCTCTGTTTGTACTGTACTAGCAGAGGCTGCTGTGTGTACAGGGCTCCTGTGTTTTTACTTTACTAGCAGGGGCTGCTGTGTGTACGGGGCTCCTGTGTTTGTACTGTACCAGCAGGGGCTGCTGTGTGTACTGGGCTCCTCTGTTTGTACTGTACTAGCAGAGGCTGCTGTGTGTACAGGGCTCCTGTGTTTTTACTTTACTAGCAGGGGCTGCTGTGTATACTGGGCTCCTGTGTTTGTACGTTATTAGCAGGGGCTGCTGTGTGTACAGGACTCCTGTGTTTGTACAGTACTAGCAGAGGCTGCTGTGTTTACTGGGCTCCTGTGTTTGTACTGTACTAGCAGGGGCTGCTGTGTGTACTGGGCTCCTGTGTTTGTACGGTACTAGCAGGGGCTGCTGTGTGTACTGGGCTCCTGTGTTTGTACTGTACTAGCAGGGGCTGCTGTGTGTACTGGGCTCCTGTGTTTGTACTGTACTAGCAGGGGCTGCTGTGTGTACTGGGCTCCTGTGTTTGTACTGTACTAGCAGGGGCTGCTGTGTGTACTGGGCTCCTGTGTTTGTACTGTACTAGCAGGGGCTGCTGTGTGTACAGGGCTCCTGTGTTTGTAGGGTACTAGCAGGGGCTGCTGTGTGTACGGGGCTCCTGTGTTTGTACTGTACTAGCAGGGGCTGCTGTGTGTATAGGGCTCCTGTGTTATTACTGTACTAGCAGGGGCTGCTGTGTGTACGGGGCTCCTGTGTTTGTACTGTATTAGCAGGGGCTGCTGTGTGTACCTGGCTCCTGTGTTTGTACTGTACCAGTGGGGCTGCTGTGTGTACTGGGCTCCTGTGTTTGTACTGTACTAGCAGGGGCTGCTGTGTGTACGGGGCTCCTGTGTTTGTACTGTATTAGCAGGGGCTGCTGTGTGTCCGGGGCTCCTGTGTTTTTACTGTACCAGTGGGGCTGCTGTGTGTACTGGGCTCCTTTGTTTGTACTGTACTAGAGGGGCTGCTGTGTGTACTGGGCTCCTGTGTTTGTAGTGTATTAGCAGGGGTTGCTGTATGTACTGGCCTCCTGTGTTTGTACGGTACTAGCAGGGGCTGCTGTGTGTACGGGGCTCCTGTGTTTGTACTGTATTAGCAGGGGCTGCTGTGTGTACTGGGCTCCTGTGTTTGTACTGTTCTAGAGGGGCTGCTGTGTGTACTGGGCTCTTGTGTTTGCAGCTGCTTTTGGTGGCTCCTTGTAAGAACTGTTTCTGTCTATTGGCTCCTGGTTCATGGTGGCTCCTGGTCCGCAAGAAAGACTGCTAGAGCTCACAACTACTTCTCATGTCTTTTCTATATAATGCCCGGTGTCCTTGGGGTACAGGCCTGGCAGAGAAGGACCTTGCTCCCACAGTTGTCCTGCAAGGCTTCATGAATAAATGCTCCCAACAATTTCTCACTCACTCACAGTCTCTGAGTTACTTCAGGGATGTTTATTTTTTAGCGAATTGACCAAGAAGGAGTTTCTCCTCTCTCCAGTGTCTGGTCAAACAAATGAGAGGGAGGGAGTGTCTTCCCTTGGCTCTCGCAGACCCAAACAGCTCTGAAGGGGCTCCTGTGGATGGATGAAGACACGCTGGTCTCCCAGCCCAGACCCACTTCCTCCAGAAAGGGGGCCCTGGTCCAAGCTGATCAGGGCCCTGGGTACGGCCCTCTCATTTCCAGGGCTGCGGCGGACACCTGTCTCCTCCACCTCGGCCTGTAGTGGGCACCAGGCCTGCCCCCTGGGCCCCGGCCCACGTGGAGGTTGTGGGGATGGTAGACAGCAGCCTCAATGGCGTCTCTCAGGCACAGGTAGTTTCTCTAGAACAAGAGGGATGAATAGTTTCAACACTGCACTCCTCCCATAGGTCTTCTCCATGGGCGCCTTCCAGAGTCTCCTTCCCTTCAAACCACCTTTGGCCCTCCAGTCCCCTCCTTCTCCCAGCCCTTCTTTCCAGTCAATAGTTCCATCTTATATGGTGGCTCCTTCTCTTAGTACATCGTCCACCCCCACTCAGCCACGGCGTGGCTCCCCGACTCCTCAGACCCCATCCTCGTCCTGCTGCTCCTCCCCAGGCACTTGCCTGCTCATTTGGCACTCACCACACAGAGGAAGAGCCCGGCGAAGAACCCCACAGTCACTGCGGCCGCGCCCAGCACGATGAGGAAGATTTCCCATGGCTTTAGAGACCCCAAGGGCCTCACACTGCTCGTTGAGGTAGCAGCACTTTTGCTAAGCACATCGGAAATTGTGTGCATTGCAGGTAGAGAAGGTGTGTCTGGGTCTCCTATGGTTGCACTGGATCCTGTGGTGGGGACTGTGCTGTTGTCACTGGAGGTGACGCTGGAATCTGTGGTGGGGACTGTGCTGTTGTCACTGGAGGTGACGCTGGAATCTGGGGTGGGGACTATGCTGTTGTCACTGGAGGTGACGCTGGAATCTGGGATGGGGGCTGTGCTGTTGTCACTGGAGGTGACACTGGATCCTGTGGTGGGGGCTGTGCTGTTGTCACTGGAGGTGACGCTGGAATCTGTGGTGGGGACTGTGCTGTTGTCACTGGAGGTGACGCTGGATCCTGTGGTGGGGACTGTGCTGTTGTCACTGGAGGTGACACTGGATCCTGTGGTGGTGATTGTGCTGTTGTCACTGGAGGTGACACTGGATCCTGTGGTGGGAACTGTGCTGTTGCCAGGGGAGGTGACACTGGATCCTGTGGTGGGGGCTGTGCTGTTGTCACTGGAGGTGACGCTGGATCCTGTGGTGGGGACTGTGCTGTTGTCACTGGAGGTGACGCTGGATCCTGTGGTGGGGACTGTGCTGTTGTCACTGGAGGTGACGCTGGATCCTGTGGTGGGGACTGTGCTGTTGTCACTGGAGGTGACACTGGATCCTGTGGTGGGAACTGTGCTGTTGTGACTGGAGGTGACGCTGGATCCTGTGGTGGGGACTGTGCTGTTGCCAGGGGAGGTGACACTGGATCCTGTGGTGGGGACTGTGCTGTTGTCACTGGAGGTGACACTGGATCCTGTGGTGGTGATTGTGCTGTTGTCACTGGAGGTGACGCTGGATCCTGTGGTGGGAACTGTGCTGTTGCCAGGGGAGGTGACACTGGATCCTGTGGTGGGGACTGTGCTGTTGTCACTGGAGGTGACACTGGATCCTGTGGTGGGAACTGTGCTGTTGCCAGGGGAGGTGACACTGGATCCTGTGGTGGGAACTGTGCTGTTGTCACTGGAGGTGACGCTGGATCCTGTGGTGGTGATTGTGCTGTTGTCACTGGAGGTGACACTGGATCCTGTGGTGAGGACTGTGCTGTTGCCAGAGGAGGTGACACTGGATCCTGTGATGGGGACTGTGCTGTTGTCACTGGAGGTGACACTGGATCCTGTGGTGGGGGCTGTGCTGTTGTCACTGGAGGTGACACTGGATCCTGTGGTGAGGACTGTGCTGTTGCCAGTGGAGGTGACACTGGATCCTGTGATGGGGACTGTGCTGTTGTCACTGGAGGTGACACTGGATCCTGTGGTGAGGACTGTGCTGTTGTCACTGGAGGTGACACTGGATCCTGTGGTGAGGACTGTGCTGTTGCCAGAGGAGGTGACACTGGATCCTGTGATGGGGACTGTGCTGTTGTCACTGGAGGTGACACTGGATCCTGTGGTGGGAACTGTGCTGTTGCCAGGGGAGGTGACGCTGGAATCTGGGATGGGGGCTGTGCTGTTGCCAGGGGAGGTGACACTGGATCCTGTGGTGGGGACTGTGCTGTTGTCACTGGAGGTGACACTGGATCCTGTGGTGAGGACTGTGCTGTTGTCACTGGAGGTGACACTGGATCCTGTGGTGAGGACTGTGCTGTTGCCAGAGGAGGTGACACTGGATCCTGTGATGGGGACTGTGCTGTTGTCACTGGAGGTGACACTGGATCCTGTGGTGGTGATTGTGCTGTTGTCACTGGAGGTGACACTGGATCCTGTGGTGGGAACTGTGCTGTTGCCAGGGGAGGTGACACTGGATCCTGTGGTGGGGACTGTGCTGTTGTCACTGGAGGTGACACTGGATCCTGTGGTGAGGACTGTGCTGTTGCCAGGGGAGGTGACACTGGATCCTGTGGTGAGGACTGTGCTGTTGCCAGGGGAGGTGACACTGGATCCTGTGATGGGGACTGTGCTGTTGTCACTGGAGGTGACACTGGATCCTGTGGTGGTGATTGTGCTGTTGTCACTGGAGGTGACGCTGGATCCTGTGGTGGGGACTGTGCTGTTGCCAGGGGAGGTGACACTTGATCCTGTAGTGGGGACTGTGCTGTTGTCACTGTAGGTAACATTGGATCCACTGGTGGAGGTTCTGGGGGTAACACTGGATCCTGCATTGGTAGTTGTGCTGGTATCACTGGGGATTATACCTGATTATAATGATAAATTACATATACTTTCTGCTCAACATTTAGTTTAATTAATTACATAAGTAATTCTATTTAATGCTCACACAGCCCATGAATCATTGAGGTAGCAGCACAAGATTCTATTATTATTACTAGCTAAGATGAAGAAATGGAGGTTTACAGATGTTGAATCTAGCCCAAGTTTATATAGCTGGTCAGTAGTAGAACAGGAATTTGAACCCAAGATGTTGAGCCTGCACCTTTACTAGTAGCTGCCTCATTCTATCATCCTCCTCACCCAGCCCCAACACAAGGGTTAGCTGACCTAGTTTCACTGGCAATAAGCTTATTCCAAAATCTTCTATATAAGACCTACTACAGATTAAAATTTTCATAAAGGAACTAGTGGCCCAGTACACAAAATTCATGCACATTAAAAGGGTATTAATTAGAGGAAATATTTTAATAGTGCTATTTGCCCTTTCTCTACAATAAAAGTGTGAGAGATAAAAGGTAATGAGTACAATGTATATGAAAATAATACATAATTTCACTAATAAATAAATAATAACAAAATGATATAACAACAATTCGAATCAACAATAAACTATCGAGTTAATTTTCCTGCATTTAAAATAAGATTGAACATGTCCCTCACAGAGAGATGAAATCCATAATACTGCATTTGGGTGACTCGTATTCTTACATTTTATCTAGTATTAGTGTTGAGTACACAGTTGTCTCTGAGTCACCCCTTTTCACCATGTGGAAAAAGAATAGGATATGTCATTGTATCTAATGTAGGACACAGGATGCTGATTCGTTTCACTTTAGTAGCATTTGGATTATTGGGATCTGGTTTATAAAGAATGAGCACGTCCCTTTCAAAAGGAGGTTCTCCATCTTCGTTTCTGAATATGCCAGCAACCTCAGTTACACTGGGAGAATTTTATCTTCCTGGGTCACTCTTAGGATCATATTTAATTGCCATAGTTACTTCCGTGGGAGCTATATCTTTTGCTGCTGCTTCAGATTGGGCTTCCTTTTCTACCTCATGTAGCATCTTGTACTATTTTGGTAATTCATTTATTTCATGCATGAGGTTGTTGATGTTGATCATGAGTCTTCCTGAGCAGGCCTGGTTTGCTGGGATTGCTAATCTTTTATGTGTAGCTTCGGCTGTATCCAAAATATAGAGTCAAGCAAACTTCTGAGAAACACCATCAGAAGGATGTAAAGTTCCAGTACGATGATAAACTTGTCCATGTATTCTAAAACAGTATGGCCCATACCCTGACGGCGATTCAACATTTGCACCCATGGAAGCAAAAGCAAAAGAACTATTTATAGATCAAATGTTTTCCATGAAATTTTTACTGTCAGAATCTTCCTTTGTCATTAATCTTTTTAAATATGGCGGGTAATCTGGAAAATGTATATCATTTGAACAGACTTTCCTTTTGCTACAACATCGAGTAAAATTTCCCATCAGATGGTTTTTCATCCCAGAAATTTAGTGATAGGCAAAATTCACATCTAACAGTCATTTCACCACAACTATGTTTGAGAATTGCATCCTCATGTACTCCATTTTTGCTGAGAAGGCAGTTCCTACCACTATTGCTAGTACTTGTTGATGACTGTTCTTCAGACATATTCTGTCTTCGCCACCGCCTTCTTTCAACTTCAAAGGCACGTTGTTCTTTAGACATTTCCTGTTGAAGATGCCGGTGTTTTTCAGCTTCAGAGCGACGTTTTTCCAATAGCTGCTCTTCGGGTACATTCTGTCGCAGGCGTCGCCTCTTTTCAAGATCAGATGCACATCGCTCTTCAGACATTTTCTGTCGATAACATTGGCATCTTTCTGCTATACAGCTCCGTTGTATCAACAGTTTTTCTTTGAAAGTAGTCCTACCTCTCTATTGCCACATTCTGAGATAGAGGAGAATGACAGGCCTGTCAGCAGTGTGACCAAAGGCTGATTTAGACAGATTCTGTGGCGGTGGGACTTCCTCCTACCTGTTGTCAGTTTCCACAGCTGGGATGCTGAAGCTGGGACTCGGGGGCCTTCTCTCTAGTGGTTGCCTTCCGTTTTTGCTGGCGTACAGCTGAAGCTACACATAAAACATTAGCAATGCAGGGGCCTCAGTTAGATGCTGATGTGGTGAATTCTCACAGCTGCCACCACTGCTGGCTTGTTCTCCACGCCTGGGCTGTGCCCAGGGGCCACAGTTAGACACAGCTGTGGTGATTTCTCCCAGCCATTGCTGCTGCTGCAGCAGCCGCTACCTCATTCTCCATGCCCTGGGCCTCAGTTAGATGCAGCTGCGGTGAGTTCTTGCTGCCGTCGCCGCCATCACCATGGCATTCTCCTTGCCCGGGGCCTGTTAGATGCAGCTGTGGTTCACCGGCGCTGCCACTGCTTGGTCTCCATGCCCAGGGCCGGGCACTTGATGCCTTCACCACTTTGTCTCTGCTCCTCGGGCTGGCACCCATGCCTCTCGACCACACCCCTTGCTCCGATTGGCTGGTAGCATAGCCAATCAGAAGCCAAGGTACAGTCACATTTGCATGTTACTCTTTTATTAAATAGGATTGTAGGACCAGGTGAAACTTGTATATTGACTCATTCATTCTTAAAGTAGTATTGCTCCCTCTTTGGAAAGTATTTCTCAAAGTGTTATTCAGAAAACACCTACATTAGGGTCACCTGGAGAGCTTATCCTCCTATCTAATAAAAGAGTAACATGCAAATGTGACTGTACCTTGGCTCTTGGTTGGCTATGCTAACCAGTCAGTCGGAGCAAGGGGCGGGGTCGAGAGGCGTGGGCGCCAGGCCCCAGGAGCTGAGATGAAGTGGTGAAGGCATCAAGCGCCCGGCCCCGGGTGCGGAGACCAAGTGGTGGCAGCGCCAGCGAACCACAGCTGAGGCTAACTAAGGTCCTGGGCACGGAGAATGCCATGGTGGTGGCGGCGGCAGTGGCAAGAACTCACCGCAGCTGCTTCTAACTGAGGCCCACTAGGCGCAGAGAACCAGGCGGGTGGTGGCAGTGAGAATTCACCACAGCTGCGTCTAACTGAGGCCCCTGCATTGCTAATGTTTTATGTGTAGCTTCAGCTGTACGCCAGCAAAAACGGAAGGCAATCACTAGAGAGAAGGCCCTCGAGTCCCAGCTTCAGCATCCCAGCTGTGGAAACTGACAACAGGTAGGAGGAAGTCCCACCGCCACAGAATCTGTCTAAATCAGCCTTTGGTCACACTGCTGACAGGCCTGTCATTCTCCTCTATCTCAGAATGTGGCAATAGAGAGGTAGGACTACTTTCAAAGAAAAACTGTTGATACAACGGAGCTGTATAGCAGAAAGATGCCAATGTTATCGACAGAAAATGTCTGAAGAGCGATGTGCATCTGATCTTGAAAAGAGGCGACGCCTGCGACAGAATGTACCCGAAGAGCAGCTATTGGAAAAACGTCGCTCTGAAGCTGAAAAACACCGGCATCTTCAACAGGAAATGTCTAAAGAACAACGTGCCTTTGAAGTTGAAAGAAGGCGGTGGCGAAGACAGAATATGTCTAAAGAACAGTCATCAACAAGTACTAGCAATAGTGGTAGGAACTGCCTTCTCAGCAAAAATGGAGTACATGAGGATGCAATTCTCAAACATAGTTGTGGTGAAATGACTGTTAGATGTGAATTTTGCCTATCACTAAATTTCTGGGATGAAAAACCATCTGATGGGAAATTTTACTCGATGTTGTAGCAAAAGGAAAGTCTGTTCAAATGATATACATTTTCCAGATTACCCGCCATATTTAAAAAGATTAATGACAAAGGAAGATTCTGACAGTAAAAATTTCATGGAAAACATTTGATCTATAAATAGTTCTTTTGCTTTTGCTTCCATGGGTGCAAATGTTGAATCGCCGTCAGGGTATGGGCCATACTGTTTTAGAATACATGGACAAGTTTATCATCGTACTGGAACTTTACATCCTTCTGATGGTGTTTCTCAGAAGTTTGCTTGACTCTATATTTTGGATACAGCCGAAGCTACACATAAAAGATTAGCAATCCCAGCAAACCAGGCCTGCTCAGGAAGACTCATGATCAACATCAACAACCTCATGCATGAAATAAATGAATTACCAAAATAGTACAAGATGCTACATGAGGTAGAAAAGGAAGCCCAATCTGAAGCAGCAGCAAAAGATATAGCTCCCACGGAAATAACTATGGCAATTAAATATGATCCTAAGAGTGACCCAGGAAGATAAAATTCTCCCAGTGTAACTGAGGTTGCTGGCATATTCAGAAACGAAGATGGAGAACCTCCTTTTGAAAGGGACGTGCTCATTCTTTATAAACCAGATCCCAATAATCCAAATGCTACTAAAGTGAAACGAATCAGTATCCTGTGTCCTACATTAGATACAATGACATATCCTATTCTTTTTCCACATGGTGAAAAGGGGTGACTCAGAGACAACTGTGTACTCAACACTAATACTAGATAAAATGTAAGAATACGAGTCACCCAAATGCAGTATTATGGATTTCATCTCTCTGTGAGGGACATGTTCAATCTTATTTTAAATGCAGGAAAATTAACTTGACAGTTTATTGTTGATTCGAATTGTTGTTATATCATTTTGTTATTATTTATTTATTAGTGAAATTATGTATTATTTTCATATACATTGTACTCATTACCTTTTATCTCTCACACTTTTATTGTAGAGAGAGGGCAAATAGCACTATTAAAATATTTCCTCTAATTAATACCCTTTTAATGTGCACGAGTTTCGTGCACTGGGCCACTAGTCCTATCTAATAAAAGAGTAACATGCAAATGTGACCATACCTTGGCTCCTGATTGGCTATGTTACTAGTCAATCAGGAGGGCGGGACTTGACTGAGGCATGGCCATGGCTTGCCTGGACGCCAGTGAATACTTCCCTTCACAAACACTTTGCTTCATGCCTGTGGAGCACACTTCCCTTCACACCCGCGCAGGTGGGGAAAGATGCACTTCATGCCAGCGCCAGCTGGGAACACTTCGCTTCACGCTGGTGGGGGCGGGGAATGAAGCAGGGACTACACCTCTGCACAGGGTGTTTTCGAGGGCCCAGTGAGCCAGCAGGAGAGGCTCGGTCCTTGAGGCGTCCGTGGTGCAGGGAGGGCTGGGCCAGAACACCATACTTTCAAAGCAAGTTGTTTCCCACTTAAATATCCTCTGATGAGTATCTTTAAAAACGTAGTAAATATTCAGCCATTGTCACACCTTGAAAAGTTAAGGTAATTCCTTAATATCACCTAATATCCATGGTACATTTAAATGTCTTGGTTTCAAAGATGCCTTTTACTGTTGGTTTGCCCCCTCCAGAGGCTACCCAAGGTCTTATTTCAGCCCTGATGTTGGGCTGCTTCCCCCGACTATAAGTTCCCAACGCACTTCCAGCCAGAGTTAAAGGGGGCTTCTTCTGTTTTTAAGGCATTGCCATAACCAGAGTCTGCCAGGCCTCTGTGAAAGCACTACTCCTTAGGTCCGGGGTGCTGGGAGCTGAAGCAGAGAGGCTGTGAAGCCCAGCTCACCCAGGATGCTGGCTCCCATCACCCCCTCCCAATTATCCTGGCCCAGCCTTCCCTATGCATACCTGCTCATGGAGAGCATGAGGTGGTCAGGGCAGCTGGATGGGAGGCTGGTGGGGGCGCGTGGCTGCAGCACAAGGGAAGGGAGGCCTACACCCTCCCCCAATCCAGAGGGGCTTGGCAGGGGACCACAGGCCATGCCCCCCACCCAGCAGAGCTTGACAGGGAACCTCAAGGTGTGCTTCCCACCCTGGTGCTGGGCTAGGGTACCTCAGGCAGCTCCCCCCACCCCAGCTCCAGGCTGGGGGACCTCAGGCCGTGCCTCCCACCTGGTGTGCCTTGACAGGGGACTACAGGCCACACTCCCAACCCGGCAGGGCTTTTCAGGGGACCTCAAGGTGCACTTCCCATCCTGTTGCTGGGTTAGGGGACCTCAGACTGTTCTCTCCACCTAGCAGTGCTTGACAGGGGACCTCAGGCTGTGCCCCCACCTGGCAGGTCTTGACAGGAGACCTCAAGCTGCACCCACACCCCGGCACCAGGCTAGGGGACCTCAGACCATACCCTCCACCCAGCACCAGGCCAGGGGACCTGAGGCTGTGCCCCGCCTGCCTGGCTGGGCTTGACAGGGGACCTCAGGCTGTGCTTCCCACCCAGCAGAGCTTCACAGGGGACCTGAGCTTGCACTCCCATGCTAGTGGGAATTGACGGGGGACCTGAGGCTGCGCCTCCCTTCTGGTGCTGGGCCAGAGGACCTGAGGCTTACTTCTCTGCCTGGTGGGGCTTAACAAGGGTTGGCCTGGCAGGGTCTGGATCTACCCCAATGGGGGGGGGGGGGCTTGGGTCTGGGTCTCACATGATTTTGAGGCACAAGTGAGTGAGTGGGGACTTGACTTTGGGTCCCGTGGTGTGCCCCAGACTTTGACAGGAGGAAGGTTTTCATATACATTTTACTAATTTTCTTTAGTCTCTGATACTTCTATTATAGAGAAAGAGCAAATAGCAATATTAAATTACTTCCTCTAATTAATACCCTTTTAATGTGCACAAATTTCATGCACTGGGTCACTAGTATATCTATACAAAAGGTTAACATGCCAACCATTTGGGTAATGATATCACATAGCAATACCCAGCTTCCTCTCCCTAGCAACTAGCCTCCTTGCAGTTTCTTCATCCCAGGAACACGACTTGCTTTATAGCCAGGTGCAAACATTTTATGCTTTATCCAAATGTCTGTGAAGTGTTTTACTGTGCCTCATCTCATTTGATCCTCACAGAAGTCCTGGAGTAGGTAGATAAGAGAGTTGGTGGAATTCTATTTTCTTTTCATTAACCAGAAAATGGAGATTTAGAAAGCTTAGAAACTTGACCCGACTGAAAAGAAGTTAGAAATGGTGGATCTTGAAAATGATTTCAGGTTTTCTCACTGCGCAGAATACACAGACACAGTATTTACCCTTTCTTCTCTCTGCATGATCCACAGTAATAATCTGCTTCATATAGATATCTACTGCTGTGTTGCTGACAATTACCCGAAAGAGAAGTCGAGGTGCTTCACTGGGGTGGAAAAAGTTTAGCTACATCAGAAAGCAGGTTTAATTAAGCAAATTTATTCTATTTACAAAAGGCTAAGCTGACTCACGTATGCGAGATACATATAAAGCTCTCACTGGCACCAATCGCATGCATGTGTTTCCATCTGCCATTTTCAATCGTGAATTTGGTTGATACTTCTATTACAGAGAAAGGGTGAATAGTGATATTAAAATATTTCTTCTAGGTAATTTCCTTTCAATGTCCATGAATCCATGGCCACTAGTAGAAAATAAAGATGTCTACACAAACCACTCCAGAATGAATGAGTCAGTTTGAGGTGGGGCCAGCTATCTGTTTCTCCTAATGGGAGAGAGATTCCATTGGCATTGGAGTGCCGGCAGCTCCTGACCACCTTGGCCAAGACCAGAGAAGAGCAGGTTGTGTGCAGGTTGTGGGCACTATCTGCCCAGATTAAAGGCCATAAATCAATACCCACAGGCGTAGGGAGGCTCAGCTGGAGTTAAGGTTGTGCCCACTGTTTGCCCTCATGACCCTGAAGGACAGACACTCGGCCTCTCCCCGAGCCTCCATCTATCTCGTTGGGGCTCATTTCACTGCTGCTTGGGCACTGGTGCTCCCCACCTCACTCTGCATGTATGTATTTCCCCTCAGTTTTATTTCAGGTGACATAGGGTTAGAGTATAGCTGTATTTTGGGAAGGTCCCCAAATTTTGCAGTAGGATGGAAATTGGGGGTAAGATCAGAATCATGAATAAAACTAAATAGGAAATGGAGACAACCACATGTAGAGGTGACATGTAAAAGAGAGGGTGGCTTTGACTGAGAAGCTTTGGGGAACAGGTGAGTTGAAATGATAAGAGGGATAATTTTGATTCCAAATGATGAATTCTCTGGGAAGTACTGCTTTCTGGTTGTGCACTAGGAGACGAGATGGAGCTCTGAGGTCTGAGTGCAGGGCTATGGAGATGGGGTAGGAGTCCATTTTGACTCTTGACTTCTATTCTCCTTGGTCTGAGGCTGATTAGGATGATGCAAATCATGTTAGGAGCAGGAGAGAAATTAAATTTATAGAATATAGATGAGTGATACTTTTTAAAGCAGACAACTCTTCTTGTCCTCACTATTTAACTTCCCCTGCCCCAGCCATATCCCATAAGTCATTACCATTTTATAGATGCAGAAACCTAGGCACAGAGAAGTTAAATAAAATAGCTCATCCAAAATACCAGGTAGCGAAGGAGCCATGATTCCTGGGAGGCCTCTGAGGCCAGTCTTTACGCTGAGTTCCGCCGGCCTCCCAGGGCTTTCGTTGTTAGACTGGAGTGATTGGAGCAAAGCAAAGTGCTCACATGGAGGACCACCGCAGCCACCCTGGGAGTGGTCACCACTCTGCAGTCCCTCAGAGGCTCTTAGACCACCCGCTTTTAAGAAAATCACTCACCATGCTCTAAGACCAGGAGATGTAACAGTAGCCAGTACTTCAAGGGAATGCTTCCTGTCTGCATCTCGATCTGCCTCTTGGTGGCCAGAAAGCAAGATGCGTGGATCCCAGATGTGGCTAAGCCCTAGAAGAGCAGTATTCTCAGGAAAGGAGAGCTCCAGGGGAAGAGGGAAAGGCTGACGCTCCCAGGACCTGGGGCCTCCTAAGTATGTGTTCTTGGGAGAGCCGTGAGCTGGAGGTGGGGTGAGAGACTGGATGTTGGGCTCCTTACACTCTCTCCATGTGGTGCTGTTGCCTCTTTATGGTGGAAGAGCTGCTGGGGCCTTTATAGCTTCAGATGGGTGGGGGCGGAGTTGAGAGGTTGACTTGTTCTTCTGTCAACTTTGAGCAGCTAACAAAACAATACTGAGCCTGGGGTAGGAGGAAGGTGAGAAAGGAGAAAGACATGATCACACTAGACAGGGCACTGGGCTGGGTTGCAGCAGGAAGCAGAATGGGACAAGGTAATCAAGGTTGTCAGAGTGGAAGGAGACCCACCCTCTGAGGCAGGGATGGGGCCAGAAACCTGTTCTACTTCTGTTTCTCAGTCAGGGAGTCCTGTGGGCCTGCTCTTTTAGCAGGGAGGATGCCCTAATGGACTGAGCTAAGGGGACAAACAGAAATAGGAGACTAAGGAGAGCAGTAATGAAGGCACTGGGCCCTGGGCTACGGGCAGGAGGCAGATGTACAGCAGAAGGCTGGCGAGCAGTAGTCATTCCACACTTAATGAGTGAACAGGGGAAGAGGGCTCAATGAAGCCATCTTGGCGGTGTCCTGGGCACGGGGACTGAGGGCATGGGGAAAGTGCTGAATGTGCAAGAACAAGCCATCTGTCAGACTGAAGGGGCGGTATGACCACAACCACAAGGACT
Organism: Antrozous pallidus; assembly: GCA_027563665.1. Classification (NCBI taxonomy): domain Eukaryota; kingdom Metazoa; phylum Chordata; class Mammalia; order Chiroptera; family Vespertilionidae; genus Antrozous; species Antrozous pallidus. Next base: position 1,755,192 of record CM050517.1, on the reverse strand, counting down.
TCCCGTCTTGCTTATTTTCAGAGGAATCTGGAGCTTTTCCACTCTGGGTCCACAGATTTCCTTCTCATAAATGTCAGTGAGGCACCTCCCACTAGGTGCACCTCTGGCCACATGAGGAGCCTGCAAGTCCTTTAGAGAAGGAATGCTGCGGTCGGAGTCTGCCGGAAGCTTCACGCTGGGTCTGGACATGAAGTACTGAGCAGCAGAGAGCACACATGGTCCACTAAGTGAGCATGACTGGTCAAACCCAAATGAGTGGGAGGTTTGGGGAGCTCCCAGAGAAGACATCATGGGCCAGGGCAGGAGGTGTGGGATCAAATGGAGTTCCACACACAGTGTGTGTGGTCATTTATTTGAATGAGCTTCCCCAGTGTAACACCTCTTAGAAAGGAGTTGGTCAGCGGGAGGGCAGTGGAGACACCTGTAACTTTGGGATGAGTCTGAGTCAGGAAGAGATGGGGTACACTGGGAAAGGCTCAGACACAGATGTCCTGGCGGCTGTGATGGGCAGCTCTTGAGCAGAGGGTGATGGGCCGGTCAGTGGTGGGTTGGGTCCTGGATTCACAGCAATCCTATTCCGTGGCTAAAAAAAAACAGCAGCACTCTGAGAAAGAAAACTTCTTTCCCTCTAGAATCACATGGGTCCTGAATTGCAGCCCAGATCACACCTGTGAGAGGTTATCCTAAAAACTTCACATGCATACTCATTATAGTCCAAACATAACTCATAGTTTACTCTTCCTCAAAATAATACAAGGACCTCGGCACATTTTAATTCTTATTACCTCTTTCCAATTCATACCCTAATGTTATAAGTATTTTAATTTTATCTTATTTTATAACTTCATGAGAGGTTATTATTGTCTGCTTATACACCATAAGCCAGAACATGGTTACATCATCACAGACAGCTTCGAGACGGAAATACACTCTTGGCGGGTGGACCTGCGCTCAACTAAAACTTGAGAGTTCTGTTGTTGAAGATGGAGAGGATAGTTTTGTTCAGCTCTGCAGCTGTGACACACCTAAGCCAGTGGCTTTGTGCTCTCGCTGCACTAATCTCAGTGCCCCCGGCTGTGCAGCTGGCTTCCTGCTGGTGTCTGCTTTCATTCATGATTGAGAGCTTGACTATGAATTTGCTTCTCTTGTGATGTTATCTGTAGAAGTTCTGTGAAGCCTGTGGTGAAGATCTGATCTTCCACAAAGAATTTGCAGGCTTGGGCCAGCCCTAAGGAACCATTATCATTCGAGAATTCTTTTAAATTAAATGATAGGCTTGAGGTCTTTTGAATTACCCATGATTTGGGGCTGCAAACCATGTAAGTATGTGGTTACAGCTATTTCTTTAAATATGTCCTTTTCTTCTCCCTTTCTTTGCACCATGTTTAGAGACCAGCAATCTTACTTGCGTTTCCCTGGAGGGGGGGCGCTTCAGTCTGCATTCTCCCTGCAGATTCAGATTGCTGTGAGGGTCACTGCTGAGACCCGCCCCGACCCTGGCTGGTGCTGCGGAAGCTTCAGTGCACCCGATTTGGCCAAAGTTGGCTTCAGTACTCCCCTTCAGCCTGGCTTCCTAACTTAACTTAGTCTTTGCTTTTAGCATTCCTTACTTCCCTGCCAACTTGCTGGTTCAGCATGTTAGCCTCTTCAGGGTATTTTAAGTCAAGGCTCCTAGAGCCAGAAATTCAAGTTCTCATTGGATTGTTTTGAAAAAAAAAATAAAAAATGATGCTGTATTTAAAGGTACCAGCATGGTGTTTGCATATAATAAGCATTGACAATAAAGGACAAAAGCCAAGGAGAAAAACATGACTAAGATTCCATGTGGGAGAGATCTGGAAGAAACAAAGAGTAAGGAGGAAGCATCTCCCTAAAGGGAAGGGGGCCTGGGGGGCACCACAGGGTCTCAGATGCTTTGCTGTCCGCCTGGTCTGTGTGATTGAAGCTACAGCCTCTACAGAGGGCAGTGAAACTTGCTGGGGGACCATTTCACATGAATGCAAATATCAATCATCATGTTGTACACCTATATCACTGACGTAATGTTAGAAGTCAATGTACCTCAATTTTTTTAAAAAGGAATGTGCCCTAGCCAGTTTGGCTCAGTGGATAGAGCATCGGCCTGAGGACCCAAGGTCCCGGTTGGATTCTGGTCAAGGGCACGTATCTGGGCTGCAGGCTCCTCCCCAGCCAGGGCCCTGGCTGGGGATCACGCAGGAGGCAACCAATTGATGTGTTTCTCTCACATCAGTGTTTCTCTCTGTCTTTCTTTCTGTCTACTCTCCCTATGAATCAATGGAAAAATAACCTCAGGTGAGGATTAACAACAACAAAAAACACTAAAAAAAGAAGAAAGGCCCTAATCCAGTGGCCAGCAACCTGCGGCTCGCGAGCCACTAGCCGCTCTGTTGACTAATGAGTTTGCCGACCCAGACTCTCGATTCCAACAATTACAGGCTGCTGTTGTTCCTTGTGATTAAGCCCCTTTCCCAGTGATTGGCAAACTCATTAGTCAAGAGAGCGGCAAACCGAGGCTCACGAGCCACAGTTTGCCAACCACTGCCCTAATCAGTGGTTAGAGCATCGGCCCCCCCAACAGATGGGTCCCAAGTTTGATTCGAATCAAGGACACGTATGCATGATTGGCATGACCCTCGGCCCTGCTCGGGGCTGGGCAGAAGACAACCAATTGATGTGTCTCTCTCACACCAATGTTTCTCTGTCTTTCTCCTTCCTTTCCACTCTCTCTAAAAGTCAATGGAGCCGAAACCGGTTTGGCTCAGTGGTAGAGCGTTGGCGTTTGGACTGAAAGGTCCCGGGTTCGATTCTGGTCAAGGGCATGTATCTTGGCTGTGGGCACATCTCCAGTAGGGGGTGTGCAAGAGGCAGCTGATCAATGTTTCTCTCTCATCGATGTTTCTGACTTTCTATCCCTCTCTCCTCCTCTCAGTGAAAAATCAATAAAATATATTAAAAAAAATAAAATATGCATAGAAATAAAATCCCATAACTTCTCTTTAAAAAAAAAAATAAATAAAAATAAAAGTCAATGGAAAAATATCCTTGAGTGAAGATTAACACACACCAAAAAAGGGGAAGAATGGACAGTAGGCCCATGAAGACCAGGTCGCCAACAGCACTTGCAGAATTCCTGCCGTGTACCTTTTACCAATCAAGTCCATGGTCAAGACTCAAGCCTGATATAATTAGAGGTGACTTCTCACGGCTTGTTTGTTTGTTTTGCTTTTGTTTTTGCAAACTAGGTCTTTGGGTGATTACATCACACCACCACCCCTCCCCCGCCTTTCCTCTGAGATTCCACACTCTGTTCCAGGCTTCTATGTCTCTGGATCCAAACCATTTATCAGTTTATTTTGTTGATTAGATCCCATATATGAGTGTGATCATGTGACACTTGTCGTTCTCTGACTGACTTCTTTCACTTAGCATGGTACTCTCCAGGTCCCCCCATGCTGTCTCAGAGGGTAACAGATCCTTTTTTTACTGCTGCATAGTATTCCGTGGTGTAAATGTACCACAGCTTTTTATCCACTCATCTGCTGATGGCACTTGGGCTGTTCCCAGATGTTAACTATCATAAATTGTGCTGCTATGAACATATGGTGCATACATTCTTTCTGATTGGTGTTTCTAGTTTCTTGAGATATATTCTTGGAAGTGGGATCACTGGCTCAAATAGCAGTTCCATATTTAATATTTTGAGGAAACTCCATACTGTTTTCCACAGTGGCTGCACCAGTCTGCATTCCCACCAGCAGTGCACTAGTTCATGTAACCAGTGTTCTCTTTTCTCCACATCCTAGCTAGCACTTGTCATTTGTGAATTTGTTGATGATAGCCATTCTGACAGGTGTGAAGTGATACCTCACTGTCTTTTAAATTTATATCTCTCTGATTAGTGACTTTGAGCATTTTTTATATGTCTCTTAACATATTTTCATATGTCTTTTTTCATCTGTATGTCCACTTTGGGGAAGTGTCTATTTAAGTCTTTGCCCATTTTTTAATTAGATTGTTTGTCTTCCTTTTGTTAAGTTGTATGAGTTCCTTATATTTTTTGGATATTAACCCTTTATCAGATGTATCATTGCTAAATATGTTCTCCCATACAGGGAGTACCCTTTTCATTTTGTTGATGGTTTGTTTGTTTTTTTGTGGTGCAGAAGCTTTTTATTTTGATGTAGTCCCATTTGTCTATTTTCTCCTTCGTTTCCTTTGTCCTACGAGATGTATCTATAAACATATTGCTATGAGAGATGTCTGAGATTTTGCTGCCTATGGTTTCTTCTAGTATTTTTATGGTTTCACGACTTAAATTTAAGTCTTTTATCCCTTTTGAGTTTATTCTTGTCTATGGTGTAAGTTGGTGGTCTAGTTTTTCTTGTTTGCATGTATCTGTCCAATTTTCCCAACACCATTTATTGAAGAGACTGCCTTGACTCCATTGTATGTTCTTGCCTCCTTTGTCAAATATTAATTGAGCGTGATGGTTTGGATTGCTGCCGGGGCCAGCCGGCATCAGTCGAGCAGTCCCTGAAAGGGGGGCGAGGCTTACGGAAAGATAGAGATAGAAAGATGGATAGATATAAAGAAGAAACAAAAGATATGGGATCAGGAGGTCCGCAAACCCTCTTTAGGACTGCGGCCCCGAGTTTATTCACTCCACTCTTTTAAACAGTTCTGGTTACATATTACTCAATTCCTTGTTCCCCAAATAACAAAGCTACATTCTATTGTAAACATGTTTCCCCACTAAACCCCTTATCTTAACTAATTTCCCTAGGCTATATGTCCATCCAAGATGCCACCTAAATCTTTTCCCATTATCCCATAGACCTTTGGCTATTTACAATGTTATGTGCTGGAAGGCAGCACTGTTTGCTAAACTACAATTGAAGGTAACCATTCTGGGGGGGGGGGGGGGGGGGAGGGCAGAAACCATAACTAACCTTTAGAGCAGACTGGCCTTGCAAGGCCCGCCCTCTCTGGGAACTTTGACCCCCGAGGGCACTCTCCACATATTCCCCCTTCTTTTACTAATTAAGCAGATTGGATTAATCTTAGTTCATGTAACCCAGCAAGAATGTACTGCAAGAATGCTCTCACCTACCCTACAGTATTAAAATGGGAAATAAGCAAAACAGTATCAGCACAAAACTTCCTAAGCCTCTAATTCAAAAGCTAAATGTTGAAAATCTCCTACAGAGGGAACAGTCTTAAGAAATTGATCAAGAAAAATTTTTGCAGTAAAGTGTAGGGGTACTGCATCTTGCAAACCTTGAATCTCTTTATGCAAAGCTAATAAGTCTAAGGATACATTAGTAGATATCCTGATACATCACTCTCTTTTGACAAACAAATAGGTATTCCATCCCCTTGTCCAGAATAGTTAAAACCCACATGTAGTTCTGGCCATATGTGTCCATTAGAAGGCATCCCCAAAGTGTGAGTGTCATTCACATATATTGGAACCAACGGTCCGTCCCATTCAGCTGGATGGAGTAATGGAGGCCCAGTGGGTATCTCCTCCCACGCTCGGCACTTGGCAGCTTAAGATCGTCATCATGGCCAGGAACACGGAGACTCCTGTCTTTGGGGTAGAAGTCTCTGTCAGCACCTGTTCCGCTTCAACCGCCAACTTCTTCATCTGTCCCCAGGTGGGCACCGCCACTGTCCTGGTCGCTTGAGCCAGGCTGTAGGGCTGCTCCTGGGAGAGTCAGTCCCAGTCATCGAATGCCCTTGACCAGGTCGCCCATCTCCTGTGAAGTGCACAAGCCTCTCCCGAATCCACCTCGCACTTTCGGCATCCTGGGGAAAAACACAAACATGCCCTCGTCCCCAAATGAGTAAGGGGTCTGGTCCCTGCCATTGTTCAGTCAAAGGGTCCTTCCACCTGACCTGAGCATAGGTGGATGCAGTTCCTGCATTCCAGAACCGCTGGGCAGTTGATTGCCCGTGCACATCCAAAATTTAAAAATTAAGAATAAAGTATGATGTATTAGGTTCTGTAGTGTCAGGGGATACAGCTCCCCCCCTTTTATTTTTGTAATTGTAGCTTAAGAGTGCTATGAGCTCTCTCCACTATCCCCTGTCCTTGGGGATTGTATGGAATTCCTGTTTTATGATTGATACCAAGATTCTGGCAAAACTGTTGAAAACTTCTTCCAGTATAGCCTGTGCCATTGTCAGTTTTAATGCATTTTGGCTGTCCCATAACTGCAAAGCACTTTAAACAGTGGGCTATACAGTGCTTACTTGCTTCACCTGTCTGAGCTGTAGCCATAATAAAGCCTGAAAAAGTATCCACAGTGACATGTACATACTTTACCTGCCCAAACCTGGGGATATGAGTCACATCCGTTTGCCACAAATGATTAGCCTTTAGTCCCCTTGGGTTAACTCCATAATGAGGTACTAATTAGGTAGTAGGACAACTTGTACATTGCTTTACTATTTGTCTGGCAGCTTCTCTGGTAATTTTAAATTGCTGCCTGAGACTATTGCTATTTTTATGATGGAGCGTGTGAGATTGCTCAGCCAATTGCTCCTGGGTATATAATAGTATCCTAGTTGCAGTGTCTACCTGTTCATTCCCTTCTGATAACGGTCCAGGCAGTCCAGTGTGAGCTCTGAGATGACCAAAAAAACATGGCTGGGTGTGCTGCTGTAAGGTGCGCTGTATGTCTCTAAACATGCTTTGCACTATGGAGTTAACTGTCCCAATAAAGGGAACAGTTTCAATTACTTCCATTGTCCTTACCACATACTGACTGTCTGAGTACAGGTTAAATGTTTGATCTGGAACACACTGTAGCACTGCTAAGATAGCACACAGTTCTACCACCTGTACAGATGTATATGTAGTTTGAAAAGTTGTCACCTCACCTTGAATACTATAGGCTGCATTACCATTAGATGAGCCATCAGTAAAAATTAACAAAGCCTCTTTAATAGGTTCTTTTTGTACTATTTTAGGAAATACAAAAGCATGCTGGCTTGCAAACTGCAGAAGTTTATTGTGAGGATAATGATTATCTGTTTGACCAGGGTAATCAGCCAGAGCCGCTCCCCAGTCATTGCTATGTTGCAACAGCCAATCTACTTGCTGTTTGGAGTAAGAAAGACAAATATAAGGCGGCTCTCGTCCAGTTAACTTGCAAGCTTCAGTCCTCACCATGTGAATCAGAGCAGCTACTTGATCATAATAAAGTGTAAGCACCTTTGCAGGCGATACAGGCAGGTGAATCCATAATAGAGGACCTTCCTGCCGTAATACTGCCGTGGGAGTATGCTGAGTAGCAAGAATATAAGCTCCCCATGGCTGACAATAGTCTAAATATGACACCTGCTGTTGACCAATAGCTGACAAATAGTTGACCAATAGTCTTGCTTCCTTTGACAGCTCTCTGGGAGAGTTAGGGTCAGAATCTCCTTTGAGTTCCTCAAACAGAGGCTTGAGCTGTCCTGTGGTGATTTTAAGATAAGGTCTTAACCAGTTAATGTCTCCTAGCAGTTTCTGGGAATCATTAAGCATTTTTAAGCCATCCTTTCTCAGTTGTATTTTCTGAGGGGTAATACAATTCTGATGTAAGGTATATCCCAAATAAGAGAAAGGAGACTGTCTCTGTACTTTCTCGGGAGCAATAGTTAACCCCTTTTCTTCAAGCCCCTTTTGCAGCTGAGCATATGCAGCTAGCAATATCCCTTCATTCTGAAAAGCTAACAGAATATCATCCATATAATGTATAATGTAGACCTGAGGAAAATTTTTCCTAGTACTAACAAGAGCTTGTGCAACAAATTTTTGACATAACGTGGGACTATTAGCCATCCCTTGGGGGAGAACCAACCAATGATATCTCCTCATAGGTTCCTGAAAATTAGTGGATGGTATACTAAAAGCAAACCTTTTACAATCTTGAGGTGCCAAGGGAATAGTATAAAAACAGTCCTTAAGATCAAGAATTATTTTATACGTGCCTGCTGGAATGACAGAAGGGGAGGGAAGCCCCGGTTGCAAGGCTCCCATAAGTTCCATTGTCTCATTAACCTTTCTTAAATCTTGCAGTAACCTCCACTTTCCTGACTTTTTCTTAACAACAAATATAGGAGAATTCCAGGGGGAGTTAGAGGGTGCTATATGGCCTTTGTCTAGCTGTTCCTGCACCAGCTGTTCGGCGGCCTGTGTTTTTTCAGTAGTTAGGGGCCATTGATCAACCCACACTGGATCATCTGACTTCCACTGAATCGGATCTGCATGGGTTGCAGGATAATCAAAGGCCCCTCCTAGAAATACCCCAACCCTGCTCTAGGAGGTCTGGGCTCTGGCATGATTGGTTCCATTCTTCCTTGACCCTCTCTTCCTAACTCCTGACTTGGCAGTAGCCCTTGATTAAACATTTGCCTTGTTACTGGAGCACTGGGGCTATAAATGTAAACTCCCATCTCCTGCATGATATCCCTACCCCATAAGTATAAGTCCTGAAGGGATTTCCCTGTTGCTGGTTGGGTCGGTTCTGCAGTGCCTCAAGCATTGTAGAGAGGCCTGTGGCTGGCCCTTCATCCCGCTTCCCTGCTGGGGGGGGGGGGGGGGGGGGGGGGGGCGGGGGGGGCAGCACATTCCCTGATTATCTCTGTTAGATCTGCATTTATTGGCCCAATGTTTTCCTTTTTTACATTTAGGGCACAGTCTAGGTTGTTTAAGACCTCTGCTATTTTTTTCATTAATCCTTTTATTGGAGGGACACTGCTTTGCCGTGTGTTCTGCTCCTCCACAGGTGATTTTTTAAATTTCTCCTTTTTATTAAGGTAGAATATTATTTTTAAAGAGTATTCCCTTAGACTTATTTGTACTGTAAGGCAGCAGAATTGGAAGTAGTGGCCGATAAAGTGCACCCTGTAAGGCAACTAGATTAGTAGTAAAGATTACAGAGACATTACCCAGTACATTACATCCTACCCCCCTTGCAGAGTGGGAGAGCACAGGGATAATGATAAGAGAACAGGAAAACAGGCTGTTTGACCAAGAATGTGAAACTGAGATTGTAAAACTGAGATTAATGTACATGATGTACATGTCAACAGTTTCGGGAAAAACAAACTGTAAAACTGTAACAAGTCCCCCTGACGACATCTGTGTGACTCTGTTAATTGTTTCAGGGTATTTAAGCCCTGGCTCTGCACTGTCTCGGGGCTCTCAGCCTCTACTCTGACTTCAGGGTAGGTTGTGAGCCCCAGCATGCTTGGTGAATAAACCCTTTGCTGTTTGCATGAGAACGTCTCTTGGTGCCTTTGTGAGAGCGGCGGGCGTCCCGGGCTTAACAGTACCTAGAGAGACTATGGGAGGTCTTAGTAACTTAGAATATTTAATCAAACTGTTCACAAAGACATTTTTATTTAGCTTAAAGCCTTAATATTAATTTTAAAAAGATAACTTATTTAAGTAATTAAAGTAAGCATCTTTATTTAAAAAGGAAAGCGAATTTAGTAAATGTAGACATCTGATTTACAAGCTGTAAATGTTGCCCTGCCTTTAGCTTAACAATGTAGGAGGTTACCAAATTCAGGCAGTAAATGATGGTTTCTAATCTGTTTTTTAGATTTTACTTAAATTCAATTACTTATAAAAACATTGGCTTCTCAATGTAACTCAATTTATGAGACCTTAATTATATATTTTTAAAGGCTAATTTATAAAGTAACTTAAGTAGGTATCTTTATTTTAAAAAGCAGAGAAAGTGACTCAGTAAAGTTAGCTTAGAGGTCACAGCACACTGTCCCAGAACCACCCTACTTAAAGGTGCAGGCGGCTTGGGGCTTTTTATCCTTCTTAAAATTCTACTGTTGAAAAATTTGGCTACAATTAAGATGTTATTGTTCCTTTACTTTGTCCCTTCCAGAGGCAAAACCTCTACAACTCTTAATATATGTATATAAGCAAAATATATATTGGTTAATTATGTTTGATAAAACTTTCCATGCAATCTCAAGAATAACTAAAAAATATTTCTTTTAAGAGAGAACAGACTTTTGAAAACATTTCGGGGCCCTTGAAATGTCCAAAAGTTACTTTCACAGTGTCTTGAAACATACTTGGAAAGATCAAATACACATATTTATATATATGATTTAAAGATTATATACTTAAATTATTTTTAAAATGTCAATTAAATTTAAACTGAATCACAGAATTAATCCTCCTTTTTTAACTTACTGGCTGTCAATTTCTTTTTGTACAAAGACAGATCTTAAATTTTTTCTTCCTTTTATTGTTATGGACCACCCATGAGTGACAACCACCAAGGAGCCAGATCAAAAATTTAAGAAGCCTTTATTACGAACTCGAGTCCGGGCCCAGGTCTCAACTGTCACAGCAGTGAGCAGCGCGAGCCCCGAGCCTCAGTAGCAAGCACTTTTTATCTCCAACGCAGGGAGGTTTGGCAATTTGTGATTGGCCGGTTTCACACAAAGAAAGGCAGCACAAGGTCAGTTACAGTACAGGGAAGTGGGAGATTTCAAATTCTGTTCCCAAGCTGGTGGGCCCTGTTGACCCTGTATCTGGCCTTGCAGTGTTCTGGCAGCAGGATGTCCTCGGGCAAGGGAGGGCCGAGTAAATGTCACAAACAGCTAAAAGGGGTTTCGGTGGTTGTGTCTGGTCTAAGCGTAATGAACCACATCCTTCTCTTCTGTCATCCTCCCCCCTCTGAGTCTGGCTATCACATTATACTTTCTAAAGCAATAACTAACACTTAACTTTGCTAAGATTTGCATTTCCCTGCAGGTTCTTCTATCATGGTAATGTGCGGCTTTGTCCTCTAAATTCTCCTCATTCTCAGGAGGAGGAGGGAGGGTCCCAGGCTCATTAAAAAGATGATACTCCCTATGAGCCAGCAATATTTCTTTTCCTTCTTAGGTTTTGCATAAAGATGTTCAGGCAGTGGCCACACAGCTGATGACGCCAAAGGCGGAGGCTTATCCTCCGGGGGAGCTCGTTTCTCTGAGCTGGGACAAGATGGATTTTATCCCTCAGAGGTAATTTCCCTGAACTAGGACAAGAAGGACTTTTCTCTCTCAGCCTTCCTTCCCCTTTTCTCTCCTCATAACGAGGATTAAGGCAGTCCCTAATAAGATCCCAGAAAGAAAAAAGTTTTTACAGGCACCTTCCGCGGACCATGATCAGAATAGTCCTGCAGTTTTTTCCCAACCTTAGCACAAGTCTCAAGATTCACAGTTCCTTCTTCAGGAAACAAAGGACAGACGTCTATTACAAAAACTAAAAAACGTTCAAGCTGCTTATATCCTACTCCAGTTTCTCTTGTTTTAAGCATATTTTTAAGCACGTGCACAAACCATTCCTTACTTTTACCTTGTCCCATGGTATTTTACTCCCGACTCTACCTTCAACCAATTCGCTGCCCCACACTTCTTACTTCATCCAACTCGTCCCTTCAACCGGCAGTGAGCGGCCGTCACCGAGTCCCCTGTGTCAGGATCCTGTCCGGGGCCACTCAATGCCAGGCCAGCCGGCATCAGCCGAGCAGTCCCTGAAAGGGGGGCGAGGCTTACGGAAAGACAGAGATAGAAAGATGGATAGAAATAAAGAAGAAACAAAAGATAGGGGGTGAGGAGGTCCACAAAGCCCTCCTTAGGATTGCAGCCCGAGTTTATTTCACTACACTCTTTTAAACAGTCCTGGTTACATATTACTCAATTCCTTGTTCCCCAAACAACAAAGCTACATTCTATTGTAAACATGTTTCCCCACTAAACCTCTATCTTAACTAACTTCCCTAGGCTATATGTCCATCCAAGATGCCACCTAAATCTTTTCCCATTATCCCATAGACCTTTGGCTATTTACAATGTTATGTGCTGGAAGGCAGTATTGTTTGCTAAACTACAATTGAAGGTAACCATTCTGGTGGTGTGGGGGGGTGCAGAAACCATAACTAACCTTTAGAGCAGACGGGCCTTGCAAGGCCCACCCTGAGAGCGCTCTCCACAGATTGCTTTCTGGGTTCTTGGTTCTGTTCCATTGATCTTTATGCCTGTTCTTGTGCCAGTACCAGGCTGCTTTGATTATGGTTGCTTTACAGTATAACTTGAAATCTGGTATTGTGAATCCTACAACTTTGTTCTTCTTTCTCAAGATTGCTGCAGCTATTCCCGGTCTTTTGGTGTTTCATATAAATTTTTGGAGTATTTGTTCTAGATCTGTGAAATATGCTGTTGGTATTTTAATAGGGATTGCATTGACTCTGTAGATTGCCTTGGGTAGTATGAACATTTTAATGATGTTAATTCTAACAAGCCATGTGCACAGTATATATTTTCACTTGTTTAAATCTTCTTATATCTCTTTTTTCAACATCCTGTAGTTTTCTGAGTACAGGTCTGTGGGAATGTATGGGACTTGGTTGGAAGTCTGTAAGGAGAATTCTCTGAAAGGTCAGAGGCCTTTGGGGGACCTTGCCAAAGGCAGCAGCTTCTACCTTGACTTTTCTAAACAGGACTGAGCCCTGGGAGTTTTACTAGAATCTTTATGTTTAGACTTCAAAACTTCCTTGTTCGAAAGACACTACAGTTACTGGTGTTTTCTCAAGGATGCTTACCCTGCTGATTATATATAAAGGTTAATTTAGTTCAAGCTGTTGCTATAATAAAAGCCTAAGAAGGCAGGTGATCAGGGCTGTTTGCTTCTAAAGCAAAACAGCCCTATAGCCTTCTCCTTCACAGAAACGTGTGTTAGAGTAATCATTCATCTGTTGCTCAGGGTCTGCTGTTCGGCCCTGGCACAACTTGTCGGTTAAGTTTATTCCTAAGTATATTAATATTTTTGTTACAATGATAAATGGGGCCGAGGTTGATTTGGCTCAGTGGATAGAGCGTCGGACTGCGGACTGAAGGGTCCCGGGTTCGATTCCGGTCCAGGGCATGTACCTGGGCTGCGGGCACATCCCCAGTAGGGGGCGTGCATGAGGCAGCTGATAGATGTTTCTCTCTCATCGATGTTTCTGACTTTCTATCCCTCTCCCTTCTGCTCTGTAAAAACTCAATAAAAGTATATTTTTAAAAAATGACAAATGGGATTGTTTAGTTTCTCTTTATGAGAATCCATTATTGGTGTATTAAAGAGCCGTTGAGGGAGGAACCAAGATGACGGTATAGGTAAACACCTATCTTGCTGCTCCACACAACAATTTCAAAACTACAACTTAACAACAGAACGAACATCATCCAGAATTACTAGAAATTGGCTGAGTGAAAATTCCACAGATAAAAGTAAAAATAGGACACTGTGACTCAGAGGAGTGGCAGAGGGCAGCGTTGAAGATATGCGCAGAGTCAGAGGTTTGAAGCCGTGCGTGCGTGGAAAGGACGAGCAGCTGCAAACTGGGCTCGTTTTCTCGAACGGGGAGGGAGACAAAGGCGTCCCACTGCACTGATTCCCCAGTTCCGGACAAAGTCCGGGGAACCCACACTCATACGGGGTGAAACTGGACAGTGGAGAATCACGCTGAAACTTGGGAGTTGCCGAGGTCTGTGGAGAGGGCGTGTAAACTTGGGAACAGCAGAAGCATGTGAGCGCGCAGAGAGGACTCCTGACTTGCTCTCTCATTCGGGAAACCACTGGACTGCATTGTTTTACTGCCCTGGGTGAGACTTTGGATGTGCAGACTCATTTGGGGAGAGGCTGAATTGTCTGGCAGCAGATAGAGCTCGGTGGCAGCTTTCTCTCAGAGGTGCCTGCAGCCATTACCACCCGGCACAGAGACCCAGGTGCTACATAGGGCGGAGCTGATGGAAATCAAGGCTTCTTGCTTAGCACGGAGACTCCGCCAATCCAACCCAAGCACAGCTGATCCTCACAGCCAATTGGCCTGAAGGTCAAAGCCTCCTAGTGCTAACAATAATAATCTAGGCTTAAGTTCAACAAGACTGTGCAACCCATAAAGGGCTGCAGCAAGAGTATCCACCTCAGGTAACTGGGGAGGCTGAGCCACTGTCCCTTGTAGGACATCTACCACACAAAGCTAATCGACCAACTTAGGAAAGCAGCCAAAATGCAGAGACATGAAAAGAAATCAGATGCGAAAGAAATGGGGAAAAAAGATGACTGGACATAGAATTCAAAACCATGGTTATAAGGTTTTTCAAGAGGCTCCTAGAAAAGGCTGAGACCTACAAAGAAATGAACAAGACTATGAGGATATGAAAAAGGACCAATTAGAAATTAAGCATACACTGACTGAAATAAAAAATATACAAAGACCTAAAAGCAATCTAGAGGACCACAAGAACCAAGTCAAAGATTTGAAATACAAAGAGGCAAAATCCACTCAGCTGGAAAAGCAAGGAGGAAAAAGAATCCAAAAAAATTGAAGATAGTGTAAGAGGCCTCTGGGACAACCTCAAGCATACCAATATCTGAATTATAGGGGTGCCAGAAAAAGAGAGAGAGCAAGATCATGAAAACTTATTTGAAGAAATAGTGACCGAAAACTTCCCCCACTTGGTGAAAGAAATTGACTTAAAAGTCCAAGAAGTGCACAGAACCCCAAACTATAGGAATCTAAAGAGGACCACACCAAGACATATCATAATTAAAATGCCAAGAGCAAAAGATAAAGAGAGAATATTAAAAGCAGCAAGAGAAAAACAGTTGGTTACCTATAAGGGAACACCCGTATGATTGTCAGAGGATTTCTCAACAGAAATTATGCAGGCCAGGTGAGATTGACAAGAAATATTCAAAGTGATGAATAGCAAGAATCTACAACCAAGATTACTCTACCCAGCAAAGCTATCGTTCAGAATTGAAGGTCAGATAAAGAGCTTCACAGACAAGAAAAAGCTAAAGGAGTTCATCACCACCAAACCAATATTATATGAAATGCTGAAAGATATTCTTGAAGAAGAGGAAGAAGAAAAAGGTAAAAATAAAAATTATGAAAAACAAATACACATCTATCAACAAATGAATATAAAAATCAGATGAATTAAAAATCTGATGAACAGGATAAATTGGTGAATATAACAGAATCATGGGCATAGAGAGGGAATGGACTGACAATTCTTGGGGAGAAAAGAGGTGTGGGAGGTGCAGCAAGAGACTGGACAAAAATCATACACCTAAGGGAGAGGACAGTGGGAGGGAGGTGAGGGCGGAGAGTGGGATGGGTACCAGGTAGAGGGGAGCTATAGGGGAAAAGGGAGAACAATGTAATTAATAAACTGAGCCATAAAGATTAAAATATTTTAAAAATAAAATAATAAAAGAGCCATTGATTTGGGGTGTTGATTTTGTATCTTGCTACATTGCCAAATTCATTTATTAAATCTAGTAATTTTTGGTGCAGTCTTTAGGGTTTATGTACAGTATCATGTCACCTGCAAATAATGAGAGTTTTACATCCTCATTTCCAGTTTGGATGCCTTTTATTTTTTCTTCTTGTCTGATTGCTATGGCTGGGACTCCCAGTACTATGTTGAATAAGAATGGAGAAAGTGGCCGAGACCAGTTTGGCTCAGTGGATAGAGTGTCATATTGTGGACTGAAGGGTCCCGGGTTCGATTCCGGTCAGGGGCATATACCTTGGCTATGGGCGCATCTACAATAGGGGTTGTGCAAGAGGCAGCTGATCAATGTTTCTCTCTCATCGATGTTTTGGACTTTCTATCCGTCTCCCTTCTGCTCTGTAAAAAAATCAATAAAATATATTAAAAAAAAAAAAAAAGAATGGAGAAAGTGGACATCCTTGTCTTGTTCCTTTACTTAGGGGAAATGATTTTAGTTTTGCCCATTGAGTATGATGTTGGCTGTAGGTTTGTCATATATGGCCTTGCTCATGTTGAGATATGCTCCCTCTAGTCTCACTTTGCTGAGAGTTTTTATCCAATATGGGTGTTGGGCCCTAACCAGTTTGGCTCAGTGGATTGAGTGTCAGGCTGTGAACTCAAGGGTCTCAGGTTCGATTCCGGTCAAGGGCATAATAACTTGTTTGCAGTGCAGGAGGCAGCTGATCGATGTTTCTCTCTCATTGATGTTTCTAACTTTATATCCCTCTTCCTTCCTCTCTGTAAAAAATCAAATATATATATATATATATATATATATATATATATATATATATGGTGTTGGATTTTTTTCAAATATTTTTTGTGTCTATTGATATGATCATGTGATTTTTGTCTTTTAGTTTGTTTATGTGATGTATCATGTTTATTAATTTGAGAATATTGTACCAGCCTTGTATCCCTGAAATGAATCCCATTTGGTTGTGGTGTATGATCTTTTTAATATTTTGCTGGATCCAATTTGCTAATATTTTGTTGAGGATTTTAGCATCTATGTTCATCAGGGAAATTGTCCAGAAATTCTCTTTCTTTATAGTCTCTTTATCCGGTTTTGGAATTAGGATAATGCTGGCCTCATAAAAAGAGTTTGGAAGTGTTCCTTTCTCTTGGATTTCTTGGAATAATTTGAAGAGTATAGTTGTTAACTGTTCTTTGAAGGTTTAGTAAAACTCCTCTGTGAAGCCTCATTTCCAGTTTGGATGCCTTTTATTTGGGTTTTGTTTGTTGGAAGTTTTTTATTACTGCTTCTATTTCATTGGTTGTTATCAGCCTATTCAGGTTTTCTGATTCTTCCTGACTCAGTTTTGGGAGACTGTATTTTTCCAGGAATTTGTCCATTGTATCCACATTGTCCAGCCTGTTGGTATATAATTGTTCATGCTATTTTCTTACCATCTTTTGTATTTGTGGTGTCAGTGTTTACTTTTACACTTGCATTTCTGATATTATTTAATTAGGTCCTTTCAGTTTCTTGATGAGTCTGGCTAATGGTTCATCTATCTTTTCATCCTTTCAAAGAACCAGCTCTTGGTTTCATTGATTTTTTTTGTATTGATTTTTTAGTCTCCATGTCATTTATTTCTGTTATAATCTTTATTTCCTTCCTTCTATTTACTCTGGCTTTTCTTATTGTTCTCTTTCTAGTTCTTTAAGGTGTGGGGTTAAGTAGTTTATTATTAATTTTTATTATTTTTTGAGGTGCCATGAACTTCCCTCTTAGAATTGCTTTTGCTGTGTCTCAGAGGTTTGGGGTTTTGTGTGTTCATTTTCATTTGTTTCCAGGAATTAAAAAATATTTTTTTATTGATCTCATTGGTAACCCACTAATTGTTTAATAACATGCTATTTAGCCTCCATGTGTTTTCTTTTTAATATATTTTATTGATTTTTTACAGAGAGGAAGGGAGAAGGATAGAAAGTCAGTAACGTCGATGAGAGAGAAACATCCATCAACTGCCTCTTGCACACCCCCTACTGGAGATGTGCCCGCAGCCAAGGTACATGCCCTTGACCGGAATCGAACCTGGGTCCTTTCAGTCCACAGGCCGATGTTCTATCCACTGAGCCAAACCGGCTTCGGCTAGTCTCCATGTGTTTGAATGTTTTGGGGTGTTTATACTGTAGTTGATTTCTAATTTTATTCCACTGTGATCTGAGAAGATGCTTGTTATGATTTCAATCTTCTTTTTTTTTCTTTATTGTTCAGTTTATTAATTACATTGTTTCCCCCTTTTTTTATCCCCCTATATCTCCCCTCCACCCTGTACCTATCCCACCCTCCATCCTCACCTCCCCCTCCCCAATGTCCTCTCCCATTGTTGCAAGATTTTTGTCCAATCTCTTACTTCCCACAACCCTTTTCTCCCCAAGAATTGTCAGTCCATTCCCTCTCTATGTCCATGTTTCTGTTATAGTCACCAGTTTATCTTGTTCATCAGCCTATCAATTCACTTGATTTTTATGTTCATTTGTTGATAGATGTGTATTTGTTGTTCATAATTTATATTTTTACCTTTTTCTTCTCCCTCTTCTTAAAGAATATCTTTCAGCATTTCATATAATATTGGTTTGGTGGTGATGAACTCCTTTAGCTTTTTCTTATCTGCGAAGCACTTTATCTGATCTTCATTTCTGAATGATAGCTTTGCTGGATACAGTAATCTTGGTTGTAGATTCTTGCTATTCATTATTTTGAATATTTCTTGCCACTCCCATCTGGCCTGCATCATTTCTGTTGAGAAATCCGCTGACAATCGTATGGGTGCTCCCCTGTAGGTAACCAACTGTTTTTCTCTTGCTGCTTTTAATATTCTCTCTTTATCTTTTGCTCTTGGCATTTTAATTATGATATGTCTTGGTGTGGTCCTCTTTAGATTCCTATAGTTTGGGGTTCTGTGTACTTTTTGGGCTTTTAAGTCAGTTTCTTTCACCAGGTGGGGGAAGTTTTCAGTCACTATTTCTTCAAGTAGGTTTTCATTAACTTGCTCTCTGTCTTTTTCTGGCACCCCAATAATTCGGATGTTGGCATGCTTGAGGTTGTCCCAGAGGCCCCTTACGCTATCTTCAATTATCTGAATTCTTTTTGTTTCTTGCTTTTCCAGCTGAGTGGATTTTGCTTCTTTGTATTTCAAATCTTTGACTTGGTTCTTGTGGCCCTCTGGACTGCTTTTAGGACTTTGTGTAATATTTTTTATTTCAGTCTGTGTACGCTTGATTTCTAGTTGGTCCTTTTTTTTAATCCGTGAGGGTCTGGTTCGTATCCTCAGGGGTCTTGTTCATTTCCTTGAGGGTCTCATTCATTTCCTTGAGGTTCTCATTCATTTCCTTGTAATTCTCATTCATTTCCTGGCTGGTCTTGTTTATTTCCTGGTAATTCTCATTAAGTTGATCGGCCTTTTCTAGGAGCCTCTTGAAAAGCCTTACAAGCGTGGTTTTGAACTCTATGTCTTGTCGTCTTTTCTCCTCCATTTCTTTCACACCTGATTTCTTTCCATATCTCTGCATGGTGGCTGCTTTATGTGGTAGATGTCCTCAAAGGGACAGTGGCTCAGCCTCCCCAGTTACCCGAGGTGGGTACTCTTACTGCAATCCTTTATGGGTTGTACAGTATTTTTGAATTTAAACCTAACTTGTTGTTGTTAGCCCTAGGAGGGTTTGACCTCCAGGCCAATTGGCTATGAAGGGAGACTGTGTTCAGGTTGGATGGGCGGAGTCTCTGAGCTGCGCAGGCAGCCTCAGTGTCAGCTATGTCCTATGCGGCGCTCGTGCGCAAGGGTTTCTGTTGGATGGGGATGGCTGCAGACACCTCCAAGAGAAAGCCGCTAGTCTCTTCCCCTTGCCAGACAACTCTGCCTTTCCCCAAATGTGCCTGCACACCAAAAGTCTAGCCCAGGGTTGTAAAATAGGTGGTTTCCGGAACCAGGAGACAAGTTTCAGGGGGCAAGTTGCGGGTTTGCGCGACCCTTGAGCGGAAACTTCTTTTCGCCGCCTCTGGGTTTCTCGCAGACTAGGAGCCTCTGCCGCGCCCCGCTTCCAGGGTGCTTCCCCCGGACCTCAGACCTCTCCTGGTGCTGGGGAGTCCGTGCAGTGGGACGTCTCTGCCCTCCCCGCTGGCGAAATCCGGCCGGGGTTGCTGCTCCAGCCCCAGCCCACGCGCGCAACCAGGACGGCTCCTAACCTGTTTCCGTCTGAAAGGCTGCGCTCCCGCAGCTCCTGAGTCTCAGTGTCCCACCTCTACTCCTATTAGTGGAGTTTTCATTCAGCCAGCTTTCTGGCGATTCTGGGTGCTGTCTGTTCTGCTGTTATGTTGTAGTTCTTAAATCTTTGCGCAGGGCAGAACAATAGGTGTTTACCTATGCCGCCATCTTGGTGTTCTTCTCTGATTTCAATTTTCTTGAACTTGTAAAGAAAGTGTGGTCTGAAAATATGGTCTATCTTTGAGAATGTTTCATGTGCACTTGAGAAGAATGTATATTCTGCAGCTTTGGGGTGAAATGTTCTATAAATGTCAATTAAATCCATTTGATCCAACCCTAGCTGGTTTTGCTCAGTGGATAGAGCATCAGCCTGTAGACTGAAGGATCCCAGGTTTTATTCTGGTCAAGGGCACATATCTGGATTGCAGACTCGATCCCCAGTACAGGGCATGCAGGAGAAAACCAATCAATGATTCTCTCTCATCAATGATGTTTCTATCTTTCTTTCCCTCTCCCTTCCTCTTTGAAATCAATAAAAATATATTTTAAAAATTCATCTGATCCATTGTGTCCTTCAGAGTCACTGTTTCCTTGTTAATTGTTTGTCTGGAATATCTATCCCCTGCTATGACTGTGTTGTTGTAGATCTCTCCCTTAAAATCCTCTAGAAGAATTTTTATATACTTAGGTGCTGCTATATTGGGTACTTATATGTTTACTAGAATTATATCTATCCTCTTGTTGGATTGATGCCTCTACTCTTTATAGTGACCTTTGTTGTCTCTTGTGATGGCCTTTATTTTGATCTCTATTTTGTCAGATATGGGGAATTGTTACTCCAGCTTTTTTTTTTTCTTTTCCTTTTACATAGAAAAAAATTTTCCATCCCTTCACTCTCATCCTGTGTGTGTCTTTTGTTTTGTGATGGTTCTCTTGTAGACAACATATAGTTGGGGCATGTTTTCATATTCACCCAGCTACCCTATGCCTTTTGATTGGAGCATTTAATCCATTTGCATTTAGGGTTATTATTACAGGAACTTAGTTATTGCCATTTTAATTCTGTATCCCTAGGTTTCTCTCTGTGTTTCTTCTTATTATTACAGCAATTCTTTTAGCATTTCTTGTAATGTTGACTTGGTGGTGATGTACTCTGTTAGCCGTTTTTTTGTCCAGGAAGTTTTTTATTTCACCAGCTATTTGAATGACAGCCTTGCTGGACACAGTGATCTTGTTTTCATGCACTTGCTTTCCGTTACCTTGAGTACTTCATGCCATTCCCTTTTAGCCGGTGGAGTTTCTGATGAGAAATCAGATGACTTCCTATGGGAGTCCCCTTGTAGGTAACAGTTTGCTTTTCTCATGCTGCCTTTAAGATTCTGTCTTTGCCCGTAGCAGGTTTGGCTCAGTGGATAGAGCCTCAGCCTGTGGATTGAATGGTCTCAGATTTGATTCTGGTCAAGGGCACATGCCCAGGTTGTGGGCTCAATCCTCAGTGGTGGGCAATCTTCAGTGGGGGACGTGCAGGTGGCAGCCAATCAATGATTCTCTCTCATCATTGATGTTTCTCTCTCTCACTCTCCCGGCCTCTCTCTGAAATCAATTAAAAATATTATTCAAAAAAAAGATTCTTTTTGTCTTTAATTTTTGCCATTTTAATTAAGATGTGTCTGGGCATGGGCCTATTTGGGTTCTTCTTGCTTGGGGTTCTCTGTGCCTCCTGAACTTGAGTGACTTTTTCCTTCACCAAACTAGGGAAGTTTTATGCTATTATTTCTTCAAACACATTCTCTATCCCTTGCTTACTTTCTGCCTCTTCTGGCACAGCTTCTACTCGAATATTGTTACATTTTGCATTGTCCTACAACTCCCTTAAGCTGTCTTCTGGTTTTTTCATTTTTTCTTTTTGTTTCTCTGATTAAGTGATTTTTTTAACCCTGTCTTTTAATTCACTAATTCAATCCTGAACTTCCCTTATCTGCCGTGTATTCCTTCCAATGTGTTTTTTATTTGTGCTATGGCATTCTTTATTTCTGTTTGCATAGCTACTGTATCTTTTCTCATGCTATTGAGCATCTTTACTATCATTATTTTGAACTCTGTGTCAGATAAATTTCTTATCTCCATTCCATTTATCTCTTCTTCTGGAGAATTCTATTGTTCTTTCATTTGGGGGTTGTCTCTTTGTGTCCTAATTTTGGCTGCCTATTTGGGTTTGTGACTATGTATTAGGCAGATCTGCTCTGCCTCTCAGTCTCTACTGCAGGACAGTTTCTGAATCCCACTGCTTTTGGAATGTGCCCCTTCAACTAGCCACAAAAGCTGTTTCCATAGCTGGCATCCTGGAAATGTGAACTGGTCATTGTTGCAAAGATAATCCTTGATGTGAGACCACGTTTCAATGAAAAAGGGGTTTCTGGTGTGAAAGTTTCCTTTTCAGAGTCCAGTAAGATAGTCGTTATGTCTTGAGTCTTAGAAATGAACCCAACAGTGTTTTTTGCCATTTTATACTGGTAATTTTAGCAAATGCTATGAAAGGATTCTCATTTTTCCCTGCTTAAGAAATGTCTAACTGCTCTCTCTGTGTACTTTTTATTGTTGCTGTCATTACAAAAGGAGTCAATAAAGATGCTTTGCTTGACCTTTTGTAAAATGAAGGAGGATGCCCTGGGTGGTTTGATTCAGTGGATAGAGTGTTAGCCTGTGGACTGAAGGGTCCAGTCAAGGGCTCATGCCTGGGATGAGGGCTCGGTCCTCAATAGGGGGCATATCGGAGGCAGCCAATCAATGACTGTGTCATCATTGATCTTTCTATCTCTCTCTTCCTCTCCCTTTCTGTCTGAAATCAATAAGAATACATTAAAAAAACACAACAACAATGAAGGAGGTCATGCAATTTATGAGTCCTCGGGAGAGACTTTCCACATCCTCCACTAAACTTCAGGGATGTTTCCAGGCCTGACGCTCAGCCTTACTCCAGTCTAACCAGGCCCTGGAAGCTTTAGCCCCGCAGGGCCCTGCTTTATCCAGGGTTTCCCCCACATTGTGCCTCCTGTGCCCTCACATGAAGTTCCCCAGAGTTGACAAATGCCCTCAATGTAAAGGCTGGATCAGAACTCTTTCAGTCTCTGAGTATTGCCTTCTCTCAGTTAATCCAAATACTGCCTACTGTCTACCCAGCTGACTAATACGATTACAAAGACATCTCCCAACATTTTGCCTGCAGTTTTGCTGCTCTCCCTGAGGCATGATTAATGTCTACTCTATTGCCTTCTGGAAGCCCATCCAGACTATTCATGGTCACTGCCTTCTCCTCCACAATCCCCTCCTTCACAAATGTTTTCTTTTTGCTGCACGCTCTACTGTCTACTTTATGTCCACATTGCCCTTTGCCTCCATGGCTTCTCAGGGCCTCGTTGGTGAGCCAGGTCATGGCTAGTTCTGGACATGGAAGTGGCCTCTTTCACATCCACAATGCTGCCATAATCCATGTCACAGCCACCTCAGGACTGTGGCTCAGTTCATGGCCATGTGCTCCTCCATGGACCCGCTCAGTTCCTGAGCTGTGGAGCATTCCAGGGCCCAGTCTTGTGCCCAGGTCCAGACAAATGCATGAAGGAAAACAGAACTCCTTCTGAAAGAGGAAAAAAACCACATTATTAGCCCAATGGTTCAATGGCTGACTGTTAACCTATGAACCAGGAGATCATGGTTGACTCCCAGTTAGGGCTTATGTTCAGGTTGCAGGTTTGATCCCCAGTTTTGGGCATGCAGGAGGCAGCCAATCAATGATTCTCTCTCATCATTGATGTTTCTATATCTCTATTCTTCTTCCTTCCTCTCTGAAATAAATTTAAAATATAAAAAAAATATTAAATTGAATTTTCCTTCCCTATCATTAAACCTTTTTGGATTGTCAAAAGGAAAAAAATTTCACTTTGCAATACTCTGTGTTTCTTTCCCCTCTGTTCTCATTCATTCTCCTCCACCTTTTATTTATTTATTTTTAAAAATCTTTGTTGTTCAGAGTATTACAGATGTCCCCCTCCCACTCCCCCACATTTCCCCCTCCACCTGGTTCCCATCCCACCTCAGTCTTTTTTTTAAAATATATTTTATTGATTTTTCACACAGAGGAAGGGAGAGGGATAGAAAGTTAGAAACATCGATGGGAGAAAACATCGATCAGCTGCCTCTTGCACACCTCCAACTGGGGATGTGCCCACAGCCAAGGTACATGCCCTTGACCGAAATTGAACCCGGGAACTTTCAGTCCGCAGGTCGACGCTCTATCCATTGAGCCAAACTGGTTCGGCCCACCTCAGTCTTTTACCAACTTATTGTCTGTGCCTATAGGTGATTAAAATCCCATCTAATAAAAGAGTGGTATGCAAATTGACTGTCCCTCCAATCAAGCCACACCCACAGCCATGCCCATCAGCCAATCAGGAGCAAATTATGCAAATAAACCCCAACGAAGATGGCTGTGGCCACTAAGAGCAGAAGGGAGGCTTGGGTTTTCCCAGCAATGGAGGAAGCCAAGCTTTCCACCTGCCCTTGCCAGAGTAGGCCTCCACTCAATGTTACAAAGTTTCAATTATAGAAGATACATAATCCCAACAGAAATGGCAGCAGCCACAGAGCTGGAGAGAGCAGAGGCTAAGGTTGCCCCTGGCAATGGAGGAAGTCAAGCTTCTGCAGCCCTAGCACCTTAGCCTTCACTCTAGGCTGCAAAGTTTCAATTATAGAATTTAAATAAACCCAAACAGAAATGGCTGTCACCACAGAGCGATCAGAAGGCTTGGCTCCAGTCCAGGCTACAAAGTTTCAGTTGTAGAACATAAATTAATCCCAGATCCCAGGGCTTCCACTTGGGTCACTGGGGGACGTGGCTGCCCTGTAAACCACCATAGGCCCCTTGCCCAGGCCACCCCATGCCCCAAGGGAACCCACACCCTGATCTGATCCGGGACACCCTTCAGAGCAAACCAGCTGGCCCCCACCCATGCACTAGGCCTCTATCCTATCTAATAAAAGAGTAATATGCAGATTGACCATCACTCCAACACACAAGAGGGCTGCCCCCATGTGGTCAAAGATCCTGCCCCATGTGGGCCACCACAAGATGGCCACCACAAGATGGCCAGCAGGGAAGGGCCATTGGGAGGTTCTAGGCCTGCAAGGGAGGGCAGTTGTGGGCCATCAGAGGGGGGCAGTTAGGGTTGACCAGGCCAGCAGAGGAGGGAAGTTGGGGGCAAACAGGCTGGCAGGGGATCAGTTAGACATCATTTAGGCTGGCAGGGTAGTTGTTAGGGGGTGATCAGGCTGGCAGGCAGAAGCGGTTAGGGGCAATCAGGGAGGCAGCAGGTGAGCCAGCGGTTTTGAGCCAGCAGTCCTGGATTGTGAGAAGGATGTCCGACTGCCTGCTTGGATCAGGCCTAAACAGACAGTTGGACATCTCTTGAGGGGTCCCAGATTGGAGAGGGTTCAAGCTGGGCTGAGGGACATCCTCCATCGCTTCCTCCCCACCCCTACCCCCACCCCTCCATGCATGAATTTCGTGCCCCAGGCCTCTAGTATGCATATAAGATCTTTGGTTAATCTCTTCCCACCACCACTCCCTCCTGATAGGCCCTGATTACTGGCCAGGCTTAGTGACCCCACCCATGCAGACATTTTGTCTGCACACTGAATTGTAGACAGCACCTGAGAAAGCATATGGGCATTCCTTAATTATTGTCAGCTGAACCCAGTGGCATTGGCAAAGCCATACACTGGAAACGCACCTTGCCAAAAGGACAAGGGTGTTGTCAGTTTAACCTTCATTTCAGCCCCTGGTGTGGGGAAGTGGTTTTGATATCTAAATCCAGCCTAGCACCAGGAATGCTCAGGGCCTACTCAAGAATGCAAAAAATCTCCTTTTGTCTTGACATTTTGGTGAAACTTCCTGGTATTTGGGTGAAACTTCCTGGATTGGCTCTGGTTCCCTGTCCCTGTCTCTCCATCAGAAGAGGATGGTGGTCCCACCTGGTCCCAGCTTTGTCCTTCTATCTCTGTGTCTTGTCTCTTTCTTTTATTTCTCAATCCCCAGCCACCCCTACTGAGGAAATGGACCAGCTCTCTAGCTACGCTGTATGCGGAAAGAGAGAACTACCTACACTGCATTATACATCGTGAGCAATTTTCAGTGAAAAAAAAAAAGTCCCAGAACTACACGCATGAAGTATTATCAGATGTTATTAAAATTATAAATGCAATTTGACTCAAAGCACTCGATTCTTGAATATTTTATGCACTTTGCGAAGAAATGGGTTCCTTCTTCATGCTGAGGTGAGATGGCTGTTGAGGAGCAAGATACTAACCCAACTGCTCTACGCGAAGAAGAAAAAAAATTTTCCAGTGGCAAAATAATCCGAAATTGCAAGAACTCTTCTCTGACGATGAGTGGGTAGCCAAGCTTGCGTACCTGGCAGATATTTTCTCGCCATTAAATGAACTAAATATATCCTTGCAAGGACAACTTAAGGGCATGTTCACACTATGAGGTAAAATGGATGCTTTTAAAAATAAAATATTATTGTGGCAAGCGCGGCTGGCTGAAGAAAATCTGCAAATGTTTTCAAATTTTGAGGAATATATGAGAGAGAAGGATGTCAACCGACAGGTGGCAAACATTTTTTAATACCACCTACAATCACTCACAGAATCTTTTGGTCATTATTATTAAAGAAAGAAGATCCCAGATATGGCAATATGTAGACAATAGATCCATTTGCGGCAAACACTGAAGATAGCAATTTAAGCATGAACGAAAAAGAAAGCCTCATCGATCCATCATCCGACGACAGTCTCACAGCTAAACAGTCGTCCTTTTCAAGACCCCATTTTTGGATCGCCATTAAAAGTGAATACCCATTGCTGAGTGAAAAAACAATGAAATTTTTAATTCAATTTTTAACAACATATTTGTGCAAAAAAGAACCATTTTCATCTGTCACAGCAATTAAAACTCGGTACCGGTCTTGACTTGAAATAAATACGGCTCTCCATCTTGCAGTAACATCATTGGAGTCCAAAATCTATAAGCTTATTTCAAGCTAACATGAACAAATATCACACTCTAAAAATGTGTAATAATTAAATAAGCTTCAATTATTTGGTAAAAATTAAATTTACTTTAATAAATTTTAAACAACCTTTAAAGATTTTGTTATAATTAAATAAGTATTTATAATGTTACATTAAATAGGTATACTTCATATTAATAAAATGGAAGTTCTCTGATCATTATTTTACAAATGTAATTATCTTTTTAAAAAATCATATTAGTGGTCTGCAGGATTTAAATTATGAATTTAGTGGCCCATAATTTAGCAACTGCTGCTCTACTCTATTGTTGAATCCCTGTATATTATTCTTTATTTCAGTTAGTGTATGTTTTCTTTCTGACGGGTACTTTCTCATGTCTTTGACATTCTCACTAAGATTCTTGAAAGTCTTATGAAGATCCTTGAGTAACCTTATAACCATGGTTTTTAACTCTGTACTCAGGAGTTTGTTTGCTTCCATTTCTTTCACTTGTGACATATTTCTTTGTCTCCACATTCTGGCTACTTCCCTGTGTTTGTTTCTGTGTATTATGTAGAGCTGCTATTCCTCTTGGAATCAGTAGAGTGGCCTTGTGTAGTAGGTGACCTGTAGGGCCCAGTGGCTCAGCTTCCCCAGTCACCTGAGCTGGGCACTCTAGGGGCACCTCTGTATGGGCTGTGTGCACAGGCTTATTGTAGTTGAGCCTTGATTGCTGTTGCTGTCACTGGGAGGCGTTGACCTCCAGGCCAATTGGCTGTGAGGACCAGCTGCAACTACAGTGGAAGAGCTGCTGTGCAAGAGATACCTGCACAGCAAAGCCCCTCTGGAGCAGGACTTGCTTCACTGGGCTTTGCTGCTCACTGAGTCTGCCTCTTAAGTGTGTTGCTTGTGTATGTGTATGTAGAGTTGTAATCTGCTATGGTCTGAAGCTGTCCAGTGAGTGCACTGGCTCTAGGGCCTCCAAGGAGGTGCAAAGTCAACCACTGCCTGGGGCCACCCTGCAGGAACTACAGGGATCAGCAGATGGCTGCTACTTGCTGTTTGAATTGGACTTGGAAGTGCCCAGGTGAGTCCCAGCTGGGAAGCAAGGAAGGCTGGTGCTAGTGCCAGGTCTTGGGCCTTTTATTGACAGGTTTGGGGCATGCTGTCACCAGCTGCTGCTTGTTTGAGAGATTTTAGGAAAGGCTGAAGCCTGAGCCAGGACAGGCCATTCATATGGAAAAGGTTCTGCAAAAAGCTTGGGTACAGAGAGCTGCAAATTGGATGGGGTGTGGTCTCAGGGTATCCCAAGGGTGGAGCAAACAGTGTTCTCCAGGCTGATGTAGACTCAGATATGGCTGCCAATCAGCCCTGAGACAGGGGAGGTTCCAACACAGCAACAATGACCCCTGTGAGCACCCCTGTCTGAGAGAAAGCCATATCTGTGTTCTTGCCCTGATGCCAGACCATCCAGCTTCTCCTGAATGTTTCTGATTCCTTTCAAGCTGGATCTCTGGGGATCGAGTAAATTCATGCACTGGCCCTTTAAGAAGAACACCGGGGCCTCCACTAACCTGTCATTCAGACACAATCCTTGCTGATTTTTACAGCCTGATGTTATGGGGACTTCTCTTCCCAGGTCTGGAAGCCTGGGCTTGGAGCCTGGTTGGGGGTTGGGACCCCTTGCTGCTTATGGGGGGGGGGGGGTGTCTGCAGCCTAGATAGCCCTCCTGATTTTTTAAAATATATTTTATTGATTTTTTACAGAGCAGAAGAGAGAGGGATAGAAAGTCAGAAATATCGACAAGAGAGACATCGATCACCTGCCTCCTGCACGCCCCCTACTGGGATGTGCCCGCAGCCAAGGTACATGCCCTTGACCGGAATCAAACCCGGGACCCTTCAGTCCACAGTCCAACGCTCTATCCACGAAGCCAAACGGGTCTCGGCAGCCCTCCTGATTTTTAAAAATAAGGCACACATGGGTGTCGGGCCAGGCTGGTCTGTGCCTCCACCCCTCCTACCAGTTTCGATGTGCTTTCTTCTTTACTTCTCTAGTTGCAGGACTTCCATTCAGCCAGATTTCAGGCGGTTCTGAATGATGGTTGTTTTGTATTTAGTTGTAATTTTGATGTGGTTGTGGGAGGCAGTGAGTACCATGTTTACCTACACAGCCATCTGTGTTCCCTCTGTCTCATTCGTTCCTTTTGTGGACATGCTATTGCTGCTTCTCTCCCTCATTTGTGCAGTCACTTCAGTGAGCAAACTGCCACCTTCCTCCTGCACGTGCGCTCTCCCCAGGAGGCCCTGCTGGGTGCCTAGGCTTTTGGGACAAGGGTGAGTCCAAAACCCCAGTAGGGGACTGAGCTTTTGTCCCGCTAACCGTCCCGCCTGCCTGTGAGGACAGGTGGGAACGACGAGAGCTCACAGAACAGAGGCCAGAACAGTAGTTCCCTGGGTGGGGTGAGACTTGACAGGGAGGGGCACAGAGGAAACCACTCAGATGATTTTAATGTTCGAGAATTTGAACTGGGTGGTAGTGGTGGTACAAGTGTGTCCACATTTTACACTAATGAAGCCCTACACTTGAGATTCATGCACTTCCTATAAATTATACTTTAATTTTTAGAAAAGGTAGGAAACGCCCACAGACTAAGGCTTGGCGAGCCGCCCAAGCACTGGGCTGTGAGCACAAACTCCTGTGCAGACAGCCCCAGCCCAGCTCCACCTCATGTCCTCAGAAAGTCACCCCAGTCTCTCCAGGATAATGGGTGCGTGCCCCAGGTGGGTGGGGAGAGTTAAGGGCAGATGTGGTCTCCTGGCCTCTTAGCTCTGGACCTCACACGTAGTAAGCAGTTAATGAAACGCTACTTATTTTCACACCTTCATCCTAAACGGGCAGGGGCTTGGTTATGGCTGGGGAGCCTCATTTTGTTCTCACCACAGAGAGGGATTGGAGATCTAGCTACACTAATAAAAGAGAAAAATGCTAATTGACCATACCTCCACTATGCCCACAGGCAATCAGGAGTGATATGCAAATTAAGCCAACAAAGATGGAGGGTAAATTTGCATATGCAGGAGGGGTGGGCTGCGCCTAACACCAGGTCGCCATTGGGGACAGGCAGGGCACACTGGCTGCTACTGATGCTGCCCACTGGGTCAAGGCCGAGATCATTAACAGGGCAGGCAAGGGAGGGTGGGGCGGCTGCCCCTGACGCCTCCCAAGGGTCCAAGCCGCCATTGGGGATGGGACAGGCTTGGCAGGCAGCGCCTGACTCCTTCCGTTGGGTCCAGGCCACCATCAGGGTCGGGCAGGGCAGGTGGGCTGCACCTAATGCTCCCCACTGGGTCAAGGCTGAGATCAGTAACAGGGCAGGCAGGGGAGGGCGGGGTGGCTATGCCTGACTGCCTGTGGGGGCCAGGCCACCATTGGGGATGTGGTAGGCAGGAGTGGCCAGGGTCTCTGGGATCACTATATGCCCCTGGGACCCCACTGGGATGACACGGGGGGGAGCTGGGACCCCGCTGGGATGACATGAGGGGGAGCTGGGACCCCGCTGGGATGACACTGTGGGGGGAGCTGGGACCCCGCTGGGATGACACGGGGGGGGGAGCTGGGACTCTGCTGGGATGACATGGGGGGGAGCTGGGACCCCACTGGAATGACACGGGGGGGAGCTGGGACCCTGCTGGGATGACACTGTGGGGGGAGCTGGGACTCTGCTGGGATGACATGGGGGGGAGCTGGGACCCCACTGGGATGACACGGGGGGGGGGGAGTTGGGACTCTGCTGGGATGACATGGGGGGGAGCTGGGACCCCACTGGAATGACACGGGGGGGAGCTGGGACCCTGCTGGGATGACACTGTGGGGGGAGCTGGGACTCTGCTGGGATGACACCGGGGGGAGCTGGGACCCTGCTGGGATGACATGGGGGGGAGCTGGGACCCCACTGGGATGACACTGGGGGGGGGGGGGAGCTGGGACCCCGCTGGGATGACACGGGCAGGGGGAGCTGGGACCCCGCTGGGATTACATGGCGGGTGGGGGGGTACCCTACTGGGTGACATTGCGGGGAGCTGGGACCCGGCTCCAGGCTGGCTTCGAGGGCCCCAGGCACACGCCCCGAGGGGGGGCGGGGCTCTCTGAGCGACAGGCTCACAGCGTTCACGGATTCAGCCAGCGGGAAATGGAGTTCTCCAAGCTCTCAGCTGACAGATTCGCAGTTTGAAATCTCAGTAAGAAGGGAACGGCCCAGTCTTGTCTGAGAATCTGTTACTTTGACAGAGAAGCAGCCTCGCTGCCCAGCCCAGGCGCAGAGGAGCGGCTCTGACCACCCATGTCTACTGTAAGGACCTGGTCCACTACCCAGCCCAGGACCTCCCACCCCCCGTCCTGCCCCTCCCCCTGTCCTGCCCCTCCCCGGGCCTGCCCCCTCCCCGGGGCCTGCCCTTGTTCCGGAGCAGCTCCGTGCCGCCCTGCTGCTGTCTCTGGTGGCCGGAGCCACTGAACCAGGCCAGTGAACGCTGGGAGAACACTGCTGGCTCAGCTGCTGGTGGGCAATGGGCATGGTAAGGCGGCTCTGCCCACTGCCCTCTCCAGGCATCCTCCGTTTGTGGTTCCACGCCCACTTGGGACCCCTCTGCGGGTGGGCCAGCACTGCACGCAGTGACTCCATGGGCCACCCTCACTCCTGCTGACACTCCGGTGGCCACTGCCATGCGGTTGTGGGGACGGCCCAGCGCGGCAAACGCCTGAAGCCCCCGGGCCCTGTGCCTGTGCCCGCGGGGACGGAGCCGGTCCTCGGGAAGGCGGTGCTGGCTCCAGGAGTGCTGGCCGGCTTGGCGGAGGGCCCAGTGCTGCGGGGCAGGGCGCCTGGGGCGGGGCGGGCTGTCCCAGGCCCAGAGCTGCCGGTGGCGGTCACCGCCTCCACTCTTGCAGTGACAGAAACGGAGCGTGGGCGTCTGGTCCCCAAGGTCCCGGTGCCTAGGAAACAGATGACAAAACAGCTTACTGGGGGGCGTGGAGGGGGGGGGGGCGGGGGACATTAAAGAGAGGTGCCTGGGAGCAGAGGAGGGAGCTCAGCACGCCGATGGCGGAAAGGCAGTGGAGCAAAGAAATTCGACCCGATTGGTACAGAAGTGAAAGGACAAAGCAGAACTGACTGCCCTCCATCTTGCAGAGCTGGTCAGCCTGACCCCTCCTCCCTGAAGGGAGTGACCACAGGAGCACCAGGAATGTCCTAACTCCCCCAACCACTGCCCTTGAGTGGACCAATGAGGTTACGGGAGCGGCTTAGGTCCTGATAAGGTCATACCACAGAGATGCTCCCCCTGCATCGCTACTGACCGACCATTCAGGGGACAGTAGGGGACGGCTCTGATCTCAGAATATGAAACCCTAACCAAAGTGACCAGTCTCTGTAACCCACGCCACTCTCCTAGCCCCACCCAAATGACCGGTCCTTATAACCTCTGTCTCCCCAAGCTCTCGCTCTGTCTGGTCCCACCGCTGTGCCGGTAAGGGGGCTGTGAGAGCCGAGCCCGGGCTCGGATAAAGACTCTTTTGCTTTTGCATCGGACGGCTCCTGGTGGTCTCTGCGGATCTTGAAATCTGGGCATAACATTTGGGGGCTCGCCCGGGATCCTCAAAACCCATGAGGGACCCCGATCTGGAGAGTCTGACTGACCTCGGTAGGGGTCTGTGTTGTGCATGTGTGTACGTCTGGTGTGAGCTCATGTCCGGTGTGAGCTCATGTCTGGAGTGAGCTCATGTCCGGTGTGAGCTCATGTCCGGTGTGAGCTCATGTCCGGTGTGAGCTCATGTCCGGAGTGAGCTCATGTCCGGTGTGAGCTCATGTCCGGAGTGAGCTCATGTCCGGTGTGAGCTCATGTCCGGTGTGAGCTCATGTCCGGTGTGAGCTCATGTCCGGTGTGAGCTCATGTCCGGTGTGAGCTCATGTCTGGAGTGAGCTCATGTCCGGTGTGAGCTCATGTCTGCAGTGAGCTCATGTCCGGTGTGAGCTCATGTCTGGAGTGAGCTCATGTCCGGTGTGAGCTCATTTCTGGAGTGAGCTCATGTCCGGAGTGAGCTCATGTCCGGTGTGAGCTCATGTCTGCAGTGAGCTCATGTCCGGTGTGAGCTCATGTCTGGAGTGAGCTCATGTCCGGTGTGAGCTCTTGTCTGGAGTGAGCTCATGTCCGGTGTGAGCTCATGTCTGTCTGAAGTGAGCTCATGTCTGGAGTGAGCTCATGTCCGGTGTGAGCTCATGTCCGGTGTGAGCTCATGTCTGGAGTGAGCTCATGTCTGGAGTGAGCTCATGTCCTGAGTGAGCTCATGTCCGGTGTGAGCTCATGTCTGGAGTGAGCTCATGTCTGGTGTGAGCTCATGTCCGGTGTGAGCTCATGTCCGGTGTGAGCTCATGTCCGGTGTGAGCTCATGTCTGGAGTGAGCTCATGTCCGGTGTGAGCTCATGTCTGGAGTGAGCTCATGTCTGGAGTGAGCTCATGTCTGGAGTGAGCTCATGTCCGGAGTGAGCTCATGTCCGGAGTGAGCTCATGTCCGGTGTGAGCTCATGTCTGGAGTGAGCTCATGTCCGGTGTGAGCTCATGTCTGGAGTGAGCTCATGTCCGGAGTGAGCTCATGTCTGGAGTGAGCTCATGTCTGGAGTGAGCTCATGTCCGGTGTGAGCTCATGTCTGGAGTGAGCTCATGTCCGGTGTGAGCTCATGTCTGGAGTGAGCTCATGTCCGGTGTGAGCTCATGTCTGTCTGAAGTGAGCTCATGTCTGGAGTGAGCTCATGTCTGGAGTGAGCTCATGTCTGTCTGGAGTGAGCTCATGTCTGGAGTGAGCTCATGTCTGGAGTGAGCTCATGTCCGGTGTGAGCTCATGTCTGGAGTGAGCTCATGTCCGGTGTGAGCTCATGTCCGGTGTGAGCTCATGTCCGGTGTGAGCTCATGTCCGGTGTGAGCTCATGTCTGGAGTGAGCTCATGTCCGGTGTGAGCTCATGTCTGGAGTGAGCTCATGTCCGGAGTGAGCTCATGTCTGGAGTGAGCTCATGTCCGGAGTGAGCTCATGTCCGGAGTGAGCTCATGTCCGGTGTGAGCTCATGTCTGGTGTGAGCTCATGTCCGGTGTGAGCTCATGTCCGGAGTGAGCTAATGTCCGGTGTGAGCTCATGTATGGAGTGAGCTCATGTCTGGTGTGAGCTCATGTCTGGAGTGAGCTCATGTCCGGTGTGAGCTCATGTCTGGAGTGAGCTAATGTCCGGTGTGAGCTCATTTCTGGAGTGAGCTCATGTCCGGTGTGAGCTCATTTCTGGAGTGAGCTCATGTCCGGTGTGAGCTCATTTCTGGAGTGAGCTCATGTCTGGTGTGAGCTCATGTCTGGAGTGAGCTCATGTCCGGTGTGAGCTCATTTCTGCAGTGAGCTCATGTCCGGAGTGAGCTCATGTCCAGTGTGAGCTCATGTCCGGTGTGAGCTCATGTCTGGAGTGAGCTCATGTCCGGTGTGAGCTCATTTCTGGAGTGAGCTCATGTCCGGTGTGACCTCATGTCTGGTGTGAGCTCATGTCCGGTGTGAGCTCATGTCTGGAGTGAGCTCATGTCTGGAGTGAGCTCATGTCTGGTGTGAGCTCATGTCCGGTGTGAGCTCATGTCTGGAGTGAGC
This sequence comes from Antrozous pallidus, assembly GCA_027563665.1. Classification (NCBI taxonomy): domain Eukaryota; kingdom Metazoa; phylum Chordata; class Mammalia; order Chiroptera; family Vespertilionidae; genus Antrozous; species Antrozous pallidus. Next base: position 1,720,878 of record CM050517.1, on the reverse strand, counting down.
TCATGTCTGGAGTGAGCTCATGTCTGGTGTGAGCTCATGTCTGGAGTGAGCTCATGTCCGGTGTGAGCTCATGTCCGGTGTGAGCTCATGTCCGGTGTGAGCTCATGTCTGGTGTGAGCTCATGTCTGGTGTGAGCTCATGTCCGGTATGAGCTCATGTCTGGAGTGAGCTCATGTCTGGAGTGAGCTCATGTCTGGTGTGAGCTCATGTCTGGAGTGAGCTCATGTCCGGTGTGAGCTCATTTCTGGAGCGAGCTCATGTCTGGAGTGAGCTCATGTCCGGTGTGAGCTCATGTCTGGAGTGAGCTCATGTCCGGTGTGAGCTCATTTCTGGAGCGAGCTCATGTATGGAGTGAGCTCATGTCCGGTGTGAGCTCATGTCTGAAGTGAGAGCTCATGTCTGGAGTGAGCTCATGTCCGGTGTGAGCTCATGTCTGTCTGAAGTGAGCTCATGTCTGGAGTGAGCTCATGTCCGGTGTGAGCTCATGTCTGGAGTGAGCTCATGTCTGGAGTGAGCTCATGTCTGGAGTGAGCTCATGTCTGGAGTGAGCTCATGTCCGGTGTGAGCTCATGTCTGGAGTGAGCTCATGTCTGGTGTGAGCTCATGTCCGGTGTGAGCTCATGTCCGGTGTGAGCTCATGTCCGGTGTGAGCTCATGTCTGGAGTGAGCTCATGTCCGGTGTGAGCTCATGTCTGGAGTGAGCTCATGTCCGGAGTGAGCTCATGTCTGGAGTGAGCTCATGTCCGGAGTGAGCTCAGGTCTGGAGTGAGCTCATGTCCGGTGTGAGCTCATGTCTGGAGTGAGCTCATGTCCGGTGTGAGCTCATGTCTGGAGTGAGCTCATGTCCGGAGTGAGCTCATGTCTGGAGTGAGCTCATGTCCGGAGTGAGCTCATGTCCGGTGTGAGCTCATGTCTGGAGTGAGCTCATGTCCGGTGTGAGCTCATGTCTGGAGTGAGCTCATGTCCGGTGTGAGCTCATGTCTGTCTGAAGTGAGCTCATGTCTGGAGTGAGCTCATGTCCGGTGTGAGCTCATGTCCGGTGTGAGCTCATGTCTGGAGTGAGCTCATGTCTGGAGTGAGCTCATGTCTGGAGTGAGCTCATGTCCGGTGTGAGCTCATGTCTGGAGTGAGCTCATGTCTGGTGTGAGCTCATGTCCGGTGTGAGCTCATGTCCGGTGTGAGCTCATGTCCGGTGTGAGCTCATGTCTGGAGTGAGCTCATGTCCGGTGTGAGCTCATGTCTGGAGTGAGCTCATGTCCGGAGTGAGCTCATGTCCGGAGTGAGCTCATGTCCGGTGTGAGCTCATGTCCGGAGTGAGCTCATGTCCGGTGTGAGCTCATGTCTGGTGTGAGCTCATGTCCGGTGTGAGCTCATGTCTGGAGTGAGCTCATGTCCGGTGTGAGCTCATGTATGGAGTGAGCTCATGTCTGGTGTGAGCTCATGTCTGGAGTGAGCTCATGTCCGGTGTGAGCTCATGTCTGGAGTGAGCTAATGTCCGGTGTGAGCTCATTTCTGGAGTGAGCTCATGTCCGGTGTGAGCTCATTTCTGGAGTGAGCTCATGTCCGGTGTGAGCTCATGTCTGGAGTGAGCTCATGTCTGGTGTGAGCTCATGTCTGGAGTGAGCTCATGTCCGGTGTGAGCTCATTTCTGGAGTGAGCTCATGTCCGGAGTGAGCTCATGTCCAGTGTGAGCTCATGTCCGGTGTGAGCTCATGTCTGGAGTGAGCTCATGTCCGGTGTGAGCTCATTTCTGGAGTGAGCTCATGTCCGGTGTGACCTCATGTCTGGTGTGAGCTCATGTCCGGTGTGAGCTCATTTCTGGAGTGAGCTCATGTCCGGAGTGAGCTCATGTCTGGTGTGAGCTCATGTCTGGTGTGAGCTCATGTCTGGAGTGAGCTCATGTCTGGAGTGAGCTCATGTCTGGTGTGAGCTCATGTATGGAGTGAGCTCATGTCCGGTGTGAGCTCATGTCCGGTGTGAGCTCATGTCCGGTGTGAGCTCATGTCCGGTGTGAGCTCATGTCCGGTGTGAGCTCATGTCCGGTATGAGCTCATGTCTGGAGTGAGCTCATGTCTGGAGTGAGCTCATGTCTGGTGTGAGCTCATGTCTGGAGTGAGCTCATGTCCGGTGTGAGCTCATTTCTGGAGGGAGCTCATGTCTGGAGTGAGCTCATGTCCGGTGTGAGCTCATGTCTGGAGTGAGCTCATGTCCGGTGTGAGCTCATTTCTGGAGCGAGCTCATGTCTGGAGTGAGCTCATGTCCGGTGTGAGCTCATGTCTGGAGTGAGCTCATGTCTGGAGTGAGCTCATGTCTGGAGTGAGCTCATGTCTGGAGTGAGCTCATGTCTGGAGTGAGCTCATGTCTGGTGTGAGCTCTTGTCTGGTGTGAGCTCATGTCCGGTGTGAGCTCATGTCCGGAGTGAGCTCATGTCCGGTGTGAGCTCATGTCCGGAGTGAGCTCATGTCCGGTGTGAGCTCATGTCTGGAGTGAGCTCATGTCTGGAGTGAGCTCATGTCTGGTGTGAGCTCATGTCTGGTGTGAGCTCATGTCCGGTGTGAGCTCATGTCCGGTGTGAGCTCATGTCCGGTGTGAGCTCATGTCTGGAGTGAGCTCATGTCTGGAGTGAGCTCATGTCTGGAGTGAGCTCATGTCCGGTGTGAGCTCATGTCCGGTGTGAGCTCATGTCCGGAGTGAGCTCATGTCCGGTGTGAGCTCATGTCCGGTGTGAGCTCATTTCTAGAGTGAGCTCATGTCCGGTGTGAGCTCATGTCCGGTGTGAGCTCATGTCCGGTGTGAGCTCATGTCCGGAGTGAGCTCATGTCTGGAGTGAGCTCATGTCCGGTGTGAGCTCATGTCTGGAGTGAGCTCATGTCCGGTGTGAGCTCATGTCTGGAGTGAGCTCATGTCCGGTGTGAGCTCATGTCTGTCTGGAGTGAGCTCATGTCCGGAGTGAGCTCATGTCCGGTGTGAGCTCATGTCCGGTGTGAGCTCATGTCTGGTGTGAGCTCATGTCTGGAGTGAGCTCATGTCTGGAGTGAGCTCATGTCTGGAGTCAGCTCATGTCCGGTGTGAGCTCATGTCCGGTGTTAGCTCATGTCCGGAGTGAGCTCATGTCTGGAGTCAGCTCATGTCCGGTGTGAGCTCATGTCCGGTGTGAGCTCATGTCCGGAGTGAGCTCATGTCTGGAGTGAGCTCATGTCTGTAGTGAGCTCATGTCTGGAGTGAGCTCATGTCCGGTGTGAGCTCATGTCTGGTGTGAGCTCATGTCTGGAGTGAGCTCATGTCTGGAGTGAGCTCATGTCTGGAGTGAGCTCATGTCCGGTGTGAGCTCATGTCTGGTGTGAGCTCATGTCTGGAGTGAGCTCATGTCTGGAGTGAGCTCATGTCCGGAGTGAGCTCATGTCTGGAGTGAGCTCATGTCCGGAGTGAGCTCATGTCTGGAGTGAGCTCATTTCTGGAGTGAGCTCATGTCCGGAGTGAGCTCATGTCCGGTGTGAGCTCATGTCCGGAGTGAGCTCATGTCCGGTGTGAGCTCATGTCCGGAGTGAGCTCATGTCCGGTGTGAGCTCATGATGGAGTGAGCTCATGTCTGGAGTGAGCTCATGTCCGGAGTGAGCTCATGTCTGGTGTGAGCTCATGTCCGGTGTGAGCTCATGTCTGGAGTGAGCTCATGTCTGGAGTGAGCTCATTTCTGGAGTGAGCTCATGTCCGGTGTGAGCTCTTGTCTGGTGTGAGCTCTTGTCTGGTGTGAGCTCATGTCTGGAGTGAGCTCATGTCTGGAGTGAGCTCATTTCTGGAGTGAGCTCATGTCTGGTGTGAGCTCATGTCCGGTGTGAGCTCATGTCTGGAGTGAGCTCATGTCTGGAGTGAGCTCATTTCTGGAGTGAGCTCATGTCCGGTGTGAGCTCTTGTCTGGTGTGAGCTCATGTCCGGTGTGAGCTCATGTCCGGTGTGAGCTCATTTCTGGAGTGAGCTCATGTCTGGAGTGAGCTCATGTCCGGAGTGAGCTCATGTCCGGAGTGAGCTCATGTCCGGTGTGAGCTCATGTCCGGTGTGAGCTCATTTCTGGAGTGAGCTCATTTCTGGAGTGAGCTCATGTCTGGTGTGAGCTCATGTCCGGAGTGAGCTCATGTCCGGTGTGAGCTCATGATGGAGTGAGCTCATGTCTGGAGTGAGCTCATGTCCGGAGTGAGCTCATGTCCGGAGTGAGCTCATGTCCGGTGTGAGCTCATGTCCGGTGTGAGCTCATTTCTGGAGTGAGCTCAATTCTGGAGTGAGCTCATGTCTGGTGTGAGCTCATGTCTGGAGTGAGCTCATGTCCGGTGTGAGCTCATGTCCGGAGTGAGCTCATGTCTGGAGTGAGCTCATGTCTGGTGTGAGCTCATGTATGGAGTGAGCTCATGTCCGGTGTGAGCTCATGTCCGGAGTGAGCTCATGTCCGGTGTGAGCTCATGTCTGGTGTGAGCTCATGTCCGGTGTGAGCTCATGTCCGGTGTGAGCTCATTTCTGGAGTGAGCTCATGTCTGGAGTGAGCTCATGTCCGGAGTGAGCTCATGTCCGGTGTGAGCTCATGTCTGGAGTGAGCTCATGTCCGGTGTGAGCTCATGTCTGGTGTGAGCTCATTTCTGGAGTGAGCTCATTTCTGGAGTGAGCTCATGTCCGGTGTGAGCTCATGTCCGGTGTTAGCTCATGTCCGGAGTGAGCTCATGTCTGGAGTCAGCTCATGTCCGGAGTGAGCTCATGTCCGGTGTGAGCTCATGTCCGGAGTGAGCTCATGTCTGGTGTGAGCTCATGTCTGGTGTGAGCTCATGTCCGGTGTGAGCTCATTTCTGGAGTGAGCTCATGTCTGGTGTGAGCTCATGTCTGGTGTGAGCTCATGTCCGGTGTGAGCTCATTTCTGGAGTGAGCTCATGTCCGGAGTGAGCTCATGTCTGGAGTCAGCTCATGTCCGGAGTGAGCTCATGTCCGGTGTGAGCTCATGTATGGAGTGAGCTCATGTCCGGTGTGAGCTCATGTCCGGAGTGAGCTCATGTCTGGTGTGAGCTCATGTCTGGTGTGAGCTCATGTCCGGAGTGAGCTCATGTCTGGAGTGAGCTCATGTCTGGTGTGAGCTCATGTCCGGTGTGAGCTCATTTCTGGAGTGAGCTCATGTCTGGTGTGAGCTCATGTATGGAGTGAGCTCATGTCCGGTGTGAGCTCATGTATGGAGTGAGCTCATGTCCGGTGTGAGCTCATGTCCGGAGTGAGCTCATGTCTGGTGTGAGCTCATGTCTGGTGTGAGCTCATGTCCGGAGTGAGCTCATTTCTGGAGTGAGCTCATGTCTGGTGTGAGCTCATGTCCGGTGTGAGCTCATTTCTGGAGTGAGCTCATTTCTGGAGTGAGCTCATGTCTGGTGTGAGCTCATGTCTGGAGTGAGCTCATGTCCGGTGTGAGCTCATGTCCGGAGTGAGCTCATGTCTGGTGTGAGCTCATGTCTGGTGTGAGCTCATGTCTGGTGTGAGCTCATGTCCGGTGTGAGCTCATGTCCGGAGTGAGCTCATGTCTGGAGTGAGCTCATGTCTGGTGTGAGCTCATGTCCGGTGTGAGCTCATTTCTGGAGTGAGCTCATTTCTGGAGTGAGCTCATGTCTGGTGTGAGCTCATGTATGGAGTGAGCTCATGTCCGGTGTGAGCTCATGTCCGGAGTGAGCTCATGTCTGGAGTGAGCTCATGTCTGGTGTGAGCTCATGTCCGGTGTGAGCTCATTTCTGGAGTGAGCTCATTTCTGGAGTGAGCTCATGTCTGGTGTGAGCTCATGTATGGAGTGAGCTCATGTCCGGTGTGAGCTCATGTCCGGAGTGAGCTCATGTCTGGTGTGAGCTCATGTCTGGAGTGAGCTCATGTCTGGAGTGAGCTCATGTCTGGAGTGAGCTCATGTCCGGTGTGAGCTCATGTCTGGTGTGAGCTCATGTCTGGAGTGAGCTCATGTCTGGAGTGAGCTCATGTCCGGTGTGAGCTCATGTCTGGAGTGAGCTCATGTCTGGAGTGAGCTCATGTCCGGTGTGAGCTCATGTCCGGAGTGAGCTCATGTCTGGAGTGAGTTCATGTCTGGTGTGAGCTCATGTCCAGTGTGAGCTCATGTCCGGAGTGAGCTCATGTCTGGAGTGAGCTCATGTCCGGTGTGAGCTCATGTCTGGAGTGAGCTCATGTCTGGTGTGAGCTCATGTCTGGAGTGAGCTCATGTCTGGTGTGAGCTCATGTCTGGTGTGAGCTCATGTCCGGTGCGAGTTCATGTCCGGTGTGAGCTCATGTCTGGAGTTCTAGGTGCCCGAGAGGGTCTAAGTGGACGCGCAGGTGGGCCATGGGCACGGAAGGATCGGGAGACGTTCTGACCTTCCAGGAGGGACGTGGAATCCCCTCAGGAATCTGAGTCTTTTTCCTTCTCTCTCTCTCTCTCTTTTTTTTTTTTTCTTTGTGTGTCTATTTCTGTGTGTCTTTGTCTCGTTTTGTGGACTGTGCACTTATTGGATGATGGGACACGACTGGATTACTGGCCTTTGTTTCAAGGTTCCTTACAGGATTTCACCTCTTTTAAAATAACCTTGTATATGTAACCTGTCCCTCCCTGACTAAGCACTCTCTTTTCCCCAGGTCAGCGGACTCCGGGAGCAGTTTTAATTTTTCTTTTCCCCTTTCACAAATTGGTCCTGCCTGTGGCAGCAGCAGCAGCGACAGTGTTTGCATGCTTGTCCCCTCCCCCAGGCCCTTATCTGTTTCTTTGGTCCAACATGAGGCCATTTCTGTTTTGCTGAAGCGTGGGTCGGGAGTCCTGTCTGGGATGTGGGAAAGGGAGCCCCGTCCCCCCGCCCCCCGTTCCTGTTATCTGCTCAGATCCCAAGACTGTAAGAGTATTTGTTCACTGAAAGGAAACATTTGGTTTATTTAAGGCTAAATGCTCTGACGAATAGCAAACCACCCCGAGTGGCCACTGGGATTCCTTTTTCCCAGGGGTGCTTGCTCTTTGTCAGAAGAAAAACTAGCCCACCGAAATTTCCGTCTATATTTATTAATTTGATGAAGTTATAACAACTATGGTCCGAAGAGGTTTTGAGCAGGGAGTCTGAGTGCAGTGTAAGGGTCACCGGTTCCTCCCCCCACGCCGCCTTGGTTGGCAGGAGACAAGCGCTTTTTCCAGTGGGAACAGAGGGGGAAGAACTGCAGTCTTCTCCCTCGGTGGGACCGGAGCCAAGCCGTGCTCCCTGCCTCTGCCCACCCCGCACCGAACCCCCCCCAGGAGTTGTTTTGAGTAGCTGGATGTGGCAGCTGCGAGGAGAGAAATTCCTTTGTGAACCCTTGTGCCCCAATGAGACCCAAGAACCCACTCCTTGGACACTTTTCACCTGCTCTGTTGGGGAACTTGAAGGCAGCAGCTAGAGATTCCCCTTTCCAGGCTCATTTGAAACTGAGATCTTTATCTCTAGGAAAATGTGACAATTTGAAATTCAAGCAGCAGAGAGTTCCCTCATCCCTCTGCCTTTTCCAAATAATGGAAGGTTTAAGGCATGTTTATGTATTTTTGAAGGACATAGAAAGAAGATTTTTAAGGTTAATTTAAAAATATGAAGGTTTGTGCATGTGGGAACAGAGGAACAATGTCAGAACTGTTTGTCTCAATTGACCATTTAAATTTTTTTCTTATTTTTTTATTGTTTAGTTTATTAATTACATTGTTTCCCCTTTTTTATCCCCCTTTATCTCCCCTCCACCCTGTACCTATCCCACCCTCCATCCTCACCTCCCCCTCCCCAATGTCCTCTCCCATTGTTGCAAGATTTTTGTCCAATCTCTTGCTGTACTTCCCACAACCCTTTTCTCCCCAAGAATTGTCAGTCCATTCCCTCTCTATGTCCATGTTTTTGTTATAGTCACCAGTTTATCTTGTTCATCAGCCTATCAATTCACTTGATTTTTATGTTCATTTGTTGATAGATGTGTATTTGTTGTTCATAATTTATATTTTTACCTTTTTCTTCTTCCTCTTCTTAAAGAATATCTTTCAGCATTTCATATAATACTGGTTTGGTGGTGATGAACTCCTTTAGCTTTTTCTTATCTGCGAAGCACTTTATCTGATCCTCAATTCTGAATGATAGCTTTGCTGGATAGAGTAATCTTGGTTGTAGATTCTTGCTCTTCATTATTTTGAATATTTCTTGCCACTCCTGTCTGGCCTGCATCGTTTCTGTTGAGAAATCCGCTGACAATCGTATGGGTGCTCCCCTGTAGGTAACCAACTGTTTTTCTCTTGCTGCTTTTAATATTCTCTTTATCTTTTGCTCTTGGCATTTTAATTATGATATGTCTTGGTGAGGTCCTCTTTAGATTCCTATATTTTGGGATTCTGTGTACTTCTTGGGCTTTTAAGTCAGTTTCTTTCACCAGGTGGGGGAAGTTTTCAGTCACTATTTCTTCAAGTAGGTTTTCATTAACTTGCTCTCTCTCTTTTTCTGGCAACCCAATAATTCGGATGTTGGCATGCTTGAGGTTGTCCCAGAAGCCCCTTACGCTATCTTCAATTATCTGAATTCTTTTTGTTTCTTGCTTTTCCAGCTGAGTGGATTTTGCTTCTTTGTATTTCAAATTTTTGACTTGGTTCTTGTGGCCCTCTGGACTGCTTTTAGGACTTTGTGTAATATTTTTTATTTCAGTCTGTGTATGCTTGATTTCTAGTTGGTCCTTTCTTTTATCCGTGAGGGTCTGGTTCATATCCTCAGGGGTCTTGTTCATTTCCTTGAGGGTCTCATTCATTTCCTTGAGGTTCTCATTCATTTCCTTGTAATTCTCATTCATTTCCTGGTTGGTCTTGTTTATTTCCTGGTAATTCTCATTCAGTTGATCGGCTTTTTCTAGGAGTCTCTTGAAAAGCCTTACAAGCGTGGTTTTGAACTCTATGTCTTGTCGTCTTTTCTCCTCCATTTCTTTCACACCTGATTTCTTTCCATGTCTCTGCATGGTGGCTGCTTTATGTGGTGGCTATCCTCAAAGGGACAGTGGCTCAGCCTCCCCAGTTACCTGAGGTGGGTGCTCTTACTGCAATCCTTTATGGGTTGTATTCAGTATTTTTGAATTTAAACCCAGCTTGTTGTTGTTAGCCCTAGGAGGGTTTGACCTCCAGGCCAATTGGCTGTGAAGGGAGACTGTATTCAGGTTGGATGGGCAGAGTCTCTGAGCTGCGCAGGCAGCGTCAGCGTCAGCTGCGTCCTATGCGGCGCTCGCGCGCGCGGGTCTCTGTTGGATGGGGATGGCTGCAAACACCTCCAAGAGAAAGCCGCTAGTCTCTTCCCCTTGCCAGACAACTCTGCCTTTCCCCAAATGTGCCTGCACACCAAAAGTCTAGCCCAGGGTTGTAAAATAGGTGGTTTCCGGAACCAGGAGACAAGTTTCCAGGGGGCAAGTTGCGGTTTTGCGCGACCCTTGAGCGGAAACTTCTTTTCGCCGCCTCTGGGTTTCTCGCAGACTAGGAGCCTCTGCCGCGCCCCGCTTCCAGGGTGCTTCCCCCGGACCTCAGACCTCGCCTGGCGCTGGGGAATCCATGTAGTGGGACGTCTCTGCCCTCCCCGCTGGCGAAATCCGGCCGGGGTTGCTGCTCCAGCCCCAGCCCGCGCGCGCAACCATGATGGCTTCTAACCTGTTTCCGTCTGAAAGGCTGCGCTCCCGCCACTCCTGAGTCTCAGTGTCCCACCTCTACTCCTATTAGTGGAGTTTTCATTCAGCCAGCTTTCTGGCGATTCTGGGTGCTGTCTGTTCTGCTGTTATGTTGTAGTTCCCAAATCATTGTGCGGGTCAGAACAATAGGTGTTCACCTATGCCGCCATCTTCTCAACTCTCTTGACCATTTAAATTTAACATGGTTAATGACTAAAGCAAGTTTTATGGACCTGTACCACGGGAACTCTAAGATTAATCTTAGGGAAGAGTGGAGATACCCTTAAGTGGACTAACTGTTTTGCCTGGAGTCATTAATTCAGATTATAAAGAAGTTAAAGTTAAACTAGACAAAAGGTAGAAATAAGATTGTCTTAAAACTTTAAATGACTCAGAAATTATTAGGGGACATTAACTGGCTGAGACCTTATCTAAAAATCTGGTGGAGAAATGATAACTTTATTTAATTCACTTGGAGGTGACTCTGATCTTTCCTCTCCCCGAACATTAACAGGTGGAGCTAAGAATGAGTTGCTAAGAATTGAGCAGGCAGTTTCCTCAGCCCAAGTAGCACGAGTAGGGCCCGAATTACCTTTATTAGGACAAATGAACCCTATTGCAAACAGCCCCTGGGGCATGGTAAAGAAGACTAGGACAAAAGGCTGAATGAATTTATGAGGAAACCAGAACCCCAAGAATGCCTGAGAACGTCTTTCTTGCCAGGCTTGCCGTAATCAGCTGTATGGTGATATTAGGTAATATTACCTGGGACAAAATGGGAAAGTATTTTGGACTTATATTCCTGACCCTTCATGGGTAAGAACCCTTATGTGGGTTAATTACCTTACACCAAACATCTTGGTTCATCCAGGAGCAACAGGAGTGGGGCAAGAAAGTATAATTACATAGGTGTCGCCACCCAGCTTCCCTTTTGTATTGACACATATTCAAACCACTACCCCTTTGTGTACAAAATTAAAGAAAGGCTTCTGGCTTACATAGGCACCAAAGGAAGGTAGGCAAAAGTTAAAACACAGCTATTATCATTACTTGTTTCTAGGAGAGGTGCAGAAACATATAATCAGACCTTGTCTATACAAAAAAAGAAATTGACAGCCAATTTGAAAATTAAATTGCCATAGCTTAAAGCAAAAACAATCATTTCTAACATATTTGTAAACTAATTCTTTTAATGTTTTGCAGCAATTTAAAAGGACATAAAAGGATTTAATCCCTTCCACTGTGTGGGGGGGGCCTCTCGAGTAGGCACCAGAACATTCTATGTTGGCCCTTTTTGCCAAGAAAGAATCCTCTTCTCACAATTCAATTGCCTACAGCTGTTGCCTGAGTTTTCTGTATATGGTACGGTTGAAGCCTCGTGATGGCTGGTACCATAGGTCTGTCTCTTGCCCAATGGTGTGAACCGGGCCCTCCCTAGAGAGGAAACCTGGGTTCCCTGAGATAATGTGATGAGTGCCCGGGCCCCGCCAGCAGTGAGGGTGTCCCAAAGCAGGCACTGGGCGTGGAGGCCACGGGAGCATAGGTTACCAAGGAGACAGAATTGAACCTCACATCACCCTGCTTGGCCCCAGAGGATGGCTGGTTAGCCAGAGACGGGTAAGATTCCTCACGGGAGGAACAACCTAAGACAGGCACAGTCGCAGAGGGGCCATCAGGAGAGAACATGGGGGCCAACAGAGGTGGGGCATAGAACCTCACCCCCCCCCCCCAGCATTGCAGGGGCTTGAACACTCGCCCCTTCTGAAGGAGGTCTCCTGCCTCATGGCTGCTTCACTTCCCACGCCCAGCCCAGATCGGGACCCAGGTAACAGACAAAGACTTGGACCAGCCCAGATCAGAACCAAGGCATCAAACAGAAACTTGGCTAACCGCAGCTAGCACCAGGAATGCTCAGGGCCTACTCAAGAATGCAAAACAATCCTTGCCATTAATAATTACAGGATAAACTAAGATTGTTGTTAAAATATTAAATTTGACAGTAAAATAGCAGTCAAGTTTTCAGATTAATTTAATTTAGCCAAAATAGAAAATATACAGCAAGAGAAGGACACCTTTTCTAGATAGATAGAGGCATACCCAACCAAGCATAAAACAGTTCAGGCGATGGCCAAGAAACTGCTAGAAGACATCCTACCCTGGTATAGATTTCCTGCTGTAATAGGGTCAGACAATGGACCAGCTTTTATTTCACAGGTAACACAGGCAGTAGCCTAAGCTATAGGGGCAGATTAGAAATTACATTGAGCTTATAGGCCCCAAATTTCAAAGCAGGTAGAAAGCTAAAAGGGACCTTACCAAATTAACCATAGAAACTGGTGGGGGCTGGGTAGCTCTCCTTCCGTATGCCCTTTACTAGGTAAGGAACTCTCCCTACACCCTAGGTTTTAGATCATGTTACTGAATTTGTCTATTAAGAAGGTTCCAAAAAATCACACAAGGACATTTGGTCATGCCTCCGTGCCATTCACAAGGCTGGCCCAACCCCGACGCCTTATCAGTATGGTCCGGGAGACTGGATGTTCATCAAAAGGCACTGCCGAGAGACCCTCGAGCCACGTTGGAAGGGCCCCTACATCGTCGTGCTGACAACACCCACCGCTCTCAAGGTAGACGGCGTTGAGACCTGGATTCATCACACACACGCCCGCCCAGCTGACCCCTCTACGATCCAGGAGAACTTCATCATGCAATAGAACATCGACCAAGGCCAATCCACATCTCTGTAACAAAATCCAGGCTACCCCCAGGGAGGCGGCATATCTTTTGCCCCTGAGAATGCATAGTAGGCCTGTTCCAGTGGCCTCGCCCCATGTGTCAACTCCTTGGTCCTTAATCCCCAAAAGGAAGGCTTCTGAGTACTTGTACAGCTTATCCCCAAGCTAGTATACCATTCAGGGGAGGACATCCTTAACAGATTAGGTTCTGCTAACCCCCGAAGTAAGAGAGAGCCTGTTACAGCCCTAACTGTGGTCATGCTCTTAGGGCTGGGACTAGCAGGGGCAGGAACTGGGATATCTTCACTTGTCATACAAGACAAGAACTATGGAGCCCTAAGAGTAGCCACTGACTTAGACATAGAGAGGATTGAAAAATCCATCACCCACTTGCAAGAATCGCTTACCTCCTTATCTGAAGTTGTACTCTAAAACAGAAGAGGACTAGACTTACTATTCATGCAGCAGGTTTATGTGCGGCCTTAGGGGAAGAATGTTGCTTTTATGTTGACCATTCAGGAGTTATTAAAGAGTCCATGGCCCTCGTAAGGGAAGGACTGCAGAAGCGAAGGCTAGAGAAGGAACAATCTCAGTCTTGGTATGAATCCTTGTTCAACTGGTCCCCATGGTTAACCACTCTTATTTCCGCCCTCGTTGGACCCCTTGTTATTCTAATGTTGTTGACTTTTGGTCCTTGTATTGTTAACAAACTAGTCCAATTTGTCAAAGAACGCATGGGGACAGTCCAGTTAATGGTCTTACAAGCCCAATACTGGTCTGAAGCAATGGAAGATGAGGTGGAAATGCAGTCCACCTCATGATTGAGCCGTAAGCTCCAAGACAAGGGGGGAATGAAAGGACAAAGCAGAACTGGCTGTCCTCCATCTTGCAGAGCTGGTCAGCCTGACCCCCTCCTCCCTGAAGGGAGTGACCACAGGAGCACCAGGAGTGTCCTAACTCCCCCAACCACTGTCCGAGTGGACCAATGAGGTTACGGGAGCGGCTTAGGTCCTGATAAGGTCACACCACACAGATGCTCCCCCTGCGCCGTTACTGACCGACCATTCAGGGGACAGTAGGGGACGGCTCTGATCTCAGAATATGAAACCCTAACCAAAGTGACCAGTCTCTGTAACCCACGCCACTCTCCTAGCCCCACCCAAATGACCAGTCCTTATAACCTCTGTCTCCCCAAGCTCTCGCTCTGTCTGGTCCCACCGCTGTGCCGGGAAGGGGGCTGTGAGAGCCGAGCCCGGGCTCGGATAAAGGCTCTTTTGCTTTTGCATCGGACGGCTCCCTGGTGGTCTCTGGGGATCTTGAAATCTGGGCATAACAGAAGCACCAGACCTGTGCACCCTCAGAAGCGGCAGCCAGTGAGACGGGGCGGCTCCGCGCCGGGCCCTGGGTGCGAGGGGTGCTGGCGGGGCAGGCGGGGCAGGCGGGGCAGCGGGTGTACCTGTGGGGAGGCAGCGCGGGGGAGATGACCTAACTCCACGGACATGGACGTGACACCAGGGAGGCCGAGCCCGTGCGCAGGCGGAGAGCAGGCGCAGCCGCAGCGGCCCAGGGCGGCCGCCACGCGGTGGCTGGGCTCGGGGCGCAGAGGCCCCGGGGCAGAGTGGCGGCGCTGCCTGCGCTGGGAGGCCCAGAGCAAAGCAGGGGGGGTGGGGGGGGGAAACCTGTCCCACACCCACACAAACGCTGGAGGCACGTGCCATGTGGGTCTGCTCAGAGCGTGAGCAGACTGGAGACTCACTGAGGTCTAAGACCAGACAGGGCCGCGCTCGCCCTCTGAAGGGTCAGAGGGCGCATTGGAAAGGTGTCTGGGTCCCAGCAACTCGGTCACAAACAGGCCAGGAGCTCGCAGCAGCTGCGATGGGCAGGGACAGGCGGCTGGGCCCCCCGCAGCGCTGCGTGTGGAGGAACCCACAGCAGGTGGGGCGCCAGGCGCTGAGCCAGGGCCAGTGGATGGGAGGTGGGGTGGGTCCTGGGCGGCGAGTCAGCTGATGGTACTGGGCACAGAAGTGAGAGGAGCGGTCGGGTGGGGACGGGGGTCAGTAGAAGTGAGGTGAGGCCACTGTTGGCAGAAGACCTGGGATGTAACCACCTCGTGGGGGTGCTCCCACAGAAGACCTGGGATGTAACCACCTCATGGGGGTGCTCCCACAGAAGAGCTGGGATGTAACCACCTCATGGGGGTGCTCCCACAGAAGACCTGGGATGTAACCATCTCAAGGGGGTGCTCCCACAGAAGAGCTGGGATGTTCCACCTCGTGGGGGATGCTCCACAGAAGAGCTGCTGACTGGGTGGAAGTGATGGACTCTAACCACAGGAGACAAGGCCAGAGTAGAAAGGAGTAGGAATCGAGAGGAGGGGTAGCATTGGAGCTCATATGCGGTGACTGGACTGGAGTCTAGCCCAGAGATTATAGATCCGTGATGGCGAACCTATGACAGGCATGTCAGCACTGACACGCATAGCCATTTTCAATGACACGCGGCCGAATGCGGTCGCATTCAGAGAAGTATGGGCCCGCACTCTGAGAAGGACGTTTCATCCTCAGCTACTGCACAGCCTGGTGCAGTAGCCGAGGATGAAACATCTGCTATAATGTAGACACTCTATGCCAGAGGTCTGTAGGCCAAAACAACAGAACTCCGGCACAGAGCGTCTAGTTGGGACTTCCAGTTAGGCCATTAGGGGATCATTGACCTCACTTGTGGCCGGCAGAGCAGGGAGCAGTGGAATGCCGCCGGGGATACATCTCTGGGGGCCCTGTGATCACCATTACCAGCAACCACATAACCACAGCAACCATCATCCAGTCTACTGTTCTGGGGTGTCGTGGATTTCTAATTGACCATCATTACTGAGATAAGTGAGGGGGAGGCCGGGAGAGGCGAGGGCCTGTGCTATGGGTGCCGTTTCCTGCCATTAGAAATAGCAGCAGCCATGCTAGCAGTCGGCAGCTGTGCGTGGCTGCAGACGGCCCAGGACCGAACCAGAAAGGATGGAACTCGCATTGCCACAATGTGTCCACCATCTGAATACCATTGCTGACATGTACACATGAAGAACTATTTGACATTGAAACTGGGACTCAGAACAGTTGGACATTGAAACTGACACTCAAACATTTTTTTTTGTTCTTATACGTTTGTTTCTAGTATGCAGAGGCAAGATATTTTTGAAGAAAAGAAACAGGGGGAGTGATTGATATAGAGGCAGGGTGGCCTTGACCAGGCTGTCAGGCTACAGGGGGAAGGCTGGAGTGGATGGGAGGCGAGTGCTGGGGGAGATCAACGGAAGGACTTGTATGCATACATATGAGCATAACCAATGAATGAAAGACTCTGGGGCGGGGAGGGGGCAGGTGGGGACATGTGCTGGGGGTAAGGGAGGCTGGGGGGAGGATATTAGGGGGGCAAGGAAAACATATGTACTACTATTAAATATAAGTTATATTGTAAATTAAAAAAAAGAAATAGCGGCAGCCATCCTAATTTATATAAGGAACACCATTTTGCAGCATAGTGCAGACTCCATTTCACCACTATTACTGTTGTGCATCCTTATTAACCCCTATTTCTGCTTATTAACCCTGTCCTTTCCTAAAAGACAGTTACATGTGCCATCTTGTGGTCAGTTAGGCTAGTTAACCCCTAATTGCCTACAGGGCTAACAGGCTATCTATAATTCTATCTTCTGTCACTGCCCCACCCCTATGGAAACCCACCCCCCAAAAAAAGGTTAAGTAAAGGAAGTGGTAGTAGCAGTAGCCGACCCTTTCAAGAGACATGGACCGAGATGTATGGCATTATAGAAAAAAATGGCAGATCATTTTGCAATCTATGTACTGAAATGGTAGTAAGCAGAATGTGCAATATTAATAGACATTTTGAAACTAATCATTCCCAGCTCTTGAAAAAAAAGTGAAGAAGGAATACATTTCCAGGAAGCTACACTTTTATGAGCCAATCTAATTCCATCCTTAAATTTATAAAAGGCTCTACAAATTTAACAACTGCAAGTTTGAGTATTGCTCACTCCATAGCTCATCATGGAAAAGCATTCAGGGAGGGAGAAATTATTAAAGAAACTCTCCTAAGATATGCACCAGTTCTATTTCATGATATGCAGAATAAAGATGCAATTATTAAGAGAATATCTGAGTTACCACTCAGTAGAAATATCATAAAAGACCAAATAATGAGACTGAACACAAACGTACAACATCAATTAAAGAGAGACATAAGTAATTGTAAATATTTTTTTATCTCTCTTGATGAAACTACTGATGTCACATCACATGCTCAATTGGCCATTATTGGTCGATATTCTGATGGTCTCACAATGAGAGAAGAGTTGATAAAGCTGGTGTCAATGCCAACAAGTACATCAGGAAGCAAAATATGTAAGGTTGTTATACAAACATGATAAAGTTGTGTCAGTGACGACAGATGGGGCACCAAACATAGTGGGGAACAGTCGGATTTGTCAAATTGTTTACGGAAGCTATTGGACATCTGATTATGCCTTTTCATTATCTTATCCATCAGGAGGTTTTATGTGCCAAGGCAGGATTCACCGACTTAATGTCAGTTGTTACAAAAATAATTAATTTAATAGCTGCTCGCCCCCTTCACAAGCAAGAATTTTCTGCATTTTTACTGGAGGTTGATTCTACCTACAGTGGACTGCTGATGTACAATAATGTAAGATGGCTGAGCCGAGGCAAAGTTCTTGAGCGCTTTGTGGAGTGCTTTGAAGAAATTAAGATATTTCTTGAGGATAAGGATCTGGGAAACTTTTCTCAGCTCAATGATGATAAATGGGCCAACACCCTGATATTTTTTACAGATATCTCTGTTCATATTAATGAACTGAACTCAAAGTTACAAGGTTTTGGCAAAAGTATTGACGTTATCTTTGGATACATAAAAGCTTTTGAAAGTAAACTTAAAATTTTCAAGCAAAATGTAGATACTAAAACTTATAAGTATTTTCCTCGAGTAACAAAGTATTTTGAGAAGGCCAGTACAGCTTAACAAAGTATTTTGAGAAGGCCAGTACAGCTGTACAAAATGAAATGGAACCCTGTCATATAAAGTACCAGCATGTTTTAGACTTGTTACTTGACCAGTTCAGTGATAGATTTAATCAATTTAAAAGCCTAGAACAGACCATAAAAATAATTACGTATCCTGATGTAGTAGTCTACAGTAGGTAGTTTGGAATTAAATGGTTTCCAATGGATGCAAATTGATGATTTGGAGATGCAACTTGCAGAATTTCAAGATAGCATCTGGGCTCAGGTGTTTGTCGACTTGAGATCAAAACTTGAGAATCTGGAAAGGTTCCTCTTGGAGAATCAAAAGGAGTGCCACTATGAACAGGAAATTTGGAGTGCCTGGAACCCATTACCAGACACTTTTAGCACCCTGAAAAATATAGCAATGGCTTTACTCACAATTTTTCCTCTATGTACTTTTGTGAGATCTTATTCTCAGTGTTAAATAATATCAAAACCAACAAAAGAAACAGACTGACAGATGAAGTTAGCAGCGCTTGCTTGTACAAAATACCAACCTTCAATTGAATTTTAGCAACAAAAAGTCAGCTGCCCTCCCCTGCTGGCCTGATCACCCACAACTGCTCTTCCCTGCTGGCTCTTATGGTGGGCATCTTGTGTGTTGGAACAACAGTCAATTTGCACATTACTTCTTTATTATATAGGGTTATTTGCTAACTAATCTTTCATCTTCCTTTAAAGTTGAAAATAGTTCTGATTTATCTTGGAATGAAGTAAGTAATCATGGTGTTCCAAGGTTCTGACTGGTTTCTCTCAGATCATTCTGTCCACACAGGTAAGCACTGTATAGTACCAGATATCATTAGAGAGGCCAGAAAATTCAGAGGTAATGTGAGTTCTAGAGGCCCACTTGGACTCAAATGTTTTATCAGTGACTGAGTCAAACAGATTTTCAAAAACCAATGCCACTCCACTTATTAAGTAGCTCTTTGGGTACAGAATATATTAGGTCCTGCCCAGGTCATTTTCACAGCCTCCTCTAGAGCACAGCAGTCTTGTTTTTCTTCCACAATCAATAGCTGAAAAGAACGCGTTCCAACTGTAAGAAAGGCCAGGACCTAGCAGGCTCAGGGCACTGGTGAGCTCTCTGGCTGTGTGAAGCAGACTGGACATGGAGTGGGTGGGGACAGGGCTGAGTCTGATGTCACTAACCGATTACAGAGGAACAAACCTGTCATTAGCTATCATTTGAGCACTACACTAAGATAATACAATAAATTCAGGATGTAACTGAGGAAAAGGGAAGATAGCCTTACTGAGAATTTAATCATTTAACTTTAAAAAACTTTGACACCAGAACAGGAAAGTAAAACTGTAAGAATTATAGATTAGGCTCAACAGTCTGCATGGCAAGAAGTCATCTAAGTCTCTTCTCAGTGGGTCTTTTTCTTGTTGTCCATAGTGCCTCCTATGCTGTTTAAAAAAGTGACGGAAATTTATGTATAATCCTAAAATAACATTATAAGATAAATCTGAAGAAAAAATGAAAATTTAACTTTGATTCCCATGGGATATGGCAATGTGAAACTGAATCTCCCTTGTTTCGTTGAACACTGAATGGAGTGGCTCTCTGAGACAGCTTCTGCCGAACATCCCAGAGAATAAACAGGAGGCCACACCCTAACGAAACCACTGTGAGCACTTTCCAATCCGTGTCAACGCAGGAAAGCGTGTGGTAGAGGCACCTAAACGTGTCAATTGTGCTCCCCACACAAAACACAAAGGACAGCGTGGCTCTGTTTTGCATTTCTCCCACAGTGCCGGAGATGACAAACAAAATGAAGTTCTTCCAAAAAGCTGGATAGCAGAAGGGATCACTAACGACAGTGACCCCAGGTGCTGCATCAGGCCAGCTGTGGTGTGAAATGTGTCCGTGAAAAGACTCTTCCCAGCGTGAAGACCGCAGGCATGTTGGCCAACGACCACGGGAACTCCAAGAATTGCACAAGGTCATACATGAACAGGCGTCCTTCCTTCAGGTTTATGAGCGTTTCAGGGGAGCTTTGGCTCTCCATTCTGAGTTTATTTCGGCCTCCTTCATGGGCTCCGAGCTCCATTTCCGCTCCAGCCTCGGCGGGCCAGCGGTCACAGTCAGGGGCCGACAACAGCGGCACTCCTGCTGGGTGAGTCGCCCGCCACTGTCGCCTTCTGCACGGAATGCTCACAGCCTCCGGTCACTCTGCAAACCGGCTCTGCCTTCGCCTGGCCCCAGAACTCAGTGAGACTCAGACATGATCTCCTTGGCACCGTGTCCTTGAGCCCGAAATGCAGGACGCTTCCAGAGATGCTGACGGCAAGATTCTGCGGCCACTCAGCTCCACGAGCAGGTGCAGCGCGCGGTGCCACTGGGCCCGGCGGACTGTGGCCACACAGCCCGGGCTGGGGGGGGAGGGGGGGGTCCGCACAGCCCGGGGGGGTCCGCACAGCCCGGGGGGGGTCCGCACAGCCCAGGGGGGGTCCACACAGCCCGGGGGGGGTCCGCTTGGGGCCTCAGGCAGTGATCCGTGACCCCGTGGCCGCAGGCCCAAACCCCAGGCTCAGGAAGGGCTTCCTTAAGAATAGCTGCTCACAGGCGGGAGAGGAGGGGGAGTGGGAAGGAAGAACCTCAGCGATGACGCTCCCCCAACCCCCTCACCCCGCCCATCGCACCCTTTGACCCCAGTGCTCCGTGGTGGTGCAGGGCCAGGTGGTTTTGTTTATTTTGTTGGTAAAGTAGCGGGGGAAGGAGCCTGGGTTAGGGGAGTCCCTTCCTACTGGAGCCAGTGGCGCCTGTCTGGGGACTGCCACAGGCTGTCCGTCTGCCCAGAGACTAAAGGTGGGACACACCTTTTCTCAGGCACTCCGCCCTCTCCAGCTCCTCTGCCTTGGGCTCTGCAGGGACATAATCCGGGTCCCTCTGGCCCGGGTGACTCCTGCTGGGAGCCAGAGGCCAGCCCACGCTGGGCGGCGGGGGTGTCCAGCTCAGGGTGTCTGACCCGGACGGCTGCAGCCTCCGACCCATGATGGGGATGCCCAAAGCAGCCAATAGCCCCCTGGCCCTGCAGTTTGCCTGCGGTGGAGCTGAGACTCTAGGCTCAAGGCCAGCAGAGGGCCTTTCGGAGCAGTGGAGAGAGGCCTTGGTGCCCTGGGGAGGTGGGTGTCGGTCCTGGTGGGATTGACCGTTGGGCACGGGATGGTTTGGAGCGGGGCTAGCAGAGATGTGGGACAGGGCAGGTGCCCATAAATGGGTTTCATGCATTAGTCTTGTTTCGTCCTCTGTAGTGCTGCCTTGTTATTTATATACTCTTATTGAATTATTTAATTTGAATTTTCCTTTATTTGTGTCTCAAGTGGGAATTCTGCCTCAAAGTTCTTTATAATCCTCAACAGAATGTATAATGGAGGCTTAGAAATACTTGCTTATTAAGTAACAACCTTTCTCCTCATTTTGTCACCTTGTAATTGAGCTCACCGTGAACTTGGGCCGCTCCTGTCTAACCAGGAGCCAGCCGTTTCAGGAGCAGTAGAAATTCAGTTCAAAGATCTTCAGTCCTGCCCTTTAGCCAGTCCTGCTCAAGGTCATTTGCCAGGTCACAGCCAGAGCCACGAACACCAGTCAGGACTTTTCCCAACTGATAGTTCAATAAGTATGATATGCTTACTTTGTAAATATTTTATACTTCATTATGTAGAGACCAGAGCTACAAGGACATTATCTGTCATCTATCTACTCTCCCTTCCCACCTCTGCTCAATCAGTAATAGGTGAAAGGGCTTTAATAAATTGGAGGAAAAAATCCAGGAAACGTACAGATGAAATAATCATGGGAGAGGGGGCCAAGATCTGGGATGAGGGGGCAGTAGAGAAGATGAACGAGTGGCTCTCAGTGGAAGAGACGGGAGACTGAACGCTGGGTGGAGAACACCACCGAGGAAGTCTGGGACGCTGTCGATGGATGAGAGTGCAGGCCCAAGTCAATCCCTGCGCCCACCACAGCCCAGCACAGATATTGACAAAAACCAAGGGGATTGGGAGGCAGTGGGAAGAACCATCTCAGTGAGAGATGTTTATGATCTTTTTTTGTAATCTGTATTTTTGCTGGGAATGAAGAGAGTGGAGAAGGAAATAAATCATCTTTTCCTCTCAGATCCTTTTTTATTTCTTCATTAAAAACAAAACAAAACAAGACTGAAAGAAAGGGGTAAGACCCCGGAAACAGACACAAGCCTGTTACACACACTCCAAGTGACGGTAAGTGGAAATCAGAGATTGGTCCTGAAACCCAGGCTCTGTCTCAGTCTCACCTGATAAGGCAGATCTGGGCACTGTCCTCTGACGCTCCCAAACTTCCTGCCCTGCCCCTCCCAGTGCCCAATGTGCTGTGTTGGTTCCCACCCTAAGCATCCATCAAACAACGTTCCTTCTTGGACCATCATCTTCCACAAAAAACACTTGCTGCTATTACTGGTTCTTTCTTTTCTGTCTCCCAAACTCACATCCTTCTTGCTTATCACTTACTTCCCTGACTAGTTTCAGTCAGAAGACGGCAGATGGAGGGCTGATGCTATTCACTGTCAGGACTTTACCCATCCGGAACCCAGGAAATAGGAACTGTGAGTCCAAGTCCTTGTCCAGGAGAGAGTAGGGCATGGAAGAACTGGGGGTGGGCGCTTTCTAAAAGATCATCGTGGGGAAGGGATCTGGCCCACACCAAGTGTCTGCTGCTCCATCAGGTAGACTGGGTAAGAATTGGGGCCCCCATCCTCTTCTGGGTCATTGTCCTCATGGTTGTGGACCAGTGCACCACGTGTTTGCGTCATATAGGAAACCTGGGATTGGGAAGGGAAAGGAAGAATGAGTATCATCTGCCTGCCATTTGCTTCCTCAACACCTCTTCTCGACCCTTTTCTATTCCCTAATCCTGACCTTCTGCTTATTTCTTTTCCAAACTTGATTCTTCTTGCAGCTTCTGATTTAATACAGAGTCCCAGATCTCTTCTCTAATTCTTTCTTCTGTCCTATTTCCCTTGTTCTAACAAATTTTGCC
Organism: Antrozous pallidus; assembly: GCA_027563665.1. NCBI lineage: Eukaryota > Metazoa > Chordata > Mammalia > Chiroptera > Vespertilionidae > Antrozous > Antrozous pallidus. The sequence goes on along the minus strand of CM050517.1, from coordinate 1,698,340 downwards.
TCCTCTACACCCTTTTCCTCATCCACAGCCTTCCCTCCAATTCTATATTTTATGTCCCATGCATCTATTGTCTTTCCTCATAATTTTTACCACCACTGGCCCTCTATTGGCACCCTCCCCCACCATGATTCTTCTGCTAGACTTGTTACTCCCTCTAGTTCTGATCCATAACCTCTCCTCAGCTCCCTCGCCCATGGGTACATCCCATCGGAGCATCCCTGGTCCTTACCAGAAAGATCAGGCCAAGGAGCACCAAGAGGAGAATCACAGCCACCAGGACCACAATAACTATGGCCCATGTGGGGAATGAAGCACTGTCCCGCGTCTCTCCCACATGGAGACCTCCCTGTGAACCATCTTTGTTCTGGTATGCTTGACTTTGGTTGACTGGGGCTTCTGACATGATAGAACTCAGCTTCATGCTGGAAGTGGGGAGGGTAGACAAGCCAGTGGGCACCTGACCAGTTTTATTTGGACCAGGAGTGAAAGAACTGATAGATATGTCTCCTGTAACCTTGACTGGAGGCCTTATAGTCTCTGTGGTAGCTGTGGTTCTTCCTGGGCTTTTTGAAAACTCTACTGGGATTGGTGTAGCCCTCCCATTAGTATATGTGGTCTTTTTTGTGTGCACTATAGCCTGTCCTGAAGCTCCTGTGCTTGACTCTGTGGCCGATGTGCTATGTTGAACATGGTTCGTAGGCATTGTGGGGGCTCTTGTGGTCTTCTCATGGGCCGATGTGCTGTGTTGAACATGGTTTGTAGGAATTGTGGGGGCTCTTGTGGTCTTCTCATGGGCCGATGTGCTGTGTTGAACATGGTTTGTAGGCATTGTGGGGGCTCTTGTGGTCTTCTCATGGGCCGATGTGCTGTGTTGAACATGGTTTGTAGGCATTGTGGGGGCTCTTGTGGTCTTCTCATGGGCCGATGTGCTGTGTTGAACATGGTTTGTAGGAATTGTGGGGGCTCTTGTGGTCTTCTCATGGGCCGATGTGCTGTGTTCAACAGGGGCTGATGTGCTGTGTTGAACATGGGCCGATGTGCTGTGTTGAACGTGGGCCGATGTGCTGTGTTGAACATGGTTCGTAGGCATTGTGGGGGCTCTTGTGGTCTTCTCGTGGGCTGATGTGCTGTGTTGAACATGGGCCGATGTGCTGTGTTGAACATGGTTCGTAGGCATTGTGGGGGCTCTTGTGGTCTTGTCATGAGCCGATGTGCTGTGTTGAACATGTGATGATGTGCTGTGTTGAAAATGGTCTGTAGGCATTGTGTGGGCTCTTGTGGTCTTCTCATGGCCTGATGTGCTGTGTTGAACATGGGCCGATGTGCTGGGTTGAACATGGTTCGTAGGCATTGTGAGGGCTCTGGTGGTCTTCTCATGGGCTGATGTGCTTTGTTCAACATGGGCTGATGTGCTATGTTGAACATGGTTTGTAGGAATTGCTGGGGCTCTTGTGGTCTTCTCATGAGCTGATGTGCTTTGTTCAACATGGGCCGATGTGCTGTGTTGAACATGGTTTGTAGTCATTGTGGGGGCTCTTGTGGTCTTCTCATGGGCTGATGTGCTTTGTTCAACATGGGCCGATGTGCTGGGTTGAACATGGTCTGTAGGCATTGTGGGGGCTCTTGTGGTCTTCTCATGGGCCAATGTGCTGTGTTGAACATGTGCCGATGTGCTATGTTGAACATGGTTTGTAGTCATTGTGGGGGCTCTTGTGGTCTTCTCATGGGCTGATGTTCTTTGTTCAACATGGGCCGATGTGCTGTGTTGAACATGGTTTGTAGTTATTGTGGGGGCTCTTGTGGTCTTCTCATGGGCTGATGTGCTTTGTTCAACATGGGCCGATGTGCTGGGTTGAACATGGTTCGTAGGCATTGTGAGGGCTCTTGTGGTCATGTCATGAGCCGATGTGCTGTGTTGAACATGTGATGATGTGCGGTGTTGAAAATGGTCTGTAGGCATTGTGGGGGCTCTTGTGGTCTTCTCATGGGCTGATGTGCTTTGTTCAACAGGGGCTGATGTGCTGTGTTGAACATGGTTCGTAGGCATTGTGAGGGCTCTTGTGGTCTTCTCATGGTCTGATGTGCTTTGTTCAACATGGGCCGATGTGCTGGGTTGAACATGGTCTGTAGGCATTGTGGGGGCTCTTGTGGTCTTCTCATGGGCCAATGTGCTGTGTTGAACATGTGCCGATGTGCTATGTTGAACATGGTTTGTAGTCATTGTGGGGGCTCTTGTGGTCTTCTCATGGGCTGATGTTCTTTGTTCAACATGGGCCGATGTGCTGTGTTGAACATGGTTTGTAGTTATTGTGGGGGCTCTTGTGGTCTTCTCATGGGCTGATGTGCTTTGTTCAACATGGGCTGATGTGCTGGGTTGAACATGGTTCGTAGGCATTGTGAGGGCTCTTGTGGTCTTCTCATGGGCTGATGTGCTTTGTTCAACAGGGGCCGATGAGCTGTGTTGAACATGGTTTGTAGGCATTGTGGGGGCTCTTGTGGTCTTCTCGTGGGCTGATGTGCTGTGTTCAACATGGGCCGATGAGCTGTGTTGACCATGGTTCGTAGGCATTGTGGGGGCTCTTGTGGTCTTCTCGTGGGCTGATGTGCTGTGTTCAACATGGGCCGATGAGCTGTGTTGAACATGGTTCGTAGGCATTGTGGGGGCTCTTGTGGTCTTCTCGTGGGCTGATGTGCTGTGTTCAACATGGGCCGATGAGCTGTGTTGAACATGGTTCGTAGGCATTGTGGGGGCTCTTGTGGTCTTCTCGTGGGCTGATGTGCTGTGTTCAACATGGGCCGATGAGCTGTGTTGAACATGGTTCGTAGGCATTGTGGGGGCTCTTGTGGTCTTCTCATGGGCTGATGTGCTTTGTTCAACAGGGGCCGATGTGCTGTGTTGAACATGGGCCGATGTGCTGTGTTGAACATGGTTCGTAGGCATTGTGGGGGCTCTTGTGGTCTTGTCATGCGCCGATGTGCTGTGTTGAACATGTGATGATGTGCTGTGTTGAAAATGGTCTGTAGGCATTGTGGGGGCTCTTGTGGTCTTCTCATGGGCTGATGTGCTTTGTTCAACAGGGGCCGATGTGCTGTGTTGAACATGGTTTGTAGGAATTGCTGGGGCTCTTGTGGTCTTCTCATGAGCTGATGTGCTTTGTTCAACAGGGGCCGATGTGCTGTGTTGAACATGGTTTGTAGGCATGGTGGGGCCTCTTGTGGTCTTCTCATGGGCTGATGTGCTTTGTTCAACAGGGGCCGATGTGCTGTGTTGAACATGGTTCGTAGGCATTGTGGGGGCTCTTGTGGTCTTCTCATGGGCTGATGTGCTTTGTTCAATGGGGGCCGATGTGCTGTGTTGAACGTGGTTTGTAGGCATTGTGGGGGCTCTTGTGGTCTTCTCATGGGTCAATGTGCTGTGTTGAACATGAGCCGATGTGCTGTGTTGAACATGGGCCGATGTGCTGTGTTGAACATAAGTCGATGTGCTGTGTTGAATATGGTTTGTAGAAATTGCTGGGGCTCTTGTGGTCTTCTCATGGGCCAATGTGCTTTCTTCAACAGGGGCCGATGTGCTGGGTTGAACATGGTTCGTAGGCATTGTGGGGGCTCTTGTGGTCTTCTCATGGGCCAATGTGCTGTGTTGAACATGTGCCGATGTGCTGTGTTGAAAATGGTATGTAGGCATTGTGGGGGCTCTTGTGGTCTTCTCATGGGCTGATGTGCTGTGTTGAACATGGGCCGATGTGCTATGTTGAAAATGGTCTGTAGGCATTGTGGGGGCTCTTGTGGTCTTCTCATGGGCCAATGTGCTGTGTTGAACATGGGCCGATGTGCTATGTTGAAAATGGTCTGTAGGCATTGTGGGGGCTCTTGTGGTCTTCTCATGGGCTGATGTGCTGTGTTGAACATGGGCCGATGTGCTGTGTTGAACATGAGCAAATGTGCTGTGTTGAACATGGGCCAATGTGCTGTGTTGAACATGAGCTGATGTGCTGTGTTGAACATGGGTCGATGTGCTATGTTGAAAATGGTCTGTAGGCATTGTGGGGGCTCTTGTGGTCTTCCCATGGGCCAATGCGCTGTGTTGAACTTGAGCCGATGTGCTTTGTTGCTCATATTTTGTATGCATTGGTGAGGCTCTTGTGATTTTTCTATGGGCCGATGTGCTGTACTGTCTGTGGTCTGTAGGCATCTGTAGGACTCTTGTAGTCTTTATCTGGGTTGAAATTGTATCTTTTGCTTGTTCTGTAGTCTTTATCAGAGTCTTTTCTGAGGTAACTACAGTTGTGTAATCATTAGCTATTGTATGATCCTCAACTCTTTCTTTTCCTTCTGTGGTACCTGATGCCTTATATATAGTGCTTTTTTCTGAGGAAAATGTGGTTTTTTTGTCAATATCTGAAGTGAGTGAGTGATAGGGAAGAGTTGTACTTTTACTGTCTGATGTAATGGTGTTATTTTCCAAGTGTGTAGTTCGGGGGTGATTCCTTGTTCCTTTTGCTGTGCCTCTTTTGGTAGTACACGTTGTTTTGCTCTTGGGTTTTGGGGTTGGATATTTTGCATTGGACCATTTTTTATGTGTGATACCAGATTCAGCAGAGCGTTCATTCCGGATAATTGGGTCTTTTCCTTGATTGCTGGGGTTTTGTTCAGAAGTGGGAGGAACTTCATGATGCGTTGTAGAGTTTTTGGACTTATTTATTGGTTTGTGAATCGGTCTGAAATTGTGGGTGGCATTGCAATGGTGCTTAGGCTGTTGGGTTTCTATAGATTTAGGATGGTCTGGACTACTATGTCCTAAATGAAGAGCAGTGTGGTAGGAGGGAATACTATAAACAAGGTTTGGAGTAGGAGGGGATAAATGATCAGATGTTGGGGATTCACCAGTGTTCTGAAGTTCTTGAAGTGTGGTAGCACCTATAAAGGGAGAGAGGCGAGTAAGGAACTTCCTCCATGTTCTTCCCTGCTCTCCAGCCCACCTCCATCTCTAGGGGTCCATTTATGACCCCAGATATAGCTCTCCATCCAGTCACCTCAGAAAATATGATATCTAATCGTCATCCTCACCTCCAATCTCTGAACCTGTTTTCAGGCTGTGCCTTCAGCAAGAATGTTACCTCCCCCTTCTTCAACTCTACTCCCCAGTTCTGAAGTTTAGATCTTTCTCACTTTATAGCATTTTTCCTGGTCCTTTCAAGCAGATAAGATGTAGCTTCACCTCACTGCTCAAAAAATTATTGTGAATTACTCAACTTGATATGCTAGCTGAGTGTACCTCTCCCACTGCCCTGCCTACTAACCCATACATTTGAGAACAGAAACTGGTGGGCATTTTGCCTTACACATGCTCCCTGAGGAAAATCCAGGGCTTATGGAATGGAGCTCTCTTTCCAGGGCTGTGCTGAGAAGGAAGGAAATAAGTATCAGAATCTTTGTTTTTCCCTAACATTCCAGGTCCATCCCAAATGTAATAGCGTGAGAGGCTGAGGTCAGACTCTGGCAGAACTTGTGGGATTAGTAAGTAAGCACAGGTGATGAGTGGGAGAAGCATTTAAAAAGGAATGGAGGAAACTTTCATCTTGATGGTGGAGTTTGGTGTGGGTAAAGGGAAGTAGAAGAGATGGCTTAACCCTCTAGTTCCTTCCCTTGATGCTCCTCTTAGAAGCTCACAGCTGAAGCCTCTGGGAAGGTGACGGTAGCACTTTTTAAAGGAAAAGAGATCTGCTCAGGGTCCTGAGGGGAGTGAAGGAGGCGGCTGGATTCTGGGAGAAGCTGACTATGTTTAAGGACAGGGTGTGAGGAAAAACACCCTATCAATGAACAGATATGGGCCTTAATTCCATGAAAAGCAACATGGGGACAGAGGAGATGTCTCTGAGTGAGCGCCAAGAGATCGCCAAGGAATGAGAGATAGTGTTGTTACATAACTGAGGTTTCCAGCTCTGTTAGCTCAAGGTGGCAACCAGAGCCTGGACCAGTTCCCAATCAAGGGGAGCACAGTCCACCCAGCTGACAAGGACAGTTGGGGGCTGGGAAATTCAGCCTTGAAAGAAATGTGGGTGGGAGGCCAAGGGGGAGGTGGTAGAGAAGCCCAAGTCCCTGAAGGGAGTGAAGGGGGAGCTGGGCGAGAGAGGAGGGCTGGACAGTCAGGAAATCCCTTCACTGTGCCAGCCCCATTCTCCCACTCCCTCAGCTGCCGTAGCTCTCGTTCGCTGGGGGCCTTCTCTGGACCAGGCACTCTGCTCTTGCCTCACAGACATTCTCTTTCTGGATTTTCCTGATTTCCCAGGTCCCCTCAAGGCACCTTAGAAGCTGTCTACTTCCTTATTTTACAGACAAGAAACTTGAATTTCATGGAGAAATGGTGACTCACACAATCTCCGACAACAGTAATGGTCAGCCTTTTTTTTTTTTTTAATCCTCACCTAAGGATATATTTTCATTGATTTGAGAGGGAGAGAAAATGAGAGAGAGAGAGAGAGAGAGAGAGAGAGAGAGAGAGAGAGAGAGAGAAACATTGATCTGCTGCCTCCCATACACACCCCAACTTGAGAGCAAACCCACAACCTAGGTATGTGCCTTGACCAGGAACCAGACCCACAGTTTTTGGTGTCTGGGATGATGTGAAACCAACTGAGCCACCTGGCCGGCACCAACCTTTCTTGACCATCGAATGTGAAGCAGGAAGGCCCTACAAATGACACGTACTAACTCATCTACTCATCACAACCCTTTGTTACTCTCCCCTTCCTATATATGAGCAAACTAGGGCGTTCAGTAATCTCCCCAAGAGCCTTCCGCAAGTAAGAGGTTGAGCCAGAGTGGAATCCATTCCAAACTCCTGGCGCCCGGGCCACGCTCACCTGTAGGTCAGCCTAGTCCCATGGGGCAGTGCAGCCCTCAGAGTGAACCCTGAAGGAAGCTGAGTGTCTATTTGCTTACTTCATCTTTACCTCAAACCTGTGAGGCAAGCGCGTGACCTGTGGTCTGACAGTGAAGAAAGAGGCTCAAAGAGATGAAGTAATTGGCAAAGGCAGGCTGCTCGCTACACCCCAGGTGCTTCCACAGGAGATGAGGGTGGATAAATGCTTGCACAGTGGGGGAACAAGTGGGCGCGGCAACCCCACCGCCACCCCGAAGCCAGAGCCCAGGCTCAGGGTCCCTCCCCCGCGCCAGCTTGGGGTCCCTGCTCAGGTCGCCGGATGCTCTGAGGCGCCGTGTCCCCAGCTGCCTGGAAGGTGATGGGCCGCTGCAGCTGTGAGGCACGGGCGTGCAGCGCAGCAGCTCTACAATTTATTGAGTCTGAATTTCAGTCTTTGAAACCACCTCACACTGTTTCTCGCCTGGCATGGGGCCGGCCCTCAGCCCTCACCCTGGGCCTCTCCGGACTCACCGCTCTGTGCACGCCTGAGTCCATGCTGGGCCACGGCCCCAGGTTTGATCAAGGTGGCATTCACCACCTCCTAACAGACAGCACGGCATGTAATTCCCACAGTGGCGGCAGTTTTGTTTGTCTGTTCCTCGGGGTCCCCAGCCCAGAACAGTGGCTGACCCATCTGCGTCCCTTCATAAGTACGTGTTGGATGGATGAACGAGAGACTGCTCTGAGTCTGTTGGGCTCCCAGAGAGCCTGGTTGAAGCCTTTCATTATGCACCTGTGGGCCCAGGGTTGGAGGGCCCAGGGCAGCCCGTGCAGCACTGAGCCCAGCGGGGCTGGTGGAGGCCTCCAAGGGCCTCGGAATTCGCTGCCACGGAGCCATGGGCGCCGCAGTCAGAAACTGGCCTCAGACAACCACATCTTGGACCTCGGGTCCGTGTCCCACAGCTGCGGAACCAGCAGCCGGACACTCAGACTCTCAAAACGGTGGCTCCATTTATGAGTGGAAGCCCTGGGGCTCCTTTGCCCTGGGCCCACCACAGGCAAATCAGACTGAACCCTGGACAAGCTGACCGTCTCTTCTCCCCAGAAGACCTGCCATTGCAGCGACTATTTCCCTAGGAAGCTCTCAGGGCGTTTCACTGACAGCACAGAGGCCAGAGAGGGCTGCTCCGTTCATGTGGTTTTTGTTTTTAATATTTTTATTGATCAGAGAGGAAGGAAGAGGGAGACAGAGAGAGCTAGAAACATCAATGCAGAGAGAGAATCATTCATCAGCTGTCTCCTGCACACCCCACACTGGCAATCGAGCCCACAACTCAGGCATGTGCCCTTGGCCGGAATCGAACCTGGGACCCTTCAGTCTGCAGGCTGAGTCTCTATCCACTGAGACAAACCGACCAGGCTGTCCACCTGTTTGACAGGAAGGTGGGCAACACCCGAGGGCACCCCCCTCTGCTGCTTGCTGCCCTGCCCTCATACAGTCTCCCATTGGCAGTCCTGTGAGGGAGAGCTTGTTCAGGTGTCTACATGGCCCCGCCGTGTGACACAGGAACAACAGACCGAATGGCCCCGCCGTGTGACGCAGGAACAACAGACCGAATGGCCCCGCCGTGTGACGCAGGAACAACAGACCGAATGGCCCCGCCGTGTGACGCAGGAACAACAGACCGAATGGCCCCGCCGTGTGACGCAGGAACAACAGACCGAATGGCCCCGCCGTGTGACACAGGAACAACAGACCGAATGGCCCCGCCGTGTGACGCAGGAACAACAGACCGAATGGCCCCGCCGTGTGACGCAGAAACAACAGACCGAATGGCCCCGCCGTGTGACGCAGGAACAACAGACCGAATGGCCCCGCCGTGTGACGCAGGAACAACAGACCGAATGGCCCCGCCGTGTGACGCAGGAACAACAGACCGAATGGCCCCGCCGTGTGACGCAGGAACAACAGACCGAATGGCCCCGCCGTGTGACGCAGGAACAACAGACCGAATGGCCCCGCCGTGTGACGCAGGAACAACAGACCGAATGGCCCCGCCGTGTGACGCAGGAACAACAGACCGAATGGCCCCGCCGTGTGACGCAGGAACAACAGACCGAATGGCCCCGCCGTGTGACGCAGGAACAACAGACCGAATGGCCCCGCCGTGTGACGCAGGAACAACAGACTGAAGGAAATATACCCAGATGCTTGCCTGGTGTATTTCCGGTGACTGGAAAGTAGTAGGAGAGTTTTCTTTCTAATTTTTTCTATTTTTTTGTTTCTAGACAGCATATATTGTTTTTGTTGCAGAACTTAAATAGCATTCTTGTTGGAGTCTCCCAGGACCCCAGGTCGCCAGCCCGCAGTCTCCCCTCAGAGGTCGTGCCTCTCCACTTGCACAGGAGGCCTATGGCTGCATCCGCAAGTTCGGGCCTGGGGTCCAGTTCCCTGTGTGGGCAGTGGCTCCAGCTGCCACCCTTCCTCCCTCTCTGCTAGCAGCACCGCTAACGTGCACTTCAGCCGGTCTGCGCCCCAGCCGTCCTCGCCTTGCCGGCTGGTCACCCATCGCCCAGGCCCACCGCCCAAGGAGTGTCCGGCTTTGGGATTCGAATTTCGAGTCTGTCCTGTGCCCCAGAGTAAATGTCTCTCCGAAGTGACTGTGCTGGAGTTGATTCCCCATTCATGCCCTTCTGCCCCTCCAGGCGCAATAGGAGGGGGAGCAGAGCCGATGGCAGCCCCACAGAAAAGGGACAGGGACAAGGAGATTGGGGCTGACCCTGTCCCTGACCCTCAGAGCAGGAGGACACAGGCAAAGGCACTGCCAAGACTTGGCAGAGGCGGCCCAAGACTCCTCAGCACCGCTTGGCACGGGTTCTGCCCCGCCCTGGCCTCCTGCCCCCAGCAGGACCTGAGCTCAGGGACGGAGCAGCTTCCCCTAATGTCACCGAGTCACTCTGGGAAGAAGTTGCTGCCTGCTCTGCCCAAATCCTGCCCCAGCAGCCGAGCAGCCAGGCTTGCTTCCCTGATGGGTGGGGGTGTGGATGAGGGGGGGGGCGGGACATGGGACCACCCCGTCTGCTAAGGGGAGTCTCAGTGATTTGGGAACATCTGCCCATGGAGGCCCCAGGGACTGCCCCGCCCCCCAGCCCGCCGTGTCTGGCAGGCCTCCCTGGGTTCAGCCTCAGAGCTGTTTTCCAGAGATGATTGGGGGCCACTCTGTCTTGCAGCGTCTGCTTCCCTCATCCATGGTCATGTCCCCATGGAAGCCCTGGTGCTTCCCAGCAGTAAAGGGGACAAAAGCCAACCCCAGCCGATACCGGGAGGGCTCCAGGACACCGGCCGGCAGCTGCTCCCCATGGTGTGGGGTGAGGCACAGCCGGGTCAGCACAGAACAGGACTCTCGGGAAGCGCAGCCTGGGCCCAGTGGCGGGCGGCAACGCAGCCCTCACCCTCTCTGAGTCCCTCTCCTCACGGCATCCGAATGCCTCAGCCCTCCAGGTCTCGGGGAGATGATGGGAGGTGGAGCTCCCGGGCGCCCGTGAGCTCCTTGCACAGCGAGGGACATGCCAGGCACGCACCTGGACCACGGGAGGCTACGGCCCAGCCCTGCCAGCGCACGCCCACCTGCTGCTCATTTCTGCGGTTGCTCATCCAGCCCCCAAAACGTAAAACACCGTCTCTGCCTCTGTCCCCTGTGCAGTGTGGTGCCTTTGCCTCTGAGGGCATCTTACCTGCTCCCTGAGCAACTAGGAGGAGGAGGAGGCAGCAGCGGAGGCCAGAGCCGGAGCGGACGCAGGGGGCCAGGCCGGCCATGTCGCAGAGGGTGGGCTGCTTGAGGCCGAGGGCTGCGATCCCCTCACCTTATACTGGGCCAGGTTTGACGTCATGGGGGCAGGGGCCCCTCAGGCCTAAACCTTAAACAAACGGACCTGCTCCACCCCATAGGGCTGCCCGATAAGGAGACCGCAGCTGCCGGGGAGGGAGCCAGGGACCTGGGCGCCTGCCCCGGGACTGGATCTAGGGAAGGAAAAGGAACTGGGAGGGAGACACTGGCCTCGCCCCTGCAGGGCTCTGGGGAGGGGGATGGGTGGCAGTTCCAGGACTGGGACCTGGCTGGGCAGGACGGGGATCGGGGCTGGGTGCCCTGTTTAGAGGAGATTCGGATTCTGGTTCTTTGCCATCGTCACCCTTTCCCCTCGGGCACCAACCAGCCCTGCTCCCCATACCCCTTGCTCACACAGGGCCACCCTCGGTCTGGGTGGAGCTGCCTGACGGGCCAGGGAAAAGACTAGAGTCTGGGCGCCCCGCACAGGCCAGTGTGGGGCTCGGTGCCTGCAGGTGCCCTGAGAGGACAGCACATGGAGACAGCGGGGCAGCAACAGGAAGAGCAGACAGACTGGGACCAGGACAGGGTCAGGCCACCCAGAGGCCCCTCTCCCACATCATCCACCCACAGAAATGCAGACCCCTCATGCGAGGGTTCCCCAGGACTCCCCTCCTTCCCTCCTGATCCGTGCCTGAAGCAAGCATTAGCTCAGAGACTGTCCAAACTCACCCACTGGCCCCCAAGGGGCAGGGCCAGGGCTGGGGTGGGGGTGGAAGAGAGGCGGAGGGCGGGGGACCTCAGCCCTGTGCTCCCCGCCGGTCTCCCCTCGGCGGCAGCACGGTGCCTGGCTCAGGCAGACCGCCGAGAAGTGCCAGCGGCCGCACGGAGCGGAAGCCAGCTGGGCACTGCCCTTGTTGGGAAGGGCACAGGCACACGGAGCAGAGGACCAGGACTGAGGGCAAGAGACAGGGCCTGGCAGGGCGGCTGGCTCACGGGGTGAACATGTGAATGCCTCTCGTCTCGTGGCGTGACTAGTCCCTAAGCCTGGGCAGGGCTGGAGCGGGTGGGAAGAGGCGAGCAGGCCGATTGCTCATTAATGTGATTAATGGGAGATTAATGAGGCTCCGTGGCATCAGGCCAAGGCTGACTCCCAGAGCCGGCCGGGCCACAACCACCCGGGCTGGGCAGACCAGGCCTGGGCTCGCTGCCAGCAGCCTCCCCGGGCCCAGGAGGGCAGCTGGCCCCCAGGGACATCAGGCCTCCTCATTCCGGCAGGGGCTGCTGCCGGCCGGCAGTGGCCGTCAGATGCTGCTAAACATCCCGTCGAACGCCCCCATTCTCCACACCAAAGAATTCTCCCGTTCCCACCGGTTAGCAGTGCGAGGGCATCTCACTGTGTAAATAAACGTTCCTCCTCTTTTTTTTATTTCTATAAAAAAAAGTTTTTGAATGACTCAACAGTTAAGAAACTTTTGAGATATATTCTTCTGTTTGTCTCAAATGTTCAGAAAAAGCCTTGTGTACATGTGGTTCCACCATCTGGATTTCTTCTGCCTACCAAGACAACCAAAGTACCCGAATTCCCCTATCGATCTGAAAACACCAGATGGTATCCCCAGAGTTTTAAAGCACGCCTGACGGTGCCCCCGCCGCAAAGGGGAGATGTACCGCTTTACCCATGACTGTGTAAAAATAGCACAAAAGCTGCTCAAACTGAAAGGGAATTTTCTGTTTTCAGCTGTGACTCAGACAGGATCCAAAGAGGGGTTTTGCCATCTCCTCTCTGGGTTTTATGGAGACTTGCTTTATTTACCCTTCTGTGTTAGCCTCTTAAGGCACTGAGTCAACCTTAAAAGGGCACAGGAAAGGGCAACATCCCCCCTCTTTTTAACCACAACCTCCCCAGAGAACCCAGGCACTGGGGCAGAGGAACCAGCATGGAGGGGCCGTGTCTGAGCTACAGGCTGAGGGCCTGGTCCCAAGACAGCCCTGCCAGCCCCAGAGCATTCCATCCACCAAGTGAGGCACTGAGCATCTAGGAGGTCAGCAAGGCCCGCCCATTTACAGGTGAGAAGAAACACCCCTGTACTTGCCAAGCTGCCAGCAGCAGAGGCCAGACGTGGCTGGTACCTGCCTGGCGGCAAAGCCCTCGCACTCGGGCAAATGTCCCGAGGCTGGGACTGCAGAGGGGTGTTTCCCTCCGCAAGCACGCGTCCAGCACCCACTCCGCCCACCACATCCGGTCACCCAGAGGAGGCCCTCACTGCCCAGAGATGAGGAGCGGGGGCCGGGACACCCAGGAGCCAGTCTCAGGGGCTCCATGTGGAAGGAGATGTGAAGGGAAACCCCCACTCATGTGCTCAGCTGCAGCAGCTCTGGCAGTTGGGGAGGAGGATGGGGCTGGGGAGACAGGTCCTTCCCTCGGTGAGAACACTGGGGGGCGGGCGGGCAGGCTGGGGACCGGGAGCCACGGCCACCGCAGTTCACGACCTTTAATGAGCATGGAAGCTCGGTGCTGTCACAAATGTTTTCTCAATTACCCTCAAACGTCCTCTTTATTGAGAATACACAGGTCTTTATTGAGAACACACAGGTATTTATTGAGAATACATAGGTCTTTATTGAGAACACACAGGTATTTATTGAGAATACACAGGGCTTTATTGAGAATACATAGGTCATTATTGAGAACACACAGGTATTTATTGAGAATACACAGGCCTTTATTGAGAACACACAGGTATTTATTGAGAATACATAGGTCTTTATTGAGAACACACAGGTATTTATTGAGAATACACAGGTCTTTATTGAGAATACATAGGTCATTATTGAGAACACACAGGTATTTATTGAGAATACACAGGTCTTTATTGAGAACACACAGGTATTTATTGAGAATACATAGGTCTTTATTGAGAATACACAGGGCTTTATTGAGAATACACAGGTCTTTATTGAGAACACACAGGTATTTATTGAGAATACATAGGTCTTTATTGAGAACACACAGGTATTTATTGAGAATACACAGGGCTTTATTGAGAATACATAGGTCATTATTGAGAACACACAGGTATTTATTGAGAATACACAGGTCTTTATTGAGAACACACAGGTATTTATTGAGAATACATAGGTCTTTATTGAGAATACACAGGTATTTATTGAGAATACATAGGTCTTTATTGAGAATACACAGGGCTTTATTGAGAATACACAGGTCTTTATTGAGAACACACAGGTATTTATTGAGAATACACAGGTCTTTATTGAGAACACACAGGTATTTATTGAGAATACATAGGTCTTTATTGAGAATACACAGGGCTTTATTGAGAATACATAGGTCTTTATTGAGAATACATAGGTATTTATTGAGAATACACAGGGCTTTATTGAGAATACATAGGTCTTTATTGAGAACACACAGGTATTTATTGAGAATACATAGGTCTTTATTGAGAATACACAGGGCTTTATTGAGAATACATAGGTCTTTATTGAGAATACACAGGGCTTTATTGAGAATACATAGGTCTTTATCGAGAATACACAGGTCTTTGGAGAGAACCAAGATGGTGGCATAGGTAAAACACCTATCTTGCCGTCATACACAGCAATTTTAAAACTACAACTTAACGAAAGAACAAACACCATCCAGAATCACCAGAAAGCTGGCCGAGTGAAAATTCCACAAATGAAAGTGAAGATAAGACACTGTGACTCGGAGGAGTGGCAGCAGACAGCATTGAAGATTTGTGCGGAGAGTGGTTTGGAGCATGCGCCAGCGGTTAGGGTGGGCGGCTGAAAACCGGCCAGTTTTCTCGAACGGGGAGACAAAGACATCCCACTGGACTGATTCTCCAGCTCTGGGCGAAGTCCAGGGAACCCACTATCATACGGGGTAAAAACTGGACAGTGGGAGGGCACGCTGAAGTTTGGGTGCTGCAGGGGTCTCCCGGCTTGTGGAGAAGGTGAGCTTGGGCGTGAACTTGGGAACAGCTCAGCTGCGTGACCGCGTAGAGAGCACTCTGCGACTTGCTATCTCATTTGGGAAACCGTCAGACTGCTTTGTTTTACGACCCTGAGTGAGACATTGGGTGTGCAGACTCATTTGGGGAGAGTCTGAATTCCCTGGCAGCTGGTGGAGCTTGGCAGCGGCTCTCCCTCAGAGGTGCTTGTGGCCATTGCCACCGACACAGACCCCCTGGGGCCACATAGGGCGGAGCTAACGCTGTCTGCTTGGCCCGGAGACTCCACCCATCCAACCTGAGCACAGCTGAACTTCACAGACAATTGGCCTGGAGGTCAACCCCTCCAAGTGCTAACAACGATTAACCTGAACTTAACTTCAGCAGGACTGTGCAGCCCATATCCACCTCAGGTAACTGGGGAGGTTGAGCCACTGTCCCTAGTAGGAAGTCTACCACACAAAGCTAATTGACCATCTCAGAGAAGCAGCCACCATGCAGAGACATGGAAAGAAATCAGATGTGAAAGAAATGGAGGAAAAAAAACGACTGGACATGGAATTCAAAACCATGGTTATAGGGCTTCTCAAGAGGCTCCAAAAGGTCGAGACCCTCAAGGATATGAACGATACTTGCAAGGAAATGATCAAGACCAACGTGGAAATGAATGAGTCCTACAAGGAAATGAAGGAGACCCTCAAGGATATAAAGGAGACTCTCAAGGATATGAAAAAGGACCAAGCAGAAATTAAGCATACACTGACTGAAATAAAAAATATTATACAAAGACCTAAAAGTGCTCTGGAGCACCCCAAGAACCAAGTTAAAGATTTGAAATACAAAGAGGTAAAATCCACTCAGCTGAAAAAGCAAGAAATCAAAAGAATCCAAAAAATTGAAGATAGTGTAAGGGGCCTCTGGGACAACCTCAAGCATACCAACATCCGAATTATAGGGGTGCCAAAAAAAGAGAGAGACCAAGACAATGAAAACCTATTCGAAGAAATAGTGACCAAAAACTTCCCACACCTGGTGAAAGAAATTGACTTAGGAGTCCAAGAAGCGCACCGAACCCCAATATATAGGAACCCTAAGAGGACCACACCAAGGCACATCATAATTAAAATGCCAAGAGCAAAAGACAAAGAGAGAATATTAAAAGCAGCAAGAGAAAAACAGATGGTTACCTATAAGGGAGCACCCATACGATTGTCAGCAGATTTCTCAACAGAAACGATGCAGGCCAGATGGGAGTGGCAAGAAATATTCAAAGTGATGAACAGCAAGAATCTACAACCAAGATTACTCTATCCAGCAAAGCTATCATGCAGAATTGAAGATCAGATAAAGTGCTTCGCAGATAAGAAAAAGCTAAAGGAGTTCATCACCACCAAACCAATACTATATGAAATGCTGAAAGATATTCTTTAAGAAGAGGATGAAGAAAAAGATAAACGTGTAAATTAGGAACAACAAATACACATCTATCAACAAATGAATCTAAAAATCAAGTGAATTAATAAGCTGATGAACAGGATAAACTGGTGAATGTAACAGAATCACGGACATAGAGAGGGAATGGACTGACAACTCTTGGGGAGAAAGGGGGTGTGGGAAGTGCAGCAAGAGACTGGACAAAAATCATGCACCTATGGGAGAGGACAGTGGAGGGGGGTGAGGGCGGGGGGGTGCGATGGGTACCAGGTGGAGGGGAACTATAGGGTGAAAAAAAAAGGGAACAATGTAATTAATAAACTGAACAATAAAGATAAAAAATAAATAAATATGAATAAATAAATAAATAAATAAATGAGAATACACAGGTCTTTATTGAGAATACACAGGTCTTTATTGAGAATACATAGGCGATGCATCGACTTCCATTAATGCATCACCTCCACCAGAAGTCTAGTTTCGTCCTCCACCAGAGAGCTGACTCCTCTCCCTTTAGGCCCCACCCATCCCACCCTCCAGAAACGCCAAGCTGCTGTCCGCCTCATGGAGGTCGTTTCTCTTTTATCCGTTTGTTCACTGGTTTGGGTTGTTTTCTTTATGGGTCGGAGAGGAAGAAGGAAGGCCAAGGGGGGGTGGGGGCGCTTGCTATCCCAGCCCCATCCCTTCACTTGACCGAAAAGCGCTGGCCGGTGACCTCATGGTGGCAGCTGTAGGGGGTCACAGAGCCACAGCCACACCCCACACTCATCTCCTTCCGGAACTGGCAGGCCTGTGAGGTGAGGGGTTGGGGTGGGTTAGCCGAGGGCCCCTCCCCAGCTCTGGTCCTCAGCGCTCCTCTTCCAGCCAAAGCAGGAATGCTAGCGAAGCAGGCGCACGTGCTGAGCTGTGCTGTGTGCCCAGCCCTGGTGCTATGTGTGCCAACTTTCACCCTCCACAGCCTTTGTCAGAGCCTGAGCATTACTTAGGAGTAGTGATGTGAGTCTGGAGCACAGACAGGAAGTAGCTTGCACAAGGTCGCTCAGCTATGTCAGGGCAGGATGCAAACGGTGGCTCCACAGAGCTGATTCTCCATGGCCAAGAAGTGAGTTCAGCGCCTTTGTGAGCTGGTCAGCCCCTAGCACCCCCTGCCTCCTGCCAGTGGTCCCAGCCCCTGCCTGACTGCTCAGTGTTCCCTCCCAGCACCAGCCCGCTCCCTTTTCTCCTTGCTCTGCCCCCGCCTCGCTCCTCCCTCCTCGATCTTCCCTCCTCCCTCCTCCCTCCTCCCTCCTCTCTCCTTCCTCCTCTCACCTCACTCCTCCATCCTCCTTCCTCCCTCTCTCCTCCCTCCTCTCACCTCACTCCTCCATCCTCCTTCCTCCCTCTCTCCTCCCTCCTCTCTTCACTCCTCCCTCCTCTCACCTCACTCCTCCATCCTCCTTCCTCCCTCTCTCCTCCCTCCTCTCTTCACTCCTCCCTCCTCTCACCTCACTCCTCCATCCTCCTTCCTCCCTCACTCCTCCCTCCTCCCTCCTCCCTCCTCTCTCCTTCCTCCTCTCACCTCACTCCTCCATCCTCCTTCCTCCCTCTCTCCTCCCTCCTCTCACCTCACTCCTCCATCCTCCTTCCTCCCTCTCTCCTCCCTCCTCTCTTCACTCCTCCCTCCTCTCACCTCACTCCTCCATCCTCCTTCCTCCCTCTCTCCTCCCTCCTCTCTTCACTCCTCCCTCCTCTCACCTCACTCCTCCATCCTCCTTCCTCCCTCACTCCTCCCTCCTCCCTCCTCCCTCCTCCCTCCTCTCTCCTTCCTCCTCTCACCTCACTCCTCCATCCTCCTTCCTCCCTCTCTCCTCCCTCCTCTCTTCACTCCTCCCTCCTCTCACCTCACTCCTCCATCCTCCTTCCTCCCTCTCTCCTCCCTCCTCTCTTCACTCCTCCCTCCTCTCACCTCACTCCTCCATCCTCCTTCCTCCCTCACTCCTCCCTCCTCCCTCCTCCCTCCTCTCTCCTTCCTCCTCTCACCTCACTCCTCCATCCTCCTTCCTCCCTCTCTCCTCCCTCCTGTCACCTCACTCCTCCATCCTCCTTCCTCCCACTCTCCTCCCTCCTCTCTTCACTCCTCCCTCCTCACTCCTCCATCCTCCCTCTCTCCTCCCTCCTCTCACCTCACTCCTCCATCCTCCTTCCTCCCTCTCTCCTCCCTCCTCTCTTCACTCCTCCCTCCTCTCACCTCACTCCTCCATCCTCCTTCCTCCCTCACTCCTCCCTCCTCCCTCCTCCCTCCTCTCTCCTTCCTCCTCTCACCTCACTCCTCCATCCTCCTTCCTCCCTCTCTCCTCCCTCCTCTCTTCACTCCTCCCTCCTCTCACCTCACTCCTCCATCCTCCTTCCTCCCTCTCTCCTCCCTCCTCTCTTCACTCCTCCCTCCTCTCACCTCACTCCTCCATCCTCCTTCCTCCCTCACTCCTCCCTCCTCCCTCCTCCCTCCTCTCTCCTTCCTCCTCTCACCTCACTCCTCCATCCTCCTTCCTCCCTCTCTCCTCCCTCCTGTCACCTCACTCCTCCATCCTCCTTCCTCCCTCTCTCCTCCCTCCTCTCTTCACTCCTCTCTCCTCACTCCTCCATCCTCCCTCTCTCCTCCCTCCTCTCACCTCACTCCTCCATCCTCCTTCCTCCCTCTCTCCTCCCTCCTCTCTTCACTCCTCCCTCCTCTCTTCACTCCTCCCTCCTCTCACCTCACTCCTCCATCCTCCTCCTCCCTCACTCCTCACTCCTCCCTCCTCTCTCCTCCCTCCTCTCACCTCACTCCTCCATCCTCCTTCCTCCCTCTCTCCTCCCTCCTCTCACCTCACTCCTCCATCCTCCTTCCTCCCTCTCTCCTCCCTCTCTTCACTCCTCCATCCTCCTTCCTCCCTCACTCCTCCCTCCTCCCTCCTCACTCCTCTCTCCTCTCTCCTCCCTCCTTGCTCCTCCCTTCTTGCTCCTCCCTGAGTGCAGCCAACTGTCACCCTCTCTCCAAAGCCCTTGCTCTTGTCAGGGTCCTGGGCACCAGGTCCTAGCCCTGCGGCACTTGGACCACAGCGTCACTCACCTTCTTGATGCCGTACAGTGAGCTGCCGATGGCTGCCACCACGGTGAGTGTGACCAGCACGAGGGCCCAGTCTGGAAGCGCAGGGCCTGCGGAGCAGAGCCGGTGAGTGACGGGGGCAGAGGCCAGTGGGCCTCAAGCCCCACCTCCCGCTGTGACCCCAAGACCACATTTCTCAGGGGAGTTTCCTCCTGTCCTCTCGGGAACAGAATCGCAGGGCGGGGGCAGGGACGGGGGGGGCGGGGGTCAGTGCAAGCTCTGGCAGACTTAGACGGACGGCCACCTGGCCTCGGACAGAGGCACCAGCCCGGCACCGCGGCAGCCGAGGGGCCGGGAAATCAATGGTTCTGGGGCAACGGGCTACCAGTGAGGGGAAAACTTGAACTTGGACCCCCCCACCCCCACCCCCGTTCATGTCCAGGAATTAATCCGAGATGGCTCATAGGCTTAAGTTTGAAAACTAATAATAAAGCTTCTGGAAGAATATGGTCGAGAATATTTTTACAACCTTGAAGTAGGCAAGAGGATGGCTTAGGCGGCTGCCAAGGGCACCAATCACAGGGGAGAGGTTAAGAAACTGAAAGGCAGAAAGGACTCCACTTCATGGGGTTCTGGGAACTGCCTGCTTACACGGCCCGCACGGAAAACCCCACCAGAGCTCTGGGCCCAGAAGGATTGAGCAGCAGAAATATCACCTGGCAACGCTGAGTCAGGGCCTGAAGCACTCCCGGACACAGTCGGCACAGAAGTTGGAGGGCGACTGGGGAGATTCTCAGAAGTTGAAAACACAGAGACAGTGGGGACAGTCGTAGACGTAATGCCAGGGACCGTGGGGAGGCCCCCAGAAATAGAAGGCCGACCCCCAGGGACCGTGGGGAGGCCTCCAGGGACAGTGGGCAGACCCCCAGGGATAGTGGGCAGACCCCCAGGGACAGTGGGGAGGCCTCCAGGGACAGTGGGGAGGCCCCCAGGGACAGTGGGGAGGCCTCCAGGGACAGTGGGGAGGCCCCCAGGGACAGTGGGGAGGCCCCCAGAAATAGAGGGCAGACCCCCAGGGACAGTGGGGAGGCCCCCAGGGACAGTGGGGAGACCCCCAGGGACAGTGGGGAGGCCTCCAGGGACAGTGGGGAGGCCCCCAGGGACAGTGGGGAGGCCCCCAGAAATAGAGGGCAGACCCCCAGGGACAGTGGGGAGACCCCCAGGGACAGTGGGGAGGCCCCCAGGGACAGTGGGGAGGCCTCCAGGGACAGTGGGGAGGCCACCAGGGACAGTGGGGAGACCCCCAGAAATAGAGGGCAGACCCCCAGGGACAGTGGGGAGGCCCCCAGGGACAGTGGGGAGGCCCCCAGAAATAGAGGGCAGACCCCCAGGGACAGTGGGGAGGCCCCCAGGGACAGTGGGGAGACCCCCAGGGACAGTGGGGAGGCCCCCAGAAATAGAGGGCAGACCCCCAGGGACAGTGGGGAGACCCCCAGGGACAGTGGGGAGGCCCCCAGAAATAGAGGGCAGACCCCCAGGGACAGTGGGGAGGCCCCCAGGGACAGTGGGGAGGCCCCCAGAAAAAGAGGGCAGACCCCCAGGGACAGTGGGGAGGCCCCCAGGGATAGTGGGGAGACCCCCAGAAATAGAGGGCAGACCCCCAGGGACAGCAGGGAGACCCCCAGAAATAGAGGGCAGACCCCCAGGGACAGTGGGGAGGCCCCCAGGGACAGTGGGGAGACCCCCAGGGATAGTGGGGAAACCCCCAGAAATAGAGGGCAGACCCCCAGGGACAGAGGGGAGACCCCCAGGGATAGTGGGGAAACCCCCAGAAATAGAGGGCAGACCCCCAGGGACAGTGGGGAGGTCCCTGGGGCCAGTGGGGAGGTCCCCGGGGACAGTGGGGAGGCCCTCTGGGAGACTAGGGAGACCCCCAGAGATAGAGGGAAGACCCTCAGGGACAGAGGGGAGACCCCCAGAGATAGAGGGGAGGCCCCCAGCGATAGAGGGGAGGCCCCCAGCGATAGAGGGGAGGCCCCCTGGGACATCCCCCGAGAAAGACAGGCTGTCAGAGACAGTGGAGAGGTCTGCAGATGCTATGGTCCTCCATCGGTTTGGCTGAGCTGTTGGAAAGAGCAGCATCGGTGAGAAGAGGAGACCACATCCCTGGGTCTTCGCCCCAACACCCAGCATCACTTTCGAGCCTGCTCACCGAGTGTGGTGACGGCCTGCAGGCCCAGGAGCAGCGCGCGCGTGGCGTCCATGGTGCCAGCCTGGTGCCTTTGCAGGCCCTTGGCCCCGGCTTTTAAAGGCCCTGGGACTATTGGTGCTTCTGGAGAGCCAGGTGTGCCAGGACCTCCATCAACACCAGGATCTCCGTTCCCAGGGAGAGGTCACCAAGCTGTCCCCAGAGGATTAACCTGTCCCAGCTTGATCCCAGGAAGCACTGGGCGAGGGGGAGTGTAAGAGCCTGAGGACTCCCCTACCTGGACCTAACCCCCAGCCAGAGTCAGCCTCCACCCAGACCCTCCTGGAGGGAGGGGCCAGTGCCCTGCCCCCAGGCCTCCTCTTGCTGCTAGAAGCACAACCTTGGGGGTGAGGACACTTGAGTCTCTGTGAGAAGCAGGAATTGGGAGCTGGTGGGTGAAGGATGATGTCCTGGCCTGGGGATCGCATCTGACCCTCAGCAGACCCAGGGCAGGGCGGGGTGGACCCCGGAGTCCTCCTGCACCCACCGGCTGCATGCCAGAGCAGTCTGCCCCCCCTCCCCCGCCCCCCCCCCCCCCGATGGAGAGCAGCAGGGAGGACCCCACCTTGCTGAGGGCCATTGCACTGCAGGTTCAGGGCCAGCTCCTGCCCGACTGCCCCAAACCCAGGGCCTCCCAGCTGTGCCCGCAGGCACGTCTCTGAGAGGTACCTTCACTCCTCAGAGGAGGTGCTCTAGCTGTTTAAAGGGCCTGGAGGGTGTCCAGGGCATGTCCGCCTGGGATGGAGACACAGGTGCCCCCCGATCCTCTAGGAAGCTCAGCTGCCCCAAGCGTCTCTCCGGGCGCCTGCCTGCTCCCAATGAGCCTGCGGCCTTCCTGCCATGTGTTCCTCTAGGGCACGTCTGGGTCCAGCTGTTGGGCAGTGCCCCTCCGTCTCTGCTCCAGTCTCCTGTGCTGAGCCCCCTGGTGTTTGTTTGTTTGTTTTGGGGGGGAGTTACGTACAGAGGCAAACAGGAAGACAAAGAGGCTTCATGACTGGCGTGTCAGTCTTGTCAGTCATGAGGGATGAGTTCTAAGCCCTGTGCTGCTGACTCGCTGCTGACCTGAGTAAGTTACTCACCCACTCTGGGCCTTATTTCCTGGTTTTTAAAGAAAGATGGTGGGCGCCAACCCCCCCCTACACATCTGTGCTGGGGCCTGTCCTGCCTGTGCCTGGGGGATGAGGGTGTCCTTCTGCCTGAACCGGAGGCAGGGAGGGGATTTGGTGAAGCCCGTGCCTCGCCCTGAGTGTCTGGGCTGTTGTGGGGCAGCTGAAGCGCTCCGGGAGAAAGCTGCCACGGCCTAGCTTCTCACCTGGAAAGACGGGCAGCCGCGGAGTGGGCACCTGGTTTGGGAAGAAACCTGGCTAATCCACCCCTCCCTTTTGGACCCACATTCCTGAGCCCTTCGTGGCATGAATGATGGAAATTAATTATAGTTAATAATTAATCCCTAAAGAGCGATGAGAGGCCCAGGCCTGGGTGAGGTCCAGACAACCTGCAGGACCGGCATCCATGAAAGAGGGTGAGGAGGGACCACCCACTCTTCCCCAGCAGCCCAGTGAATGGCTCTCCTGGGTCCTCAAAACCTTGCTGGGAGAACTGGAAAATCCAGTTAACCACCTTTCCCCTCCAGCACGCCCACCCCCACTTGTGCTAAGGACTGGCTGGAGGAGGCCGGCCAGCAGGAGAGGCCAGTGGGCTCAGGTGCCTCTGCTACCCACCCAGGAGTGCTGTGGCCACCATGGGGGCCAGACTGCCCCTCTTCCTCCTCCTGACCCTCCTGGGCGGCTCACAAGGAGCAGGTGAGGGCCCTCGCGGCAGGAGGCCCAGAAGGGGAGCTGGAGAGACAGAGGCACTGGGTCCTGAGCCCGAGTTCAGGGTGAACCGCTGCCCGGAGGGGGGTCGGGAAGGGCCCGGTGCGGAGGAGGGAAGAGGGAGCAGGGTGCCCACTCCTTGGCCCTGGGGGCTGGGTCCTAAGCTGTACTTCTGGGTCCCCAGGGCCGAGCATGACTTTGCGGCTGAAGCTGAAGGATTCCTTTCTGGCAAATGCGTCCTATGACTCGAGCTACCTGGAGCTGCTCCAGAAGGTAGCTCTTCCGGAGGGAAGGGGTGGGGCTGTGTGAACGCCAGTGTGTTTCCGAGTGGGTTTGGGGCCCTCTGCTGGCACCTGTGTGAGAGCCATTAACCCTTCTCTCTGCAGCTCTGCCTCCTGCTCCGTCTCCCACCAGGGACCCACGTGACGCCCCGTCAGGGAGGATCCCACCACATCACCTGCGCAGGCTGAGAGCGGTTGGAGCTGCCGGGAAGGGGGGGTGGGGGGGGGGGGTAGGGGCGGGGAGCCAGCTTCAGCGGGCTCCCTGCTGCGTGACAGTAAATCTGCTGAATCCCAGCTGTGGGTTCGGAGTGGAGGGCGGCTGGGTCCGTCTGTGGGTTCGGAGTGGAGGGCGGCTGGGTCCGTCTGTGGGTTCGGAGTGGAGGGCGGCTGGGTCCGTCTGGAGTCCATCTGGTCCCGGGCGTGTGCCCGGGTCAGCACCTGCCGCCGCAGCGGCTCCCGAGCCAGCCTCAGACAGACATGGAGGCTGGGCTCAGCCGCACCCGAGGCCCGTCAGTGGTGGCGAGGCTGCCGGATACCCGGGCTTCAGAGGACTGCCCTCTCCTCTCCCTGGGCTGTGGCTGAGGCTGAGGGCTCAGAACCTGACAAGGCCGTGGACAGACGTCCCTAGGACATGAGCTCCCGCCCCAGGGACCCACACTAGCCACTCAGGTGGAAGGTGGGGAGGCAGCTCAGGTGAGAGGTGCGGTTCCACTGACCACAGGGTGGCCGCTGGCCCGAGGGCGGGGTGGGCACACGGACCCACACTTGAGTCTGGGTGCTTCTCGCCCCATGGAGCCTGCCGGTCTTCACCTGCCAAATGGGACTCAAGACAGCACCTGCTTCACGGCCTTGCCGAGGCCCCACGCCAGCCGCCTGGCGCGTGCCCCGGGCCTGCCAGGAAGGACCCGGCGGGAGGGACGGCGGTCAGGCTGCAGGGCACCCCCCCGTTTCCTCATCTGACTCCCCACTGGAGACCGTCTTTTTTTAATCCTCACCCAAGGGTTTTTTCATTTTTAGAGGGGAAGACGGAAATATTGATGTGAGAGAAACACCAACTGGCTGCCTCCTGCACGTGTTTGACTAGGGCTCAGGCTGGGAAGGAGCCTGCAACCACGGTTCATGCCCTTGATCAGAATGGACCCCGGGACCCTTGGGCCCACAGAAGACCATCCTGACTTCTTACCAGCTGTCTCAAACTGCAAGCATGCTGCCAAGACCTGTCCTCTTGGGGGTGTGGATATGATTGTTGCCTGCACCTCACGGTGCCCACCTGCCCCATGCACCCACCCAACACCATCACCACCTGGGAAATGAGAGCCGGCTGCTGGGGGAGGGGCCCCCTGATGCGAGAAAGGCATAGGAAGTGGGAGTGAAAACAAATTCAAAATCCCCCTCATTCCCTCTGCACCTGTCCTGGGAGTTAGCCCAGAGAGGTGGCTGAGGGCCCGAAGGGCCCCCTATGTCATGACTTGCCCCCAGCCTGCCTGCACCGGTGGCCAAATGACACCTGTGTCAGTCCAGACAAGCTGGGGGACTAGAAGTCTGGATCCCCAAATGTCTGGAGGAGCAGACCGACTGCTTCAGAGCCTGGTTCTTAGACCTCAGGATGTGAGATTACTGGGCTGTGATATCCAGATTCTTTCTCTCCCCAAACTCATGACAGGGCAGTGAAGCCTTTGGGGTTCATTAGACCTGGGTGGTAAGCACCCCTGATACGCACGCGCCTCCTTTCGGATAGCCAGGGCCCAGCAGGCCGCCCCGGGAGGAAGTGGCAGCCGCCTGGCACCGCTGGAGAGGAGCGGAGCGGCTGCTCCCGAGGGGGGCACCAGGCCCTGCGATGGCCAGCGAGGACCTGGGCCGGCACTGGCAACGGGCTTGCCGAGATGGAAACGCTTGGGAGCGGCGCCGAGCGGCGCGGCAGCCACAGCCACGTGTGGCCGCCAGGGCCTTGAAGTTGGAACTGAATGTTGAACTTTTCAAAACTACTTTAGACAGCCAAATGGCGGCCATTTTGGACAGCACACCCTAAATAACCCTCCTGAGCCTTCCTCCCCGCCCTGCACTCAGCCCCGGGCACTCGGAGGCCCCTGGCATGTGCCACTGCTCTCCCTCCCCCCATCGTGGCTCCCTGACATCCACTCCCGGAAGTCCTCATCTCCCACCCACCCCGTCTTATTGCCACAGCCTGCTCTCCCCCCACCACAAGGCCCAGCCCCACCCGCTTCCCCCAGCTTTCATGACCTTCGGGCACACCATGTACGTGTTGTTTCTGACCTTCCCTGCCAGAACCACAGCACTGCCAGGCAGAGATCTTGGTCTCTCTCATTCCCTGATGAATCCAAGGGTCCAGAGTAGGGTCCAATACAGAGCAGGTGCTGAAGCAATACCCGGTGAACTTGGGGACGAGAAAAGGAGGCTGCTCACCGCTTCCTCTCGCTCCGGGTGGGATGTGGAGGTGCCGGTGGGACTGGGCAGATTCCTGAGACCCGGTCAGAAAGTGGGAGCGGAGGAACGCCCACCAGCCGAGCCACCACGCGCATGAAGCTCGCATGTAAGTCACTGGGCTAAGTCTCAGGTGATGCTTGTTACACAAGCTATTCTCTGAGCACATTTCTTCATCTCAGAAACGGAGAGAACCCCCTCGGAGGTCTCGGATTCAGCAGCACCAGGGCCGGCCCAGCTGCCAGCAGCCACCATGGAGCGGGGCTGGCAGGGCCAGGCCCTGGACTCCACTGTGAGATCGGCTGGGCGGGCGGTGGGGGCTGCACATCTCTGCGCCTGTGCCCTGCTCGCCTCTCAGCAGCGTGGGGAGCGCTCCCGGCAGCCCCTCCGGCCTGGAGCTCCCTGCTCCTCTCAGCCCCCCCCCTCCCCCCGCCAGAGGAGTAAGGAAGTGGGGAAGGGCAGGCTAGGAGAGGCCGGGCACTGTCAGCAAGCCCGGGCAGTAGGTGACCCAGGTCGCCGTGCCGGCCATGAGAAACCTCCCTTTCCTCCAGCGAGGCGGCCCCGCCTGCACCCACTCCCACGGTGGCCCGAGCCCGAGGCAGCCCCCCCCCCCCAAGAATCTCGGGGAACAAGTGAAAGGCTAGAGTCAGCACTGGGGGAAGAGGGACAAAGAACCACAGGCAGGCGCGTTTGAGACTGAGTGTATCTGCCCCCCCGCGGGCCAGAGCTTCTACAGGGGCCAGGCGGGCAGCGGGCAGGAGCGCACCAAGCGGCCACACTGGTCTGCTCCCGTCGCGAGGGCACCGTGTGGTTTCCGAGGCTCCTGGCCAGCGGCTGCAGGGTCAGTCTGTCCTCACAGGCGGGCCTGGGCGGGCGGAGAAGTGTCAGGGGCTCACGGTTCCCTGGGGCTGGGAGGTGCAGACATCAGCCGCCTGAGGTGAGAGGCCGCCTGGTCCAGTTTCGACAACTCCAGGTGGAGGGCAGAAAGCTGGACGGGCGAGAAGCAGTAAGGATCCAGCAGGAGGCCTACCTCCCTCCACCCTCTGTCCACCCTCCCTCGGGAGGGGGGGAGGGGGCAGGCTCCCCGGGCAGCCTCCCAGCCTCACCCTCTGTTGCCGTCGAGCCTCGGCCTCCCCCTCTGGCGGGGTCTGGGCCACGAGGCCGTCCAGCTGCTTCTGCAACTTGTGCCTTCGGGCGGCCAGCAGAGGCAGATGGGCCTGCGGGTCCACCAGGCCCTGCGGGAGGACAGAGGCATCATGGCCACTCTGCGCCTCCCACACAAAGACCCTCCTCACTTCAGAACTCACCCTGCCCGCCGCCCCACAGCTCTTCGCCCCCCCCCCCCCCCCCCCAGCTCCCAGTCCTCTGGCACCTGCAGCTCCATGTAGACCTGAGTGCCGTCGCTGAGCGGGGCCTGGGCCCAGCCGGAGGGGGCAGCGGCACCTGCGGGCAGGAGGCCCACAGCCCTGCAGCGGCCCAGGGTGCCCAGCGGCTCCAGGAAGGCCTCGAAGACACCCCGCTCTCCCGGCTCTGAACTCTGCAGCAGCACTGGGGGAAAGGGGCCGGTCAGGGTCAAGGCCTGCCCCAAGCGCCCCTGCCCCGCCCGCCGCTGCTTCTCCCACAGACACTGGGGGCCCAGGCCAGCCTCACCTCGGGGCCGGGCCTTGGTGAGCTGGTACGTGGCCCGGAGAGCCCTCAGCGCCTGCACGGCCTCCTGGACCCGGGAAAAGCGCTGCTCCAGCTCCGGGCGGTGCCAGTGCTCCTGCAGGCGGGACGGACCGGCGCTGAGCAGCAGGCCCCCGGGACCTGCCGATGCTCCTGGCTCTACTGGCCCGCCCCCTGCACCTCTGCAGCGAAACCTGGCACCATCTACCATCTTAGATGACCAGAGGCTGATGTCTGTCAGTCGCTCTGACTAACGATACCAATCAAAAATAAGACATTTAAAACGAATTATTCAAAACTCACAAACTACGTAACTCACAAAACACAGCATTTAAAAACTCAGTTAAGCTTGAAAATGATTTTTGGGTAAGTGTTCAGCCTTCATCCTTTGCAGATTATTAAAGCTTAAAACTGCACTGAGACTCGGGGACAACCTGTTCCTAGCATCCACCCTCATCACAGCATGGCCCTGCCTGCTACCGCCCCTTTAACGACAGGGAAACCGAGGCACGGTCGCTCTTGCCCACAGTGCTAACAGGGCTCCCCAAGGCGCCGCAGAACCCCAAAGCCTCCGCAGTGAAGCGCCAGCTGTCAGCAACCTGCAGCCAATCCTCTCGGAAGACGCCCCGCCCCTCGGCCACCCCAGGGACGTGACTCACCAGGCTTTGGGCACAGGGATAGGGGGCAACAGAGATGCTAGGGGCGCGGGGGCCGCCCGGCGCAGGGGGCAGCCTCTGCCAGAGCTCCTCAGCCAGGAAGGGCATGAACGGGGCCAGCAGGCGGAGACCGACGTCCGCACAGCAGAACAGCACCTGAGGCGGCCCGGGCGGGCGGGGGCCGGGCAACAGCCTGGGCTTCACGGCCTCCTGGGGAGGAAGCCAGGCTCGTGCCAGGACTGCGGGAGAGCATCAGCTGCCCCGTGAGGAGGGAACCCCAGGCAGGACTCTCAGAGGTCGGTGGGTAATCGAACTGCAGGAAGGTTGTGTAATTTAAAAAGTATTGAGTTTTCTGCTCATCAAGGAGACAGTGTTTGTAAAAGACTGAGTGAGAAGCGGCATCCTGGGCAGCGGTCCTGAGCTAGCGGTATTCGGAGGACAAGCAGTGGCCACTTCCACCACCCACCCCCTGGGGAGCCCGAGCTGGGGCAGGGACACGGGGGCACCCACTGGCCCTCCCACGGCATGAGCTGTGAGGACCCGGGTGCAGACCATGGTGTTGCCGTCCCGGCCAGCCCAGCGCCCAGCTGCCTGGCCCGAACTGAGTGCGAGGCTGAGGAAGGAGCTCCTCCACCTCCGGGCCTGCCTGTCAGCTGCTTCAGGAGCCTCCCGCCTCCCTCGCCCCGGCGACAGGCAGGGCAGGGCTCGGCCAGCCCCAGGAGGGGAGTCAGGCTTCCCTGGCCCATCGTCTCCCTGCCCCAACGAGGGGCCATGGGGACTCCCGCTGAGAGCTCTGCCGGGGGCCGCACGCTCTCAGGCACGAGAGCACACGCCCGGCCAGCCCCTCACCAGGTAGACGTCACAGAGGCTGTGGAGCCAGAAGTGGTGCAGGGCGTGGGTGGCGAGGGGCAGCTCCCGGGTAAGGAAGCTGCGCTCACACTCCCGGGCGGTGCGGGCCAGGCGGCTCAGGACCCAGGCATCCATGGGGGACTCAGGGCACAGCTGCAGGCAGAAGGGGCTGCAGGTCACAGGAGGGCTCGACTCCCATGCCCCTCCCTTTCCTCAGACAGCAGACAACCCCACCGACAGGCACCTCTTTCTCACCTCTGCAGGCTGTGGCGTGAAGTTCTCCCCTAGGACGCTGAAGATAAAGCGCAGGGCGTTCCACACTTTGTTGCAGAAACGGCGGGAGCTCAGGACCTCAGCGACAGACAGGTGCAGGTCCCCCGCTGGGAGGAAGAGAGGAGAGCGCGTGCAGGTGGGCGGTGCTGGCACAGGGCGTCCTCGGCCCTGACAGCCCCTCTTCGCAACCCTAACACTTTGGCTGGCTTACCCAGGGCCCCATGGGAGCACAGAGTGAAGCGCAGGGCATCTGTCCCACACTCGGGGATCCCATGAGGGAAGTCCTTTCTCTGCAACCAGAGGGAGAAGGGGTGGCAGATGCCCATGAGGCTGCAGGGCCAGGAGCCTGGGTTGCAGAGAAAGCCAGTGGCTGTGAGCTAGAAGCCGGATGGGGCAGACACGAGACCACACCTGCGCTGCAGCCGCGATCGCCAGCTCTTTGGAGTCCAAGTTCCCATCCCTCAGCTTCTTTTGCAGCACCTGGGACAGGTGAGTATTCGCTGGCCTCCGTCCCAGACCCGCCCCTACAAAGGTCCCCCCCTGTCCCCCCAGCTGGCTCCTCCCTCTGCAAACCCCAGCCCTGCCCAGCTCTCATCCCACCTGCAGCTCCACCCCTTGGATGATGTCCCGTGGGTCCAGCACGTTCCCCAGGGACTTGCTCATCTTCCGGCCCTGCCTGTCCCGAACCATGGAGTGCAGAAGCACCTGGGGGTGGGAGGGTGGCGGAGGGCAGCCTGGAGAGCCGTCCCGAGCCCCATGGGCTTTAGGGTTCAGGACGGGAGGGAATCGGGAGGGGTTAGAGCAAGGACAAGGTTGGGGACACAAGCTGCCGAGGGGCAGGGCAGGGCAGGGCAGGGCAGGGCAGGGCGTTACCTTGCTGAAGGGGAGCTGCCCCGTGAGCTGGGTCCCCAACATGACCATGCGGCCCACCCAGAACAGCAGGAGGTCACTGCCTGTCTCCAGAAGTGACAGGGGGTAGAAGCGAGCGAGGTCTGGGGTCTGAGAAGAGAAGACAAGCCAAAGAGGCCGGTGCCATCTCCTTGAGACTCGGGCCCCATGTCCTTCACCTCCACCTTCCCTCTGCACTCGCCAGGGCCTCACCTGCTGGGGCCACCCCAGGGAAGAAAAGGGGAAAAGAGCTGAAGAGAACCACGTGTCCAGGACATCGGGGTCTGTGAAACGGAATCGGAACCTGTTTCCAGGCCCTCAGCCTGCACGCTCAGCCCCCCCCCCCCACCGGCCCCCCCCCCCCCCCCCCCCCCCCCCCGCAGGCCCGGCCCTCACCCCGCTCCAGGGCCAGCTCGGCGCCCGGCCTCCCCACCGGCTCCCCCCCCCCCCCCCCCCCCCCCCGCAGGCCCGGCCCTCACCGCGCTCCAGGGCCAGCTCGGCGCCCGGCCTCCCTGTCAGCTCTGCAGCTGCCTCCCTGGCCTCAGCCTCCGTCCGCCCGACCACCCAGCAGTCCTCCCTGTGGCCCTGCAGAACGAGGCGCGTGAGGGGCCGCCGGTGGGAAGCCTGTCTCTGGGTCTCCCAGGGCCTCCGCAGGGACATGAAGGCCGGGAGCCAGCGCGGGGGAGGTCAGAGGACTGGACCACGGGAGAGGGCCTGAGCCGCCCGCCCGCCCGCCCGCCCTGCCTCCTACCGCCGTCCCGGGCTCCCCGGCGAGCAGGTAGGCTGGAATCCGGTGGCCCCACCACAGCTGCCGGGAGACGCACCAGTCCCTGCCAGACCAGAGCAGTGTGGCTTCTCAGCGGGAGCAGTGCCCCCCCCCCCCCCCCCCCCGCCCCCCAGAGCCCCTCTTACTCAGTGCGGGAGAACCAGAGCCGCCAGGTCTTCTGGTGGAAGGACGGGCTCAGCTCCAGGGCCCCCGACTCCACAGCCTGTGGGAGACGCTTCCTCAGTGCTCCCCCCCGGCCCCCCCCACTGCTGCTCCAGCTCAAAAGGACTTTCCAAACCTCCTGGGCATGACGGGGGCCACGCTGCCCGCCTGCCCGCAGCACTGATGCTGCACCTCACCTGCACCGCGCGGTCTGCCATCTCCCGGCAGCGGACGAACCACTGGCTCTTCAGCAGGTGCTCCACCACATCCCCGGAGCGACTGAAAGGGAGAGGGCTGAGCCCTGGCCTCTCCCCGGGCTCTGGGGCTCACGGGGTGCCAGTGACACTGACTCAGCCTGCACTCCAGCCCTCCGGGGGAGCCCGAAGTGAAGGTGTCAGGGTGGGTCACCTGCAAAGGGGCAGCACCATGGGGTGGCCCTGGAGGCCCCGGAGCAGGCCCCGGTCCCTCAGCGAGGACAGGATCTTCTCCCGGGCCACGAAGCGATGGAGACCCTGGATGAGGTGCAGCACTAAAGCTTCAAGGCCTCCAAAGAAAGGAGAACAGGGGGCGGGGGGCGCCACAGGGTGGGGAACAGGAGGTTGGTCCCACCTGCAGCCAGTCCCCACAGGCGGGGGCCATGGTCCCATCCTCCGCAATGACACTCAGGGGGCGCAGGCCGTGGCGGGCCCCCAGCTCGGCGTCAGCAGGGCTGTGTGCTGGAGTCACCTTCACTGCCCCTGGGGGAGCAGAGTCCGTGGGCACGGAGACCGACCAGGAGTAGGCATCCATCATGGCCCATGTTTCCCAGCCCTCCCTCCTCTCTGTGTTACCCCACCACCGGACCACTCCATGCGGGTTCCCCTCCTTTCCTCTTCCTCCCAGTCCCCCTGCCCCCTCCCCTACACACCCGGCTTCCCTGCTCCCGACGACACTCACCCGTGCCCACATGCGGCTGGACAGCGGAGTCGGTGATGAGGGGGAGAAGCTGCCCTGTCAGGGGGTGATGAAGGTGTCGCCCATGTAGATGCTGCAGGGAGGGAGAGGGGCAAGGACAGGCGCCTGTGGGCAGAAAGGCCTGGGCAGGTGGGAGAGCCCTGAGGACAAGAGGGTGAGGGCCAAGTAAAGAGCCAGAGGGGTCAGCCAACGTTTCCTCGTTTCCTCGAGGGGCTGGGGGGTGACGGGCTGGAGGCTCTGCCGGCCAAGGGTCAACGCAGCCTCGGGCTCCTCCCCTGCCTCCAGGTAGGCGTGTGGACGGGCAGCGCGGACCTTCCCTCCAGAGCCGGTCAGCCCCAGCCAGAGGAAAAGTGCGACACGCGGGGAGTCCCTGGAGGGCTGAGCCGGGAGAAGCTGGAGGGCAGGCGCCGCCAAGGGGAAGGCGGGAGAGGAAGCTGTGGGCAGGATGGCCGGGGCAGGCCCGGCAGGGCGTTACCGTGTATCGGGCGTCATTGGGATGAACGGCCACTGCCACGTCTCCAGGTAATGTCTCTGGTCTCGTGGTCCCTACCACGACCTCTGCGTCTGAGGGCAAAGTTCAAGCACAGCTAGTGGTCATTCTCACCCTCACCCCAGACATAGCTAAAGGCAGGAGGACTGGGAAAGGGAGGGCAGGAGCAGTCACGGTTGAAATATGAGGACCAGGTCTAGGAGCCTGGGACAGAGGCTGGTGCCTGGATCCCTGGCAGAAACAGGATGGCATTCGGGAAGGCACGGGGCCCAGAGGACCCAGGACAGTAGGCCCCAATCACAAATACTGCGCGTCTCCCACCACAAACACCCTCTGACACTCCAGCCCCAACTGGAACCGAGAGCACCCCCTGTCCACACCTCACTCCAGAACTGACCTGCATCCCCTGGGGACAGCCTCTTGCAGAGTTACTCTGAGCTCCCAGGGCCCAGGAGCCCGGCTAAATGCCCACAGAACACAAATACTGCCAGGTTCCTCACGCTCCCCACCAGGCCCACGTGGGCTCGAGAAACGGGAGCAAAGGGGAGTGGGTGCCTCACCAGGCTCTCCGTCCACGGGGAAGGCCACCGAGACGAGGAGGCCGAAAGTCACAGGGGTGGGGCAGCCGGGCAGCCGGAGCTCTGTGGGGCCAGGCAGGGACCTGCGCTCCACCTGGAGGGTGGACGAAGCGGGGTCGGAGAGCAGCCCCGTGCAAGGCTCACCCCCACTCCCCACCCGCCCAGCCCCCTGCAGCACACCTGCTGAAGCCTCAGAGGCACTGCCGCCCCCAGTGCCTCACCGAGCTGCGCAGGGCGGCGGCAGTGGAGGTGAGCACAGCCACACAGGTGCTGTGCGGCCCCCTCCCAGGAGGCCTCCCTTCGTCCTCATAACGCCCAGGCTTCCCATCAGCCCTGACGTTCAGACTGCGAGAACGGGAGGCTCAGCGCCGGCGGCGGCAGGACTTGGACTGAGTCGGGCAGTCTGGCTCCAGACTCTGGGCTTCCACCCTCCACACGCTCCCCCGCAGCCGCCCCTCTCCCCCTGCCTCACCTCAACATCCGAGATGGCTGACCTCAGAGCACACGACCAGCTGACAAGCTGCCGGCTGCGGTACAACAGTCCTGCCTTGTGCAGCCGCACGAAGGCTTCTGTCACCGCCGCCGAGGAGCCCTAGGAGGACCGAGTGTCCACACCCAACAGCCCCTTCTCAGCCGCGCCCCCGTTCAGGGCCCCGCACTCCCACCCTGCTGCCCGACAAACCGCCACCCGCCGCCCTCTAACCCCTCCCCACAGGGCAGGCCGGGCACTCACTGCGTCCATAGTGAAGCGCTCCCGGTCCCAGTCCAGCGAGGCCCCCAGAGCCCGGAGCTGCCCGCAGATCTCGCCCCCTTTCCTGTGCCAGAGACGTCTGTCAGCAAGCATGGCGAGCACCAATGACCAGCCGGGGGCACCCGGCCTCCGGGAGCTAACGTAGACAGCACAGAGCCTTCTACACGTTAAGAAGAGCGGAGCCCGGCGCGTGGCTCAGCGGCTGAGCGCTGGCCTGTGAACCAGGGGCCACGCCCCCGGCCGTCGGGCCCAGGCCCGGGCCCAGGCCCCATCCTCAGTGGGGGTGTGCAAGAGGCAGCCGATGAGTGGTTCTCCCTCTTCACTTACGTTTTTACATCTCTCCCTTTCTGGAGTTAGTAAAAATATATATACTTTAAAAGCATGAAGTTCTATAGTAACAGGGCAGCCGACTTGTGGGAAACGCAGAGCAGCTTTGCAGAGGAGATAGCATGTGCTAGCTGACCTGGGGAAACGAGGGCAGAGGCAGGTGGCCGGGGGTGAGGAGGGCTGATAAAGTCTGGGCAGGAAAATGGGGCCGTGGGCGAGTGTGAGTGCATACACACATCAACAAACACAGCTTACTGAGTCACACTCAGACGCACAAACACACACACAGCTTGGAGACCCCACCAAACACTACAAGGCTCAAGCGCTCAAGTCTCTAGAAGTTAGGGAAGTAAGGGGGATGGGAAGAGCAACCACAAGCTGGGAAGCAAGGTCTCAAACCCATGATCTCGACGCCTGTGCCTGGCACTCACTCCTCCTTCCACTTCCACACCTTCCGGAGGAAGTCTTCCCGGCCCAAGTCATGTCTCCTCACCCCCTGCTCCTTCCACAGCTGCTTCTCCACCACAGCCTGGGAGAGGAGGCAGACAGTGAATCGGGGACTTCGGGGAGAGCTCTCTTGCACCCAAGAGAAGGAAACAGGGGCAAAAGACATACTTGGGTAGCAATCCCTGCATGATCTGAGCCAGGGACCCACAGCACGCAATCCCCACGCATCCGGTGCCTGCAATAGGAACACACACACGTGGAGCCCCGAGCTTACACATTCATCCTTCCCCCTCCTCCTTCTTTCTCCTCCAGAAACTCCAGGGGCCCCTTCCTCACCAGCGCACAAGAGCGTCCTGGATGGCCACGGTCAGTGCATGCCCGATGTGCAGGGCCCCGGTGACGTTGGGAGGGGGGATGCACATGGAGAAGGTCTCCCCGGTGCTCTGGGGCAGCCTGGTCTGGGAGCCAAGGCAAAAGGCAAGGGGGCTGAACCTTACCTGGGTGAACAGCTCCCTCTGCTGTCCCCAAGGCGTAAAGAACGTGGTCCTGCAAGTTGTGGGGGGCGGGGGCCAGGGGGAGGACCTGCCCAGAGGATGTGAGGGGACCCTGGGGCAGGAGACAAGCTCTCCAATGATTGGCTGTGGGCTGCATCTCGGAGACTCAGCCTGGCCACCTCCTGGGCACCCCCCCTGGGGTCCCCTCCCCGCCAGTACAGACCTGATACTCGGGTTTGAAGAAGCCCTCTCGCACCCACCAAGGGTACCAGGCCGCCTCCACATAACGGGGGCTGTAAGCAGCAGGCAGGGGCTGGGAGACATCTGTGGAGGCAGGCCAGATGGGAGACATCAGTGGAGGCGGCCAGAGCTCCTAACACGCGCCGCTCCAGCGGCATTTCAGCAGCCCAATGGGCGACAACAGGAGAGAACGTTTCGTTACCTTTCTTCTCACCGGGTTCTGTGGGGATTTCATACAGCACGATTTCTTTAGGAGTCCAGGCCTTACTGGATTCTGCGGGTGACTGGGGGGAGGGGCCGGAGAGAGGGGCTGCAGTTCCGGTGTACCCCAGGCACCTGGGATCCAGTCTCCCCGCCAGCCCCTCCCAAGTCTTCTCAGGGACCCAAGGACAAGCGGTGAGCCCCCACCTTGCTCTCCCCGGCTAGCCCGGCCTCCAGCGCCGCCTGCTTCTCTCGCAGGCGCTTCTGTTTGGCTTCGCGGTTCCTCCGGGAGGTGGGGGGCCCATAGGGCTCTGACTGGGTAGAAAGGGAATGGGACCTGGGGAGGCCCCGTGAGGGCCTCAGCCCCCGTGGTCGAAAAGAGGCCAGAGGCAAATGCGGCATCAGGAGGATTTGGACAGGCACCTGAGGAGGACACGGGGTGCGGGCGAGTCACACCCCTCAAGTCACCCCTTACTCCTGCCTCCTGCTAGCACTGAGGTTACTCCATCCCACCCCGCAAAGCCCCCGCCCTGAGCACCAGACCTGGAGCCGCGAGGAGCGCTCTCCCGGGCGAAGAGTCAGTTTCTGGCCCCCAGCCTACACACGTGCGAAGAGGGGGTGACCGCTGACACGCGGGAAGGTGAAGGGCTCGGGGATTCGGGGAGATGGCCGACACCGGCGCGCCGAGAGCCAGCAAGGGTCCGGCCAGTCACCGCGACCTCGGGCTGCCCAGCGTCGCCCGCGCGTCCCAGCCTGGAGGTTCCCCTTTCCCCACTCCCACCCCCCACGAGCCCGCTCACCCGGCGGGCCCACCGCGACCCCAGCGCGCCCCGCAGCGGCGACGCCAAGGACTAGGCTACCGGAACTGAGCTCTACGGGCGCATGCGCGGCAGCCATGGCCCCACCCACCCCCTCCCGGCCAATGGGCGCGCGGGGCAGGGCGGAACGGCGGAGAGGGAGGGGCCGAGCCACGAGGTGCACTTCCAGGACTTTATTGACAGCTGCGTCCCCGCGTGCGAACCACCAGGGCCCCTCCCGCTCCGCGCCAAGTCTCCCGGGCGCCCGCGCTCAAGAGCTGTGCTTCTGCCGCTTCCAAAAGCGCTTGACGTCGCCGTGCCCCGCAGGCGTCACCACCATGAGCCGCTTGGCCGCATTCTCGAACACCAGCACGCCCAGCTCCCGCGCGTGGGCCAGCAGCAGTTCAAAGTCCACTTGCGACAGGAACTGGTTATACAGGACCCCTGCGGGAGAGGAGGCGAAGCCGTGAGCCCCTCGGCCACAGGCCACCCGCCATTTCCATCTTGCCCTCTACGTCTCTTCCATGGCTTATCCAACATATTCAGGAGTGCAATAAGAACACCCATAATGCTTCCCAAACCAGAGAGGTTACTCCCCCCCACCCCCCCACCCCCAATTTCTGTCCTCTAACTAAATCCAAATTGCACAGATTTGTGACTGGCCTGAAAATAACGTGTCTTGTCAGCAAGACAAAAATAATAAAATGCATCAATAGCTTTTTTCAGCTCATCAAGACGGACTGTCCTTCCTCTGGCCAATGGCTAAGAATCAACCAGCAAAGCCACTCACCCTCGGTGAACCGGAGTCTGTCCCTTTCCAGCTCCCACAGCCGAATCTGGTCTGTGATGGTGGGCGGTAGCACAGGTGTCTGCAGGGCCAGGGGATGGCTGTGGGGTTCCGGAACACTGCTCCAGAGGACCCAGCCCTCCACGCATCCCCCAGATTTTCCGGGGCTTCATCACCAGTGCCAGGGCTGTCAGCCTCCAGCAGCTGGTACCTGTCTGTACCTGTTTAAGCATCACTGGGTGGGCCCTTGTCCTTAGGAAATGGATGATCTAAAACAACAAAGAATGAAATCAAGGGCTTGAATAAGAGGCAGGAACTCTGCCCAGGCCATCACCCAATGTCAATGGGACATCAGCTTACTGCGTGCAAACTCTAAGCCCTGCTCAGCTGTTGTCCCAAATTGCTGTTCCCACTGGTCATGCCTACCATTCCATCTGCCCTTTGCGTAGTCTTATTTTTTCTTTAAAATAGCAGCACTTAATGTGTGGCAGGCTCTGAGCTCAATGTTTTACTGCTGCTCTCACTGAATCCTCCCCTCAACCCAATGAGTGTGAAAACTCATGGTTTCCATTTCCCACATAAGGAAACAGGCTCAGAAATGAAGCACCTCGCCTGTTCATGCAGCTAGGAAGTAGTGGTGCCAAGACACAAATCCAGAGCTAGCCCTCACCCCTCCAGGCTCTCCCACGCCTAGAGCCTCACCTTCTCCTCCCGGGCCTGCTCTATGCTCAAGCAGCAAGTCACACCACCTGCTGCAACAGACCTGGGGCTGGCCTTGTCTAAGGAGACCACAGCCCAGTGCACCCCGTCTTCCTGCCACATCCCCAAGCGGGGCTACCTGCTGGGCTGTAATGCCGCTGGCAATGGCCTGCTGAACGCTCTCCCGGGTGACCTGTGCCACCACCATGTTGGGGAAGCGATAGAGCATCTCGGAGAAGAGGGCAATGAGGGCGATCTGCAGCTCCGACTCTGACCGGGAACGGGAAGAGGGTGAGGAGGCTGCCCACACCCAGCCTCCCTCCCGCCGACCTCATGTGTAACTGGAAGTGTAGAAAAACTGTACACTGTCAGGTAAACTGAAAAAACTGACACTTCCTCCGGCCTCCTTCCCTCCCACTCCCATCCCAACCTGGCCTCCCAGGGCTTCTGTCGCCTCACCTGTGTAGGCGTACAAGCGGTAATTGGTTTCCACGACAATGAAGCCTGGCTGATGTGCAGTGCCGCCAGCCCCAGAAACACCCGCCGAGAGATTGATGGCCAGGCGCGTGGGGTAGTACCGCCGCGACTTCCTCTGGGAAGAGTGGAGGGCAAGGCAGAGGGCCCACAGCTGTCCCGCCTTCCTTCCTGACACACCCGCGCCCTCCAGTGCAGAGCCCCACCCAACTTCTCTCCCAAGGGACCCAAGTATTCAGTCCTGGCAACTGCTTCCTGCTGCCTCCCGAAGGCCCACTCCTTTCTGAAGGCCACGGCAACA
The DNA here is from genome assembly GCA_027563665.1 of Antrozous pallidus. NCBI lineage: Eukaryota > Metazoa > Chordata > Mammalia > Chiroptera > Vespertilionidae > Antrozous > Antrozous pallidus. Next base: position 1,659,592 of record CM050517.1, on the reverse strand, counting down.
TGGACCCACCTCTTCCCTAGAAGCCGTGTATTTGGGTGCTCATACCTTCCTCTGGAAAACAAGCCCAAACTCACGCAGATGCTGCAGGAAGTTCAACAGAGAATCACTCATACCTTCCACAGAGTAATCCTGGGGAAGAGAGGTAGCCAGCTGGTCCCAAACACCTCCCATTCTCCCCCGCCGTGCCCGCTCTCTCCTCATCTCTGGCCGAGCCTGTTCCTTCTCATCGTCCACTCTACTGCTGCACAGCCGCACTTCCCCTTCCCACCTCACCCCTTCAGCTCGCCCACCCAGCCCCAGCGCCAGCCCCGTGTACCTTGCCCAGAGTAGAGAAGCTGAGCTGGAAGAGGAAGGAGAGGATCTCCACCAGGTCCATGCCCCGACTCTGAGGAGGAGTGGGCAGAGACGGAGAGGAGCGGGGGAGACAGGGAGAGGAGGGTCAGGGAGCAGTCTGTCGGCAGCAGCCTCGGAGGGGGTCTTGGAAAGAGCCGCCCCTCACCTGGGCCGTCTGCAGGTATTGCAGCATGAAGTACCAGAGCTGGGCGGGGGTGTCCAGCAACAAGAACTGGAAGCCAGCAGAGGTGATGCAGGGCGGCTCTCCAGGCTCAGCACTGGGGATGGGAGAGGGACGATGGGAGAGGCGTGCAGAGAAAGGCCACAATCCCCACTGGTCCTCTCAAATCTTCTGGTTTATCTCTGACCGCACTCCGCTCAACTCTCCTTTTCAGCCAAGCCCCTCCACCCCTAACCCCCCGACACTCGGCTCAGCAGGAAAGGCAGGCCCACGGGCAGTCGTGCCTTTGACTTCCTCACCTCTTCATAAGCCCCGCCTGGCTGAGGAGCTGAGCCAAGTCCTGGCTGACGGCTGCACTGGGGGAGCCCACCATGAAGTGCAGGACCACCTGAGGGATGCGAGAGCAGATGCCTCTACGACCCGCAGGAAGTAGGAGCACAAGCAGAGACACACAGAGTCCCGAGGCCTCACCTCCCATCGCTCCTCGGCGTACTTATCCAGTGAGGGGACATCCCGGGCATGCTTGTCTGGTCCCAGCTGACTTGTGTCATCAGACCAGGCCTTGCCCCTATGCCCGGATAGGCCAAGAGTAAGGAGCCCTGCCTGTGTTCCATGCCCACCCTCTGCCCTCCTTCCACCCTTGTCCCCATGGGCCATGATGGGAGTCTTCCCCACACTGTGCAGCCACATCCGTCCGACTCATTCCTAAAGGAACTCCCGAAGGAGGTGCCCTCAGGGCCGAGGCCTCGGGAGCCCTGCCTCCACCAGCTGAGTCCCTGGCCCAGCTCAGGAAGATCAGGAAGGACATACCCACCCAGGAGGGCAGTGCGGAGGTTCTGGCGGAAGACGGGGTTCAGGATGAGGCCCTGGAGACCACCAGGAAGAAGCTGCGTGTGCCAGATCCGGAGGCCGCTCAGCAGCCCTGTGCTTTCCTCCTGAGCTCTGACACAGAAACAGAGGGTAAAGGGGTGTCCTGAGAACAAAAAAAGGAGGCCCAGGATGGCCTCCACTCTCGCCTTTCTGAACTGGTGATCCTTGGAGCAGTTTCTGGGTGAAATCAGAGTCTTCTTAAGGCAAATTTTTGTACTGCAACACTTACCAGAGCCTCGCTATAGACATCACAGCTCTCCCCGAGGAAATACAGCATGCTGAGTTTCCCAAACTTATTGAGTTACAAGTTTTGTGCTGTACCCATTAATATTTCCTGAAAATTTTCCAAGAAACAGCAGTTTGGGAAATGTAGCTATTGAGAATGCAGCAGACTCACTTGCTGAATTCCTTCTTCACCCACAGGGCCACCGCAGCTTGTGGCAGAGGCTGCTCCAGAAAGAGCATCCGCATCACCCAGTTCTTAGCCAAAGACGGGAGCTCCCTGCGAGGGGGAGAGGCAAAACGTTCACATCAGCAACTGCTCTCCACCTGCCTCTCAGCCTCTCACCCCACAACCTGACCAGTCTCGCTGTCCCACAAACACCATCTGTTTTGACCTGATACACTTTAATCTCTAAGCCCCTTAGAATTATGCTTCTACCCATGATGACTTGCCCCAGTCTGCGGGCCCGTTACATCTCCCACCACGGTCCCTGTCATGAAGAGCCTCCTCACCTGAAGACAGCCAGACAGGTGGCAGGGTGCCCGTACAGTCGGTCCAGCACCCCAGGGCTCAGGCCCCCGAGGAACTCCTGCAGATTCCTGCATTGCAGGTGCGCTCGGTTCAGTCCACCCCTCGAGGGGGTGCTCTCCATCACCTGAGAGATGCAAGTGTTAGAAATGCACGCAACCCACCGTGCGTGCCCACATCACCCTCACCTTTCTCATTCAGGTTCCAGATCCACTGGCCTCCACCATGACCCATCTTTTCTCCGGTTTCCCTTTCCATGTCATTCATCTCTTGTTCCTCCCAAACCTGACTGACTTCTTCCTGCTTCCTCACCCCATTTCTGGCCTCAACTCCAGTCTTCTCTCAATTTCCAAGCAACAGAACTGTTAACTGTCCCCTATTTTCAAAATCATTTTGTATTTCGGTAATTTGTCTCGTCTTTACTACGCAGTGACCTTTCCTGGTCACAGCAGCCATAAACTCCACATTTGTCAGACCTTCCCATCTATTTCTTGGCCCCACGTCTCTTGCTGGGCACGGCAATAAGCTACCCATCCCCTCCATGTCTCCCAAATCTAATTCTCTTTCCTTTTACTACTACTTCACCCCATTCAACCTGATCCACAACGTCTGATCTAACTTCCTACTTTTCTCCCACTCCTCAGCGCTCCTACACTCCATCCCCTCTCCCGGGCGCCTTACCACTCTGTCGACCCCAACTCGTGTACGTCGCTTAATCGGAGTCAATGTCTCGCACTGGCTGCAGGAAATAGGGGAAGGACGGTTAAAAATTAGAGAAAAGGGTAAGGAGAGCGACGAAGGATTTCACAGACTGGGGTCCCGAGTGGGATTCAGAAGAGAAGGGAAAGAATGGAAACCTAGGGAGGATAAGAACAGGCGCTGCACCCGCCCGCCGCAGCGCATACTGGGATTTGGAGTTTTTCCCTTGTCCATCTAATAAGCTGGCTGAAGCGCGTAGAACTACAACTCCCACAAGGCAGCACGGGGAAATATCAAGGAAAGAGATATTTCGAGCCCAGGCCTCTTGGTTCCGTGTCGCTCTCCGCTCTCGTCGCCCCGTCGGCTGGTCTAACCCACCCGTAGGAGAGGCGGGCCCGAGGACTTCCTGGCGGAGGCGCGCAGACAGTTCGGTGGTGAGGCACTTAGTTTTAAAAACACCGGAATCTGGGTTCCGTGGACTCAGTTGCTCCGGGTAAAATTGGGATACTGCGTTCTCCAGAGCGTTTGCGCGAGTTAGGAGTTGTTAACACGATCCATTGCGCTTACTGGGCACGTTAAGTAATAGATCTTAAAGGCCACATCCACCATGCTTCCGCCCCCCCTTCCTCCCGTGAAGTTAGAAGATCCTAGTAAATACAGCGTTTAACTCAATTGCTCGCTCTGATTTGATTTGTGAACCTACTTCAGGAAAAGGGAACAGACCATCTTCAGCCAAGATGAAAGCTACACTTCCCTTAATAAAACAAGGCCAGTTTTATTATTCCCGTTTTACAGACTAGAAGGCCGAAGTCCAGTGAGATCTACTAGGTTAATAATGAGGATTTTGTAATCAAAGAGAACACGATAATTTCAGGAGAAACATCAAAAGTGCTTTATTCAAAGTAATGTCCATCACTAGCTACACATTTCCCCCAACTTTCAGGTAATTTGTGGATACCGTCCCAATAGAACTTTTCTTGTTTTGAGGCAAACCATTCAGAGATTAGATTTTCCACTTCGTCGTATGTTTTGAAGTGCTGCTCAGAAAGTGTGTGTGCCATTGATCGGAGCAAGTGGTCATCCGAAGGAGCAAGGTCTGAATACGTCAGGTGGGTTGATACTTCCCAGGCAAGATCTTTTAACGTGTCTTTAATGGTTTTGAAGTGTGTGATGGTGCATCATCATGAAGCAAAATTACTTTGCCATGTCTTCTGGCCCATTCTGGTCTTTCACGATCAAAGTGTGGTTCAAATAGATTATTTGTTGTTGGTAGCGATCAGTATTAACGGTTTCACCTGGTTTTAGAAGCTCATAACACACCACATCTTTCTGATCCCACCAAATGCAGAGCATTGTCTTTCTGAGACAATTTGGCCTTGCAGTCGATGTTGATGGTTGACCTGGATCAACCCATAATTCTGTGCATTTGGGATTCTCAAAATAAATCCACTTTTCATCGCCAGTCTCAATTCTATGCAAAAAAGACTTTTTTTGTGTGCCGTTGAAGCAACAGTTTACTGATGACTTTTCGGTTTTCCATTTATTTGGTTTTCGTTCAGTTAATGTGACACCCATTTTCCTTCCTTCAAAACCTTTCCCATTGCTTGTAAACTATTAGAAATTGTTCGCTGAGCAACGTTTAATCTTTCTGCAAGTTGTTTTTGAGTTTGACATGTATCTTCATCCAATAATGCATGTAATTGTTGGTCTTCAATCTTTTTCAGTTGACCTGAACGTTCTTTGTCTTTCACATCAAAATCATCACTTTTAAAGCATTTAAACTAGTGTTCACAAGTAACTTGAGATGGAGTATGTTCACCATAAGCTTCCCGAAGTATCTGATAACTTTTTCTTCAAAGTAATGAATTAAAACTTCCCGCAAATGCTCTTTTTTTACACAAAATTTGACATTTTGAAGTGTAAAAATATCTATGATGTTAACACCTTCAGCAAATTTGACATATGAAGTTTTGAAGCTTGCTGTCAATACAACAAAACACCATACATATCAAATCACACGTATATCAACATACGTGTGACTCCAGCTAGTGAAAAAAATCCTCATTATTAACCAGTACAGCTGGTATTCGCCCACGACTGGGCAGCTGGAAAGTGCTGGAGCGGGAACCTGAAGGGCGTTTGCTCAGGACCAGGGTCTGACTGTGTAACTTCCTCATGTCTGCTTTGTTGTTTCTTTCTTTAGCAATTAGTGTTTAAAACCCTCAAAGAAGGCCACAAAAGTAACAAAGCTTTTCTATGCAAATGCTAAGTAAAGTTAAAAGACAAATTACAGTCTGGGAAGAAGTATTTGATAAAATGGACAAAATACAAAGAGCTCTTATAAAGCAATAAAAAAAAGAAACAACATAGCAGAAAGACTGGCCAGAGAAACAACAGGCAGACACAGAAGAAACACAAGGGCAAACCTCCTAACTTCAGAAAAAAGTAGACCGAAGAAACAACGACATCGACTTAAAAAGAATTAGAATTGTCCACCACGACGTTAGTTCAGCCTTGACACATGAGCGTGAGCATATTCATGCACTTTCATTGAAGGCTGACACAGGCATGCTTTTTGAAGGGCAATTTAGCAACTCCCCCTTTAAGAATGTTTCGTACTAAATTCTACCACCTGGGTACAGAGCTATACATGCAAAGATGTTTCTGGAAGTGTGTTTGTCATGTTATGAAAACAATTGGAACAGCTTGAGCGTCCATCACTAGGAGTTGGCTGGTAAGATTGGGTCTTTGCAGCATGAAGAACACTGGGCGGCACTTGGGAGAGAAGGTGCAGGGGTGACCTGGAGCTCCATACAACCCGTCACGAGGGAGAGAAAAGCAGATTACAAAATGGCACGCCACCCTACGCCATCTTTGTAAAAGCTGTCACGTGGGAGTAAAACTCAGGGAAGGCAAATGCTTCATGTTAATGCAAGGTGGCGCTGGGCAGACCAGGCCACATGTACAGAAAGCTCTGAGGCTACGGAGCTGCGAGCCACCTGTAGCTATTTCCGTTCAAATTAAAACATCTAAAATGTAGTTCTCAGACACACTGGCCCATTTCAAGCACTCAGCAGGGGCTCCCTATTGACCAGTGCAGGCATAACCATCTCCTCACTGCAGTTCTCGGAGTTTCCTGTTCGAAGGGACGCAGTGGATGAGGGCACGTGTTCCTGGCAGAAACTGAGCAGGCTGAGTTCCTGGAAATGGTCTTCAGGAAGAAATCAGCCTGGGCTCCTAGGAGCTGATTTGTAGAAAGCTCCCTGATTTAGGGTTATCCAGCCTGTGCTCCAAACTTGCTATTGAAATAGGAATTTTGGGGAGTGAAGAAGGCAGGTATAGGGAGTTTTTTAAATTAAGAGGGTTCATGGAAGAAACACAGGGCTACAGAGTTACAATAGAATACATTTCCATAAGACAAGAGTACTGGGAATAGCCAAAGGTCTATATTTACAAAATAAAAGAGCTCAGGAGTTGCTATACTGACCAAATCAAAGGGGAATAGTGGTCAGTCAGAGGGGATATCAAGGCACAAAAACTGCAGCCTTTAAAAGCCAGGGGAGGCCTGGAGGTCAACCCCTCCAAGTGCTAACAACGATTAACCTGAGCTTAACTTCAGCAAGACTGTGCAGCCCATATCCACCCCAGGTAACCGGGAAGGCCGAGCCACTGTCCCTTGTAAGACATCTACCACAAAAAGCTAATTGACCAACTCAGGGAAGCAGCCACCATGCAGAGACATGGAAAGAAATCAGATGTGAAAGAAATGGAGGGAAAAAAACGACTGGGCATGGAATTCAAAACCACGGTTATAGGGCTTTTCAAGAGGCTCCTAGAAAAAGTCGAGACCTATAAGGAAATAAGCAAGACTGACAAGGAAATGAACAAGACCATCAAAGATATGAATGAGACCCTCAAGGATATGAACGAGACCTGCAAGGAAATGATCAAGACCAATGTGGAAATGAATTAGTCCTACAAGGAAATGAATGAGACCCTCAAGGATATGAAGGAGACTCTTAAGGATATGAAAAAGGACCAACCAGAAATTAAGCATACACTGACTGAAATAAAAAATATTATACAAAGACCTAAAAGTGCTCTGGAGCACCCCAAGAACCAAGTTAAAGATTTGAAATACAAAGAGGTAAAATCCACTCAGCTGAAAAAGCAAGAAACCAAAAGAATCCAAAAAATTGAAGATAGTGTAAAGGGCCTCTGGGACAACCTCAAGCATACCAACATCCGAATTATAGGGGTGCCAGAAAAAGAGAGAGACCAAGACAATGAAAACCTATTTGAAGAAATAGTGACCGAGAACTTCCCACACCTGGTGAAAGAAATTGACTTAGGAGTCCAAGAAGCGCACCGAACCCCAATATATAGGAACCCTAAGAGGACCACACCAAGGCACATCATAATTAAAATGCCAAGAGCAAAAGACAAAGAGAGAATATTAAAAGCAGCAAGAGAAAAACAGATGGTTACCTATAAGGGAGCACCCATACGATTGTCAGCAGATTTCTCAACAGAAACGATGCAGGCCAGACGGGAGTGGCAAGAAATATTCAAAGTGATGAACAGCAAGAATCTACAACCAAGATTACTCTATCCAGCAAAGCTATCATTCAGAATTGAAGGTCAGATAAAGTGCTTCGCAGATAAGAAAAAGCTAAAGGACTTCATCACCACCAAACCAATATTATATGAAATGCTGAAAGATATTCATTAAGAAGAGGATGAAGAAAAAGATAAACGTGTAAATTAGGAACAACAAATACACATCTATCAACAAATGAATCTAAAAATCAAGTGAATTAATAAGCTGATGAACAGGATAAACTGGTGAACGTAACAGAATCACGGACATAGAGAGGGAATGGACTGACAACTCTTGGGGAGAAAGGGGCTGTGGGAAGTGCAGCAAGAGACTGGACAAAAATATTGCACCTATGGGAGAGGACAGTGGAGGGGGGTGAGGGCGGAGGATGGGATGGGTACCAGGTGGAGGGGAGCCATAGGGAAAAAAAGGGAACAATGTGATTAATAAACTGAACATTAAAGATTAAAAAAAAGGAAAGAAAAAGCCAGGGGAAAGGAACTCGGTGGAATGCTTTCCCCCCACCACATGGGCTGTGCTTGTTCTTCCACAAATTACCACCTTTGTTATACCTCCTTCTGTCTGTGGACTCATTCTTTGACTCTGGTGGACAAAGAATCCGGGGAAACCATCCTGTCCAGGGGAACACTGTGAGTTCCAGTCCAAAAATCCCGTATCTCTGTGAAGTAGGATGAGCGGCATCACGCAGGCAGCATCCTGGAGAAGGGGCAGAGATCCAGGAGCCCACAGGCTGCTTCTCAGCAGCACCGCTCTCTGCAGCCGTGTCCCCTCTGTAGCTGTGTCCCCTTCTGCAACTATGTCCCCTTCATCTGTGTCCCCCTCTTCATCTGTGTCCCCTCTGTAGCTATATCCCCTTCTGCAACTGTGCCCTCTTCATCTGTGTCCCCACTGCAGCTGTGTCCCCCTCTTCATCTGTGTCCCCTCTTCATCTGTGTCCCCTCTGCAGCTGTGTCCCCCTCTTCATCTGTGTCCCCTCTTCAGCTGTGTCCCCCTCTTCATCTGTGTCCCCTTGGCAGCTGTGTCCCCTCTTCATCTGTGTCCCCTCTGCAGCTGTGTCCCCCTCTTCATCTGTTTCCCCTCTTCAGCTGTGTCCCCCTCTTCATCTGTGTCCCCTCGGCAGCTGTGTCCCCTCTGCTGCTGTGTCCCCTCTTCATCTGTGTCCCCTCTTCATCTGTGTCCCCTCTTCAGCTGTGTCCCCCTCTTCATCTGTGTCCCCTCGGCAGCTGTGTTCCCCCTTCATATGTGTCCCCCTCTTCATCTGTGTCCCCTCTGCAGCTGTGTCCCCCTCTTCATCTGTGTCCCTCTTCATCTGTGTCCCCTCTTCATCTGTGTCCTCTCTTCAGCTGTGTCCCCTCGGCAGCTGTGTCCCCTCTTTATCTGTGTCCCCTCTTCAGCTGTGTCCCCTCTGCTGCTGTATCCCCTCTTCAGCTATGTCCCTTCTTCAGCTCTGTCCCCTCTGCAGCTGTGTCCCCTCTTCATATGTGTCCCCTCTTTATCTGTGTCCCCTCTTCAGCTGTGTCCCTTCTTCAGCTCTGTCCCCTCTGCAGCTGTGTTCCCCCTTCATATGTGTCCCCTCTTTATCTGTGTCCCCTCTTCAGCTGTGTCCCCTCTTCATCTGTGTCCCCCTCTGCAGCTGTGTCCCCCTCTTCATCTGTGTCCCCTCTTCATCTGTGTCCCCTCTGCAGCTGTGTCCCCCTCTTCATCTGTGTCCCCTCTTCATCTGTGTCCCCCTCTGCAGCTGTGTCCCCCTCTTCATCTGTGTCCCCTCTTCAGCTGTGTCCCCCTCTTCATCTGTGTCCCCTCTTCATCTGTGTCCCCTCTGCAGCTGTGTCCCCCTCTTCATCTGTGTCCCCTCTTCATCTGTGTCCCCCTCTTCATCTGTTTCCCCTCTTTGGCTGTGTCCCCTCTGCAGCTGTGTCCCCTCTTCATCTGTCTCCCCTCTTCATCTGTGCCCCCCTCTTCATCTGTGCCCCCTCTTCATCTGTGTCCTCTTCATCTGTGTCCCCCCTTCATCTGTGTCCCCTCTTCAGCTGTGCCCCCTCTTCATCTGTGCCCCCCTCTTCATCTGTGTTCTCTTCATCTATGTCCTCTTCATCTGTGTCCCCTCTTCAGCTGTGTCCCCCCTTCATCTGTGTCCCCTCTTCAGCTGTGCCCTCTCTTCATCTGTGTCCCTCTTCATCTGTGTTCTCTTCATCTATGTCCTCTTCATCTGTGTCCCCTCTTCAGCTGTGTTCCCTCGGCAGCTGTGTCCCCTCTTCATCTGTGCCCCCCTCTTCATCTGTCGTCCTCTTCATCTGTGTCCCCTCTGCAGTTGTGTCCTCCTCTGCTGCTGTGCTGTCTTGGGCAAGTGGCTCACCTGGCAGCGTTTTTTCCCTGTGAAATGGAGTCGTTTTAGCTAGTTCATCTGTTGGGAGTGTTAAATAAGATGTAATATGTAAGAAATACGTTACATGGCACATAGGGTGTGAGTATATTCTTTTTAAAAACCACACATTTGAATCACACCTGTAGTAAGTGCTATCAAGAAGGGAGTGGTGTGACTTTGTGCATTAAGAGGGAACATGACCTCCAGCAGGTCAGCGCACCACCTGAGGGACAAGCAGATGCTCCCAGGCAGACAGAGGGGAGCTGTGTCCCAGGAGGGAAACAGTGTGCTACAGAGGCCACACAATACGAGGAGAGCCCAAGGGGAGCTGAGAGGCCAGTGCCTAAGGGAGAGGGTGTGGAAGAGCCCAGCCTGGGGTTGGGGGACAGGAGGACACCATTGACCAGGAAGATTTTGTTCTTATTCTGAAGTCCACGGAAGCATTAAAGGGTCTGAAACAAAGGAGCTGATTCACGTGTTTTCAAGTTCAGTCTGGCTGCAGGGCAGAAAACAGCCCTGAGAGGCGCAGGCACGGACCCCGCAGGACCCTGTCGTCGTGCAGACACGGACCCCGAAGGACCCAGGACCCTGTCCTCGTGCAGACACCGACCCCGCAGGACCCTGTCCTCGTGCAGACACCGACCCCGCAGGACCCTGTCCTCGTGCAGACACGGACCCCGAAGGACCCAGGACCCTGTCCTCGTGCAGACACGGACCCCGAAGGACCCAGGACCCTGTCCTCGTGCAGACACGGACCCCGCAGGACCCTGTCCTCGTGCAGACACCGACCCCGCAGGACCCTGTCCTCGTGCAGACACGGACCCCGCAGGACCCTGTTCTCATGCAGACACGGACCCCGCAGGACCCTGTCCTCGTGCAGACACCGACCCCGCAGGATCCTGTCCTCGTGCAGACACGGACCCCGCAGGACCCTGTCCTCGTGCAGACACGGATCCTGTCCTCGTGCAGACACCGACCCCACAGGACCCAGGAGCCTGTCCTCATCCAGGCCAGAGAGACTTAGTGTGTGCCAGGCTGCGGAAAGGAAAGACCGGTTGACGCGAAATTTGGGAAGCAATGTCAACAGAGCTTGTGTGGGCTGGATTAGTGGGAGAGAGTAAGTGAGCCCAGGTTTCTGACTTGTGTGCGGAGCGGATGCCACTGCCGTTCAGTCAGGGAACAAGGGGCGAGGACACATCTGCCCCCCCCCCGTGGTTGTGTCTGAGCAGCAGTCCCCCCGCCCCCCTGTTGTGCCGGGAGAATGTTAACACCGGGGACACTTGACTACTTAAGTCAGGGGCACTGGCCTCTTTCCCATGGATTCCAAGGCAACAGCAGCAGGCCTGGCCTGGTCGCTCCGCTGCTGAGAGCGTCGTCCGTCGGGAGGCTGCAGATTAAACCCCGGGTCAGGGCACATTCTCTCTCTCTCTCTCTCTCTCTCTCTCTCTCTCTCTCTCTCTCTCTCCTCCCTCCCTCCCTCCCTCCCTCCCTCCCTCCCTCTCTCTCTCTCTCTCTCTCTCAAAAATAATAAATAACATGGCATCCAACACAATAGTCGTCCAGTGTGAATTAATCCAAATTACACCTATTTTGGTCAGATTAGCAAAAAATACCATTTCTTTAGTGTGCCACCAACTTTTAGCAATTAGTTTGTGTGCCAGCCACAAGATGAAAAGGTGGAAGACGGCTGGTCTACGTCTTCAGGTTCTGAGCGCAGAGGCTGCCCCCCATCCCCACCCCCCAATGTCCAGACTCAATCCCTCACCTCCTGGACTCTGGCTCCTAAGCCCTGGCCCTGCCATCGCCACCTCGCATGCGCGGACCTGCGGCTCAGCAGGCTCCTCCCCGCGTGTCCCGGGCCCCGAGGGCCCACGAGTCCGACCGAAGCTGACGTGGTCTCCACTGTCCTCGCCCACTGGCTCACTGTGAGCAGTGACCGAGTCCCCTAGGTCTTCTCACAAGAACTGCCACCGAGGCAGGTCTGCCTTGCTAGTCCTTGCAACTGATGGTCCCCTTTCCAACCAAATTGGACTTTTTGTTAAATGTTCTCTTGGTGGTGATCACCCTTCCACGCCTGAAGCCATTTAGGCTCCTGCTTCTGCTCCAGCAAGACCTCCACTGGGTGACTTGCGCACTTGACCAACGTAATCTTCCAAGTAAGTGTCCTCCAGCTGAGACTTCCAGACCCTTTTGGGGGGGAGGGGGAGGGGTGCTAGAATATGGGCTAGGAAGAAGGACAGGTCTATTTTTATTAGGCTCTAGCTGAAATGTAGCACTTCCTCCAAGTATGAGTGTGAGCAAAACCCCAGGAGGTGGCTGTCACGAACACACCACCGCTGTTTGCACACCCTGCCAGTCACAGGGATGTCAGGTGTGGTTATTGTTTCAACATGTCCGTACTTGTTATGACTGCTGCTAGGTGTTATTAAATATATTTAAAAACACGGGCATAGCATAATTTTTAACATTTTTATGAACTCTGTATCATCCTATGTGTACACACCCACGTAGGTGGGTTTTACAGCACAGTTCTGAGGGGCCGGAGGGACCGGAGGGCCCCCCACCCCCCCCACCCCCTCACCCCCTGGCTTCTGGAGCCGCCGGTCAACAAGATCCAGATACAGCCTCTGGCAGAGCTCTTGCTGAGGCTCAGACACTGCAGGGTCTGGGTGCAAGGGCTGGCTTAGGGGCACAAAGCCCTGTGCTGGGCAGAGCACAGCAGGGGAGGCAATCGGGAGGAGGAGGAAGAAAGAAAACAGAATGGCAGTAGGAGATTTTACCAAAACCCAAGAAACCTGCTCATAGCTATGGAAAATTCAATCTTTATTGGTACCTGCCTAGTGCAGGGGGTTAAAATTACACTGAGCTTGATCCATATATTAGTGTAAAAATCTGTGTCTTCGCCAAAAATGTACAAACCCCAAGTGATCATAGAAAAACCAATGCGGCAGCTACGACAGAGATGCCTGACCCCAGGGCAACAGGCGTTTCCCCCCCTGCCCCCTAATTCCAGTATTTCTTCCACAGAAACATCGGTCTGGAGGAGTGCTAGCTCTCACAGCAGGAGGAGGTGCGTGCCTGGGGCCGGGCAGGGGTCACTCGGTGACCCCTGTGTTTCTGAGGGTGGGTGGGGGAGAAGCCAAGCTGAGGACAATTCCTTTTTCGCACTCCTCACTTCCCAGGTCCTCAGCCAGCGGGGTCCAGTGTGTGACGGAGAGAGGCTGGGGCCACCTTCCCTCCAAGAACCAGTGTTGTCCAGGGGCCCAGGGGCCCAGGGGCCAAGTCCAGTGTCTGCCCTGTGTCTGCCCCAGGCCTCCCCAAGAGAGGGTCTGGCCATAGGCCTGCTGGGTGGGCAGGGGCTACCAGGAGGGGAGCGGCGAGGGTCAGCTCCTGGCAGGCTGGCCCTGTGGCCACACCGCCTCTCAGAGGTCAGGGCGGGCAGGGCCGCTGGCCTCTGGGTGGCGCCGGAGGCCTGAGCGGGCGGGGAAAGGGCTCATGCGGTGTTGAGGGCCTCTTCTGCCAGGAACCGGTGCAGCTGGGAGAAGGGCGGCCGCTGCTCTGGCTCTCGGCTCCAGCACCGGAGCATCAGTTCGTACAGACCCAGGGGGCAGGCGGGAGGCCGGGACAGGTACACCTGCATCGTGGGGCAGGTGAGGAAGGCAGGGACCGATGTCCACCAGTTCCCCCAAGGCAGGCCCCGCCCCTCCCTGTGGCGCCCTCACCTGGCGGCCCTGGTCCCGGAAGAACTCCCCTGCGTTCTCGATGACCTGCTCGTCTGTCAGCTGCCCGAAGGGCTGGGCCCGGCAGAGCATCAGCACCTCCCACAGGGTCACCCCAAAGGCCCACACATCACTGGCCGTGGTGAACTTGCCCTGGTGCATGGATAAGGCATCAGGCAGCAGACCTCCCTTCCTTCCCTCCCCCCTCCCCCACCTTGGCCACGGGCTCAGCTTGCTTCTCTGGCTCGTCCTCTCCCTCCGAGCTTCCCTTCTCTACCCCCCTGCCCCCATTTTCCGTTCTCAACTAACTCCCAACTCACCCTCTTCTAGCTCTCGCTCCCCCCCCCCCCCCCCAATCACTGGGTCTCTCTTGCTCTCTGCCACCGACTTCATCTGTCAGGCCCACTATTGGCTCCCGGGCCCTCCCCATCACGCCTCACCCCCCTCCTCCGTGCTGCTCCGGGCCCCGAGCCACACCCTGGCCACACGGTGAGCGGGCCGTGGGCGCGGGCCGGGCAGGCCGCTCACCATGAGGATGCACTCCCAGGCCATCCAGCGGATGGGCAGCACCGCCCGGCCCTGCACCCGGTAGTAGTCGCCAGCGTAGAGGTTCCTGCTCATGCCGAAGTCGGCGATTTTGATGGTGAAGTTTTCCCCAACCAGGCAGTTCCGGGTGGCCAGGTCCCGGTGCACAAAGTTGAGTGTGGCCAGGTAGCGCATGCCTGAGGCGATCTGGGTTGCCACGTGCAACAGCATCGGGTAGCTGAGTGGGGGCAGGAGCAGAGGGTCGCTGGGTAGCCCCAGCGCTCCCCCCGACAGATCCCCAGGGCAGCCGCAATGCCAAGATGGAAGTACCAGGCGGAGGTGTGGTAAGTGCCCGCCCAACCCTGCTTTGGTCCTCCGGCCCCAGGGAGCCGCTGCTTTGCTTACGCTCCGCAGCCTCGGCTTGGCAGCGAGGGTGAAGTGGGCACAAGGCGCTCTGACAGGTCCAAGTCATTCGGTCCCTGCAGCGGGCAGGCCCAGCCTCCCTGCCACTCACGGTCCTCGTCCTGGGCCCTCCTCAGCCTGCAGGCCTCCCACCCCATGCTCTGGGCCTGCCAGCAGGCTGGCGCTCTCGGGGCGGGGCCTGCCTGGGCAGCTGCTGACCTGATGGTGGGCCCCCGGGCCGGCTCCCCACCCTCAGGGGCCCCTGCGGCCGCCTTGTCCTCCAGCTGGTGCGCACTGAGGAACTGATTCAGGTCGCCGTTCTCCATGTAGTCGGTGATCATGCAGAGAGGGTCGTCCTGCACGCACACACCCAGCAGCCGGATGATGTTTGGGTCCTTCAGCCTCGCCATGATCTTCACCTCCTTCAGGAAGTCGTTCCTGGGCGATGGGGAGGCGGAGAGGACACGTGGGCTGACCTGCACACGCACAGCCCCTGCTCCACAGGCCAGCCCACCCCGAGACACACGCTGACTCACGGGGGACGTGGGCACCTTCCCCAGACACCCCTCTGCTGTCTCTACCACACTTCTCTCTAGATCGCTCTTTGTGGCCTCACTGCCACTCCCAGCTGCCATCCTGATGCTCACCTGGCATTCTTGGTGGCATCTGGCCGCAGGATCTTGACAGCTACCAGCAGGGGGTGCCCCTTGCGCACACTAAGGGGGAAATCAAGACTGACCAGCTCCTGAGGGCGCTCCACCTCACACAGGTGCACCTGCAGAAACAGGGTCATGTGCCAGATGGTCAAAGGGGCCACTGGGACAACAGTCACAGATGACAGGTTCCTGCTCTAGGGCACATGGTGCCAGCCCCCAGACAGTCAGGCCTTCCTGATGGCTGGCAGGGTCCTCCTTACCTCCCCAAACTGGCCCTCGCCAAGCTTCTCCTTGAAGCAGAGCCGTGACCGAGGGAAATCCACTCTGGGGGGCCCGTCCCCAGCCCCCCCAGGGGGCAGCGCAGGCACGGCATAGGTGTTGCCCCCTGTGACGCCCTGGAGAGTGACGATGTCAGCCTCGGCATAGTGGGGGACGCTGTTCTGAGGAGGTGGGGGCAGAAGCGGGGCACCTGGCTTCTCAGGCTCCATGTAGTCCCCACTGCAGGCTGGCGGGGAAAGGAGAGAAGACCGGCGAGGCGTCAGGAGCTGCCCAGGAGCCACGCGCCGCACCCATGCCTCCCCAGTCCTGTTGGGCCTGCCCTGCCTCAGTGTCCTCAAGCAGAGAAGCTGGTGCTGGCGGGATGACAGCTGGGGGGCCAGAGTGTGCGTGGTGTGCTCCCGGCGCCCCAGCACAGCCGGGCCTGGCGAGTCCTTCTGGAGGAGGGGTCCCCTCCGCACCCTCAGGAGAGGGTGGTGCCAGCCATCTGATCAGCCTCCACTTTCCACCCTTCCCCCCACCCACTCCTCGCTCTCACTTCACTGTTCCCAGCTTCCCCTGGCCCCGCCCCAACCACCTTCAGCCTTGGCTCCTCCCTGCCCTCATCAGCCCGTCCCCCTGACCCGCACACCGAGCTCAAAGACAAGCAGAGACAGGGGCACACAGAGGGGAGGACGTCCCTCAGGCCCGCACAACAGGGTCCACAGAC
Source organism: Antrozous pallidus (assembly GCA_027563665.1). Classification (NCBI taxonomy): domain Eukaryota; kingdom Metazoa; phylum Chordata; class Mammalia; order Chiroptera; family Vespertilionidae; genus Antrozous; species Antrozous pallidus. The sequence continues at coordinate 1,643,485 of CM050517.1, read as the reverse complement.
AGGAGGGGGACAAAGCTGCCCCTCAGGCCTGGAGGAGGGGCAACAATGAGAAGGCGACACCAGGAGAGGAGGGTAGACAGAAGGAGGGGTGAGCCTTCACCTCGGGGACTGCGGAGAGAGGACACATGGGGGGACAGGGCCAGCACCCAGGGAGAGAGGCCCTCCTCCTCGAAGCTCTGGAGAAGGGAGAACAGAGGAGTCACAGGAGAGCCTGGCGCCCCGCAGCCTCCTCTCTGCTCTGGAGAGCTGAAGAGATGAGGTGGGGAGGAGGGGAGAGCTGAGGGCCGGGGGCTTCCCACTCCTCAGCTCCAGGGGAGGCCTGAGGAGCGAGCAGAGGAGAGTCAGGGCGCAAGAAAGGCCGCCATGGGAACTCGGGAGCAGAGGCCAGTGAGGCGAGGGCAGTGCGAGGTGTGAGGACCTTTCCCCGTCCCCGTAAAGGCGTGAGGAGCCCGGTAGAGTCCAGGGCAAAGGGGCTTACCCTGGGTGTTGGTGGGTTTGGCCCAGGCGGGTGTGGGGGGGCCCGGGCCTCGAGGGGGACGGGCGTAAGTGGCCAGAAGGAGGCGGTAGGCCGGATTGGAGAGCAGCAACGCTGTCGGGAGAAGGAGGGGTGGGGGACACGGGGAAGGGGTGAGACTCAAGGCTAGACAGACAAGGCGACCGGGAATAGGGCGAGACCAATGTACTAAGAGAGACGACAAATCAAGATCGTGCTGGCTGGCGGGAAGGATCACGAATGGATGAGCAGAGCTGCTGCGTGGATGGACAAAGAGATGGATGGGTGGGCGAATGCATGGATGGATGACTGGATGGGTGGGTGGGTGATGCACAAAGGGTTGGGTGGATGGAGAGAATGACAGGTACATGACTAGTGGATGGATGACGTATGCGTACGGGCAGAGAGGTGGATGACGGACAGTGGGCGGGTGGAAGGAACGGGTGAGTCCAGGAGAAAGGAGGGGCAGGAAGACACAACGAGAGTGGGCAGAGAAGAGCAGCGGCCGCTGGGGCTGCGGGTGGCGGGTGTGTGGGAAGCTTCTGGGTGAGATCATGAGGTGGGGACCCGGCCTGCTGGAGTGGGCTGTGACCGGAGATACCGAAATAAGAAAAGGAGTTGAAACTGGGGCGACATAAAAGCAAGGGAACGGGAAAGGAGCACAATAAGGAAACAGGCGGAGAGGACGGAGGCAGGGCCTGAGTGAGGGGGTCTTACCAGAGCTGCTGGGGACACTGGGGGCAGGGTGGGCTGGGTTCCCTCGAGGCCGCGGCTCCTGGTAAGGGGGTGGCTCTTGAGGGCTCGGGCGGTTGTTGATGAGGATGGTGTCGCCAGGGACAGAGAGATGAACCGTCAGCTCCTCTTCTAAGACCCGCCGCTCGGCCTTGGAGAGAAGGAGAGGCGTGAGCTGTGCTGCTGCTCGGCTGCGCGCTGCACCCACGCTCCCTCCTCCCGTCCTCACGCTGTGCTGTCCGGGGGCTGCAGTGAACTCCGTCCCCACACTTCTCCCGAGGCCCCTGCAGCCCCACCCTTTCCCTCCGCTGTGCCCAGGGGCCCGGGGCCGGACAGCAGCGCGGCCGCCGCCTTCCTCTGGCCTCCCTGGGGCCGCAGGCCGCTGCCTCAGCTCGCCCTCCTCTCAGCAAGCAGCCAGGACACTGTGGCGACCGGCCCCAAGGCCCGCCCCCCTCGATTCCCATGCACCCCGCCCACACTGTGTGTGTCTTCACCGACCCCTCCCTAACTATTCTGGTTTGACTCGGAGGCGTTTCTCTGGGACCCTGACCGGCAGACCTGGCCAGGCCCGAGTGCCGCCCACCTTGCTGAGGAGCCGACGCCAGTGCAGCCGCCAGAGCATGAGGGCGATGATGAGCAGCAGCAGCAGGATGATGGCCACCAGGCAGCCGATGAGAATGGCCGTCGGGCTGCCCTCTGCCTTGGCTACGGGCTGCTGGCCCCGGGGCTCCAGCTCTGGGGGTCGGGGGGGGAGGATCAGAGCGGCAGGAGGCTCCCCACCCAAGCTCGGGTGCTGGGGGAACGGTGCACAGGAACCGCCCCAGGAGGCCCAGGCTGCTCACCCAGGCCGCTGAAGTTGGTGGGAGGTGGGCCAGGTGGCCACCAGGGGGCTGGTGGGAAGGTGCCCCCCAGAGCCAGGGAGGACTCATTCACAACATCTGGGGAGAAGGAAGACAAGAACAGGAGGCAGACAGGGCAGCCCGGGGCAGGGCAGGGACTGCAGAACCAGGGAGGAGGCCAGTGGAAACAGGGCCTATACGCAACACGTGTCCCGCCCAATCAGAACGGGAGGAGATGGGGCCTGGGCCTGGAGGCCTGGCTGTGCTGGACATTAACCTTTTGGCTGCTGGGCTATGGGAAGATTAGGGGCTCCGGGGAGCACCAGGGGCTCAGAGAAGGGGCTAGTTCCCAGCCAGCAGAGTGTTTCAGTGTTTAGCTGCCAGTGTCCCACGGACTCAGCATCAATCCTGGGGTCTTACCACAGACGGACAGAGACAGGTGGGAGGAGGGGGGCTGCAACCACAGGGGAGACCCCCTGCTTGGGAAGTCTCCCGGGCGGGTGCCAAGGGTGGGTATCGGGGACCAGGCCGACAGCAGGGCTTACCAGAGACGAAGGAGATCTCGCTGAAGAGCAGCCAAGGCCCAGCAAAGAGGAAGCGACACTGCAAAACTCGGGCCACGCGGCCGCCCAGGGGCACCGACACAGCCCGGGCCCTGGGGTCCCCCAGGGTCCCCCCCAGGGCATGCCGCACAGGCTCCCCCTCCCAGGCCAAGGCTGGGCCTCGCTTGAAGCGACACTCCACCCCACCAGGCAGGCGGGCTCCCAGGGTGTGCATGTTGTTGCAGTGAGCCTGCGGGAAGGGAAAGACGTGGGCCCAAGGCCTGGGGCTTGCGAGGTCCCAGGGGCCCCGCCTGGCCCCAGCGCCCTTCCCGGGAGCTGGACACACTCACTTGCAAAGCCTGGAAGGCCCTGAGCCGGTCAAACTCAAACTCCATCTCCACGTAGCCGCTGGGGAAGCTACGGTTGCTCCATCCCACATAGTCATAGCCCGGCCAGACCCGCAGCTCCCGGCTCTCCCGAAAGTCATCCAGCCCCAGCACACCGTCCGCCAGCTGGCCCAGCCCTCCATACTGCAGCCTGGGAGCAGGGCCGGGGCCCGGTTGGAAGAGGAGGAAGTGTCCTAGCCAGGTGCTTGGCAACGCCAGCCCCTGGCCCAGCATCACCCGCCCTCTCCCACCACCAGGACTAGGATGGGTCCCCGGAGCCACGGGCTGCACAAAGCATCCTACAGCGTCTGTTTGTTGCGACAATTCCCGAGAGAGGTGTTAGCAAAGGGGTGCATTTTTCTAATTCGCACAGTGTCACATGGGCTACTGGCCGCCTTGCTGACCTCCAATCCTGGTCCTGTACCTTTTGCCCACCTAACCCCTCCCCTTCCCCATTCTTCTATCTCACTGCATGACTACTTACCACCCCCACCCTCACCCACTTGACTTCCCTCCCTCCCCAGGCCCGTCCTGCAGGGCCTGCTTCTTCACCCGCCAACAGTGTGCGTGGTGTGTCCATCGTAGGTGGAATCATTGAGGTGCACGGCCTCAGCCAAGTTCATTGTCTGCCCCACAGGGGCCATGTAAGACAGCAGTCCATCTGGGCAGGATGGGAGGAGGCATGAGGGCAGGCTTGGAGGAGGCCATGCTGGTCAATCCCCTCTCCACTCAGAATGCAGCTCCCCAAGGGAGAGGCCCTAGATGCCCCTCCCCCAAGCCCCCACCCAGGATAGGGAACCAGATTGCGGGGGGGGGGGGGGGGGGAGGGGGGAGCTCCTGAACAACTCACCTTTCCAGAGGCAGCCATAGAGCTCCACCCGCAGACAGACGCTCATGACCCGGTCAGCCCGGGGATAGAAGCGAACCAGTCGGGCCACCATGGGGGGCCCAAGGTCCTTCAGTACCACTCCCCCCGGGTCCTCATTTCCCAAGATCACCTGCAGGCCGGGGAACAGGGTGGATGGGTGGAAAAGGCAGGTCTGCCATCTCGTCACCTGCTCCCCGCCCTAGCCCCCCAGCCTCTCTGCTCACTCTGCAGGCACCCAGCACCCACCATGGGCCAGCAAACTCTCGGTGATGAGCGCCAGTCCCTCTCTGCAGGAGGGAGCCCACAGGGAGACAGCTGTGAAGAATGCGGCAGCAGAGGGACTGGATCAGTGAGGGGGAGGGGTGGCCAGAAAAGGCTGGCTGAGATGGCATCTGGGGGGTAGAGGGGGGAAGGGCGAGCCTTGGCGGGAGGAGCTTTCCAGGCAGAGAAGAGCCAGTGAAAATGCTGAAGGTGTGGGATGAGCCCTAGCTGGTCACAAAGGGCCAGAAAACCGAGGGGGCCAGCGGCACAGATAGGTAATGGCGCAGCCAGGGCCGGGCAGGCCGGGTGTGGCTTCGCTGAGCAGGAGCCAACTGCAGCTTGCAGCCCTGTGCCCACTGGACATGCTTCTCCTTTGTAATTTTGTTTGTTTTGAGTTTATTAAAGCTGGAAACAGTGAGACACAGGAGAGTCTGGGACAGAAGGCACAACAGGGAGGGCGAGATGGACAAGGGGGCAGGGCTGGGCTGCCGGCTCACTCAGGAGTCGGAGAAGCCCCGGCCGGTGCTCAGTGGCGAGAGGTTCTGCCTGGGCAGCAGAGAGCCACAGGTTCGATTCCTGGTCAAGGGTGCGAACCATAGCTGTGGGTTTGATCCCCATCCCAGAGCCAGTTGGGCTGCGTGTGAGGCAACCAGTGCATGTGTCTCTCACAGCATAGCCCACTCCCTCTCCCCTTCCATTTTCCCTGAAAATCTATGGAGAAAACATCCTCACTCCTTGGGCAATGACTGACTGAATGAATGAATGAATGAATGAATGCAGTCAGAAAAAAGGAGGCCTTGGGGGCAGGGGCAGGGGTAGCCCAGGACGAGCTGTCGCTGCCGATGGGCCCCTGGTCGCCCGTCTTGAAGGTGCCTCGGTTGAGAAGAGGCACGCTCTGCAGGCCTGACTGCCTCACCGGCAGGCGAGATCTGGCTCAGGCGGGACAGGCAGGAGCAGGGAGAATGGTTAGAGGATCCCTCAGGCCTGCACCTGAGTGGGATGGGATGGGGTGGAGATGGTGGGGCTCGCAGGGCAGGTGGAGGAGGGCGATGGGGGAGGTGGAGGGCGGAAACGGCAGGAGGCAGCACAGACTTGTCTTGCTGATGCATTGGAAGCAGAAGGTCAGAGAACAGAGTCAGGGTATCGTTTCAGTTCCTGGCCTGAGCCGTGGGCACATGGCGGTGCCATTTCCTGAGCTAGAGAATACGGGAGGGGCAGGGGACAGGTGGGGGCAGGTGTGGGACTCCAGTTCAGCTTGAGAAGCTGATGGTAAGTTCGAGACCCCTTGGTTGTCCAGGTCGAGCAGCGCTGGACGGAGCTCGGGTGAGAGGTTCGGGTTGGACAGGGTGTGGCCCGCAGGGTGGTCAGTGGACAGGTGGCATTTGAAGTGCAGCGGAGGAGAGAAGAGAGCCACCCTCCCACTGTCCCCTCAGCCTCACCTCCTGGCCCCAGCGGTCCCTCCAGTCCATCCAGCGGTGACCGTCCCGTGAGTAGCGCAGCCGGTAGCTGGGGGAGAACTCCTTGCCCAGGCCCCCGGCGTGCCGCCCCTGGGTGCCCACCAGAGCCACCAGGTGCAGCCGCCGAAGATCCACCTGCAGGTACTCCTCCTCCTTGGGAAAGACCGGCCCCGCTGGGCACCAGGCCCCGTCCCCATCGCTGCTCTCCAGCCTGGGAGGGGCAGGAGTCACAGGGGACGTCTGGTCCTGGGTCTGCCTCTGGCTCTAGCATTTAAAGCCCCGGGACCGTGGGGTCTCATTGGCAGTGGCCCTCTCAGAAGCCTCTTGGCTTGCGCAGAGGGGTTGGAGGGGCAAATCGCGACTCCACAAGCTAACCTCCAGGGCCCCCTGCCCGGCGTGCCAGGTACCTGCTGTGGCGAGCAGCCGTGGAGTCTGACCAGGAGCTAGAGGCAGAGATGTCCCCGTCCGGGATGGTCCGGTCCTGCATGCCCAGGGCATGACGGCACTTGGCTGGGTGAGGACAGCCAGGTGAGGGCTCCTGCCTCTGGTCTCAGTCTCCCAAGTCCCACCCTCAAGGACCCAAGAGCCAGCCTCCTCACCAGGGTTGAAATGCCCTGTCATGTCGGCACCTCCAGTTGCCACAGAGAACAGCAGCAGCAGAGACGAGAGGGGCCCAGGCCCCATAGCTTCTGATCCCTTGAGCCTAAAAGGGTGGGGGCAGCATCTCTGCAGGGAACAAAAATGGGGGGGGGGGGTAAGTTAAAGGGCAACCACGGAGACAGGGTCACAGCCAGCAACAGCAGACAGAGAGGCAGAATGAGCTGCTTTGAGGATAATGGCAGTAAGAGGACAACGGAGTTGTTTGACAGTATCCACTGTATTTTTAGAATGCTTCCCATGAGCCAGACACTGGGCTAATCTCTGGTCCCCTCCCAACCTAGGAGCCCAAATTTTTTAGACAAGTGGGGACTCTTGCCTCTTCCAGTCTCACAGCCCCCTGTAGCCTACAGGCTCCACTGCGATCCGGGACCGCGCCTCAGCCACCCCGGGAAACGTGGGAGAAGCGCAGGTCTCAGGCCTCACCCTGGGCCCTCCAGGGGCCTGTGCCAGGAATGTCTGAGAACTCGCTCTTCCCACTGGGGCCCAGGCAGCTCGTCCCAACGGAACCCCTTCCAACGGGGCCACCTTTGAACCCGGGGACTACCCCTCCAGCCCATGCCGGTGGGGCTCCCTCCAGCCATGCAGGAAGAGCAGCTTGGCCTGTCTTCTTCCCAAGTCCACACTGAACTGCCCAGCCCTGGGACCCTGAAGGACCCCCAGGACCACCCTTCACACCGCAGCTCTTCCTGCTGTGCCTTCCCTCCTGTGCCCGCAGTCCCTACTTTCTGAAGGGGGAAGGGCCCAGGGCTGAGGTCTCCCCAGAGTGTAGGAGTGGGGCACACTCCCCCATCCTTTTGTCCTCCTCCAGCTGCTCCCACAATGCTCTAGGCAGGAATGTAAGAGGCAGCTGAGACCCCCCAGCGCTGAAGCAGCAGCTGAGAGCTGCGTTACGGGGGGAAGGAGGGTACCCTGCGTCCAGTCAGAGCTAGCACCAGAGGCACCACACCTAGTCCCTGGGGGTCCAGGAGTCGCCCATAGGGGCCTGGAACCCTGAGTGCCACTCTCCACCCCCCCCCCCCTCGAGAACAGCAGGCCCTTGTTCCCTGAGTAACCTTCCTGCCAACCCCAGATGAGTCATCAGAACCTGACGGGCAAGAGGAGCCGGGCAGAGACACAGACGGCAGAGGACGGGAGGCAGGTGAGAAACACAAAGCAAGAGGCAAATAGGGCAGGCTCCAGAAACAGGGGCCCAGGGCCATCCTTCTCCACCTCCCATCCCCCATTCTCTCCACTGGGCCAGAGCCAGGGAGGCGGCCACAAACCCACCCAACCCCACGGACCCTGTCCATCACAGCCAATGACAACCTGGCAGCTGGACCCCCACCCCATGCCAAACAACACCCACACTGCTGTGTGTGTACAGACATTCTCACACAAACACACACAGACACTCTCACACAGACACACACACTCACAGACATACACTCACACACTTTCACAGATACACACTCACACAGACACACACACACTCACACACAGACACACACTCACACCCACAGACACACACACCACACCCACAGACACACACTCACACACACAGACACACACTCACACACACACACACTCACACACACAGACACACACACACTAACACACACAGACACACACTCTCACCCACAGAACACACACACAGACACACACACAGACACACACTCACACCCACAGACACACACTCACACCCACAGACACACACTCACACACACACTCACAGACACACACACAGACACACACACACACTCACACACAGATACATACACAGACACTCTCACACAGATACACACACTCTCACAGACACACACTCACATAGATACACACTGACACACACAGACACACACTCACACCCACAGACACACACTCACACACACACTCACAGACACACACACAGACACACACACACACTCACACACAGATACATACACAGACACTCTCACACAGATACACACACACCCACAGACACACACTCACACACACAGACACACACTCACACACACAGACACACACTCTCACCCACAGACACACACACAGACACACACACAGACACACACTCACACCCACAGACACACACTCACACACACAGACACACACACACTCACACCCACAGACACACACTCACATAGATACACACTGACACACACAGACACACACTCACACCCACAGACACACACTCACACCCACAGACACACACTCACACACACACTCACAGACACACACACAGACACACACACACTAACACACACAGACACACACTCTCACCCACAGACACTCTCACACAGACACACACACTCACAGACATACACTCACACACTTTCACAGATACACACTCACACAGACACACACACACTCACACACAGACACACACTCACACCCACAGACACACACTCACACCCACAGACACACACTCACACACACAGACACACACACACTAACACACACAGACACACACTCTCACCCACAGACACACACACAGACACACACACAGACACACACTCACACCCACAGACACACACTCACACCCACAGACACACACTCACACACACACTCACAGACACACACACAGACACACACACACACTCACACACAGATACATACACAGACACTCTCACACAGATACACACACTCTCACAGACACACACTCACATAGATACACACTGACACACACAGACACACACTCACACCCACAACACACACTCACACACACACACACACACACACACAGACACACACACACACTCACACACAGATACATACACAGACACTCTCACACAGATACACACACACCCACAGACACACACTCACACACACAGACACACACTCACGACACACAGACACACACTCTCACCCACAGACACACACACAGACACACACACAGACACACACTCACACCCACAGACACACACTCACACCCACAGACACACACTCACACACACACTCACAGACACACACACAGACACACACACACACACACACACACAGACACTCTCACACAGATACACACACTCTCACAGACACACACTCACATAGATACACACTGACACACACAGACACACACTCACACCCACAGACACACACTCACACACTCTCACAGACACACACACAGACACACACATTCTCACAGACACACACACACACTCTCTCACACAGATACACACTAACACACACACACTCTCACACAGACACACACACAGACTCTCACACAGACACTCTCACACAGACACACACACACAGACACTCACACACAGACACTCACACACAGACACTCACACACAGACTTTCACACAGACACTCTCACACAGACACTCTCACACAGACACTCACACACAGACACTCACACACAGACACACACACACAGACACTCACACACAGACACACACACAGAGACTCTCACACACAGACACACACACACAGACACTCACACACAGACACACACACACAGACTTTCACACACTCTCACACAGACACTCACACACAGACACTCACACACAGACACACACACACAGACACTCACACACAGACACTCACACACAGACACTCACACACAGACTTTCACACAGACACTCTCATACAGACACTCTCACACAGACACTCACACACACAGACACTCACACACAGACACACACACACAGACACTCACACACAGACACACACACACAGAGACTCTCACACACAGACACACACACACACAGACACCTCACACACAGACACACACACACACAGACTCTCACACACAGACACTCACACACAGACACACACACACAGACACTCACACACAGACACACACACAGACACTCACACACACAGACACACACACACAGACACTCACACACAGACACACACAACACAGACTTTCACACACTCTCACACAGACACTCACACACAGACACTCACACACAGACACACACACACAGACACTCACACACAGACACTCACACACAGACACTCACACACAGACTTTCACACAGACACTCTCACACAGACACTCTCACACAGACACACACACACAGACACTCACACACAGACACACACACACAGACACTCACACACAGACACACACACAGAGACTCTCACACACAGACACACACACACACAGACACTCACACACAGACACACACACACACAGACTCTCACACACAGACACTCACACACAGACACTCACACACAGACACACACACACAGACTTTCACACACTCTCACACAGACACTCACACACAGACACTCACACACAGACACACAGTCACACAACAGACACTCACACACAGACACTCACACACAGACACTCACACACAGACTTTCACACAGACACTCTCACACAGACACTCTCACACAGACACTCACACACAGACACTCACACACAGACACACACACACAGACACTCACACACAGACACACACACAGAGACTCTCACACACAGACACACACACACACAGACACTCACACACAGACACACACACACACAGACACTCACACACAGACACTCACACACAGACACTCACACACACAGACTCTCACACACAGACACTCACACACAGACACACACACACAGACACTCACACACAGACACACACACAGAGACTCACACACACAGACACACACACACAGACACTCACACACAGACACACACACACAGACTTTCACACACTCACACACAGACACTCACACACAGACACTCACACACAGACACACACACACAGACACTCACACACACAGACACTCACACACAGACACTCACACACAGACTTTCACACAGACACTCTCACACAGACACTCACACACAGACACTCACACACAGACACTCACACACAGACACACACACACAGACACTCACACACAGAACACACACACAGAGACTCTCACACACAGACACACACACACAGACACTCACACACAGACACACACACACAGACTTTCACACACTCTCACACAGACACTCACACACAGACACTCACACACAGACACACACACACAGACACTCACACACAGACACACACACACAGACACACAAACAGACACTAACACACAGACACACACACACAGACTCTCACACACAGACACACACACACACAGACTCTCACACAGACACTCACACACAGACACACACACACAGACACTCTCACACAGACACTCTCACACAGACACTCACACACAGACACTCACACACAGACACTCACACACACAGACACACACACACAGACACTCACACACAGACACACACACACAGACACTCAACACAGACACTAACACACAGACACACACACACAGACTCTCACACACAGACACACACACACAGACACTCACACAGACACTCACACACAGACACACACACACAGACACTCACACACAGACACACACACACAGACTCTCACACACAGACACACAACACACAGACACTCACACAGACACACACACACAGACACACACAGACACACACACACAGACACTCAAACAGACACTCACACACAGACACACACACACAGACTCTCACACACAGACACACACACACAGACTCTCACACAGACACTCACAGACAGACACACACACACAGACTCTCACACACAGACACTCACACACAGACTCTCAAACAGACACTAACACACAGACACACACACACAGACTCTCCACACAGACACTCACACACAGACACACACACACAGACTCTCACACACAGACACTCACACACAGACACTCACACACAGACTTTCACACAGACACTCTCACACAGACACTCTCACACAGACACTCACACACAGACACTCACACACAGACACACACACACACAGACACTCACACACAGACACACACACAGAGACTCTCACACACAGACACACACACACACAGACACTCACACACAGACACACACACACACAGACTCTCACACACAGACACTCACACACAGACACACACACACAGACACTCACACACAGACACACTCACACACAGACACACACACACAGACACACACACACAGACACTCACACACAGACACACACACACAGACTTTCACACACTCTCACACAGACACTCACACACAGACACTCACACACAGACACTCACACACAGACACTCACACACAGACACACACACACAGACACTCACACACAGACTTTCACACAGACACTCTCACACAGACACTCTCACACAGACACTCACACACAGACACTCACACACAGACACACACACACAGACACTCACACACAGACACACACACAGAGACACTCACACACAGACACACACACACAGAGACACTCTCACACACAGACACACACACACACAGACACTCTCTCACACAGACACTCACACACAGACACTCACACACACAGACACTCTCTCACACAGACACTCACACACAAACACACACACACAGACACTCACACACAGACACACACACAGAGACTCTCACACACAGACACACACACACAGACACTCACACACAGACACACACACACAGACTTTCACACACTCTCACACACAGACACTCACACACAGACACTCACACACAGACACACACACACAGACACTCACACACAGACACTCACACACAGACACTCACACACAGACTTTCACACAGACACTCTCACACAGACACTCTCACACAGACACTCACACACAGACACTCACACACAGACACACACACACAGACACTCACACACAGACACACACACAGAGACTCTCACACACAGACACACACACACAGACACTCACACACAGACACACACACACAGACATTCACACACTCTCACACAGACACTCACACACAGACACTCACACACAGACACACACACACAGACACTCACACACAGACACACACACACAGACACTCACACACAGACACTAACACACAGACACACACACACAGACTCTCACACACAGACACACACACACAGACTCTCACACAGACACACACAGACAGACACTCACACACAGACACTCTCACACAGACACTCTCACACAGACACTCACACACAGACACTCACACACAGACACTCACACACAGACACACACACACAGACACTCACACACAGACACACACACACAGACACTCAAACAGACACTAACACACAGACACACACACACAGACTCTCACACACAGACACACACACACAGACTCTCACACAGACACTCACAGACAGACACACACACACAGACTCTCACACACACAGACACACACACACAGACACTCACACACAGACACACACACACACAGACTCTCACACAGACACACACACACAGACACACACAGACACACACACACAGACACTCAAACAGACTCTCACACACAGACACACACACACAGACTCTCACACACAGACACACACACACAGACTCTCACACAGACACACACACAGACACACACACACAGACACATACACACAGACTCTCACACACAGACACTCACACACAGACTCTCAAACAGACACTAACACACAGACACACACACACAGACTCTCACACCAGCACTCACAACCAGACCACACACACACAGACTCTCACACACAACACACACACACAGACTCTCACACACAGACACACACACACAGACTCTCACACAGACACTCACAGACAGACACACACACACAGACTCTCACACACAGACACACACACACAGACTCTCAAACAGACACTAACACACAGACACACACACACAGACTCTCACACACAGATACACATACACAGACTCTCACACAGACACACACACTCACAGATACACACTCACACCCACAGACACACACACACCACACACAGACACACTCACACACACACACTCACACACTCTCACAGATACACACACACACTCACAGACACACACTCACAGATACACACACTCTCACAGACACACACACAGACACTCTCACACAGATACACACACTCTCACACACACACACACAGAGACTCACACACAACACAGACACCACACACAGACACTCACACACAGACACTCACACACAGACACACACACACACACACAGACACACACACACAGACACATACACACAGACTCTCACACAGACACTCTCACACTGACACTCACCCCCTCACACAAGGGACACTCACACAAGAAACAGACACACTCTCACACTGACACTCACACACACTCACACACAGACCACACACACACAGACTCTCACACACAGACACACACACACAGACACTCACACACAGACTCTCTCTCACACACACACACACAGACTCACACACAGACATTCATACACAGACACACACACACAGACACTCACACACAGACACTCACACACACAGACTCACACACAGACACTCACACACACACACAGATACTCACACACACACACACACACACACAGACTCTCACACACACAAACTCACACACAGACACTCACACACAGACACTCACACACAGACACTCACACACACACACACACACAGAGACTCTCACACACAGACTCACACACAGACACACACAGACTCACACACAGACACTCACACACACACACAGATACTCACACACACACACACACACAAAGACTCTCACACACACAAACTCACACACAGACACACACACACAGACACACACAGACACACACACACAGACACTCAAACAGACTCTCACACACAGACACACACACACAGACTCTCACACACAGACACACACACACAGACTCTCACACAGACACTCACAGACAGACACACACACACAGACTCTCACACACAGACACTCACACACAGACTCTCAAACAGACACTAACACACAGACACACACACACAGACTCTCACACAGACACTCACAGACAGACACACACACACAGACTCTCACACACAGACACTCACACACAGACACTCACACACAGACTTTCACACAGACACTCTAACACAGACACTCTCACACAGACACTCACACACAGACACTCACACACAGACACACACACACAGACACTCACACACAGACACACACACAGAGACTCTCACACACAGACACACACACACACAGACACTCACACACAGACACACACACACACAGACTCTCACACACAGACACTCACACACAGACACACACACACAGACACTCACACACAGACACACAACAAGACACTCTCACACAGATACACACACTCTCACAGACACACACTCACATAGATACACACTGACACACACAGACACACACTCACACCCACAGACACACACTCACACACACACTCACAGACACACACACAGACACACCACACACTCACACACAGACACACACACAGACACTCTCACACAGATACACACACACCCACAGACACACACTCACACACACAGACACACACTCACACACACAGACACACACTCTCACCCACAGACACACACACAGACACACACACAAGACACACACTCACACCCACAGACACACACTCACACCCACAGACACACACTCACACACACACTCACAGACACACACACAGACACACACACACACACACTCACACACAGATACATACACAGACACTCTCACACAGATACACACACTCTCACAGACACACACTCACATAGATACACACTGACACACACAGACACACACTCACACCCACAGACACACACTCACACACACAGACTTTCACACACTCTCACACAGACACTCACACACAGACACTCACACACAGACACACACACACAGACTTTCACACACTCTCACACAGACACTCACACACAGACACTCACACACAGACACTCACACACAGACTTTCACACAGACACTCTCACACAGACACTCTCACACAGACACTCACACACAGACACTCACACACAGACACACACACACAGACACTCACACACAGACACACACACAGAGACTCTCACACACAGACACACACACACAGACACTCACACACAGACACACACACACAGACTTTCACACACTCTCACACAGACACTCACACACAGACACTCACACACAGACACACACACACAGACACTCACACACAGACACACACACACAGACACTCAAACAGACACTAACACACACAGACACACACACACAGACTCTCACACACAGACACACACACACAGACTCTCACACAGACACTCACAGACAGACACACACACACAGACACTCTCACACAGACACTCTCACACAGACACTCACACACAGACACCACACACACAGACACTCACACACAGACACACACACACAGACACTCACACACAGACACACACACACAGACACTCAAACAGACACTAACACACAGACACACACACACAGACTCTCACACACAGACACACACACACAGACTCTCACACAGACACTCACAGACAGACACACACACACAGACTCTCACACACAGACACACACACACAGACTCTCACACACAGACACACACACACAGACTCTCACACAGACACACACACACAGACACACACAGACACACACACACAGACACTCAAACAGACTCTCACACACAGACACACACACACAGACTCTCACACACAGACACACACACACAGACTCTCACACAGACACTCACAGACAGACACACACACACAGACTCTCACACACAGACACTCACACACAGACTCTCAAACAGACACTAACACACAGACACACACACACAGACTCTCACACAGACACTCACAGACAGACACACACACACAGACTCTCACACACAGACACACACACACAGACTCTCAAACAGACACTAACACACAGACACACACACAGACTCTCACACACAGATACACATACACAGACTCTCACACAGACACACACACTCACAGATACACACTCACACAGACACACACTCACACACACAGACACACACTCACACACACACACTCACACACTCTCACAGATACACACACACACTCACAGACACACACTCACAGATACACACACTCTCACAGACACACACACAGACACTCTCACACAGATACACACACTCTCACACACACACACACAGAGACTCACACACACACACAGACACACACACACAGACACTCACACACAGACACTCACACACAGACTCTCACACAGACACACACACAGACACACACACAACACACAGACACATACACACAGACTCTCACACAGACACTCTCACACTGACACTCACACACACTCACACACAGACACACACACACAGACTCTCACACAGACACTCTCACACTGACACACTCACACACACTCACACACAGACACACACACACAGACTCTCACACACAGACACACACACACAGACACTCACACACAGACCTCTCTCACACACACACACACACAGACTCACACACAGACATTCATACACAGACACACACACACAGACACTCACACACAGACACTCACACACACAGACTCACACACAGACACTCACACACACACACAGATACTCACACACACACACACACACACACAGACTCTCACACACACAAACTCACACACAGACACTCACACACAGACACTCACACACAGACACTCACACACACACACACACACACAGAGACTCTCACACACAGACTCACACACAGACACACACAGACTCACACACAGACACTCACACACACACACACAGACTCACACACAGACACACACACACAGACACTCACACACACAGATCACACACAGACACTCACACACACACAGATACCACACACACACACACTCACACACACAGACTCTCACACACACAAACTCACACACAGACACTCACACACAGACACTCACACACAGACACTCACACACACACAGATACTCCACATACACACACACACACACAGACTCTCTCACACACACACACAGAGCTCACACACAGACACACACACACAGACACTCACACACAGACACTCACACACACACACACAGACTCACACACAGACACACACAGACACCCACACACAGACACTCACACACACAGACTCACACACAGACACTCACACACACACAGATACTCACACACACACACACACTCACACCCACACACAGACTCTCACACACACAAACTCACACACAGACACTCACACACAGACACTCACACACAGACACTCACACACACACAGATACTCACACACAGACACACACAGACACTCACACACAGACACTCACACACACAGACTCACACACAGACACTCACACACACACAGATACTCACACACACACACACACACACAGACTCTCACACACACAAACTCACACACAGACACTCACACACACACACACAGACTCACACACAGACACACACAGACACACACACACAGACACTCACACACACAGACTCACACACAGACACTCACACACACACAGATACTCACACACACACACACACACACACACAGACTCTCACACACACAAACTCACACACAGACACTCACACACAGACACTCACACACACACACAGACTCTCACACACACAAACTCACACACAGACACTCACACACAGACACTCACACACACACACACAGACTCACACACAGACACACACAGACACACACACACAGACACTCACACACACAGACTCACACACAGACACTCACACACACACAGATACTCACACACACACACACACACAACACTCACACACAGACACACACACACAGACTCTCACACACAGACTCACACACACTCACACACACACACTCACACACAGACACTCACACACAGACACTCACACACACACACAGACACACACACACAGACACACACACACAGACACTCACACACAGACACTCACACAAAGACACACACACACACACACACACACACACACACACAGACTCTCACACAGACACTGCACCTGGAGCCCGCTGGGTGCAAGGTTGGATTAGCTCAGCACACACCCCTGTGGAGCACAGCACCCGTCAGACTCAGTGACAGACAGTGACATCCAAACAGGACTAGTCGCACAGACTCCGGGCGGGGCAAACACGGCTGCTCACACAGCCCCATCCACACCCGGCCTTCTGTGCAGCGCAAGCTCGTCCCTAGGAAGAGCCAGCTTCTGACACCTGTGGGCATGAAATGGGCCCAGGCAACTGCCCACCTGAGCCCCCGCTCTCAGAGGGTAGCGCTAGACACCCACCCTGGCCCTGGGGGGGATCCCCAGAGAACTGGGGCGCAGGAGCGAGGAGTCCCGGGCGCGGGAACCGGCACGGCCGGCGGCGGAGGGAGAGCGCGCACCCTGCGCACCAGCCTCGCGGTTCCGCCCAGCCCTGCACAGCGGGGCCCGCGGCAGCCGAGCCCGCGGCAGCCGAGCCCGAGCGCCCGACTGGCGGGGTGGAGGTGCGGGCAGGCGAGAGCAGCCTTCTGCGGACCTGCGGGCGGGCGGGGCGGGGCGGGCGCTGAGGCCGGTGCTTTCTCTGCGGGCAGAACCAACTGCCGGCCGCCGCGGGGGTGGCGGCTGCCTCGGGCAGGTCAGGGCGCCCGTACCTTGGCAGGGCTGTGGCCAGGGGGCCCGACTGGGAGCTGGCCGGCGGAGGCCCAGGGACGGGCCAGGCAGGAGGGCGCCCACCTCCCGGGGGCCGAGGAGGGGCGCCCGCCTGCCCGCTGGGTGAGGGTCCCGCCGCTGCCGGAGCACTTGCCCGCGGCCCGGCTCCCGCGCCCCCCGCCAGCCCAGAGGCGGGCAGGGCAGAGCGTGGGGCCGGCCAGCAAGTGCAGCTCCGCACGCAGCCCCCGTCCCCGCCAGGTCCCCGCCGCCCCTACCTCTCCTCGCGGTGCCCGGCCCGGCGGCCGGCGGAGCGGGGCCTCGAGAGCGGCGGCCGAGCGGCCGGGCGAGGGGCGGGGCTGCGCCTGGCTGAGTGGAGGCGCCGGCGGGGCTCGGTCGCGGCGCTCGGAGCAGCTGTCGGGGCCTGCGGGGCCGCAGCCAGGGCCTCCGCTCGACCAGGCGCCGCCCTGCCGCCCGCGCGCCCGCGCCGCCCCCCGAGCCCCGCGGTCCCCAGCGTCACCGCCCACTCCAGTCGGCGTCCGCGTCGCCCTTCACCCACCGAACCCCCAGCTGCCCCACCGGAGAGAACCGCCGAGCCCAGGCCCCGCTCAGGGCCTCCCGCGCACCCGGCCCCTCCCTGCCCCGCTTGGGCTCAGTTCCCGGAGAGGGAGGTGGCGAGGGGCAGCTCCGGGCGAGGCGGGAGCAGGTTCCCACAGGCCGGCGTCTGCTGGGAGGAGGAGGCGGCTCACCTGACCGCTAGCCCCAGGCCCGCTCTCCGCACCGCCTTCTGGGTCTCCCCACTCTGCACCCCAGCCTCCCCTGGCCCAAGCCGGGCGCCGGCCCCTCTCTCCTGGCCCCTCTAGATCCTCCCTGGCTCGGGCCGGACTCCAGCCCTGGGGTTCCCCCGGGCCGGCGGGGCTGGAGGATCTGGCCGCTGGCAAGGACAGGCCTGGACCAGGGGGTGAGGGGCAGAGGCAGAGAGAAACGAGCCCCAGGGAGCCTGGCGCACACGCAGGAACAGGAGCCGTGGGCGAGGGGGGCAGCGGGTGCTCCCCGCCCACCCCGCTCCGTCCCCAGCGGTCAGGTCTCCGCCCTGCACGACTCCCACCCCGGACGCCATCCCCGACACCGGCCCAAGAAACAGAAACCCCAACCCGACGAGAACACCAAAGCGCTACCGGGAAGAGGCTGGCCCCGGGGTGCCAGGGCGCGGAGGGGCACGCGCTGCGGCCGCCGGGCCAGCAAACCCGCGGCGCCCCGCCCGCTGAGGGGCTCGCTAGCCCGCAGCCGGGGCCGAGAGACCGGCCTCTTCCCACCGTCCTCCGACCCAGCCCCGCAGTGCCCCGCACCTACCCCTCGGGAGACGGTCTGGGGGGATCTGGGCCGGGAGAGGCGGGCCGAGGGTGGAGCCAGGCCGGGAGGGGCCGGGGCGTCCCAAGAACCTCACCTGGCGGCTCAGCCTCTGCCTCCAGGCGGGGCCGGGGAGACTCGCCCGGCGGAGCGGCCTCGGGAGAGGCGGCCCCTCACACTCCGGTGGGACATTCCACCCCCGGCCGCGCTGACCCGGCCAGGTGGCACGGCGGGGCCAGACATGGGGGTCCGCTGCGGAGAGCAGAGTTAGCCATAAAATCCCGAGACCCTGGCCCTCGCCCCCCGCCCCCCCGGGAGAAATTCCTAACTGCTGATGCCCACCTCGCCCAGCCCGGGCTGCGAGAGCGGCGGGCGCAGAGGCTGGGGCCCCGCGGAGTCAAGTGACAGCAGAAGCGGGCTGGAGCCGGCTGGAATGCGGGGCTCGGAGCCCAGATTCCCAGGGGGCCGCGAGGGAAACCCCAGCCATTCCGGGGCCCCAGAGCGGGGCCAAGACTGGGCGTCTACTACCTGTCCAGAGCCCACTCCACTCTGCACCCCACTCCAGAGGCCCTTTGTCCTCCGGGGCCCCCAAAGGTCTCTCCCCTCCCCCACCAGGCCCCCCGTTTCCTTCAAACCAACGGCCCCTGGCTGCCCGGGAGAGGCGGGGAAACAGCCGGGAGAACGTGGGGAGAAGCACCGAGGAGAGAGGGGCTTCAGCCCCGGGCGGAGGGGAGGCCCGGCAGGCCCGGTGCAGGGAGGAGCCGCGGCCCCGCGCTGCAGTCTTCTTCCCGGGACAAGCAAGCGGGGTGGGCCCAGGGCCAGGGAGAGTGGCTGGTGGGGCGGGGTGAGGGCAGAGAGGCCCTGGGCGTGAGTCAGGCCCTGACACCAGCGGGTGCCAGTGGGAAACCGAGGCTCCGGAGTGGAGGAGGCGGAGGGGGCAGCGGGGAGGGCGTGGAGAGCCGGAGCATGAAGACAGGCGGTCATGGCGGTGGAGACGGACAGGCAGAACACACACGGAAGCCAGGGGTGAGGGGCGCCGGGGCCTGAGAGCAAAGGGTGGACAGAGGGCACAGCACACGCAGGGAAGGCGGAGAGCCTGCTGTCTGGGGAGGACGCGTGGACGGAGTGGGCGCCCTGTGTGGGGCGGGAGAGGCCAGGAAGCCAGGCCTGAGCAAGCGGCAGACCCAGAGGACAGGGAACAAAGACAAAGAGAGAAGAAAGGGCTGGAGTGAGACCAAAAGCTGGAGGAGAGAAGGGCGACTGCCGGAGAGGCTGAAACTCAGGGAAGTGGAGCAACGAGGAGAGTCAGAGGCTGGAAGGGGCGGGCGCTGGGGACAGACTAGGGGGCACCCGAACACCCGCATCGCACCTGGTTCTGGGCTCAGGACCTAGAGACGGAAGACTCCCCTGGGGGCGCCCAGCCCCTCAGCCCACAGTCTCCATCCCCACCCCTTCTCCCCCAGGCAGGCGAGCTCCCTCCGTTGGCCTCCAGCCTCCAGCTTGGACCGCTGGTCTCTCCCTGGAGGGGAGGGGCCCGCTCAGTCCCACTCCGGCCTCCCAGTCCAGCTTTGGCTTCCTCTCACCTCCAGTTCAGTCCTGGGTCCCAGTCCCCCCAATCTCAGGCCTTTGGGGTCCCAGGTCTGAAGCTGCCAATGCTGCCGGGCTTTGTCCGCCCTTGGGGGCAGGAGCAGCTGCCCCAGCCAGCTGCCTGGGCTTCAGCGTGACCATGGCAACCCAGCCCGCTGCCCGCAGAGGGGGAGGGAGCAGCCTGGCCCGGAGAGAGGGAAGGAGAAGCGAGCACTGAGAAACTGAACCAAAGGGAGACCACAGACAAAGAGCCCCCAAACAAAGGAAGATGGGGGGTGCTGGTGGGAGAAACATCACGGGCTTGGCAGGCGCTGGGTCTTGCTGAGGGGGCGGATCCAGGCAGGAGGGACTGACCCCAGGAGGTGGGAGAAGGGAAGTTGGAAATGATTGGCCGGTCCTTTGGAGATCTCCCAAGTCCCCCACAGTTCACGTTCTTCTCTCAGTTTTTGCACCATGGGGAGAACCAGAGTTCCAGTTTCTTTTTTCCTTTTTTAAACATATTGTTATTGATTTCAGAGAAGAAGTCGGGGGCAGGGGAGAGACAGAAACATCAATGATGAGAATCGTGGATCAGCTGCCTCCTGCAGGCCACACACTGGGGATGCAGAGCCCGCAACCCAGGCCTGTGTCTGGACTGGGAATCGCTCTGTGCCCTCCTGGTCCACAGGCCGGTGCTCAGCCACTGGGCCACTGCTGGGCAAGAGTCCCGTTTCCTAGTCAGTTGCCCCGAGTTGTACTAGTGTCCATAATCACCCTTAGTTTTGAAGAATAACCCCAATTTTAAACATAGTCTGACCTGTCCCTCTAAGGTACAAGTGTCCTTGTCAGACAATGTTGTCGTCCAATTCTTGATTTAGAAACCAGGTCCCCCAAACCAAAAGTGGCTGATTGGACTTGGAGGGGTAGGGAGGGAGGAGGAAGCACCGATGCCTCCCACAGCACGGGGCGGGGGGGGTGGGGGGAGTCGGAGGGAGGGAGACTGGGCAAGCATGGCCCTGTCGGGAGGCCAGCAGTGAGCTTGCCGCTGCCATCTGCGCCCCAGAGCCCTGGCCCTCAGGACGGAGGGCATGCCGCCCCGCCCCAGGAGCCCGCTGCTGTGGTCTTGTGGGCGTGTCTGCACAGCCCAAACCCCACCAGCGTGAGGCCCTCGGCTGTGGGCTCCCATGTGTCACTCGGGTCTGCATTCCACCTCCCACTTCACTCCTCAGTCAGTGAGGCTGCCAGCCTCGCAGGGGTCTGACAGTAAGAGCTGTCCCCTCTGATTTACAGTCCAGAGGGGCAGCCAGGCAGGTACGTGTGTGTGCACACGTGTATATGCGTAGGCACACCGGTATGTATATACTAGTATGTATGTGTGTTATGTGTGTGTGTGTGTGTGTGTGAGTGGATAAAGACTCACTGGAGCTTTCAGCAGTCTGGATGGCCTCTGGGAAGAGCGAGGGCTCATGGAAGTTCTCCCCCCTAAGCAATCGTGAGACCCTGCAGAGAGCCCTCGGGAAGAGCTCTATGTTGGCATAAAGCTCTCTGCTTCTAATTTCCCCCTTAGCTTCCTTCCCCTTTGTGGACAGCCCTCTGTCGTGGCACGCAGGCACCTGGGGGGGCTCAGGGGATCTCCAGGCGCTTGGTGTCACTGGGTGGCAGCTGGGTCTTTTCCTGAATAAATCCTTTTTGGTGAGGGAACTCTAATTGACATTATTTTCAGTCATTGTGTGTGTGTGTGTGCGCGCGCGCGCGCGTACACACGCGTGTGTGCACATGTGTGTGAATACATCTGTGATCAGAGGACGCGGCGTGACCTGCGCTGTGCTCAGGGCTGCAGCGCCGTCCTCCTGAGAGGAGACGAAGGCTGGAGAGTGCAGAGACGAGGGTGAACAGGGGTGTGACTGGGAGACAGGTCTACGCAGGTGAGGAAACCGAGAGACAAGGTGAGCTTGTCTGTAGGTGGGAAGAAGAGCCTGGAGGTTTGAGCTGGAAACCCCATGATTAGGTTTGTGTTACTTTTAAAGCGGATTCTGTCGGCCAAGTGCTGGGTGCACAGTGCGGAGCAAGGCTGCGGGGAGGGAGGCTTACCCCCTCAGTCCCTCCATGCCTGGTGCTGCCCCCAGCCCGAAGGCCAGGAGGAAGTGGAAGTCAAGGTCGGTGCTCAGATAGTGTTTCTCAAACTAAGGTCCCTGGCCTCCTTAGGACCCGGAGTGCCCTGTTGAAATGCCAGGCATTTTCCTGGTGTTTTGTCTGATCCTCTAATCGCCCCTTTGGGGCCTCTGAGGTGGGCGGGCCGGGCTCTTCCGAAGAGGGGAACCACATCCAGAAAGGCTGTATCTTGCCTGGCTGTGTGGCAAGTTGCTGCTTCCCACACAGCACTTGGCCTCCGTGCTCCACCTCACTCTCCTGGAACTGGCAGCCGCTGTGGGGCTGGGTGCTCACCTGAGCCTCTCAGGCCCGTCCCCGTCTTTGGTTTACCTCAAGGTCCCTGTAATGAACAGGAGAGACACTGGGGGCGCTCGCTGCACAGGTGAACTGCACCGCTGGAGGGAAGGAAGTCAGGCTGGGTGCAGAGCCGCTGGGAGGCTGGGGGAGGGCACAGCTGAGAGGCTGCGGAACCTCAGGGCAGCTGCAGTGCTCCTCAGGGTGAAACGCCTGACAGTGGCCACCAGAAATGTGGTTTACAGACAGCACTTTAGAACCTTCACTTTCTCTTCTATTGTCTGGGTCAAGTGCTGGGTTGCATTCTCAGCAGCCTCTGGCCACTCCTGTGATGATCACTGGCCTTGCTAGCTGCCAAGCTCTGCCCTTGGCACTTTGCCATTTGAGGTGGGTCTGCAAAGTGGCGTTTTAAAATATGCCCACTTTACAGGGGCAGAAACTAAAGGTAGAGAAGTCAACCACTTGCCGATCTAGAATTCAAACCTGAGTCTTTTTTACTCCAAAACCGAAACTAGACTGGAGAGCCTCAGCCGTCATTACTGTCAGGTCACTGAAGGAGGAACGCACAAAGCCAAAAGGCGTAAAGAATATAAATGTATTGTTACACCTGTCAGCAGAAGAAACCAAGTTGGCATCAGTGGGGCAGAGCAGGGGGAGTGTGGTATTTATGTCCCTTGTAAGAGTAACCGGTGGGACCAGGTGCAGGTGGGGGCCAGGTGTAGGGGGTCATTGGAAACTGGGTGAGGCGGTTTACTGGCAGCAGAACAGGACAATCACCAGGAGGGGGTTGTGTGTAACAATTAATTTCCCAACTTGAGGGGTCTGTAATAAATCCTATCCCTTTCTTTATAGTCCTTGAAGGTCCTCTAACTTTTCTCATCTCCCAGGAATAGCAATGGCCCAAATCATTCTTGTTTGTGTACAAGGCATGTACAAGACCCAACAGTGGCAAAAGATCAGCTCAATGTCACCCTTGGAAGTCAAGGTTTACGACAGTGTTTCTCAAACGGAGGTCACTGGACTCCTTAGGACACATGAATGCCCTGTGAAAATTGTCTCATTTCATTGGTAATTTTTAAAGCATCATGAGCATGCTCGGGCTCCCTGTAACTGGCCTGGGCTGCACAGGAGGGCCTGCATTGGTCTGTCACCTTCTCAAGGTCGAGTCAGCACTTCTTAACGGACTGGGTTGCATTTGTACCAAATGGAGTCCAGCAGACATGTGTGGCCAAAGATTTCTTAGTAATTTGAAGAGACAAGTGGACAAGTAGGGGGTGGGGGCTGAGTCATCAGCAGGCACCCAGTGGAATGCTGTCCATTTCAGAAGAGCCTGCAGCAGACAGTGCTTTAGTGTGTCATGTCCCAGCAGCAACTGCATTTCAGAAAAGCGGCTCTTCCTCACACCCAGTGAGGCAGCCAGTCAGCCAGGACAGCGGCCTGGGGACAGAGACAGTTACCTGGCCAAGCAATCTGCAGCCATCTAGTAAGTTGCAAAAGCCCATCTTTCCTAAACCAAGGACACTTCACAGTAAGTGGTTTGCACGTTCCCTCCCCAATCAGAGGGTAAACAGCTTAAATCTCAGCACTCAGGGGGGCAGACAGCAGAAATCCAATTCATTCCGTTTGCCAACCACATGGGAGGATGGACGAAGTTAAGGGGCTAAATCTCATGTTGGCGCATCAGCATAAAGCTGATGAATATTCTGTTGAGATGCTCCCCTAAGACCTCCCGTAAGCTCCGCCTTTAAAAACCTCTCCAAATAGAAGTCCCAGCCTGTGCTCTCCCTCCGTAGGGCGCACCACACCTGTCCTTTCCCCTCTTCTTACCCACAGGCATGTGTCTTCTGAGCTCTAAGGGACCCCATGGGACTTGCAACCAGGGGAGCAATGGGCAGCAGCAGCTCCTCCCAGGCTAACCCCTGAACCTGTCTCCAAAGCCCCCCTTTTCTCTGACTTCCCAAGACCTAGGGCGGCCCACCCTGGGCTCTCTTGCTGCTGCTATCCTAGGCCCTTCCCTGTTCTGCTTCACTGTCTTCAGCTTATTAAACATCCCCTCAAAATCACCTGGACATTATTGTGACCTCTTCCTGCGTCACGTCAAGCACCCACACTCGACCGCGCCCCGGCAGACCCGCTCCGGGCCAGGCCCCTGTTCCAGTCACAAAATCACTGTTCGTTTAAATTGCCGTCACACTTCTGTTTGACTGACTGTTCCTCCGTTTGGGCTTTCTAACCGCCCAAGTTCTGAAGCACAGGAGTTCACAGTTAGCTGTGGTTGCACATGGTTTGCACACATTAAGTAATAAAAATAATATGAGCCTGGCCAGAATGTCTCAGGGGTTGAGCGTGGACTTATGAACCAGGAGGTCAAGGTTGGATTCTGGTCAGGGCATAAGCCCTGATTGTGAGCTTGATTCTCAGGGGGGAGGGGGAAGAGAAGTGAAGTGGGGAGAGAAGGGAAGAGGAGGGAATACAGGAGGCAGCCGATCAACGATTCTTTCTCATCATTGATGTTTCTATCTCTCTCTCCCTCTTCCTTCCTCTCTGAAATCAATAAAAATATATACTAAAATAATAATAACTCAAGTCCATAAGAGTTAAATTTCTTCTCAAAAGGTCCTGGCTAAATTAAGCCTGGGCCTTCGGGAGTCTCCACCACAACCTGTGTGTGATTGAATCCTGTTAGAGATCAGAGTCTCCCAACCTCCTGACCAGGGCAGGGAGCTAGCCTGGGGCTCGGGGCTGCTGTGGGGGGGGGGGGGGGGGCGGAGGGGGGGGCGCGCGGCGGGGGGTGTTCACAAAGTCAGGATGGCACAGGACAGGCAGGCACCTGGGGACATTCAAGAATTTACACGACAGACCAGGGATTGAGGTGAGAATGTGTAGAATTTTTACCAAATAAGTATACACAATTTTTTGAAGAAAATGGCAGTGTCTATGAAAATATTAAATGTACATAAGTTTACCAACAGTTCTTACCTCTAGGAATTGATTCTACAGATGGGTATTGTTAGGCACATTCTTGAATTCCATTATGCCCTGCTGGGGGCTCTCGCCCCTCCCTGCAATTTTCCTATTGTTCTCGTTATAGGCTTCAGGATTACGGTCTTCGGCTTCCAGTAAGCAGCCTCACCTAGTTTCCAGTGACCCCCACACCTGACCCCACCTGCACCTGGTTCCACCAGTTACTTTGACTGACCTTTACAAGGGACATATATATCATGCCCCGCATACTCTGCTCCACTGATGCCATTTTGGTTTCAGCCCTTCTGCTAGCAGATGTAATAACTTATATATATATAAACACTTAATATGCGAAATGCCCGTCCAATCTTTTGACCTTTCAACCAGTCACTATGACACACACTGATCACCAGAGGGCAAATACTATGACCGGTAGGTTAGCTTGCTGCTAAGGTCTGGCTGATTGGTACTGGGTGAGATGGGCTGGACACACCCTGGAGCCAATGTTCTCCAGTCCCTCCTGGGCCTCTAAAATATTTCTTCTAGCCAAGACTGGTTTGGCTCAGTGGTAGAGCGTTGGACTGCGGACTGAAGGGTCCCGGGTTCGATTCCGGTCGAGGGCATGTGCCTTGGCTGCGGGCACATCCACAGTGGGGGGCGTGCAAGAGGCGGCTGATCAATGTTTCTCTCTCATCGATGTTTCTGACTTTCTATCCCTCTCCCTTCCACTCTTTAAAAAATCAATAAAATATATTAAAAATAAAAAATAAAAAATAAATAAAATATTTCTTCTAATTAATTTCTTTTCGATGTGCATTAATTTGTGCACCAGACCTCTAGTAATTTATAATTCTTTAACCCCTTTGGCCTCATGCATTCCTCCTTCAGCAACCCTACAGGTATGTTTGTATAGGTGTGCAAAGATGTGTACAAAGTTTCCCTTACCTTGTTTAAAAAGGAAGGAAGGAAGTGTTAGAATAAGGCGAGCCCCCAAGTCAGGGTTCTGGTAGAACACGAGACACTCGGGAGCCAGGCAGCAAGGCAACATATTTACTCCTACATAGAAGGTGCACACACATGGTCTGGAAGCTGCACAGGAGCAGGCAGGCTGCTCGGCTTTATAATCCCCTACCCACGTGACCTGTCCTTTGCTCTTGATTGGAGCTCAGGTGCACAGTCTTTTGCGATTGGCTAATTCAAAGGGAGGGTTTGCCTTTGGTGTTTCAAGATGGCGGCCCCCAGGGGAGCTGCAAGCCATGCAGCCAACATGGTGGCTACCATTTCACGCAGTCCAAAATGACTGTCTAAACTGTTCTTCGACAGAAAAGATGACTTGTTTATTCTCACAATTTCCCCCCCTTTTTTATGTAAACTCTTTTCTTCGAACTTGGCTGACATCCATTGACTTTCCTGCTCTGCAGTGTGTAGGAGGAGACTAATTTGCTGTTTGGCCAACGCTGTCTCAAATAATCCTTGGATAATACATGGGATGATGTGACATCCCATCACTGTAGCTCCTAAACAAAGGGGTAAAGTGAACACCATCACTCTAGTGCAGTGGTCAGCAAACTCATTAGTCAACAGAGCCAAATATCAACAGTATACTTGAAATTTATTTTTTTTACTTTTTAAAAAAATATATTTTATTGATTTTTCACAGAGAGAAAGAGAGAGGGATAGAAAGTCAGAAACATCAATGAGAGAGAAACATCGATCAGCTGCCTCTTGCACACCCCCTGCTGGGGATGTGCCCACAACCACGGTACATGCCCTCAACCGGAATCGAACTTGGGACCTTTCAGTCCGCAAGCCGACGCTCTATCCACTGAACCAAACCGGCTTCGGCTGAAATTTTTTTTGAGAGCCAAATTTTTTAAACTTAAACTTCTTCTAACTCCACTTCTTCAAAATAGACTCGCCCAGGCCAGGGTATTTTGTGGAAGAGCCACACTCAAGGGGCCAAAGAGCCGCATGTGGCTCGCAAGCCGTAGTTTGCCAACCACGGCCCTAGTGCATCAGAGGAAGGACCTCGATCCCAGGCCCAGCTCACTCGTCACTGAAACTGCCAGTGCCTTAGGCTCAGTGGCGGTCCGTCTGCTGTGTTGTCAGGGATGAACGCACAGCACTGGCCCCAACATCACACATCCTCCTCCTTCTTCGTCCTCTTCTCCCAGGGAGCCCTGCTGCTGGCGTCTAGCGTTCACTATCCCTTTACCTGCGTCTCAAGCCTCGTTAACAAGCCTTTGCCGGGTCTAGAAAATATAACTAATCCACCACACTATAACTAATGTCCAAATATAACTAATTCACAGTGGGCCACCAACACAGGACAGACTCAAACCCTGCATCAATCTGATTTCTAGCCTTAAACTCCTTGGCACTCCTGGAACCCCAATGTGTGCATATGGGGATCAAAGGAGGCCCCTGGACTCTCTTTCCTCTTCCTAGTCTGTCTGTCCGTTGGAAAGGGTTTACGATATGCCAACGTGAAAGAGGTAGCCATTTGTATCAGAGTGCAAGGGGCACTCCATCTGCTGGGCAAGACCACAAGTCAGGGTCCCCCATGACACACCACACATCAGCACGGGGTACGGCAGTGCAGCACAATGGGCTTCTGAGGATACTCGGCCATTTACACATCCGGATACATTTCCCATAAACTCTGAGCACTGTCCCCTCCTTGAGAGGCAGGAAGTATAGTTTACATCGGATGACAGGCCAGATTGTTGTCCTAGCTCTTTACCTCTGTTGAATGGGAACAACAGAGTGAGAGTCTTACAGGAAGTGTTTCCCCAGATGGTTTCTTCCTGGTACAAGGCAAGTACACATTCTGCCAACCAAATGGGAATGGGACCACTTGGGCCTCTAGCCTTCCTGCCACGCAAGTGTAACAGTTGCTTTTATTCAGGGCGTGTACAGAATATTTAATCCATTCCACCCAGGCATTCGCTCCCTTATATCCTGCTTCTATTTGCATGGCGGTGGCAGTGGCCTAGGGGATCTTGTCCTGTGACGTCTACTCCTAAAGCTAGTCCTAGCCAATCTTTGACCTAAAGGCTGAAATATCCAAGTCATTCAAGTTACTTATAACCAATAACTTAACTGAGTAAGCATGATCCAGATTGTACACATTTCTCCATCCCACATTGTAAGTCCCTACAATTTGCCAGTTTCCTTAAGCAAATAGAACCCAGTACATGATGATTATTAACACAGCTCAGAGTTTTTAGCATCACTTTCAAGGGGATATGTCCTGGTACGGCTGTTCAAGTTGAGGTGTGTTCAGCCTTTACCCCGTGTGTGATGGGTCCAACCTCACTCTGCAGTCCAAACAGCAGTCTCTCTGTGAAGCAAGACAGGTAAGGTCCTTCCCAGGAGGGTTCCAACTTGCTTCCCTTCCAAGTCTGGATTAGAACAAACGTAATCTTCCGGTCAATGGTGATGAACCGGAAACTCAAGAGGGCCTTGGGTCAGGAGGCCTTCTAACCTGAGAGAGGTTAGAGTAGAAGAGATACCCAGCACACAGATTTTAAGAAACTGGTCCCTACTTTCCATTGTAGGAAGATCTTGAGGCATTCCAGGGCCTATTGGAATCACCTACAGCCAACTCCAGGTAAAAAAACAAACAACAAACAAAAACTTTTCTTAAAATTCAAACCCTAGGAAGGCTGTCAAACTTGATTGTACCAACAGATTATATATTAAAGTGTATTAGACAGAAACATAGGCCAGCAAACTTCAGTTCCTATGATTAAAAGATAAAGATAATCTTTTTATTAAATACCTGATAAATATAACACAATTATTTCACTAGAAAAGAACTAACCAAAATAAGGCTTATTTTCTAACTTCATTTGTCCTTGGGTGTGGACAACAAATGACACTAATTGGATTTCTCCCATCAATCTTCCTGAGCACTTTGGCATAAGCTATTTACCCTCTGCAAAATGCAAACCATTGACTCTTAAGTGTCCTTGGTTTAGGAAAGAGAGTTTTCTAGATGGTTACACACTGCTGTTTTAATATTTCAGTTTCCCTGCTCTGTCCTGGCTTACTGGCCTGTATCATTTAATCAATTTCCTTTTAACATTTCTTTTTTTATAAACTTCTTATGACTTCCACAGACATTCTTACAACTTTCAAAATATTTTTACAATTTCCAGAAATAATCACCTTTAGAAACCACCTTCTTTTTCCTTCAAAATACATAACCATGCCTCAGTCCTTCAATTAAACACCTCCATTCCGATGTTCTTTCTTTCTGTCACACCATCAGCAATTTGTACATACCTTTTTATTAGTGTATTAGAATTCTTCATTCTTAAAAACCTTAATTTTTCTTTTTTAAAAAAATATATTTTATTGATTTTTCACAGAGAGGAAGGGAGAGGGATAGAAAGTCAGAAACATCGATGGAAGAGAAACATCGATCAGCTGCCTCTTGCACACTCCCTGCTGGGGATGTGCCCGCAGCCAAGGTACATGCCCTTGCCCGGAATCGAACCTGGGACCTTTCAGTCCGCAGGCTGATGATCTATCCACTGAGCCAAACCAGTTCGGCAGAAACCTTAATTTTTCAATAATTTACAAAAAGTAAACATCCAGCATTTATCAACACGCTTTTTGTAATTATTCTAAAATACATTAATTAAATTTAAACTATTTTTTAATATTAAAAATTTGGTTCAGACCAATTAATCCTTTTTTAATCAGACCAATAAAATATTATATCCCAGGTGAAGTTTTACCACACATATTACATATAAAAACTACAATATATTTTGAACTAATTTTCCAGAGAAATTACAAGATTTTTCTCAAAAATGAATTTCTATACTTTATGCATTTTTACAACCATATAATTTCTCCCAACTTAATGTGAACTTTTAATTCTTAGAAGCCTCAAATTTTAGGTGGCAAGTTAAATACTTAGCATTTCTCAAATTAGTAATACACATATTTTAAGGATAAATCTCAAATAAAATACAAGGCATATTTAATTAATAGATTCATATCTATCCTCTAGATTTTTCATGAGGCAAACATATTAATATTTCATTTTAAAACACCTAGATATTTAATAAATGTTATTATTTAATTCAGCAAACTCCAGAGTTTTAAGTTACCGAAGACTTTGGAAAATTATGTATAAACTGCTACATTCTTCCTTAGAGATACATATCATCTAAGGTCAGTGCTGCCCCTTCTGTTTCTGGCCTCTGGGCAGCGCTTCCCTAGGCCACTTTCTTGAGATGTCAGGCCAACTATTGGGACAAAATGTAATTTATAACATTTCTTGGCCCAACAGGTCCTCGGGGTCTGGCCCGGAGTACTGTCTCATTGGATCTTTTTAGTCTCTGTAAATTCGGAAGACCCTTCTTCGCCTTGTTGAATATTAAGACTTTATTTCGGTTCTGAGACCGGGAACTGCTTTCCTAATTCCTTTAGGGATTAGCTCCCTAAGGTCTCTCAGGCGCCCTCTGTGGCCCATGTGAAGTTCCCACTGAGGCTCGGGGGTTTGGAAATGTTACATCTGCTGGAAGTGCCCCAGGGCCAGCCATGGGCTCCCTTTCCCAGACAGCCAGAGCTGACTCTCAAATCACCCCCGCTTCTTTTAGTCTCGCTAGTCAGCTGGGTCTTCCAGCAGCATTTTTAACTTTTTTTTTTTACTGCTCCAACTCCTTTCGCAGCCTAGAAAAGCTGGTTTCTGTGGTGCAGTGACCTCGTGGCCATTGGAGCCTTATCACCATAGCTCTCCTCCCGAGGGGGAGGCTGGGACTGGAAATTGCCATCTTGGCTCTTCCCTCAGATGTGCCTGCGTCCCATAGGGAGTGTGGGGGGGACAATTCAAGGGATCCCATTTGTCTGTCCACCTTGTCCTCTTTTGGGCTTCTCTTCCTTTACTAACAGGGGTAACTCAGTGTGAAATACCATTCTATTCTAATTATGCTGTTAACTGTGACTGCCCTTTCTGTTCAGAGAACGGACACAGGGATCTGGCTAGGAGTCCTGTGCCTCCAGGACCCCCCTTGGAATGCAGTCCATCCTCATCCAAGAACCGCCCAGGCTCTCATTGCTGTGCCCCAGGGTCAGCCTTAGTCCCCCCTTTGGCTGGCCTGCTGCGTTTGTGAGGTCACAAGCAGGCTCCGGCCACCGGCTTCCCATCCTGGCCCCATCCTGGCCCCCCTCCGGCTCCATTCGGTCCATCCTGGTCCCAGCCTGGTTAATACCAACGCGGACAACTGGATATTTAATGCACATGGTGCTGGGCAGGGTTTTGCAAATTTCTCCAACCTTCCCAATTCGGCCAGCACCCAAGTACCGCCTTCCATTTTGTCCTTGGAAACCTCCGGCCTTTCTCTCCCCTCCCGCTTTGCCTCAGGTGGGGAAGATGATGGTTTGTTAACAACAAGCAGTTATCTCCCTTTGTTTTAAGCTCCCTGGATTGCAACCTTTACAAATGTTACACTTAAAATTCCTGTAAGACATACAGACAGAAATGTCACTAGCTAAGGAACAAATTAAACAAACAAACAACAAAACAAAACAGACATAAAACACCAACACACACTCATACAGCTGCGCACACTAAATGTTTACCTCGAGAGCAACGTCTATGTCCCGGTTCGGGAACTTGCCTCCCCAGAACCTCAGCGTTCTCCTATGGACTGTTCCGGGGATGTGTTCCCTGGGCCTAGAATTTCTGTTCGCAGCCGGCAGGTCCTGTGACTATGCACTCAACCCCCCAGGTTGGAGGTTTCTGTACTCCCCGAGGTCTGCTTCGTCCTCTCCCGCCGCTTCCCTCGCAGGAGATCGGAACCACAGACCAGAGCTCCGCACTCGCTTTATGTCTAGACACACCCGGTCCCATACGCCGACCCCCCAGGACACCAGTCACCAGAGCACTCAGCCATCCCCCACCTTGGCTCCTGCATGAGCCACCCGATTGCCGCGGGCTTGCGGGGCCCTTCCTGCGCTGCCGGCTGACTCTGGACCGGAGCTCGTAGTCGGCCCAGAGGTAATGGCTGTCCCTTCTCACCAAGGCCACCGCACTTGACAGCGGGGTGCACCGCCTCGGGAGAGGGGTCCGCTTACCCTGTGGCACAGACAGTATCCCGGACGTGCCCCCAAATTGTTAGAAATAAGGCGAGCCTCCAAGTCAGGGGTTCTGGTAGAATACAAAACACTCGGGAGCCAGGCAAACATAGTTACTTCTACCTAGAAGGTGCACACACATGGTCTGGAAGCGTGCACACGAGCTGCTCGGCTTTATAATCCCTTAGGCACGTGACCTGTCCTTTGCTCTTGATTGGAGCACAGGCCCACAGTCTTTCCACATTGGCTAATTCAAAGGGAGGGGTTGGTCTTTGTGATTTCAAGATGGCAGCCCCCAGGTAAGTTTACACATCATGCGGCCAACATGGTGGCTGCCAAGTCACACAGTCCAAAATGACAGCTGTCTAAATTGTTTTTTTTTAAAATATATTTTATTGATTTTTTACAGAGCGGAAGGGAGAGGGATAGAAAGTCAGAAACATCGATGGGAGAAAAACATCGATCAGCTGCCTCTTGCATGCCCCCCACTGGGGATGTGCCCGCAGCCAAGGTACATGCCCTTGCCGGAATCGAACCCAGGACCCTTGATTCCGCAGTCCGACGCTCTGTCCACTGAGCCAAACCGGTCTCGGCTGTCTAAATTGTTTTTGACAGAAAAGATGGCTTGTTTATTCTCACAATTTCCCCCTTTTTTTAATGTAAACTCTTTTTTTCTTCAAACTCGGCTGACATCCATTGACTTTCCTGCTCTGCAGTGTCTAGAAGGAGATTAATTTGCTGTTTGGTCCATGCGGTTTCAGTTAACCCTTGGATAATACATGGGATGATGTGACATCTCATCACTGTAGCTCCTACTCAAAGGGGTGAAGAGGACACCATGGCTCTAGTGCATCAGAGGAAGGACCTCAATCCCAGGCCCAGCTCACTCGTCACTGAAACTGCCAGTGCCTTAGGTTAGTTCCCCTTGTATTCCCATTGGCTGAATTAAGGAGGGGCTGAGTAACTGACACATCCTGTGGTTTTTCTCGGAAAACAGGACAGAGTTACACAAGATGGAGGACACGGTACAAAGTGGAGTCAGTCCCGTTCTGCTCTTTCAGCAGCAGGCAGATCTGATGTCTGAATAGAAGCCTCTTCCTGGTTCCCAGGTGGCTGCCTACTCACAGTCCTCCATTGTGGAGAGAGAGCGCACTTTGGCCTCTTCCTCTCTTCTCTGAGCCCAATCCCACCACAGGGCTCCACCCTCATGACCTCATCTAAACCTGATCACCTCCCAACCCTCCCACCTCCAAATCCCATCACATTTGGGATTAGAACTTTAACATATGAATGAAGGAGGAGGGGGGAGGAGATACAAACATTCAGTCCATAGCACTCAACAAGTCTTGTTCCTTGTAGGTGGGGGCTCATGGCACTGGGGAAAGCCACGAAGCATAGATGCAGAGAGACTTGGGCACTAGTGGGGTAGGTAGTTGACAGACGTGGGCAGAGCAAGGACGGCGGGCCAGGCACAGGTCACGGGCGGAAAGCCCCGGTGCCTGGTGATGGACAGTCAGCTTTGGGGGGACCTCGCCCCAGGGTGACCTTCCTCCCCTAGCATCGGCTGGTCATGCAGTTTGGACCCCAGCCTTTCCTCCCAGAGAGAACAGGAGGCCTCGTTGTATTTCAGCTCCTGGCCCAGAAAAGCACAAAACCAGACCAGTGACCCCACAGCTGACGCCAGGACCAGCTGCGCTGGGTAAGGGCCTGCCCTGGCACTGACCAACCAGTGGAGACCTAGACCTGAGAGGACACCCGGGAAAGTGCTGAATATTCTAGTGACCTCTGCCCCTGGCAGCTCCCCTAGCAGCTCCCCCGGAAAGCCCTTAGGGCAGAGGGCCCAGCGAGCTTTCTCTCTCCAGGAGCAAGCCCTGCCTTTCCCTTCTCTTCCCTTCCTCCCCCCCCCCCCCCCCAGGTGAGTTACCATTAGCTTCCTCCATCCCAAGCTCCTAGGGCCCTTCCTTTGCCTCTAGAACTTGTTTCCTAAGCCCATTTCTTCTACACATTACTTTTCTGTCTCTGGGGTTTACCAAATAAATGTGCTCTTACAGTTTGGGTCATGGCTCTGAATTCTTTCCTAGCCAGAACCCCAGCACCAAGGGTGTTGAGTCCAGGTCCGGTCTGAGCCCAGGATCTAATGCCTGGTGTTGTTCCTGCTGCCTACAGCACTTGAATAGCACATAGGTGTCCAGAAATACATGTGTGTGTATGTGTGTGGACCTGTGCGAATGCTCTAGAATGATCCCTGTGGGGAATCACCAAGGCCTATGAATCAGGAAG
This sequence comes from Antrozous pallidus, assembly GCA_027563665.1. Taxonomy (NCBI): domain Eukaryota; kingdom Metazoa; phylum Chordata; class Mammalia; order Chiroptera; family Vespertilionidae; genus Antrozous; species Antrozous pallidus. The sequence continues at coordinate 1,606,195 of CM050517.1, read as the reverse complement.
GAAAGGAAGTTTTGCTTTATACTTTGTGCCTCACTGTATATTTTACAATGTATATTTTACAATGAGATTAACTAATTTCATATTTTTAAAAAAAATCATTTGAACCTAGTAAGGAAAAAAACAACTGAGACATGGGAAAAAAGCAGCTCCATCACCTCCCCAATCAGCAAAACTGGGTGAGGAGCCTGGACTTCCAGCAGCAGGCCCCGCAGGCCGGCACCCCCTCTCCCTTCCTGGAGTGGCTCTGGCGAGGACCGAGCCTCTCCTCTCTGCCCAATAGGGAGGAGCTTCCAAACCTAGGGCTCTCTTTTAAGAACTAAAATATCATGACAAATTAAAAGTTCACTGGATGGGCCCGGCCACATGACTCAGGGGCTGAGCATGGACCTATGAACCGGGAGGTCAGGGTGGGTTCCAGGTCAGGGTGGGCTCCTGGTTGGGCACAATGCAGCCAGCAGTGCAGGCTGTGCCCTCCAGGAGCAGCTGCGAAGGCCAGTGCACGGTTTTCCGCCCCGGTGGGAGAGGATGGGACAGAGCACAGCCAACCCGAAATGGATGTGCAGTAGGGGCTTAGCAAACTGGAGGGGAAGCCCCGAAGATCTGGGGCCTGTCACGTAACGAAGCCTAACTCTTTCTGGCTAATGCCTTGTCACAGGTCTCTGTGCTCCAGAGTCCTTTTCTCCATCACTTTCTGTGTCCTTCACTAAGGCCTGTGATTTATGGAGCCAGTTTATGGGGTTTCTGTATCAGAGACCAGTGTTTCTGGCATTGCCCCATTCTCAGCTGGCTCTAGTCCAGGCCTGCTCCACCCGCTTGCCATGTGGTTCCATGGTGTGGAGAGCACCTTCGAAGGCATATGGGCATTCTTCCTTAACAATTGTCAACTGAACCCAAGGCAACAGGCAGGCAGATGTGTTCTCAGCATTGACTCTTATCTTTGCCCAGGTGTAGGGAAGTGGTTTTGATATGTAAATCCAGTCTAGCACTAAGAACGCTTGTGCCTTCTCAAGAACGCAAACAATCTCCTTTGTCTTGACTTTTGGTGACACTTCCTGGTGTTTGGGATGTAAAATAAACATGCTGTGTGAGCTCTGGGTCCCTGTCTCCCCATCAGAGCCCCAGCTTTTCTTTCTACCCCTGTGTCTTGTCTCTTTCTTTTATTTCTCAATCCCCAGCCGCCTATATTCAGGGATTGGACCCACTGTCTAGCTGCACTGGATGCGGAAAAGGACAAAATAGTTACACACGGAGCGGCCTGGCCAGCGCCTGTGCGCCCTGACCGCGTGCCGAGCCCCTCCCTGCCCACAGCGTCTGCGAGGCTCGGGTGTCTCTGGCCTCTGGACACCACTCTCACCTGCCTCAGTGGGAGACCTAGGGTTTCCACGCAGCACAGACTCTAAGTCACACCTTATCCAGCAAAGCCTCCATGTGCTGTGAACATCCCTTGTGTTAGCCATTGCTGTATGACAACTCACCTCAACAGTTCGTGCTTAAGCCAACCTGCATGGCTCTGTGGTTGAGTGTGGCCCTATGAACCAGGAGGTCATGGTGAGGGCACATGCCCGGGTTGTGGGCTCCATCCCCAGTGTGGGGCTGCAGGAGGCACCTGATCAGTGATTCTCTCTCATTGGAGATTCTCTCTCTTAGTACAACCAAACAATCTCTCTCTCTCTCTCTCTCTCTCTCTCCCCCTCCCTCCCTCCCTCCCACCCTCCCTCCCTCTGAAATCCATAAAAATCAATAAAAATATTTAAAAAATAAAATATAAAAGCTGATGTTGGGCAGGATGATCAGAATGCTGGCGGATTTTTAATCCTGACCTGAGCTATGCTCATTGATCTTAGAGAGAGGGAGAGAGAATATAAATTGGTTGCCCTCCTTACGTGTCCTCATGGGGAATCGAACCCACAACCTTATTGTGTATGGGACAACACACCAACCAACTAAGCCAAACAGGTTAGGGCAAGTGTCAGAGGAATTTAAACAAAAGCTCGGGAAGGTTCCAGATTAATTTGGTGAAGACCGTGTCCTGGAGGAAGCAGCATTTCCCCACTCTCTCTGCTCAGTGTGCGAAGGTCATGGTCACAGACTGGAGGCTGCCACTGCACACGCCATGTTCTCAGCAACACGTCCAGAGGCAGAAAGCCTTTCCCAGAAGAGCCCAGTCCCCTTTCCTCGTTCACCTCCCCCCCTCACCTTTCTCTGGTGCCCTTCCCCCATCACCTCCCCCACCTCTCCCACCTCCCCTCACCTCACCTCGCCAGCTCACTTCCACCACCTCACCTCCCTCCCCTCCCCCACCCACCTCCCCTCCCCACCTCACATCCCCTCCTCCACCTCCCCTCCCCCCACCTACCCTCACCTCCCCACCTCACTTCCACCACCTCACCTCCCTCCCCTCCCCCACCCACCTCCCCTCCCCACCTCACATCCCCTCCTCCACCTCCCCTCCCCCACCTACCCTCACCTCCCCACCTCACTTCCACCACCTCACCTCCCTCACCTCCCCCACCCACCTCACCTCCCCACCTCACATCCCCTCCTCCACCTCCCCTCCCCCACCTACCCTCACCTCCCCACCTCACTTCCACCACCTCACCTCCCTCACCTCCCCCACCCACCTCACCTCCCCACCTCACATCCCCTCCTCCACCTCCCCTCCCCCACCTCCCCTCACCTCCCCACCTCACCTCCCCCACCTCCCCTCACCTCCCCCACCTCACCTCCCCCACTTCCCCTCACCTCCCCACCTCACTTCCACCACCTCACCTCCCTCACCTCCCCCACCCACCTCACCTCCCCACCTCACATCCCCTCCTCCACCTCCCCTCCCCCACCTACCCTCACCTCCCCCCCCACATCAATTTCCCCACCTCACCTCCCCACCTCACCTCCCCCACCTCTCCTCACCTCCCCCACCTCCCCTCCCCCACCTCCCCTCACCTCCCCCACCTCACCTCCCCCACGTCTCCTCACCTCCCCTACCTCCCCTCCCCCACCTCCCTCACCTCCCCCACCCACCTCACCTCCCCACCTCACACCCCCTCCCCCACCTCCCCTCCCCCACCTACCCTCACCTCCCCACCTCACTTCCACCACCTCACCTCCCTCACCTCCCCCACCCACCTCCCCTCCCCACCTCACATCCCCTCCTCCACCTCCCCTCCCCCACCTCCCTCACCTCCCCCACCCACCTCACCTCCCCACCTCACACCCCCTCCCCCACCTCCCCTCCCCCACCTACCCTCACCTCCCCACCTCACTTCCACCACCTCACCTCCCTCACCTCCCCCACCCACCTCACCTCCCCACCTCACACCCCCTCCCCCACCTCCCCTCTCCCACCTACCCTCACCTCCCCACCTCACTTCCACCACCTCACCTCCCTCACCTCCCCCACCCACCTCACCTCCCCACCTCACATCCCCTCCTCCACCTCCCCTCCCCCACCTCCCCCTCACCTCCCCACCTCACCTCCCCCACCTCCCCTCACCTCCCCCACCTCACCTCCCCCACCTCCCCTCACCTCCCCACCTCACTTCCACCACCTCACCTCCCTCACCTCCCCCACCCACCTCACCTCCCCACCTCACATCCCCTCCTCCACCTCCCCTCCCCCACCTACCCTCACCTCCCCCCCACATCAATTTCCCCACCTCACCTCCCCCACCTCTCCTCACCTCCCCCACCTCCCCTCCCCCACCTCCCCTCACCTCCCCCACCTCACCTCCCCCACGTCTCCTCACCTCCCCTACCTCCCCTCCCCCACCTCCCCTCACCTCCCCCACCTCACCTCCCCCACGTCTCCTCACCTCCCCTCCCTCCCCTCCCCCACCTCCCCTCACCTCCCCCACCTCACCTCCCCCACCTCCCCTCACCTCCCCCACCTCACCTTCCTCACCTCCCCACCCACCTCCCCTCCCCCACCTGCCATCCCCACCTCACTTTCCCCACCTCACCTCCCCACCTCACCTCCCCCACCTCACCTTCCTCATGTCACCTTCCTCACGTCACCTCTCCTGTGTCACCCTCAAATTCGGGCGTCCTGTGAGTCACTCCCCTGTGATGTGTCACAAGCATCACTTAGACAACAAATAAATTGTGTCGTGGGGCTGCCCACAGGGGGGTTGGCTGTTTTGTGTACACCAGCACCGAATTCTACAAAAGGTTCTCAGGACCCTGGACAGGCTTGCTGAAAGGTCTTGCCTGCCCTGCCCAAAGGCTCGGTCGGGTTTTCCCAGTCGGTTCTGGAAAGCGCGTTTTCTCAGTTCTTTCGGAAAGCCCTTTTAACAATGAGGTGAGTGGGTCAGATTTGACTGCGGTAGAGGATGGTGTGGTGGGAAGTGGGATTCGCGGCGGTGCCAGTCATAAGGCTCTTTTTACCTGCTTTTAATTTTGATTGAGATTCGTGCCAGGAGCCTGAGGAGGCAGGCCGGTGCCGACCGCCCGCGCCACCTGTCTCTTGGTGAAGAGGCCTCCCAGCCCTCACCCTGGTGGAGCAAACCTGAACACTCACTGAAGAGGCCTCCCAGCCCTCACGCTGGTGGAGCAAACCTGAACACTCACTGAAGAGGCCTCCCAGCCCTCACCCTGGTGGAGCAAACCTGAACACTCACTGAAGAGGCCTCCCAGCCCTCACGCTGGTGGAGCAAACCTGAACACTCACTGAAGAGGCCTCCCAGCCCTCACCCTGGTGGAGCAAACCTGAACACTCACTGAAGAGGCCTCCCAGCCCTCACCCTGGTGGAGCAAACCTGAACACTCACTGAAGAGGCCTCCCAGCCCTCACCCTGGTGGAGCAAACCTGAACACTCACTGAAGAGGCCTCCCAGCCCTCACCCTGGTGGAGCAAACCTGGACACTCACTGAAGAGGCCTCCCAGCCCTCACCCTGGTGGAGCAAACCTGAACACTCACAGCAGACGTGGGGCGTTGGACTTAGCTCGGAGCCAACTGGGTGGGCTGTCCTAAAGGACCAGAGGTCAGGGTCAGAGGGGCTGATATTTTCGTCAAAGGAGGCTCACAGTGCTAACTTCTACCCCCTGAGCAGACTGCTGTGTCCCATTCAAGGAGCCAGGGTGACAACCTGATCCTCCCAATGGCCAGTCCTAGGCATCTGGCCATACTCACCATCCTGTCTCACATGGTTGTCTGGGAGGAGTGTCCGTTACCTCTTGTATATCTCTCTCCTAGACTCCTGTAAAACTGCACCGGGACAGCCAAGGTCCCTGGCTGCCGTCACTCCCTGAGCCAGTTAAGCAGAGGGCAGGCTGCTGGGGCACAGGGCAGGCTGCTGGGGCACAGGGCTGTCTGCTGGGGCACAGGGCTGTCTGCTGGGGCACAGGGCAGGCTGCTGGGGCACAGGGCAGGCTGCTGGGGCACAGGGCAGGCTGCTGGGCCACAGGGCTGTCTGCTGGGGCACAGGACAGGCTGCTGGGGCACGGGGCTGTCTGCTGGGGCACAGGGCTGTCTGCTGGGGCACAGGGCAGGCTGCTGGGGCACGGGGCTGTCTGCTGGGGCACAGGGCAGGCTGCTGGGGCACGGGGCTGTCTGCTGGGGCACAGGGCTGGCTGCTGGGGCACGGGGCTGTCTGCTGGGGCACAGGGCAGGCTGCTGGGGCACGGGGCTGTCTGCTGGGGCACAGGGCAGGCTGCTGGGGCACGGGGCTGTCTGCTGGGGCACAGGGCAGGCTGCTGGGGCACGGGGCTGTCTGCTGGGGCACAGGGCAGGCTGCTGGGGCACGGGGCTGTCTGCTGGGGCACAGGGCAGGCTGCTGGGGCACGGGGCTGTCTGCTGGGGCACAGGGCAGGCTGCTGGGGCACGGGGCTGTCTGCTGGGGCACGGGGCTGGCTGCTGGGGCACGGGGCAGGCTGCTGGGGCACAGGGCTGTCTGCTGGGGCACGGGGCTGGCTGCTGGGGCACAGAGCAGGCTGCTGGGGCACCGGGCTGTCTGCTGGGGCACAGGGCTGTCTGCTGGGGCACAGGGCTGTCTGCTGGGGCACAGGGCAGGCTGCTGGGGCACAGGGCTGTCTGCTGGGGCACAGGGCAGGCTGCTGGGGCACAGGGCTGTCTGCTGGGGCACAGGGCAGGCTGCTGGGGCACAGGGCAGGCTGCTGGGGCACGGGGCTGTCTGCTGGGGCACGGGGCAGGCTGCTGGGGCACAGGGCAGGCTGCTGGGGCACAGGGCAGGCTGCTGGGGCACGGGGCTGTCTGCTGGGGCACGGGGCAGGCTGCTGGGGCACAGGGCAGGCTACTGGGGCACGTGGCAGGCTGCTGGGGTACAGGGCTGGCTGCTGGGGCACGGGGCAGGCTGCTGGGGTACAGGACTGGCTGCTGGGGCACAGGGCAGGCTGCTGGGGTACAGGACTGGCTGCTGGGGCACGGGGCAGGCTGCTGGGGCACAGGGCTGGCTTCTGGGGTACAGGGCTGGCTGATGGGGTACAGGGCTGGCTACTGGGGTACAGGACATGCTTCTGGGGTACAGGGCTGGCTGCTGGGGCACAGGGCTGACTTCTGGGGTACAGGGCTGTCTGCTGGGGCACGGGGCTGTGTGCTGGGGTACGGGGCAGGCTGCTGGGGCACAGGGCTGGCTTCTGGGGTACAGGACTGGCTGCTGGGGCATGGGGCTGTGTGCTGGGGTACAGGACTGGCTGCTGGGGCACAGGGAAGGCCTATTTTTAATAGACAGGCCTGCAGTTTGACACACACTTGTACTCAAATTCCACTGGACAGAAGTTGGTCATGTGATCACAGCTGTTTGCAGAGAGGTTGGAAATGTAGCGTGTACCCTAATTAAAGACAGGTTCTTGGTATGTGGCTTGTGATCTCCACCATTATCCCCCAGTGTAACCAGACAACCAAGAGGTCTAGGCTGCCTGTCAATACTTGAGCCAACTAAGCAGAGACAGGGATGAACCATACCTGAGAATTTATTCCAACAGTGCCAGCAGCATGGGAGAGCAGCCGGTCAAACACAAAATCTGCTCTGCACCCAAAATAAGCCAGCTGTTTATATAGGACTAGAGGCCCAGTGCACAAAATTCATGCATAGTAAGGGTCCCTAGGCCTGGCTGGTGATCGGGGTCAATCAGGTTCCCCACCTCCCCACCTCCCCTCCCCTTCCCTCGCCACCCATGCCTAGGATGTAACTACCCACCGTAACTGCTTTTTTAAAAATTTAATTTCAGACTATCTTTTCTGATTATTTTAGGTCTCTGGGTTTGCAAGACCACCACACAGGCCTCCCTGAGCTTGTCAGGTCAGCATGTGGTTCCTTTCGTCCACACCGCCCCCCTTTTGGTCATAAATCAACCCAAAGGACGCATCGATGACCAACCTTTTGGTTGGATAGTGGAGTCCCACGGTGCTAGGAAGGCTAATTCCCAGGATGCTCAGTGTCAGCATGTCTTGCTGAACAGAGTGGACCACTGGGGATGGGGCAAGACCATAACCTTAGATGGCATTTAAGGTTTAATTATTATTAATCAAAATAAAAGGCAGGTAAATGGGAGGCAGTCAGATCCTATATGTCCTTGTTAAAACATATTCTAGATCATTTCTAATTTTTGAGCCACCATAATCCCATTCTTTTTGCTGTTTGTCAAGTTTTGTTTTTCTGCATCTAGTATAACATTTACATATCAGGAACAAAAGTAACAATAAAGCAGTAACACTGATTAGAAACAGAAAATGTCTAATACTAGACAAGGAAAGATCTGAGGAGAAACAAGTATTTGCTATTATCCAGAAGTTCCAATTTTTCTTCTGGGAAGTTAATTTCATTCATTGCTATCCTAGCTAATAAAGAAGGAATATGCTAATTGACCCTCACGCTGTCACAAAGATGGCAGCAACCACAGGCAAAGATGGCAGGGGCCACAGCCACAAGATGGCAGGCCCAGTCCCTTCAGCCCCACTGGGGCGGTAGGCGCAGTGTAAGGCTGGGCTGCCCCCCAGTGAGCCTGGCCTTACCACACGCCTGCCTCTGGAGTCCCCCACTTCCCTCAGCCCTCCAGCTGCTGAGGGCTGGCCCAAGGCACAGGTAAGCCTCGGATGGCGGCTGCCCAGCCACCCGGGGCCACCCGAGGCTCAGGTAACCAGGGCCAGCTGAGGCTGCACTATTGGAGTGGCAGCAGCTGAGGTGTGATGGGAGTGTAGCCTTCCCCTGATTGTCTGATCGCCTCCCACCCCTGAGGGCTCCTGGACTGTGAGAGGAGACAGGCTGGCTGAGGGACCCCCCTTCAGTGCATAAATTGTTATGTAGTTGTTATACATTGTTGTGTATTTAGACAACATTCATCTAAAATACTCATCTAGATTAGATCTATATATAATTCTACCAGGGGAATTATTAAGGAGGTGTTCTTGGAGAGGTTTGTCCAAGGTAGGTCCTTTTTAATAGACTAGAGGCCTGGTACATGAATTCATGCATAGGAAGGGTCCCTCAATGTGCCCTGTGAGGATTTGGCTGAAACCAGCAGTCCAATGCCTCCTGCTGCACTTGCCTGCCACTTCCACTCACCCTGGCCCTGCTGCGATGTCAGTCCTGATTGAGAGAGGCTAGTGCCACCACAGTGGCACTTGCCAGCACCAAGCCCTGTGTCTGGCGCCACTGAGGGGAGTGTGTGTGTGTGTGTGGGTGTGGGGCGGGGCAGGATGCAATCAGCCTTCCGGGCTGGGCAGTGGGATGCCCTTGCCATCCTGAATCCAGATCCATCCTGCTGACATTCACACCAGTTGTCAGGAGCAACCTGGCAGCCACTTTTATATGGTTTTTTCCTTGTGGAGCGTCTAGGGAGGGGAGCGAACATGGTGCCTGAGGCTGACGTCCAGGAGGTCAGGGCACTGCTGTGATGGTGCCAGCAGTTCTGGTCCATCGGTTCCTGGCCTGTTCTTCAGAGATTAGACCTGCAGGACAACTGAGGGAGTTAGTAGCTGCTGCTGGGCTGGGCTGGTGGGCTGCCAGGACAGGTCAGTCAGGTGAGCAGCACTCCTATTGTAGGAGAGCACTAACCACCAGTGCATTGAGTATCTGCCTCCTGTGGTTAGTGTGCATCATAGTGACTGGTTGTTCAGTCGCTTAGGCTTTTACATATATAGGTTTAGCCTAAAAATGCACCAAAGCTTGTATTGATAGAAGACCACCAGTGTGTGGTCAACAAAACATTAACTTCATCATCATATCACTGTATAGTAGCTGGGGAAGATTAGATTTTTCATGTCTCATAGGGAAAGGGGTGTAGAGAGACAGATATTGTTTCCACTACTAAACAATATAAAATTATTTTATATACATTAAATTAATAACAATTGGGTGCTATAAGAACAAGGTTTAGCTGCATCAATTTGTGAGCACACAGGCCTTGTTGATGTCTTGGGATGGCTGTCTACCTCCTCCATAGTCAGCAGCTTCTTATCCTCAAGATGAAGGTGAGTGTCAGAGACAGGGGCAGATGTCCATTCGTGGTTATACCTGATAGGGTGAGGTCCCTTTAACACTGTTGGAGAGCTTCTTTCATTAATGTGTTTCCCAATGGACAAAATCTCCAGGTTGCTGAGTCTTTGAATCTTTGTCTCTTGGGAGAACTGTAAAATGAATGTTACTAATTTGTTGGTTCCTACCATGTGAAATGTCTTATATTGGGAAACAGAAGATTAAAAACTCAACAATATTTTAAACAGAGTCATAAGAATAATTATCCTCAATTGATTTAGTCCCATGTTATTTTGGGGTCATTCCAACAGGCCCTGAAATGCCTCAAGGATTTGTTTTCTCTCCTTATGAAGGGAACATTTTATATTAAGGTACATGGGAAGTTTTGTCAAATAAAGAATAATAACTCCGATATGCTTTCATTTATAATTTTAACTAGAGGCCCGGTGCACAGATTCAGACACTGGTGGGGTCCCTTGGAGTGGCTATGGAGATCCACCAAAACCAGTAGTCTAACACTGCCTGTCACTCCTGCCTGCTACGCTGTTGCCCCCACTTGATAGTGTTGCTGTGGAGGCGGGAGAGGCTCGCACCGCTGCAGCACTTGCCAACCATCAGCCTAGCCTCTGGCACCTGATGGTCAACTGAGCAGTGCTCCTACTATGGGAGCACACTGACCACAGGGGGGCAGCTCCTGCATTGAGCATCTGCTCCCTGGTGGTCAGGGTGCATCATAGTGACTGGTCAACCATTTGTCCAGTCATCCAGTTGTCTGATCTTCCGGTCATCCAGTTATAGTTATTCTGGAATATTGTGTTTTGCAGAAAGGACAAAATTCTATGTAATTTGCATTATCCTCAAACCCATAACCATGTCATTTTAAAATTCTTCTTGTAATTTAAAGAATGTCACTGTGTTTTTATAATGCATCTAGAAAAATGTTACATCTCTGAGAGATCCATGGAGAGAATGACATTTTCAGATCATACCCTCCAAACCAGATGAAAATTATTAAACTCTACAGAGTATCTGGATATCTAGAGGTACTGGCAGGAAAAATCAGGAGAAACAAAAATAATTGATTATAGGACTGAGTGAATGAAAAAGAATTATATAGCTTTTGCAACTTTTGTTGAAAGCATTGATGCTTAATCTTTTTGTTTTTCAGATGTAAGGAAACTTGTTTCTTTTCTTAAAGCAATTTGGTAAATTATGTATTTTTCTCCCTACCTGATCCCTCCAGATTTTAGCAATTCTTAATAAGTGAGACATGACAAGATGCTTCTTTGCATTAATTCAAAAAGACCAGTTTCCAATTGTGGCTTTATTAACTGAGACTGACTGGAATGTCATGTCTGGGAGAGACGTGCCTGCACGCTGGATGTCACCAGAAAGCTCTAAGGAATAAAGATGGACTTTGAAGCCAATGAGAATGCCTTGGAGAAATAGCCTAGTACCTTGTATGGTCAGTGGTTCATGACAGTCTTTCCAGGTAAGGAACAAAATTGCTTTCCTGAGAGATGACAAGGAAAGAACCCCAAGACATTTGGGAACTTCAGGAATGTGAGGAATTCACCCAAGTCTATTCCTGGCAAACCTGGTGGAACTGGGTTGCTCAGCTTCTTTGCCCTGAGGGGCCAATTAAATCCCAATCATGAGAATCCAGCAAAGCAGATTTTCAAAAGCCTCTATGATCAATTGCTATTCTTATTGTGTCCATGCAAACAATCAGGCCAAATTGGAACTAGACTTACTTCAGTAAATAAATTGGTCTAAATTTGGCTCCTTAATAAAAATGAGGGTAATTTGGGGGGGAAATTGTGTTTCAGTAAACTTTATAACACACAGTTGTCAATAGTAGATTCAAATCTTTATTTTTTTCACCTATGAATTGAACTGGATCCTGATTTTATCTCGTTTACCCCAATAATACTAAATTTATAACATAGTTTTTCTTCACTGGATTACAAGCCATGCTCATACTCAGGGAATACCACCTCTAGACACCTTCCATGCCCAGGTCTCACCAACCCTCTGACAGAAAGCAAGAATCTCTTGGCTCTGAAGGAAAAACTTTGCCCCTCCTCAGCAGGAAGCAGTTACAGAAGAGAACCTGTGATTCGGAAACCAAGATGGTGGCATAGGTAAACACCTAAACTGCTGCTTTGCAACAATATCAAAACTACAACTAAAAGACAAAATGCACACCACCCAGAACCACATGAAAGCTGGCTGAGTGGAAATTCTATAACTAGGAGGAAAGAAGAAAGCACATTGAGAATCAGAGGAGTTGCAAAAGGCTGAGATATGGAGACACACAAGCATGTGGAGAGGATGGGAGGCTGAGTGTGCAGTTGGCTTTCTAAAATGGGAGGGAGATGGAAGCTCCCAACTGCGCTGAACTCCAGTTCTGGGCAAGTTTCTGTGAACCCAAACTCATTCAGGGAAAACTGGACTGTCAGAAAAAGAGAAAGCACACAGAGACTCAGGGAAGCTGCAGAGGCAGAGGTCCAGAGGTGTGCATGTGCAGAGAGGACGGGTGGTTGTGTGCACAGGCAGCTGAGTGGTTGGCTGGCTTTCTAAAGCAGGAGGGAGATGGAAGCTCCTGACTGCACTGAACTTCAGTTCTGGGGGAGTTTCTGGGAACCAAGATTCATTTGGGGAGAAAGTGGACTATCTGGCAGTGAGCAAAACTCAAGGGCGGCTTTCTCTCAGAGGTGCTTGCAGTGATTACCAAAGGACACTGACACCCAGAGGTCTCATAGGGCAGGGATGATGGTAAGCCAAGGCTGTCTGCTCCATCCTGAGACTCCTCCCCATCAAGCTGAGCACAAAGGCTTTTGCAATTTTGCAAGTCTTGTCCCATAAGGGTATCTCCAGCACAAAAGTTTTCCCAGTGTAGACCCAGCTGATTGGCCTGCAGGTCAATTCCTCCCAGTGATACCAACAACAATCAAGACTTAACCACAACAAGGCTGTACAAACAGTTCCCAAAGGGGTGCACAAAGAATGTCCACCTCAGCCGAAACCGGTTTGGCTCAGTGGATAGAGCGTCGGACTGTGGACTGAAGGGTCCCGGGTTCGATTCCGGCAAGGGCATGTACCTTGGTTGCGGGCACATCCCTGGTAGGGGGTGTGCAAGAGGCAGCTGATCGATGTGTCTCTCTCTCTCATCGATGTTTCTGACTTTCTATCCCTCTCCCTTCTGCTCTGTAACAAATCAATAAAATATATTTAAAAAAAAAAAAGAATGTCCACCTCAGGTAACTGGGGAGGGTGAGCCTCTGGACCATGTAGGACACCTAGCACACAAAATTGCTCTACCAACTCAATGAAGCAGTGAAAATGTGGAGACAAAGAAACAGATCACAAATGAAAGAAATGGAGGAAAGCAAATGATTGGATATAGAGTTCAAGCCACAGTTATAAGGTTTCTCAAGAATTTTCTAGAAAAGGCTGATAAATTTAGCAAGACCCTCGAGGATATGAAAAAAGGACCAACTAGAAATTAAACATGGACTGATTGAAGTAAAAATTATTATACAGAGACCTAATAGCAGACTAGAGGAATACAAGAATCAAGTCAAAGATTTGAAATACAAAGAAGCAAAAAACACTCAACCAGAAAAGCAAAAAGAAAAAAGAATCTAAAAATTTGAAGATCTGTCAAGGAGCCTCTAGGACAACTTCAAGCATAGCAACATTCGCATTAAGGGAGTCCCAGGAAGAGAAGAGAGAGCATGATATTGAAAACCTATTTGAAGAAATAATAGCAGAAAACTTCCCCTACCTAGTGAAAGAAATAGACTCATAAGTCCTGGAAGAGCAGAGAGTTTCAAACAAAAGGAATCCAAAGAGCACCACACAAAGACACATCATAATTAAAATGCCAAGAGCAAAAGACAAAGAGAGAAAATTAAAACCAGCAAGAGGAAAACAGTTACCTACAAGGGAGCACCCATATAATTGTCAGCTGATTTCTCAACAGAAACTATGCAGGCCAGACGGGAGTGGCAAGAAATATTCAAAGTGATGAATAGCAAGATTACTCTACCCAGCAAAGCTATCATTCAGAATTGAAGGTCAGATAAAGAGCTTCACAGATAAGAAAAAGCTAAAGGAGTTCATCAACACCAAACCAATATTATATAAAACTAGAGGCCCGGTGCACAAAATCTGTGCACTCGGTGGGGGGACGGGTCCCCCAGCCTGGCCTGTACCCTGTCACAATGCAGGAGCCCCACCCATCTCTCTGGGACTCCTTGATGAATTGCCCCAAAAAGGTAGGCCAGAGCTGAGGATCCTGCTCTGCGCCACATGGATCTGGGAGGCAGGACACCTAGGACCTCCAAGCAAGCCTCTCCATGTAGAGCCGAGGGACCCCCTCAGGCAGGCCTTGCCATGTGGAGCTGAGGGACCTCTACACAGGCCATGCCATGTAGAGCCAAGGGACTCCCAGGCAGGCCATGCTGGACACCCAGGCAGGCCTTGCTTGTAGAGCCGAGGGACCCCCAGGCAGGCCTCACCAGATCCCCAAGCAGACCTCGCTCTTAGAGCCAAAGGACCCATCTCCTCCCAGCTCCACATAGCCAGGAGGAGGCGGGACTACCAGGCAGGCTCCATGTTATGCACACAGCATCAAGCCAAGCCCTGCCACCTGCATGTGCCTGCTGTGTGTGCAGCCATCTTGTGAGGGTGTGAGGGCATCAGAGCATGACCACCACTTAGGCTTTTATTAGAAGGATACATGTTCATAGGGACTTTATTCATAATAGCCAGAAAGTAGAAAAGGAGCAAGAGTCTATACACATTTGAATAGACATCCTCATATATAAAAATCGCGACCCCTGCGGCCCCTAGTACTGCCATGGCCGGGCTTGGGGACGGGTTTGTGGCTGCAATTGCAGCCCCCAGCACAACCTTGGCTGGGCTTGGGGCCAGGTTTGTGCCTGTGATCATGGCCCCCCAGTACCGCCATTGCTGGGCTTGGGGCTGGGTTTGTGGCTGCCATCACAGCCCCTAGTGCTGCCATTGCCGGGCTTGTGGCTGCGATCACCACCCCCGCGGCCCCCAGCGCCTCCATTTCTGGGCTTGGGGCAGGGTTTGTGGCTGCAATCACCACCCCCGTAGTCCCCAGCGCCACCATTGCACTGGGAATGGGTAGTCCCTCAACCCAACCTGCCCCCTCTCACATACTGGGAGGCCTCACGGGATGTCCAACTGATGGGTCACCCCCAGCCAGGCCTTGGGCACCCAGCCACCGCCCTGCTCAGCTCCAGCCCAGCTGCCTGCAGCCACCCAGCTCCAGGGGCTGGCGCTCACCACCACTTCCACTCACAGCGCCCAGGGGCTCCCTGCTGCAGCCACCACCACTGCTGCCGCTGACGCTTCCCCTCACGGGGCTGGGCGCTTGCCACCACCACCATTTTATCTCCACCTAGGACCTGGGCTCTCGGGCCACTTGGCCCCGCCCCCGCTCCTGATTGGCTGGTAGCACAGCCAATCACGAGCCAAGGTAGGTCACATTTGCATGCTACTCTTTTATTAGATAGGATGCTGAAAGGTATTTTTTAAGAAGAGGAAGAAGAAAAAGAAAAAGGTAAAGATAAAAATTATGGACAACAAATACATATCTATCAATAAGTTATTCTAAAAATCAAGTGAGTTAAAAATCTGATTAACAGAATAGTGAACTGACAATTCTCGGGGGGAAAGGGGTGTGGGGGCTGCAGAAAGAGACTGGACAAAAATCGTACACCTATGGATGAGGACAGTGGAGGGGCGGTAAGGGCAGAGGGTGGGGTAGGAACCAGGTGGAGGGGAGCTATGGGGGAAAAAAGAGGAACAATGATAACAATGTGAGCAATAAAGATTTATTAAATTTAAAAAAAGATAACATGTGCCCCTTTTCCGAGGAAGAATTGAGAGCCAAGATTCTTGAGAGGATGTAACAGACAAACATCAGCAGAGCAAGGACGATGGGCCAACCAGAGGAGAAATGGAGGGGACCCTGAGGCGTGCTTCTCACCACTCCAACTGCTCTGAAGCCGGCATCGGAGGAACCCACGTAGATTAAACCTTTACATCTTGCCCAGTAGGAGTTGGGACACCTATGCTAATATATGGAATTATTCCATTCCTTTTGGGAAGAAAGTCACACCAGGACCTTTGTGTTGGGACCCGCTGCCTGGGAGAAGGATGCAGGGATGCTGTCTCTAGAGGTTGCTGCAGCAGCTTCCTGTGGTGAATGCCCGCAGGAGGAGGAGGAGGAGGAGGAGTGTACTGGGTGTTCTGGTTATTGTCTCGCAGTATCTAATAACTACACTATAAACTCTTCTGATGATTGCACCCTCCCTGATAGCAATGGACACACTGAGCTGCTGGCTGGTGGTTTCTGATATGTGGGGTGACTGTTTATTCACACTCTGCTGCCAGCAGCACTGGGACGCCTGGTTCTTAGGCCGCATGACAGCAGATGGAGACCTTCACCCGATTAAGAATAATTACTAACAAATAGAAAGAGGTGGGGTGCTAGGATTAGAGGGCAATATAATTCTTAATGGCCATTTGTAAGCTTCCTGCCACGGAGAGCAAAGACCAGGAAAAAGACTTCCTGGACACCAGGAGTCAGACCACATAAAGAAATGAAATTGTCCAAATACATCTGATTGACACCTGCATTCCACCCACATGCCAAGCTCATCGACTCAGCCCCAGGGCCACTGATAGCTTCCCGCCACCTACTGCGGGTGAGGAGGACACTTTCCCCGGGCTGCCCGCATCGCATCGCCTTGTCCTGCTGCTGCGCAGCCCCTCCCGTCAGATAGCCCCCACCCCAGCCCCTTCCCTAATAAAATCAGGGTTCCCTACCTCCGTCCCGTGGCTGTGTAGCCTGCCGTGTGCACCAGCCATGGACCATATTAACCTCTCAGTAACCACATGAGATGGTGTAAAATTAAAACTT
Organism: Antrozous pallidus; assembly: GCA_027563665.1. Classification (NCBI taxonomy): domain Eukaryota; kingdom Metazoa; phylum Chordata; class Mammalia; order Chiroptera; family Vespertilionidae; genus Antrozous; species Antrozous pallidus. The sequence continues at coordinate 1,589,799 of CM050517.1, read as the reverse complement.
TTTAACTAAGAGTAGTTCATGGAGGGTATTCATGTCCGAAGGCAGTATTTTTCCCTCACAAAAGTCAGTATTTACCTTAACTGAGCCAGTCTGTTGTGCTTTGCATCTGTGATAACATATCTTTGGAATGTCCAAGTAATTCCCCTTTTTATAAACCCCTCCAAGCACAGGCACTGCTCTGCTTAGACCACACTCCCTCATTCCGATGTTATCTTGCTAACTGTTGCCTGGTAACTGTCATATGCCCACCTATGTAAAAGGGGGGAGGTGTCTGTCCAGTTGGCGTGACTCAGGGGTTGAGTGTTGGCCTGTGAACCAGGAGGTCATGGTTTGATCCCCAGTCAGGGCACAGGCCCGGGTTGTGGGCTTGATCCGCAATGTGGGGCGTGCAGGAGGCAGCCGATCGATGATTCTCTCTCATCATTGATGCTTCTCTCTCTCTCTCTCCCTCTCCCTTCTTCTCTGAAATCAATAAAAATATATTTATAAAAAAGATGTATGTGTCTGTCATTTTACTTTTTATCCAATCCCAGAGGTTTTCCCACTTTGCCTTCTTTCGCCTCCCTAATCTTACAACAATGGCACTCATGTCACCCTCATATGTATAAACAAGTTACAAAACTGCCCTCTCTGGTGGATAATCCAATCCATGGAGGTGCTGCTTCTGAGCAATTGTTGACAGTTTGGCTCAGATGAACTCAACACTTCTCTACAGTTTTAAATGTTTTTTTTATGTTGACATTGCTCAGGGTAGTACGTCAGGATGCTGAAGAACTCCCCCAGGACCACCCCGCAGACCTGAGCCCGGTGCTAGGATCCAGCCAGGGGTCCACTGTGCCCTACTAGTTCCTCATTTTGCATTGGGTGACTTTCCCTTGGAGTTCTAGACATCCCACTTTAAGGTAAAAGGCCCTGATTTTATTTGAGCTGTATTTTTAAATCCTCAAGGGGAAACTGAAGTTAAGGGTGACAGAACCCATGAGGGGGTTGGGGGGGACTGGAGGAAAAAACGGGTGGCTGGTTTTGAACTCTGGCTTTTCAATAGCAATTGCTTTCTGAAAGTCTGAAGTGCAGACTCTACAGATCCCAAAACAAAACTGAAATTAACATGGGCCAGCAACTCCCTAGCTCCAGCCCTTACTTGCAAGTACTTTACAGAAGTGGGAAGATTTAACTAGAGATGATATCAATGTAAAATGACCAAAATGTGCCTTGGCCAGGTGGCTTAATTGGTTGGAGCGATGTCCCATACACCAAAAGGCTGCAGGTTCAATTTTCCGACAGGGCACATGCCTAGGTTGTGAGTTCAGTCCCCAGTAGGGGGCAATATAGGAGGCATGTTTCTCTCTCACAACGATGTCTCTCTTTCTCTCCCCCATTCCTCTCACTGAAATCAATAAACATCCCTCAGGTGATGGGGAAAAAGGTCAAAATGCAGTTTTCTTTGGGTGCCTAAATTAATATTTTGCTTGCAAAATTAGAAAAATGCCAGCTCTCAAATCAATTGAATGTGTGGAAAGTATATATTGATTAGAAATTAGAAGATTCTAGGATAAATTCTTTTTCAAAAAAATAAAATAGCCCTAGCTGGTTTGGCTCAGTGGATAGAGCATCAGCCTGTGGATTGAAGGGTCCTGGGTTCGATTCCAGTCAAGGGCACATGCCCGGGTTGTCGGCTTGATCCCCAGTAGGGGGCATGCAGGAGTCAGCCGATCAATGATTTCCTCATCATTGATGTTTCTTTCTCTCTCTCTCTCTCTCTCTCTCTCTCTCTCTCTCTCTCTCTCTCTCTCTCTCTCCCTTCCTCTCAGAAATCAATAAAAATACATATTTAAAAAAGAAAAGAAAAGAAGAAATTTTAGAGACTGTCTCAGAACTCTTCAGAAGCGAACACACGCCCATTCCTCCCCTCCTCCACTGTCTGTTCTCTGAGCTTCCTGGTGGGGGTTAGCCTTCCCTCCTGCTAGCTCAGATTGCCACTTCCTACCGAGTTGAGGGAGAGTGAGAATAGAAATTCTAACAGCTCCTTTTGGAGAAAAGAAACCAGCAATTGTTCCTATATTCTCCGGGGCCCTAACGGGTTTAACTGTTAGAACCTGTGATCCTGGCTATTCGAACCCATTTCAATTGCTATCCAGTACCTGTTGGTTTCCGGAAGCCTCAGGAGAGAGCCCGGCGGGGCTGTTTTGGCTCACTGAAGTCAGAGACCCAGCAACGTGGAATCAACCGCGGTGACATACCTGCTCTGGATAGAGGAAGATGAGTAGCCTGAAAAAGTGTCTGCCCCCGTCCTGAGGGTGGCCTGACCAATGGCCAGGCATTAGGTGCTGGGAGGATGAATTTAGCCCACTCTGGAAGAGCTCAGCTCCACACCAGCAGAGAAGGTGTGTTTGACCTCCAGACACGTCTACCCGTGCCCTGAGGGAGGCCTTATGCGGGGCCCTGACCAGGGCATGCCTTCTGGAGGTTCAAGGCCCATTCTCCACCCAGATGCCCGAAGGCAGCGATCTGCTGTCACACTGTGCGTGCTGCGCAGGCGCACCCTTATGTCAACTGCTCATGTTACCGCAGCGCAGAGGGCACTGATGGGCACGAGGCCTCTTGTTTGACTGAGTGCATGAGGTGCCCCTGACCAGCAGTGTTGGCTGCTTTGTTTGCAGTAAAGCATAACCCACCTCCCTATGACAGACAGCTCTTGTGTTCTTCCAATCCCCAGTGTCCAAAGGGGTTAAGTCCTGGCAAAGGAACTTGGTCCCCACACTGTACCAAAGACCACGGCATTAGCCAGAGGCCCCGGGGATAGGTTTACCTCCTGCAAACAGAGAACTCACTTTTGCTGGCCAAATGAGGGGGCAGGAAAAGGTCTCTTCAGATGCCAGGGGTGATCAGGTCCTAATGCACTATACCCCATTACCCAGGTCGCCTGGGACCGTCACTGGGGAGGTGACTCCATGTCCAGAGGCCAGGTTTACCTTATAGCTCTGGCCGATGAGACCCAATTTGACCAAGGATTTACTCCACAGCTTACTTACTAGGTAGGTTCCTGCACACCAACGAGAGCAAGAGAGAGTGTAATGAAAACCACTCCAGGTCCCACCAGTTCTCAAGGAATTCCACCAAAGAGAAATTAGGCGGGAAGGGCACTGGAGCCTGACTTTTTTTTATTACAAACGTAAAACCTCCACAAACTTCTACAATCTTCACAACTGTCTACAAACTCACAACTTTCACAGACCTTCTAACCTGCTCAGAAATAACCATCCTTAGAACAACAACTCACTCTCAATCCTTGTCCTTCAAACAGCATCTCCATATTTTATGCCTTCTGCTTCCAAAACCACACATTTCAATTTAATTAGAACTTGTAGCTTCTAGAAACCTCAATGATAACCCACCAGCATTCCTTAGATTGATACTTTTATGAACATATTTTCATAACTTTGAGAAACATAAGTTCCTTTTATTGGCAAACACTCACACTTTCAAGAAACACACTTTCAACAAAGCATAAGACATTCATCAACAGCTCCAAATTTACTTTAAAGTCTTTTGGCAACAAAAAGCATAAAGCAGCCCTAGCTGGTTTGTCTTTGTGGATAGAGCATCAGCTTTCCAATGCAAGCGTTCTGGGTTGGATTCTGGTCAAGGACTTGCACCTTGGTTGCAGCCTCGATCCCGTGCGGGAGGCAACCAATGGATGTATTTCTCTCACATTGATGTTTCTATCTCTGTCTCTCCCCCTCCACTCTCTCTAAAAATCAATGGAAAAATATCCTTGGGTAAGGATTACAACAACAAACCCCCAGCCCAGCCAGTGTTGCCCAGTGGTTGAGCATCGATCTGTGAACCAGGAGGTCACGGTTTGGTTCCTGGTCAGGGCTCATGCCCAGGCTGGGGGCTTGATTCCCATGTGGGACGCGCAGGAGGCAGCTGATCAATGATTTTCTCTCATCATTGATGTTTCTATCTCTCCCTTCCTCTGTGGGTGGAAATATATATATATAAATCTCCAAGAGCAAGTGAACTTGTCTAGCAATTAATATTGCAATATTTCATGTTATTTCAAAATATCTAGATTTTCAATAGCTTTTATTAAAGGTCACTATTTTAGAAAGGAATAGTTGAAATAAGTTAAATTGATTTGCTCAGATATGGCTATGATTTTTCAACCATTTTGATAAGGTTTACCCCCACTTCATTTGCGTTTTAAAAGATGGCCCAGATAAGAGTTCTTGAAGAAAACCAAGTATTTGCATTTCAGAGGTTCTGGATCTTTTGGTTTCATAAAGCCAATTTGGTTTCATAAAGCCAATTTGGTTTCATTAAGCCTTTTTGAGATGAAAGGGGAGGTTTGGGGAAGGTAAAGGCTCTGGTGGGCTTTGAATGGGTTCAGGAGCCACGCCCCTGGCCCTGTGAAGACTTTATTTGTAAAACAAGAGCAGTCATTTTTGATATCTCAACATTTTCTAATTTCCAGGGAGCATGTCGCTTAGGGTCACCTCTGAGAGCCGTAAAGGCTTAAAATACGGAGCTGTGGGAGGCAGTTAGAGACCCGCAGGGCAAGGACCATGGCCAGGTACAGCAAGGTCGCCAGGGCAAAAAGCCCTAGGTGCCTAGCAACGGGAAAAACTAGATTAGGGAGCTCAATTCCAGGGTGACCTCCCCCCAGCTATAGGAAGGGAGAGTCATGCGGCTTGGACCCCTGAGCTTTCCCCCACAGAGAGAGCACGAGGCCCCCGGTGTGTTTCAGCTCCAGGCCCAGAAAAGTAACAGAACCAGACCAGTGGGCTATTGCTGCCTCAGGACTGCTGCCCTGAGGGGCCCTCTTTCCCTGGCTCCCCATCAGTGGAGACCACACCCTGAAAGGGCCGACCTGGAAAGCTGATGAATATTTTATTGAGGCCCTCCCCTGGGACCTCCCCTAACACCTCAGTCCTTAATCGTCTTTTAGGCTCTGGCTGGTGTGCTCAGAGGCTGAAGGGTCTCGGGCTCCACAGCCAGTCAAGGGCATGTGCCCGGATTGCAGGTTCCCACCCTGTCCCCAGGTTGGGGCTCGTGTGGAGGCAACCAGTCGATGTGTCTTTCTCATATTGAAGTGCCTTCCTTTCTCTCTCACTCTCTCTCTCTTCCTCCTTCCCTTCCACTCTTCCTGAAAAGCAATGGAAAATGTATCCTCTGGTGAGGATTAACAACAACAACAGAAAAACACACACAAAAAAGTTTAGGATCAAAGACCATAGCCCTAAGTGTGCTCTCACTTCGGGGGTATGTCCACGCCTTTGCCTGCCCGTCGCCCTTCCCCAGATGCATTTTCTGTACCCCTCTTTCTCCTAAGCTTCAACAGCCCGTTTGTAACTTGTTTCCTGAGCCTCTGTCTTGTCTCGCTCACTTCCTCCACCTCTGTGGTTTTCTAAATAAACTAGAAGCCAGCGTGCAAAATGGCGCAGCGCGGCCCACCGGCGCCAGTCTTTGGGCGTCAGGCTGTTAGGGCCAGTGGCTTTTTGTGATATAGATGTTCTCTTGTAGTTGGAATCTTGGCTCTGAATTCTTTCCTAGCCAGCAGTCAAGTGCCGAGGGTCTGACCCCTGGTGCTGTTCTTGCTGCCCCAAAAGAAACTGTCCATTTTCCTTGGGAACAGCAAAACAGGTCTGGTTGCAAGATAGAATTAAAACTAAGGGTGCCTTTTATGGCCAAACCTCCCACTGACCACTGTAGTGAGATAAGGCTCTGTTACAAAAAGACATTAGTCTTTTTCTTGATGGATTCAGGGTCAAATATGCGTCCCAAAGGGGAGTTTTGAAGCACTGTTGATGATTCCCCATCAGTAGAGAGACAGATATGTCACAACCCAAAAGTTAAAGGTGTCCCTCAAGTCTTGGCTGTCTGGCCTGTGCTGAACTCTGAGGCTCTGCAAGGTGATAAAGGGGGAAAAGATGGTTAGCAAACATTCAATTTTAAAATTGTTTCCTCCTGAGGAGGTTTCTTTAAAATTATTATTTTCCCATTTGGTTCAGTATCTGGTTCACTTACTTCTAAATCCATTTTACCCTTCTGGAAAAGGGATAAAGGGCATCACTGATTTCACGAAAATCTTGTGCTATCAGGTGAATTGGGTTAGATTTGATTAGCAAAAATATGCATTGTCCCATAACGTTTCCTGGCTGGAGGGGAGTAGGTTCTGATTAAAAACTGAAACCAGACCAGCACTCTCCCTTCCTAGAGCAGGCCGTGCCTTTCTCTCCCCCCCTCCCCAGCCCATGCATCTCACCTTTACCTGCCTCACCCCCAAGCTCCAAGGACCCTTCCTTTGTCTCCATAACTCATTTCCTAAACACATTTCTTCTAGGAATTACTTCTACCTCTGTGACCTGCCAAACAACGTTCCCTTACCAAAACAAAAACAAAACAAACAAAAGTGAATCCAGACACCAGTGGGTCCAGGCTGCCTGTCATTACCTGAGACAGGGTTGAGTCTGATGTGGGCATTTGTCCCGATCCTGCGGCAGCATGGGAGAGCAGCGGGCCGTCCTCACACGTCTGCTCTGTGCTCCCCATCAGCCCTGGTTGTGTTGGGTAGAAGAACAGAGATTACAGGGGGGAGCAGGAATTACAGGCATGGGGAAGTAGGCAAGGTATAATGGTTACAGGTTGCAGGCAATGTGGGAGGGCGCCTCCAGGAGCTTCTGGGACCAGATTACAGGCAATAGGGATTTGGGGGTAGCAAAGGGCAGACAAAGGCTGGGTACCTCTGGGACTAGATTGTTTCAGCCACGAGGTTGTTAATATTTCCAGGATAGGCAGCTCTCAGAAAAAGAAGACGGACTGCATTCTAATGTTGGCTCCCATGTCCCAGGGCGTTCACCTCCCAGCCAAGTGAAATGTGCTTTCTAATCAGAACAGAAACATCATGGTTAGCAGAGCATGGTTAATATCTCTCTATAAAAGCCCAGTGACCGAATGGCAGAATGACCAGAATGACTGGTTGACCAGTCACTATGATGCGAATTGACCACCAAGGGGCAGATCCTCAATGCAGGAGCTGGCCCCTGGAGGCCAGTGTGCTCCCACCATGGGAGCACCACTCAGCTGACCAAGATGACCAGCACTCCCACAATGGGCTGATCCCCGCAGGCGTTGTCCCCTCCAGTGCACAAATCTGTGCACCAGGCCTCTACTTTCTTATAACTAGTTTTCAATATTCTATTTCTGTTCCTAACATTCCCCACTGCTTTTTCTATCATCGCATGTCTATTTTTTTATTTTTTCCATTAAAATCCCATTTATTTATACAGATATACAGGGAGTTATGGGGGGCCCTGGGGAGCCCCACTCCATCCTTCATGTCCCAGGGAGGGGCAAGACGAGGACATCTCTCCCCATGGGTGACCTCTGAGGGGTAGGTGACTGCCCTTGGAGGAGTGTGGAGGGAGGAAGGGGCGGGTGCCTCCCCACAGGGCACTGGCTGCTCCCAGGGCAGTTGGTGGCCCTGGAGGCGTTGGGTAGTGTCTGGAAAGCTGTGCTGAGGGAACTGGAGGGGAGGGTGGGAGATTGGGTGTGCTTCCAGCATGGGCCAGGCTCAGCACTCCCACTGAGGACAGCCTGGGTCCGGCTGGCTCCATGCTCCTGGTGCACCTAGAGCAGGGGTATCTGGGGTTCCTCTCAGCACAGCTCCCACCCAGGCCTAGAAGGATGGAGAGGAGGAATGGGGGTTCAAAGAGAGAACCTAGCTTCTTCCGGCATCTTGGAAAAACTGATCCCCAAGGATATCCAGCCCTGGTTGTGCTGCCCCAGAAGGCAGCTAGGAGACCAGGAGTGGGTATCAGGGCAGAGATGAAACTCCTGGAGGCCATCTTGGAGGGTGATTCCTGAAGGAGGCAATTCCCCAGGCTGAATGCTGGGGAAGGTCAAGCCATGGGGGAGGGTCTCCTGAGGAAAGGGCCTTTAGCATCACCAGACTGAAGGCAGGCAGGAAGAAGCTGGGCCTCCGGGCCTCCAGACTGAGGCTGTTACCTCAGTCCCACCTGTCCAGCCTCACTCCCCAGCCAGGGCGGGGCCAGGTGGGCGTCATACAGAGACCTTGGCCAGGGCATCAGCGCCTGCACTGGCGATGGAGGCCTTGCTGGGGTGGCAGGCAACCACATGGATGGCCTCCTCGTGCTTCTTGTGGTGGGCTGTAATCTCCTGCACCCACATTTTGTTGTCCAGGCTCCACAGTCACAGGGAGCAGTTGTGGTTCCCTGACATCAAGAACATGCCGTTGGGGTCCACAGCCAGCAGGTGACAGCATCCAGGTGGGCAACCATGGAGTGCACACGTTCCCTGTCCAGTTGTCCAGGAGGCAGATGCCTCTGCCGTCACGGGCAGTGAGGTGAGGGGCTGATTTGGGTGACTCACCACCTGGTTGGTCTGGGCTGGGCTGCTGCTCCCTGGGCCTCCAGCGTGAGGAGGTCACACAGGGCTTGTCGCCAGAGCGGAAGGAGGCCCCGATGTGTGCAGGCTCGGTGCTGGTGAAGGCACTGAGGTGGGGATGCTGTGACCGCTGGCTGCGGGGAAGGTACAGAGGCCGGGCTGCTGCTGCAGGGGTCCCAGATTCGGATGGTGTCGTCAGCGGAGCAGGAGGCGAGGCGCTGGGAGGTGGGGCTGAAGGCCAGGCCCCACACGACGTCCCTGTGGCCCTCCAGGACGTGGCTCAGCACGCTTGGGTCGTAACCACCGAAGGGGTCCATGTGGAGGCCTGGAATCTTCCAGCTGTGGATGCGGCATCCGCCCCACCACTGTAACGGTATTCCTGTTGCTGCCCATGGCTACTGCCAACACGGGCCCCTGTGAGCCTGGAAGGCATGGATGGGTTCCACGTCTTGCGCAGCATTCTTCTTGGCTGTGACAGCCTTCTGCAGTTCCAGAGCTTGAGCGGCCCATCCTTGGAAGCAGTGAGCAAAGCCGACTGGCTGTGGTGGACAGCCAGGGAGCGAATGCCGTCGTATCAGGACCAAGGGGTGAACTTGGGGTTCCATGTCTTTTTAAAGGCATCTTTGCTGTCAGACAGGTCACAGCTGAGGTTGTTGTCATTGGTGACGGTGAGATCTGCCAAGTCCCCCAGGCTTACCTGCCCATCCTTGATAGTGTCCGTGATGAAAATGTCTTCTTGTGGCCAGGGCTGGGATGTGCCAGGAGGCAATCCTGTCACGTTGTGGGGCAGTCCATCTATATCCCAAAGGTAGGCCAAAATTCCCTGGAGTTTGACCTGCCAGCTTTCCAGCTCATTATGGGCCCCCTCTCCAGCGCATCCCCGAGGGTCCCCCTCTCCAGCACATCCCCGAGGGTCCCCCTCTCCAGCCCATCGCCGAGGACACCCTCTCCAGCTCATTATGGGCCCCCTCTCCAGCACATCCCCGAGGGTCCCCCTCTCCAGCACATCCCCGGGGGCCCCCCTCTCCAGCGCATCCCCAAGGGTCTGGAGAGCCCTCCCTGTCCTCTCCTGAGCCCAGGAAATCGAACTCATTGATGGCGTCCTCCGAGTCGCCTCCTCATCTCCGTCCTCTGTTCCAGGCACCAGGGCCTTGGCTGGCAGCCTCACCCGCTGCTTCTTGTGCTGCACTCCGTCCCGTCTCCATCCTCGTCGCTGCCTCGTCCTCACAGTTCTGCAGGAAGGAGATCTGCCCCGGCACCAAGCTACCCAAGTGCTCTTTGCCATCTTTGCCTGCTGCATTCTCCTTGATTTGTTCCTTGATCTGTTTCACCAGCAGTGACTCCCCACACTGACCCCCCCCCCAGGGCCTGGTGTGGCCTGGGGCCCCCTTCGCTGGGCTCCACGGTCCTGTTGAGCTCCAAGTGTCCCAGGAGGGACTGCACACGCTTGGACCGCATGTCTAGGATGGTGTCTGTGTAGCCCACCTCTTCCAGGCACTGTCGAAGAAGTTGCTGCCCCTCCTTCCACACCAGTGGGCTGTTCTCCAGGGTGCCGGGGTCCACAGGGCCATTGGAGACTTGTTCTGGCAGTTCTGATTTCTTCTCTCAGTGGTTCGGGTCCGTTTATGATATTAAGCCCTCTCCTGCTTCAGCACATATTCTAACATCTTGATCCGCCGCACCAGGTCTGTCTTGAGATTCTCTTGCCCTTTCCTTTCTCCCTGGAGGAAAGCCACCTGAGCCTGCAGCTCCGCGTGCTTGGCCTCCCGGTGGGCCTTCTCTGCTTTGAAGAGCGTCCAGTCACGCTGGATAAAGTGCAGAATCCCAGGCGAGCTCAGGGGCTCCGCTCCCCCTCCGCCCCCATGGGCTCTGGGCTGCCCCCCCCCCCCGCCGCCGCCCCCTTAGCAGCCAGGCCGGGACCAGGAGCTGGGGCAGAGACCAGTCCTAGGCCCCTCGGGCCAGTGGACTGCACGGAGCCGAGCCACTTGCTCCTTCAGCATGGGGGCCCCATATGAGATCAGTTTTAGGGGAAAAGTCTCACCCTGCTGGACTGCATCTGCTTCTGCCTTGAAAGCAGCTCCCAGGGATGGAACACAGCGAATGCAGGATCTTGGGTATGTTTTTTATCAACTGAGAATTGTCAGAAAGATCAAAACAGCACCTTCCTTCAAATCCCTCACAACCATGGTTACGCCGCAGCAGCAGATACTCTATTGCTGCCCGAATCTCTAGCCCGGCCCCCCTGGCCTGGCTCAGCTCTCCAGTTATCCTGTCTGGCCCTGGAGGCGTCAGTCGGGGCTTTCACCTGCTGCAAGCAGCCGGGTCACTTGCACACCAAGGGAGCCTGCCATTACCAGCTTAACAACACGGCCAAAGCCACAGTCAGCCGGCTTCCCAGGTGGAGATCTGGAGGCTGGTGCCGCCGCCGTGAGAATCCTCTTTGGGTTCGGACCCTGTGATGTTTCTGGGGCATAAAGACAGTCAGTCATCTTAAGGAACAGGCACCCCCGCTCCTCCAATGCTGTTTCCCCACAATCAGAAACCAGTCAGCAGCTTAGTATGCCCATTACTACAAGAGAGGGGCAATGATCAGAAGAGTTCATAGTGTAGTTATTAGATACTGAGAGACAATAACCAGAACACTCAGTACACTCCCCCTCCTCCCCCTCCTCCTCCTCCTCCTCCTCCGGCTGGGCATTCACCACAGGAAGCTGCTGCAGCAACCTCTAGAGACAGCATCCCTGCATCCTTCTCCCAGGCAGCGGGTCCCAACACAAAGGTCCTGGTGTGACTTTCTTCCCAAAACGAATAGAATGAATATAATCCTATATAATAAAAGGCTAATATGCAAATTGACCAAATGGCAGAACAACCGGTGCTATGATATGAACTGACCACCAGGGGTCAGTGCACTCCGACAGCACCACTCAGCCAGAAGCTGGGCTCACAACTGATGAACACAGTGGCGGTGGCAGGAGTCTCTCCTGCCTCTGAGGCAGAGCTAGGGATGTCTGCCTGCTGCTTAGGCCTGCTCCCCAAGAGCACAGGCCAGGCTTAGGGACCCACCTCCACACACACACACACACACACACACACACACCCTAAGTGCACGAATTTTGTGCACCGGGCCTCTAGTTCTGTATATTAGCAATAGGTGTCCCAAATCCTATTAGGCAAGATGTAAAGGTCTGTTCTATATAGATTTCCCCAAATCATTAAATACCAAAATCTGAGGAAAACTGAGTGACTTGGGAAGTAAAAGCTGATCCTGAGGCAGCTACAGTGTCACTTGTCTGGTTTTGCTGCTTTTCTGAGCCTGGAGCTGAAATACAACTGAGGCCTAGGTGTTATCTTTAGGGAGAAAAAGGCCAGAGGTCTAAGCCGCATGACTAGTGATATGCTAGGGGAGGAGAGGTTACTCTAGAGCAAGCATGTCAGACTCAGAGGCTAACACGGACCAAATACACAGGTTTAAGTTTATGTGGGCCACAAAAACAAAAGCTTCGGCTCTCATAGAAATGTAGGTTTATTTTGAGAGGGACATGCTGAATACAAAGGGCTGAAATAAATCAGTCATTGTTAACATAAAATAATAGAACATTTAAATAAAAATCAATATTTTTCTTGAACATTAACTTACCATACACTGAATAATTGCACAAATTAATAAGCATAATGCAAATAAACCTATTTTTCTTGTTCTCTGAAAGCAAAATATTTCCTGTTGTGTACACCAAACAAGTCAGTCCAAGACTAATGACATGGTGATCAGCTGCTAAAATATTCTCTGCTAGTATTGGTGGAGAGAAATGGTATGCCTGTGTGAAGACGCCTAAGGGAAATGAATGCAACACGATTATAGCAATCAGTCATTAGGGAACGTTGTAGTTTGTTATTAATAACTAGAGGCCCAGTGCATGAAATTCGTGCATGGGGGGGGGGGGCGGAGGGGAAAATGTCTTCAGCCCAGCCTGCACCCTCTCCAATTGGGACCCCTTGAGGGATGTTTGACTGCCCGTTTAGGCCTGATCCAGTAGGACTGGGCCTATACAGGCAGTCAGACATCCCTCTCACAATCCAGGACTGCTGGCTTCCAACTACTCGCTTGCCTGCCTTCCTGATTGCCCCTAACTGCTTCTGCCTGCCAGTCTGATCACCCCCTAACCACTCCCCTGCTAGCCTGTTTGCCCCCAACTGCCCTCCCTTGCAGGTCTGGAACCTGCAAAGGCCCTCCCCTGCTGGCCATCTTGTGGTGGCCATCTTGTGTCCACATGGGGCAGGATCTTTGACCACATGGCGGCAGACCTCTTGTGTGTTGGAGTGATGGTCAATCTGCATATTACTCTTATTAGATAGGATAGAGGCCTGTGCATGGGTGGGGACTAGCTGGTTTGCCCTGAAGGGTGTTCTGGAGGTTTCCTTGGGGTGAGTGGCAGCCTGGACGAGGGGCCTGTGGTGGTTTGCAGGCCAGCCATGCCCCACAGTGATCCAAGCGGAGGCCCTGGTATCTGGGATTTATTTATCTTCTACAAGTGAAACTTTGTAGCCTGGAGTGAAGCCAAGCCTTCTGCTAGCTCCATGGCAGCAGCCATTTCTGTTGGGACATTTACCTTCTATAATTGAAACTTTGTAGCCTGGAGTGGAGGTCTGGGCCAGCCAGAGCTGCAGAGAATCTTGGCTTCCTCCATCCCCGGGGCATCCCTAGCCTCTGCTCTCTCCAGCTCCATGGCTGCCACCATTTCTGTTGGGATTATATATCTTCTATAATTGAAACTTTGTAGCATTGAGTGGAGGCTTAGGCCATCAATAGCAGGCAGAAAGCTTGACTTCCTCTGTTGCTGGGGAAACCCAAGCCTCCCCCCTGCTCTCAGTGGCCACAGCCATCTTGGTTGGGGTTTATTTGCTCCTGATTGGCTTGTGGGCATGGCTTGATTGGAGATACAGTCTATTTGCATATTACTCTTTTATTAGATAGGATAGAGGCCTAGTACATGGGTGGGAGTCAGTTGGTTTGCCCTGAAGGGTGTCCCGGATCAGGGTGGGGGTTCCCTTGGGGTGAGGGGTGGCCTGGGCTAGGGGCCTGTGGTAGTTTGAAGGTTGGCCATGCCCCCTGGTGACCCAAGCAGAGGCCCTGGTATCTGGGATTTATTTATCTTCTACAATTGAAACCTTGTAGCCTGGAGCATAGCCAAGCCTTCTGCTTGCTTTGTGGCAGCAGCCATTTCTGTTGGATTTATTTACCTTCTATAATTGAAACTTTGTAGCTTTAAGCAGAGACCTGGACCAGTCAGGGCAGGTGGAAAGCTTGGCTTCCTCCATCTCTGGGTGCAACTCAAGCCTCCTGCTCTCTCCAGCTCTGTGGCTGTTGTCATTATCTTCTATAATTGAAACTTTGTAGCACTGAGTGGAGGCATGAACCAGCAAGGGCAGGCAGAAAGCTTGGCTTCCTCCATCGCCGGGGAAACCCAAGCCTCCCTCCTGCTCTCTGTGGCTGGCAGCCATCTTGGTTGGGTTTATTTGCATATTTGATCCTGATTGGCTGGTAAGTGCAGCTGATGGGCATGGCTGGTGGGTGTAGTGGAGGTATGGTCAATTTGCATACTACTCTTTTATTAGATAGGATTATGTATAACAGGATATTGTAAAATTTAAGTTATGAAATTTTTATTAAAAATATTCGTTGTGGGCTGTGAGTTTGTGGGCTGTGAGCATGTTACTCATGCTTGCCCTATGAGTAAGATTCTTGTTTTCCCAGTTTTTCCCCTTGCTAAGCATCTGGGCTTTCTGCCCTGGTGATTTTTTGTACCTGGTCCATTGTCCTTGCTCTAGGAGTCTACAGTCCCCATTCAAGGATCTGGGCTCTGAATTCTTTTTGAGAAAAGGGGCACGAGGTCTCTTCTATAGCTTCTTCCTGCTGAAAGCGGGTGATATGATTCTTCAGAGCCCAAAATCCTTGATTTCTGTCAGAGAGATGAGGAGGCCTGGCACAAAAAAAAGAGGTTGTGATGGTGTCTAGAAATGATATTTCCAGAATACAAGTAGGGCTTATAACCTGGGGGAGACAAACTGTGTTATAAATTTTAGTATTATTGGGGCAAAAGCTAGAATGACGAGAATTATGACAAATTGTTTGGTGGAAGAAAACATGTTTTAGTTCTAATAATTCCAAGTAAAAGGATGAGAGAAAAATGAAACATTAGTTTGGAAGGGTAGTAGCCAAATATTTAAGAAAACTAGGTAAACTTAGGATTTAGTTTAGGTTAGCTCATGAGTGAAAAATAAAACTTTGAAGATAATGAACTGAACTAGAGTCTAACATTTACAACTGTATGTAAGGAGTCTATTAAAACACATCCCCCCTTTCTAAAATTACCCTTATATGTATTAAAGAGCCAAATTATGACCAAAATTTATTTTTTAAGACTAGTTGCAGTTTGACTTGACTGTTTGCATGAATACAATAAGAATAGCAATTGATCAGCTATGCTTTTAAAAACCTGTTTTGCTGGAATCTCATGATTGAGGTTCTTTAAAAAAATCTTTATTGTTAGAATAACAGATAAACCTCTTTTGCCTCCCATTGTCCATCTCCACCTGGCTCCTACTCCACCCCAGGCCTTCACTACACTATTTGGTGAATCTCTTTCTACACACTCCTCATCCCTTCACTCTATTCCATGTTTCCATGCCTCTGCTTCTATTTTATTCATCAATATATTTTGTTCATTAGACTTCCTGTTCATTTATTTTTATTTTTAAATTAAATTGTTGATAGATATGTATTTATTACCATTTTATTTTCATATTTTTTTCCTTCTTCATCTTCCTCCTCTTCTTAAAGGATACCCTTCAACATTTCGTATAATACTATTTTGTGATAATGAACTCCTTTAGCTTTTCCTTGTCTGTGAAGCTCTTTATCTCACTTTCAATTCTGAATGATAGCTTTGCTGGATAGAGTAATCTTGGTTGTAGGTTCTTGCTATTCATCACTTTGAATATTTCTTGCCATTCTCTTCAGGCCTGCAAAGTTTCTGTTGAGAAATCAGCTGACAGTCATATGTGTGGGTGACCTCATAGGTAACTGCTTTTCTCTTGCTGCCTTTTTTTTTCAGTACATACTGATAGTTTTTATTTTTTAAATATTTTAAAAAATATTTCATGATATTCCTAGTAGACCTGTGCAAATTCAGTTTAAAGTTTTATCAGATTACTTTATTTATTTTATTGTTTAAAATATTACATATGTCTCTTTTTCCCTGACTGACTTCCCCTGCCCCACCCCGCCACCACTCCCCTCCCCCAGGATAAGCCCCCACTGCCCCAGGGTCCATGTTCATTTGTTATGCTAATATGCATGCATATTAGTACAAGTCCTTTAGTTGATCTCTTACCCCGCCCTCCCTTGCCAATACAATGCAAAAAAAAAAGAAAAAAAAATGACATGCCTCTCTAAATAACTTATTGAGCCCAGTATTTCTAAGGCATACCCTCTTATTCTTCTCCCTTCTTCCCATCATAGCTTCCATTTCTTTTCAGCTGGAGACCCCTCACCACGCCCCCAGATTCTCCATAATGTACTGACTCTCCGCTTCTCATTCTCAGGGTTAGCCTCACAGAAAGCTCAATGGCACTAGATTTAACCACAGCAGGTGAAAACAGCAGCAAAATAGGCCCGTTACAGCCAAGCACTCAAACCAGCCTCCTCTCGTACTGCTGTTAAGATTGTCTTTAGCCCTTGGCATTTAAAAAAAAATATGTTTTATTGATTTTTTTACAGAGAGGAGGGAGAGGGATACAGACTTAGAAACATCAATGAGAGAGAAACATTGATCAGCTGCCTCCTGCACACCGCCTCTGGGAATGTGCCCACAACCAAGGTACATGCCCTTGACCAGAATCAAACCTGGGACCCTTCAGTCCGTAGGCCAACGCTCTATCTACTGAGCCAAACCAGTTAGGGCTAGCCCTTGGCATTTTAATTATGACATGTCTTGGTTTGGGACTCTTTGGGTTCCTCTTGTTTGGGACTCTGTGCTTCCTGAACTTGTAAATCTGTTGCTTTCACCAGGTAGGAGACAATTTCTGTCATTATTTCATCAAATAGATTTTCAATATCCTGCTCTCTCTCTACACCTGGAATCTTCATAATTTGAGTGTTGCTATGCTTGAAGTTGTCTCACAGGTGCCTTACACTATCTTCATATTTCTTTTTTTTTCTTTGTGCTCTTCTGATTGGGTGTCTTTTGCTTCCCATTATTCCAAATTATTGCTTTGGTTCTTGGCATCTTCTTCTCTACTTTGAATTCCTATAAATTAATCTTTTAAAAAATTTTCTTGAATGCTACTACTTTATTTTATTTATTTTTAATATATATAGATTTTTTTTTAGAGAGGGAGGGAGAGAAAGGGAAAGTGATAGAGAGATAGAAACATCAGTGAGAGAGAAACATCATTAACCAGCTGCCTCCTGCACACCCCCCACAAGGGATCAAGCTTGTAACCCAGGCAAGTGCCCTGACCTGGAATTGAACCAGTGACCTCTTGGTTCTTGGTTCAATGATCAACTGCTGAGCTATACCAGCTGGGCTGTAAGTTATTCTTTATTTCAGTTAGTGTAGGCCTAATTTCTGACTGGTCTTTGGCATTCTCACTAAGATTCTTGAAAGTCTCACTAAGTCCCTGGAAGCTCTCATTAAGATCCTTAAGTAACCTTATAATCATTGTTTTGAACTCTGTATTCAGTAAGTTTGCTTGCTTTCATGTCTTTCGTTTGTGACATGTTCCTTTGTCTTCACATTCTGACTGCTTCCTGTGTTTGTTTCTATGTATTAGTTTTAGCTGTTATGTCTCCTGGAATTGATAGAGTGACCTTGTGTAGCAGGTGTCCTGTGGGGCCAGTGGCTCAGCCTCCCCAGTCACCTGTGTTGGCTGAGTGCACAATCGTGTGTGTGTGTGTGTGTGTGTGTGTGTGTGTGTAATATATTTTTATTGATTTCAGAGAAGAAGGAAGAAAGAGAGAGCGATAGAAATATTAGTGATGAGAGAGAATCATTGATTGGCTGCCTCCTGCACGCCCCACACTGGGATGAAGCCTGCAGTCCAGCAATCGAGACATCATGGTTCATAAGCCAATGCTCAACCACTAACCTATGCCAGCCAGGCTGTGCACAATCTTGTTATAGTTGAGTCTGGATTGTTGTTTGCGTCACTGGGAGAAATTGACCTTCAGGCCAATTGACTGTGAGGACCAGCTGCTTTCTTCTTTACTTCTGTAGTTGTAGGTCTTCCAATCAGCCAGATTTTAGGCAGTTCTGGGTGATGGTTGTTCTGTATTTTAGTTGTAATTTGTTTTGTGTTGTTTGTTAATCCTCAACCGAGGATATTTTCCCATTGATTTTTAGGGAGAGTGGGAGAGAGAGGGAAAGACAGAGAGAAACATCAATTAGTTGCCTCCTGCAGGTGGTTCAGCCAGGGCCTGGGTGTTTGAGGAGCCTGCAACCAAGGTACGTGCCCTGGATCAGAATCAAACCCAGGACCTTCTGGTCCACAGGCCGATACTCTATCCACTGAGCCAAACCAGTTAGGGTTAGTTGTAACTTGTAAAATAAAATTATTGATTTCAGAGAGGAAGGGAGATAGAAATATCAATGATGAGAGAGAATCATTGATTGGCTGCCTCTTTCACAACCCCTACTAGGGATTGAGCCCATAACCTGGGCATGTGCCCTTGACCAGAACTGAACCCAGGGCACTTCAGTCCGCAGGCTGACGCTCTGTCCACTGAGCCAAACCGGCGAGGGCTAGGGTTGGTTGTAATTTTGATGTGATTGTTGGAGCTGGCAAGTACTGGCATTCACCTCCACCACCATCTTGGTTCCCAATGCTCATGAGTGTGCTTTAATTAGCCCCGTAGGAGCTAGGGAAATAAAAATAAGTTTTCTTTATTTAAAGAGATGACTTGCTTAGAAATCTGTACTGTCAAGTAAGTCAGAGTTCTTGTTATTAATATTTTCAAAACTTAACATATTTGCAAATGCATCAGAGCAAAACAATGGCAGTCTGTAAGTTACAAACTTAAATGACATGGTTATAGATTTGACCATAAAATAATTGAAAAATATATAACATTTCTTTTAAACATTTTTATTGATTTTAGAAAGGTATGGTGAAGTAGAGAGATAGAACATCACTGATGAGAGAGTATTATTGATCGGCTGCTTCCTGCATGCCCCTTACTGGGGATCGAGCCCACATCCCAGGCATGTGCCCTGACCTGGAATTGAACTGTGACCCTCTGGTTCATAGGTCAGTGCTCAGCCACTGGGCCACACTGGCAAGGTAAGATATAACAGTTTAAGGTAACGATTTTTTGTAAATAATTATTATTATGAAATGACATAAAAGAACAATATAAAGTTTATATTCTTAGATTCAATGTAGAGTTTTAAAATATACATAAAAACAAATAATATGCAAGAATTTAAAACATTGCCCATGGCTTATTGGAAGTGAATAGTGAGCACTGGAAACAATTCATAAACACCCCAATGCGTGGACACAAACATCTGGAGTGCTACCGCCAAGCCCTCCATCGGGGCCACTGCTCTATCTCATCCAGGGTCATGGACAAGGTGCCTGTTACTCAAGGGAAGCTCCTGTTTGAACTCAGTTCTGAATCTCTGCAAGTTACTTCCCAGAGCAGACTGAAATTTTTGGGATATTTATCTTAATAAAAATATGTGTATTTTTATTTGACAAAACTTTCCAAGTAAATTAAAAAGGCCTAATTAGTTTGAAAACATAGGAAAGAGAATGAATTCTTGAGGTATTTCTACCCCAGTTGGAATAACTCCAAGTAATTTCTCTGTTAAAAAAGTTTTTTGAAATTTAAACTTTGGGAAGGTTGTCAAATATATACTTAACCAAAAGATTATATTATAAGTCCTTTGTAAATCTAGGTAAAACAAATGGATAGTTTTATGGTAATAACTTTTAAAATATTGAATAAATTTAAACCAGTTTTTATATTAAATATTTTGTCTAGAGATCCTATTTAATTTATGTAGGCCAATGAAACTTTATATCCTAGTGGTGCCATCTGGAGGCAGAAAACACATTACACATAATGTACAGACAATACATGAAGACCACACATTTGTTTTAAATGTCAAATTTTTATAGAGAAGACATAAGACTTTTCCTTTGCTTTTGATGCTTTTTAAGAAAGATAGACAAGGGGAGATAAGTTCCTAAATACCAAGCAGCTGAGACTTTCAATGAAAGTGTTAAGGGCTGTGAATAAGCGGTGGACAGAAAGCTTAGGGTGAACATGCTACATCTCAAGATATTTGTGAATGCTGGTTTAAACGCTTTAAAAGTGATTATTTCAATGTGAAAGACAAAGAACGTCCAGGTCAACCGAAAGAAACTTGAAGACCAACAATTACAAGCATTATTGGATGAACATAAAAACAACTTGCAGAAAGATTAAACGTTGCTCAGCAAACAATTAACAAGCAATGGGAAAGATTCTTATTTTATTTTTTAAATTTCTTTATTGGTTAAGGTATTACATATGTGTCCTCATCCCCCATTACCCTTTCCAACCTGCCCCCACCTCATGCCTTCACCCCACCCCCCACCCCACCCCACCCGGAGTCTGTGTCCATTGGTTAGGCTTATGTGCATGCATACAAGTCTTATGGTTGATCTCTTCCCCTTACCCCCACCCTCCCCTACCATCCCTCTGAGGTTTGACAGTCAGTGCTTCTCTGTCTCTGGCTCTGTTTTTGTTCAAGTTTATGTTGTTCATTATATTCCATAAATGAATGAGATCATGTGATAGTTATCTTTCTTTGACTGGCTTATTTCACTTAGCATAATGCTCTCCAGTTCCACCCATGCTCTAGTTTAAAGCAGCCACCTTTTCCTCCTTTCTCTTCTTCTTCCTCTTCTTAAAGAATACCTTTCAGCATTTCGTATAATACTGGTTTGGTGGTGATGAACTCCTTTAGCTTCTTCTTATCTGTGAAGCTCTTTATCTGACCTTCAAATCTGAATGATAGCTTCGCTGGGGAGAGTAATCTTGGTTGTAGGTTCTTGCTATTCATCACTTTGAAAATTTCTTGCCACTCCCATCTGGTCTGCATAGTTTCTGTTGAGAACTTAGCTGACAGTTATATGGGTGCTCCCTTGTAAGTAAGTAACTGATTTTCTCTTGCTGCTTTTAATATTCTCTCTTTGTCTTTTGCTCTTGGCGTTATAATTATGATGTGTCTTGGTGTGGTCCTCTTTAGATTCTTTTTGTTTGGGGTTCTGTGTGCTTCCTGGACTTGTGCGCATCCAGCACTTTCACCAGGTGAGGGAAGTTTTCGGTCATTATTTCTTCAAATAGGTTTTCAGTATCTTGCTCTCTCTCTTCTTCTGGCACCCCCATAATTCTGATGTTGGTACACTTGAAGTTATCCCATAGGCTACTTACACTATCCTCAAATTTTTGGATTTTTTTTCTTTTTGATTTCCGGTTGAGTGTTTTTTGCTTCTTGATATTGCAAATCTTTGACTTGATTCTTGCATTCCTCTAGTCTGCTGTTGGGTCTCTGTATATTTTTATTTCAGTCAGTGTATGTTAAATTTCTAGTTGGTCCTTTTTTATATCCTCGAGGGTCTTGCTGAATTTATTGGCCTTTTCTAGGAACCTCTTGAAAAGCCCTATAACTGTGGTTTTGAACTCTATATCCAGTCATTTGTTTTCCTCCATTTCTTTCATTTGTGACCTGTTTCTTTGTCCCTGCATTTTTGCTGCTTCCCTGAGTTGGTAGGGTAGCTTTGTGTGCTAGGTATCTTGATCTTCCCTGTTACCTAAGGTGGACACTCTTGGTGCACCCCTTTGTGGACTGTGTGTACAGCCTAATTGTAGTTAAATCTTAATTGTTGTTGGTATCACTGGGAGGAATTGACCTCCGCCCAATTGGCTATGAGGATCAGCTGTATCTACGCTGGGAGACAGCCTTATGCAACAAGACTTGCAAAACTGCAAAAACCTCTGTGCTCAGCTTGGATGGGGCAGTTTCAGGGTGGAGCTGACAGCCTTGGCTTCCAGTCAGCCCCACACCATGAGGTTCCTGGATCTTGGTGTCCCCAGGCAATCGCTGCAAGCTCCTCTGAGAGGAAGGCACCCTTGAGTTTTGCCCATGCCAAACAGTCCAGTCTCTCCCAATGAATCTGGACTCCCAGATTCTCTCCCCATATTGAGGGTTAGTGCAGTCGAAACTGGGATTCAGTGCAGCCCAGAGATTTGTCAGTCCTCTCTGCGTGCATTCACACACATGCCTCCAGACCTCTGCCTTTTTGCCATGCTCCTGAGATTTCCAGGGGAATTTTACATTCCAGATTCCCTCTGTATGAGCCTGGGTCCCCAGGGTCTCGACTGGAACTGGGTTTCAGCACAGTCTGGAGATTTTGTTTCCTACCCGCTAGTGCATGCCAGCCAAGCACTCAGCTGCCCCATTCTCTCTGAGTGCACATGTCTTGTACCTCAGACTTTGCAGCTCCTCTGATTCTCCGTGCTTTTCTCTTTCCTTCTAGTTGTGGAATTTCCAGTCAGCCAGCTTTCCTGTGGTTTTGGATGATATCTATTTTGTCTTTTAGTTATATTTTTGAAATTATTGTGCGAGGCAGCAGTTTAGGTGTTTACCTATGCTGCCATCTTGCTTTCTCAGGAACAATTTTAAAGGAAAGAAAATGGGTGCCACATCAACTGAATGAAAGACAAATGGAAAACTGAAAAGTCATCAGTAAAATGTTGCTACAATGGCATGAGCAAAAGCCTTTCCTGGATCGAATTGTGATTGATTATGAAAAGTGGATTTATTTTGAGAATCCCAAATGCACAGAATTATGGGTTGATCCAGGTCAATGATCAACATCAACTGCAAGGCCAAATTGCCTTCAGAAAGAAGACAATGCTCTGCATTTGGTGAGATCAGGATGGTGTGGTGTTTTATGAGCTTCTAAAACCAGGTAAAACCATTAATACCAATCACTACCAACAACAAATAATCAATTTAAACCACACTTTGATCGTGAAATGATCAGAATGTGCCAGAAGACATGGCAAAGTAATTTTGATTCATGATGATGTACCATCACACACTTCAAAACCAGTTAAAGACACGTTAAGGAGAAACCAAGATGGCGGCATAGGTAAACACCTGAACTGCTGCCTCACACAAGTTTCAAAACTACAACTAAAAGACAAAATGGTCATCATCCAGAACCACAGGAAGGCTGGCTGAGTGGAAATTCTACAACTAAAGGAAAGAGAAAAAGCACACTGAGACTTACAGGAGCTGCAGAAGGCAGAGGTAAGAAGGCGCATGGGTGGAGAGGGTTGGAAACTAAGTATGCAGCTGGCTTTCTCAATTGGGAGGGAGACAAAAGCTCCTGACTGCTCTGAACTCCAGTTCCGAGCAATACTCTGTGGACCCAGACTCATACGGGGAGAAACTGGACAACTTCAAGTGGGCGAAACTTAAGAGTGGCTTTCTCTCAGAGGTGCTTGCAGCAGTTACTGTGGGACATTGAGAACCAGGGACCTCTTAGGGCAGGGCTGATGGGAAGCCATTGCTGATTGCTCCACCCTGAAACTCAGCCCATCCAAGCTAAGTGCAGAGGCTTTTGTCTATGAAAGGCTTGGTCCTTTGAATTTTAAACTTACCTAACAAACTGCAGCTGAGACAGTGAAACCGAGACCAAGAATATCAAAAAAAGGCCAAGGCTACACCCAGCACAGAAGTTCTCCCATTGTAGACACAGCTGATCTTCACAGCCAATTGGCCTGGAGGTCAATTCCTCCCAGTGATACCAACAATAATCAAGACTTAACTACAAGACTGTGCACACACCCCACAAAGGGGTGCAACAAGAGTATCCACCTCAGGTAACTGGGGAGGCTGAACCACTGGGCTTTATAAGACACCTAGCACACAAAGTCATTCTATCAACTCAGGGAAGCAGCCAAAATGAAGAGTCAAAGAAACATGTCACAAATGAAAGAAATGGAGGAAAGCAAATGACTGGGTATAGAGTTCAAAACCACAGATATAAGGTTTTTCAAAAATTTTATAGAAAAGGCTGATAAATTTAGCAAGATGCTTGAGGATATGAAAAAGGACCAACTAGAAATTAAACATACACTGATTGAAATAAAAAAATAATATAAAGAGATCCAAAAGCCAACTAGAGGATATCAAGAAGATAGTGTAAGAAGCCTCTGGGACAACTTCAAGCATACCAACATCAGAATTATGGGGGGTGCCAGAAGAAGAGAGAGAGTAAGATACTGAAAACCTATTTGAAGAAATAATGACCGAAAACTTCCCTCACCTGGTGAAAGAAATAGACTTACAAGTCCAGGAAGCACAAAGAACACCAAACAAAAGTAATCCAAAGAGGACCACACCAAGCACATCATAATTAAAGTGTCAAGAGCAAAAGACAAAGAGAGAATATTAAAAGCAGCAAGAGATGGGAGAGAAACAAGATGGTGGCATAGGTAAACACCTATCTTGCTGTCCCACACAGCAATTTCAAAACTACAACTTAACAAAAGAACAAACACCATCCAGAATCACCAGAAAGCTGGCTGAGTGAAAATTCCACAAATAAAAGTGAAGATAAGACACTGTGACTTGGAGGAGCGGCGGCAGACAGCGTTGAAGATACGCGAGGAGTCAGAGGTTTGGAGGAGTGCGCGTGCCAGCAGATAGGGCGGGCGGCTGAAAACTGGCCAGTTTTCTTGAATGGGGGAGACAAAGACGTCCCACTGGACTGATTCTCTAGCTCTGGGCGAAGTCCAGGGAACCCACTATCATATGGGGTAAAAACTGGATGGTGGGAGGGCACGCCAAAGCTTGGGTGCTGCAGGGGTCTGTGGGCTTGTGGAGAAGGCGAGCTTGTGAGAAGTGTGCATGAGCTTGGGAACAGCGCAGCTGTGTGACCACGCAGAGAGCACTCGTGACTTGCTCTTTCATTCGGCAAACCGTCAGACTGCATTGTTTCGCAACCCTGAGTGAGATGTTGGGTGTGAAACTCATTTGGGGAGAGTCTGAATTCTCCGGCAGCCGGTGCAGCTCATCAGCGGCTCTCTCTCAGAGATCCTGGGGCTGCATAGGGCGGAGCTGACACTGTCTGCTTGGCCTGGAGACTCCGCCCATCCAACTTAAGCACAGCTGAACATCACAGACAATTGGCCTGGAGGTCAAACCCTCCAAGTGCTAACAACGATTAACCTGAGCTTAACTTCAGCAAGACTGTGCAACCCATATCCACCTCAGGTAACTGGGGAGGCTGAGCCACTGTCCCTTGTAGGACGTCTACCACACAGAGCTAATTGACCAACTCAGGGAAGCAACCACCAGGCAGACATGGAAAGAAATCAGATGTGAAAGAAATGGAGGGGAGAAAATGACTGGACATGGAATTCACAACCACGGTTATAGGGCTTTTCAAGAGGCTCCTAGAAAAGGCCGAGACCTGCCGAGACCGGTTTGGCTCAGTGGATAGAGCGTCGGACTGCGGACTGAAGGGTCCCGGGTTCGATTCTGGCAAGGGCATGTACCTTGGCTGTGGGCACGTCCCCAGTAGCGGGCGTGCAAGAGGCAGCTGATCGATGTCCCTCTCCCATCGATGTTTCTGACTTTCTATCCCTCTCCCTTCTGCTCTGTAAAAAATCAATAAAATATATTTAAAAAAAAAAGAAAAAAAGAAAAAAAGAAAAGGCCGAGACCTATAAGGAAATAAACAAGACCTATGAGGAATTGAACAAGACCTGCAAGGAAATGAACAAGACCTACAAGGAAATGAGTGAGACCTACAAGTAAATGAAAAAGGGCCAACCAGAAATTAAGCATACACTGACTGAAATAAAAAATGTTATACAAAGACCTAAAAGTACTCTAGAGCACCCCAAGAACCAAGTTAAAGATTTGAAATACAAAGAGGTAAAATCCACTCAGCTGAAAAAGCAAGAAACCAAAAGAATCCAAAAAATTGAAGATAGTGTAAGGGGCCTCTGGGACAACCTCAAGCATAGCAACATCCAAATTATAGGGGTGCCAGAAAAAGAGAGAGAGCAAGACAATGAAAACTTATTTGAAGAAATAGTGACTGAAAACTTCCCACACCTGGTGAAAGAAATTGACTTAGGAGTCCAAGAAGCACACTGAACCCTAATATATAGGAACCCTAAGAGGACCACACCAAGACACATCATAATTAAAATGCCAAGAGCAAAAGACAAAGAGAGAATATTAAAAGCAGCAAGAGAAAAACAGTTAGTTATCTATAAGGGAGCACCCATACGATTGTCAGCAGATTTCTCAACAGAAACGATGCAGGCCAGATGGGAGTGGCAAGAAATATTCAAAGTGATGAATAGCAAGAATCTACAACCAAGATTACTCTATCCAGCAAAGCTATCATTCAGAATTGAAGGTCAGATAAAGTGCTTCGCAGATAAGAAAAAGCTAAAGGAGTTCATCACCACCAAACCAATATTATATGAAATGCTGAAAGATATTCTTTAAGAAGAGGAAGAAGAAAAAGATAAAAGTGTAAATTAGGAACAACAAATACACATCCATCAACAAATGAATCTAAAAATAAAGTGAGGGCTCCTATCGCCTGGATCAAGACCTCAGAGCCATCAACTCAGCAATACTTCCCATAGCTCCTGTTGTGCCCAATCTGTCTTCTGTCCCCCCTTCCTCCTCCTTTTTCACAGTCCTTGATCTAAAGGATGCCTTTTTCACTATCCCTCTAGATTATCAATGTCAGGACCTCTTTGCATTCACCTGGACTGACCCTGAAACTAGACATTCACAGCAGCTCACATGGACAGTTCTGCCCCAGGGGTTTAGGGATAGCCCCCACTTCTTTGGGCAGGCATTGGCAAAAGACTTGCAGGATCTGCCACTGCCCAGAAGCCCTCTCCTGCAATACGGAGATGATCTCTTACTGTGCAGTTCTGCTCTCCAAACCTCCCAGGAGGACACGTGTCTACTTCTTAACTTTCTTGCCCAGCATGGTTATCGGGTATCCACAACTGAGGCTCAGCTCTCCCAGTCAGCAGTAACACACCTCGGGATCAGAATTTCACAGGACAGGAAGGAGACCACTGCCGACCGTAAAAGCCTTATCTCTTCCTTACCTACGCCAACCACCCAATCTGACCTTCTTTCTTTCCTGGGAGTGGCTGGCTTTCTCCGCTCCTGGATCCCTAATTACAGTAACCTAGCTAGACCCTTGTATGAGGCGACAAAAGGAGACCACAATGAGCCTCCAGACCCCTCAAAACCTATAGAATCAGCCTTTAAATCCTTACAGCAGGCTCTTGTCCAGGCCCCAGCCAAAATAAATAAATAAATAAACAAACAAACAAACAAACAAATAAATAAATAAATAAAAATCAAGTGAATTAATCTGATGAACAGGATAAACTGGTGAATGTAACAGAATCACGACATAGAGAGGGAATGGACTGACAATTCTTGGGGAGAAAAGGGGTGTGGGAAGTGCAGCAAGAGACTGGACAAAAATCATGCACCTATGGGAGAGGACAGTGGGGGGGAGGTTAGGGCGGAGGGTGGGATGGGTACCAGGTGGAGGGGAGCTATAGGGAAAAAAAAGGGAACAATGTAATTAATAAACTGAACAATAAAGATAAAAAATAAAAATGTTAGAGTTTTCCAAAGCTAAAAATAAATAAATTAATTAATTAATAAAAGCAGCAAGAGAAAAACAGTTAATTTCCTACAAGGGAGCACCCATATGCTTGTCAGCTGATTTCTCAACAGAAACCATGCAGGCCAGACAGGATGGCAAGAAATATTCAAAGTGATGAATAGCAAGAACCTACAACCAAGATTACTCAGCAAAGCTATCAATCAGAATTGAAGGTCAGATAAAGAGCTTCACAGAATAAGAAAAAGCTAAAGGGGTTCATCACCGCAAAAGCAGTATTATATGAAATGCTGAAAGGTATTCTTTAAGAAGAGGAAAAAGAAGAGAAAGCTAAAGATAAAAAATTATGGACCACAAATACATATCTATCAACAAGTGAATCTAAAATTCAAGTGAATAAAAAAAATCTGATGAACAGAATAAACTGGTGAATATAATAAAATCAAGGGCATAGAAAGGGAGTGGACTGAAATTCTCAGGGGGAAAAGGGTGTGAGGGGGCTGCGGGAAGAAACTGGACAAAAATTGTACACCTATGGATGAGGACAAAGTGGGGAGAGGGTAAGGGCAGAGGGTGAGATGGGAACCAGGTGGAGGGGAGCTGGGCGGAGGGAGAGGAACAATTGTAATAATTTGAACAATAAAAATTTATTTTTAAAAAAGTTATATAAAAAGGAAGAAAAATACACATTGAAAGATCTTGCCTGGGAAGTATGTATTCACCAGACCTTGCACCTTCAGATGACCACTTGCTCTGATCAATGGCACACGCACTTTCTGAGCAGCACTTCAAAACGTAGGACGAAGTGGAAAATTGGGTCTCTGATGGTTTGCCTCAAAACAAGAAAAGTTCTATTGGGACGGTATCCACAAATTACCTGAAA
This sequence comes from Antrozous pallidus, assembly GCA_027563665.1. Taxonomy (NCBI): domain Eukaryota; kingdom Metazoa; phylum Chordata; class Mammalia; order Chiroptera; family Vespertilionidae; genus Antrozous; species Antrozous pallidus. Next base: position 1,561,760 of record CM050517.1, on the reverse strand, counting down.
GTTGGGGAAAATATGTAGCTAGTGATGGACATTACTTTGAATAAAGCATTTTTGATATTTCTCTTCAAGTTACCATGTTTTCTTTTATTACAAAATTCGAATTATTAACCAGTACATCCGGTACATACTAGAAGCGCGATACACAAAATTCATGCACGGGGGAAGAGGGGGGCGTCCCTCAGCCCGGCCCGCACCCTCTCACAATCTGGGACCCCTCAGGGGATGTCCGACTGCCAGGGATCGGACCTAACCGCAATCTGGGACCATTCACTCCTAACTGCTCACTTGCCTGCCTGCTCAGAGTGTGTTTTAGTGACCGGTCCTTCCAGTCCTCCTGGTCATTCCACTGTTAGGTCAATTTTCATATCAGTCTTCTATGATATAGGGTTTTAATCAGGGGTTTCTCCTGGTTATAGGGGCCTGGGGTGGAGGCTAAGGACACGGCAGGAGGAGCAGAGCTCAGGGTGGCTGGGGAGCTCCAGGAGGGCCTGAACCCAGGGGCTCTTGGCACCCCTAGGTGGCGGCACACCCAGCTGGAGAATGGCTTGTAATGAAGGGAGCCTTTCTGGAGCCAGAGCTCCTGATCGTCTAATTCACATTGCGGCATGTTTAATTGCCGTAGAAAATGAGGCATTTGGATCTAAATTCATCTCAAAAACCGAGGACCTTAAGGTTCTTTAAAAGGCAGGCCAGAGGTGAGTCCCTGGGCGGTCGAGATAGAACGGGGGGGGGGGGGGGGGGGGGGGACGACGACAATCAGGCGATGGCAGGAGGGAGAGTTGCCTAGTGAGAGGAGAAACCAGGTGGTGCCAGCCTGGCTGCGGTCCCTCGCCGGCACTGAGGCCTGTTCTAGGTGGCTGCCCCCATCCCACCCCACCAAGCCCGTCCCTGGGTGTCTAGGGATAAGTGGGAGCCGCCTCTCCTACTCCCCAGTGCAGGCTGGTTGGACCCATTGCTGGGATTTTCTCATGAAATGTGACCCGACCAGCCGGGCTCCTCCCCTGAAACGCCGCCCCCCAATGAGCCCGCAGGGGTTTGGGGCCGGCTTTGGGCCAGTGCCTTTTCCCAGTGTGCAGGGCCCGGTGCTCCCCGTTGGCTTGGGGCCAGCGGCTGCCAGTGCAGTCTTGCAGGTTCCAAGCCCGTGGTTCCCTCTCGGGCGTCCTCTAGCGGCGCCTGGAGGCTTTGGGGGGACCCGAGCTGCCCGGGTGGCCCGGTCTGACGGTGGATAGGGCAGGCCTGCCGCGGGGAGTGCGGCCTTGGTGGGTTGGGGGGCAGGGGAGGGGGAGAAGGCAGGAAGGGCGCGCCCTCTGGCTGTCCCGGACCCACAAGTGAAAGGGGAGCAGGCTGCACAGCCGCCAGGCGGTGGGGAACCCTGGTTTCATTAGGGAAGGGGCTGGGGCTATCGGACGGATGGCGGGGCTGCGCAGCCCGCAGCAGGTCCTCCCCTCCCGCAGTCCTGGCGGAACCGTCAGTGGCCGGGCTGATCACGCAGGTGCGAGCAGGTGCCTCCAGCAGATTCTGGTCCTGGGTGGCCTGACTGGGGCAGCAGGCTCCTCCGGGTCGGTCCTCGGGAGAAGCTTGCACGTGGCCTTAGGGACTGATTGCCCTCTTGGCCTAACAGCTACTTGAGGTCTCTGCGTTTGTAAGGCCTCCACTCAGGCCTCCCCGAGCTTGTGAGGTGCAGTACGTGGCCCTGTTCACCCACAATCCCTAAGAGAAAACAAACAAGGAACAAACTGACAAACCTTTCATGCTTGCATCTTGACATATCCCACAACCTCTCTCGTTTTCTGCAACACCAATTCCTCTACAGCAAGCGTGTCAAACTCCCGGCTCACGCGCCGCACAGCCCACAGTTAATGTAACAGTATGTAAGAGATGTTTGAATAAAAATGTCATAACTTAATTTTTGTAATACCCTGTTATATATCATCTACAATAATAAAAGCATAATATGCTAATTAGACCAGATGTCCTTCCAGAAGAGGCTGGGGCTGCAGCCAGGGGAAGGTGAAAGGACAAAGCAGAACTGGCTGCCCTCCATCTTGCAGAGCTGGTCAGCCTGACCCCTCCTCCCCTGAAGGGAGTGACCACAGGAGCACCAGGAATGTCCTAACTCCCCCAACCACTGCCCGAGTGGACCAATGAGGTTCCGGGAGCGGCTTAGGTCCTGATAAGGTCACATCACAGAGATGCTCCCCCTGTGTCACTACTGACCATTCAGGGGACAGTAAGGGACGGCTCTGATCTCAGAATATGAAACCCTAACCAAAGTGACCAATCTCTGTAACTCACGCCACTCTCCTAGGCCCACCCCAATGACCCGAGGGGCGTAGGGAGGGAGAAGGGGCCGCGGTGGGAGACTGAGAAAACCTGGGAATGAACCTGGAGACCAAGACGTCAAAATGGACAAAAAACGAAAGCTGCGAAGCACAACCAACATCAGCGCGGAGGGAGTGTTAGCAGCAGAGGGAGTGGAGGCTTCCTGTCCTCAGACGGGTGGTCACACATGTGTTCATTCGGAAAATAAGTGTTTTGAAGTGAAAACCAACAGCAAGGTGCCGTCACAAGACGAAACAAAGATACAATGCAATCAGTGGCTTGGGTAAAACATCTAATATAATCCCTCCAAAAGAACCGGAATGTTTTCTAATATCTGAAGAGAGGGAGATGTTTAAGCTAGCTAGAAGAAGAAAATGGTCCAACAAGATCAAAGGAGTAGACTAAGAAATTTAACCAATATTAAATTTGTATAGTTAATATGAAGTAAGTAAAAGGCAAAAATAAGTTAGGGAAATATTGACCACTTTGCCTGAATCCAGGCCTCCCGGTGTGCCTCAGGCCGGACCCCACCTCTCCCTGCTCCCCCGGACTAGCCGAGTTGCCCACGGAGAGCTCTGGAACAGTCACTCAAGGAGAACCACTCAGCAGCTCCGTCCATCTTAGTCCGATGTTCCCACACCACGGGGTGAGCAGAGCCAGCTGAGACAGAAAACCCAACTCACTAACACTGAAGGGAAAGGAAATACCCTTTTATCTTTACCGCGGCGGTCGGCAAAGATCGTCAAAATGGCCGTAGATATTGGGGGGGGGGGGGCGCTACCGCAGATCTCGATGCAAACATCGTGCCAGGCACACGGCTCTGTGCGGGGTGGGGAGCGGGAACCAGCATGCGGTCGCCTGCGCTTGCAAAGGCCTCCCGCCCCGTCCTCACGAGGGCGCCCGTCGGAACAGGGCGCTGCTCCCGCTGCGGGGGGTCGGGCCCTGGGCACGCAGGGAAGGGCTAGCGTCAGCCGCCAGGAAAACGGCGGGTCTCCCGGGGTGACGGACCTGTCAGGGACCCGCAGTCCCAGCCGCTGGGAGCACAGCGGGTGGGGGCTGTCTGTGCACCCGCGGTCACAGCAACACCGGCCGGGGGTGGAGGTGGCCGCGGGGACCGCGTGTCCCGACAATTGACGGGATGAACAAGATGCGGCCCGGCCTCGAGGGCGGAGGCCCACGCCGCTGCCCTGCGGGAAGCGCGGGGAGATCACGCCCCGAGTCAGCCGCCGAGACAGACGCCGTGAGGCCCCGGGATGAGGCCAAACCCGCAGACTGGACGCGGGCGGCGCCGAGCCGGGGGCCGCACAGCAGGAGCTGGCCTGTCTTTTAACACATTCTATAGCACTTTAAAGATTTTGTCTTTATATTTAAATTTTATTGTTAACATGAACTCATAAAGAATGATTCGTTTTACAAGACTCATATTGACAGCTGCTTTCGGAGCAGAAACTGCACATCCCTCCCCCAAGGGCCTACGGAGGACTGGCTGCGCTCTGCCTCCAGTTCTACCCGCCCCGCTCAGCGCCACGGGGCCTGCAGTGCTGCAGTGCCGGGTGGGCCGCAGGAAGAGCTCTGCCGCCGGGCACTTGGGCGGGATGGGGGCTGGGGCTGGGGCTGGGGCTGGGGTGGGGGCTGGGACTGGGGTGGGCTGGGCTGGGGTGGGCTGGGATGGGGCTGGGGTGGGGGCTGGGACTGGGGTGGGCTGGAGCTGGGGCTCGGGCTGGCTGATTCTTCCATCTGTCCAGCTGCCAGCTCCAGTCCCTGGCTCATGTCCCCGGCCTCCCAGCTACCCCCTGGCTCTGCCTCCTGGGAGAGCTGCTCATGGTGGTGAAATCTCTTGCTTGTTACCCGTGTGCTCGCTGCTTTGGCGTGTCACAGGTGTGCTCGCTGCTCTGGCGTGTCACAGGCATGCTCGCTGCTCTGGCACTGTTCTGGCGTGTCAAAGGCGTGCTCGCTGCTCTGGCGCTGCTCTGGCGTGTCACAGGTGTGCTCACTGCTCTGGCACTGTTCTGGCGTGTCACAGGTGTGCTCACTGCTCTGGCACTGTTCTGGCGTGTCACAGGCGTGCTCGCTGCTCTGGCGCTGCTCTGGCGTGTCACAGGTGTGCTCACTGCTCTGGCGTGTCACAGGTGTGCTCGCTGTTCTGGCGTGTCACAGGTGTGCTCGCTGCTCTGGCGCTTCTCTGGCGTGTCACAGGTGTGCTCGCTGCTCTGGCGTGTCACAGGTGTGCTCGCTGTTCTGGCGCTGCTCTGGCGTGTCACAGGTGTGCTCGCTGCTCTGGCGCTTCTCTGGCGTGTCACAGGTGTGCTCGCTGCTCTGGCGTGTCACAGGTGTGCTCGCTGTTCTGGCGTGTCACAGGCGTGCTCGCTGCTCTGGCGCTGCTCTGGCGTGTCACAGGTGTGCTCGCTGCTCTGGCGCTGCTCTGGCGTGTCACAGGTGTGCTCGCTGCTCTGGCGCTGCTCTGGCGTGTCACAGGCGTGCTCACTGCTCTGGCGCTGCTCTGGCGTGTCACAGGTGTGCTCGCTGTTCTGGCGTGTCAAAGGCGTGCTCGCTGCTCTGGCGTGTCACAGGCATGCTCGCTGCTCTGGCACTGTTCTGGCGTGTCAAAGGCGTGCTCGCTGCTCTGGCGCTTCTCTGGCGTGTCACAGGTGTGCTCGCTGCTCTGGCGTGTCACAGGTGTGCTCGCTGTTCTGGCTTGTCACAGGCGTGCTCGCTGCTCTGGCGCTGCTCTGGCGTGTCACAGGTGTGCTCGCTGCTCTGGCGCTGCTCTGGCGTGTCACAGGTGTGCTCGCTGCTCTGGCGCTGCTCTGGCGTGTCACAGGCGTGCTCGCTGCTCTGGCGCTGCTCTGGCGTGTCACAGGTGTGCTCGCTGTTCTGGCGTGTCAAAGGCGTGCTCGCTGCTCTGGCGTGTCACAGGCATGCTCGCTGCTCTGGCACTGTTCTGGCGTGTCAAAGGCGTGCTCGCTGCTCTGGCGCTTCTCTGGCGTGTCACAGGTGTGCTCACTGCTCTGGCGTGTCACAGGTGTGCTCGCTGCTCTGGCGTGTCACAGGCGTGCTCGCTGCTCTGGCGCTGCTCTGGCGTGTCACAGGTGTGCTCGCTGCTCTGGCGTGTCACAGGTGTGCTCGCTGTTCTGGCGTGTCACAGGCGTGCTCGCTGCTCTGGCGCTGCTCTGGCGTGTCACAGGTGTGCTCGCTGCTCTGGCGCTGCTCTGGCGTGTCACAGGTGTGCTCGCTGCTCTGGCGCTGCTCTGGCGTGTCACAGGCGTGCTCGCTGCTCTGGCGCTGCTCTAGCGTGTCACAGGTGTGCTCGCTGTTCTGGCGTGTCAAAGGCGTGCTCGCTGCTCTGGCGTGTCACAGGCATGCTCGCTGCTCTGGCACTGTTCTGGCGTGTCAAAGGCGTGCTCGCTGCTCTGGCGCTGCTCTGGCGTGTCACAGGTGTGCTCACTGCTCTGGCGTGTCACAGGTGTGCTCGCTGTTCTGGCGTGTCACAGGTGTGCTCGCTGCTCTGGCGCTGCTCTGGCGTGTCACAGGTGTGCTCGCTGCTCTGGCGCTTCTCTGGCGTGTCACAGGTGTGCTCGCTGCTCTGGCGCTGCTCTGGCGTGTCACAGGCGTGCTCGCTGCTCTGGCGCTGCTCTGGCGTGTCACAGGCGTGCTCGCTGCTCTGGCGCTGCTCTGGCGTGTCACAGGTGTGCTCGCTGTTCTGGCGTGTCAAAGGCGTGCTCGCTGCTCTGGCGTGTCACAGGTGTGCTCGCTGCTCTGGCGTGTCAAAGGCGTGCTCGCTGCTCTGGCGTGTCACAGGCATGCTCGCTGCTCTGGCACTGTTCTGGCGTGTCAAAGGCGTGCTCGCTGCTCTGGCGCTTCTCTGGCGTGTCACAGGTGTGCTCACTGCTCTGGCGTGTCACAGGTGTGCTCGCTGTTCTGGCGTGTCACAGGCGTGCTCGCTGCTCTGGCGCTGCTCTGGCGTGTCACAGGTGTGCTCGCTGCTCTGGCGTGTCACAGGTGTGCTCGCTGTTCTGGCGTGTCAAAGGCGTGCTCGCTGCTCTGGCGCTGCTCTGGCGTGTCACAGGTGTGCTCGCTGCTCTGGCGCTGCTCTGGCGTGTCACAGGTGTGCTCGCTGCTCTGGCGCTGCTCTGGCGTGTCACAGGCGTGCTCGCTGCTCTGGCGCTGCTCTAGCGTGTCACAGGTGTGCTCGCTGTTCTGGCGTGTCAAAGGCGTGCTCGCTGCTCTGGCGTGTCACAGGCATGCTCGCTGCTCTGGCACTGTTCTGGCGTGTCAAAGGCGTGCTCGCTGCTCTGGCGCTGCTCTGGCGTGTCACAGGTGTGCTCACTGCTCTGGCGTGTCACAGGTGTGCTCGCTGTTCTGGCGTGTCACAGGTGTGCTCGCTGCTCTGGCGCTGCTCTGGCGTGTCACAGGAGTGCTCGCTGCTCTGGCGCTTCTCTGGCGTGTCACAGGTGTGCTCGCTGCTCTGGCGCTGCTCTGGCGTGTCACAGGCGTGCTCGCTGCTCTGGCGCTGCTCTGGCGTGTCACAGGCGTGCTCGCTGCTCTGGCGCTGCTCTGGCGTGTCACAGGTGTGCTCGCTGTTCTGGCGTGTCAAAGGCGTGCTCGCTGCTCTGGCGTGTCACAGGTGTGCTCGCTGCTCTGGCGTGTCAAAGGCGTGCTCGCTGCTCTGGCGTGTCACAGGCGTGCTCGCTGCTCTGGTGCTTCTCTGGCGTGTCACAGGTGTGCTCACTGCTCTGGCGTGTCACAGGCGTGCTCGCTGCTCTGGCGCTGCTCTGGCGTGTCACAGGCGTGCTCGCTGCTCTGGCGTGTCACAGGCGTGCTCGCTGCTCTGGCGCTGCTCTGGCGTGTCACAGGCGTGCTCGCTGCTCTGGCGCTGCTCTGGCGTGTCACAGGCGTGCTCGCTGCTCTGGCGTGTCACAGGCGTGCTCGTTTGGTGCCACAGGACCTAGCAGGAAAGGGGAGCAGCAGCATTTCTGCAGCAGGGTGCGAGGCTGTCCCCTCCGTTCCCCATCAAAGCCTGGTCCCACGGTGTACCCCGCTATTGCAGGCATCAGCACTGTTTATTCCTCACGATCAATGTGTTAAGGGGCTCCCACTGTTCCTGGGGGCTGACCTTGGCCACACACCTGGGCACCGGGTATTCTCTGGGGCCTTGGTCCAAGGCCACTCCTGGGCTTTGTATCTCATGCCCATGGACCAAACCCCAGATTAGAAAACTCTGGGAACCACCTCCCTCACCACTCATTCCCGCCCCACACAGAGGGGGACTGTTCACTGAATGACTGAGTCCACCCACCCAAGAGGAATGTTCAGGGAGTACCGGAAGCCAGTCCCAGCATTTCAGCAGGGCTGAATCATCCGGAGATGGCTGAGGCCATTTCCCCAAACCAGAAAAGGATGCCTCAATGATTGATTGCTTGCTGCCAGACAGCTGAGGGCATTTCAATCTACACGTTATTGCCTCCTGCTGGCCACACACCTGAACAGCCATAGGCAGTTCTTCCAGTCTGACAACGGATTCTGTGCACTGAACCCTGGCCTCTGATGAGCATGTCCACCTTGCCTTAGGACAGTTTGAGTTAATAAAAAGCAAGAGATCCTTTAACAAGGGAACGTGATTTTTATAGCCAAACTCCTCTGGCCCCAAATGCCTTCCAAAATTATGTTTCATCTCCGGACTCTTGATTAATTTATACACAGCCCCTTCTCCATATTCCTGAACCCCTTATAGATGCTGGGTTAAGACCCCCAAGATTAAGGGGAGTCCCTTAAAATGTGCTAGAGAAACAGCACAGGCACCAGGCCTTCCTTTCTTACCCTCCTGCCCTGACTGCCCTCACACCACCTCCCTTCTTGTTCCCAGGCGGTTCCTCTGCACGGGCAGAGAGGCAGCAGGAACAGAACAGGCCAGAAGGTCCTGCCTTGGAATCTTAAAATTAAGAAAGGGTTTTCCTGTCCTGGTAGTGAGAAAACCATATCAAAATGTCAGCTGTCATTTGGGACAGACAGCCGGGATGGGTTTTCTTTCTTTTTTATTGATTTTAGAGAGGAAGGGAGAAGGATAGAGAGAGAGAAACATCAATGATGAGAGAGAATCATTGATTGGCCGCCTCCTGCAAACCCCCTACTAGGGATTGAGCTAGAATCGAACCTGGGACCCTTCAGTTCAAAAGCCACTCTATCCGCTGAGCCAAACCGGCTAGGACTGGGATGGGCTTTCCTACAGGGATCTTCAGTTAATGATTTAACACTCAGGTTTCTGAGGATGGCAGCCTTCCTTCCTTTAAAAGGAAAAGAAAGAAAAAGAATGCACTCAGTTATGCCATCCGGTGGCCAGACTAGACACGTGCGACTAATTGTCAGCAGAAAGCATGACCCCGTCCTCCCCCCCCACCCCCCACCCCCACCCTCGCTTTTTCCCACTAGGATATGCACTCAGGGCACCGCAGCGCCCGGCTTTGCAGCTGATGGTGCCGGGATTCCTGCAAGAAAAGCAGGGAGTTTGGCACTGAGGGGCAGGCACTGGTTATGCATAACAGAGAAAAAAGGACGAGTTGGGGGTGGTCCCTACTCCTGGCTGGCTGTCTAACATTCCGGGAGGCAGAGCAACACCAGGGCCTGGTCCGCCCTCCCGCTTCTCCACAAGAAGCTTGGCATTTGAATGGAAAATGGCGGGCTGGCCACTGCCTAGCAGGAATCAGAACCTAACACCTAAAAAAGAATGAAAGAGAAAGTGTAGGTGCTTTAAATGTGTTCACATCTCCCGTCTGAATGGGTAACCATGTCAGAATAAAAAGAAAACTGCTTTCCTGATCAAAAAGAGGAGAGCCAGGGGCGCCTTTGGCTCTGCCTTCCCTTCTGCCTGAGGGTGGGTGTGCGCCTGTGGGCAGGAGGCAGGAGCAACAGCAGATCTAGTCCCTGGGGACACACACCCTTTTGTACCTCGTTTGGGGATTTTTGCTTACAGTCATTGTCTAGGTCACAGCTTTGTACTTTCCAACATTCACCTTCTTCATGTTAGGAAGTTAGAGCCACTCTGCCTCTGGCCCAGCACCCGCCTCTGGCCCAGCACCCGCCTCTGGGCCCAGCACCCGCCTCTGGCCCAGCACCCGCCTCTGCCCCAGCACCCGCCTCTGGCCCAGCACCCGCCTCTGGCCCAGCACCCGCCTCTGGCCCCAGCACCCGCCTCTGGGCCCAGCACCCGCCTCTGGCCCAGCACCCGCCTCTGGGCCCAGCACCCGCCTCTGGGCCCAGCACCCGCCTCTGGCCCAGCACCCGCCTCTGGGCCCAGCACCCGCCTCTGGGCCCAGCACCCGCCTCTGGGCCCAGCACCCGCCTCTGGCCCAGCACCCGCCTCTGGCCCAGCACCTGCCTCTGGCCCCCCAGGGATTGCGGGCAGTGACTTGATGATGCTCTTTGCTTATGTGTGTGTGTGTGTGTGTGTGTGTGTATTTTGGGAGAGAGAGTGAGGGGGAGGGAGAGATAGAAACATCGATGAGAGAGATTGGCTGCTTCTTGCACACCCCCTACTAGGGATTGGCACACAACCCAGGCATGTGCCCTGACAGGGGATTGAGCCAGCAACCTCTTAGTGCATGGGATAACGCTCAGTCAGCTGAGCACCTGGCAGGCCCGCTTCTTGCTTTTTCAAAAGATTCCTGCTCGCGGTGCCTAGAACAGGAAAGGGCACTTCCTCCTGCTCAGGCGGCCATAGGCGGACAAGCAGGGCAACAGATGGCTCCTCTGGTGCAAATTAGAGAAAAGGCCTCCTCTGGCAGGCAGCCCGGGCCCAGGAGGGCTGGGACAAGGGGGCGGGGCCCAGGCCCTTCTTACCCCCCTATGAGGCCATAGTGTGGGGACTAATATATATATATATATATATATTTTTAAATCTTTATTGTTGAAGGTATTAGATATGTCTCCCTCTTCCCTCCTTTGACCCTTTGTAGGTGCACCCACCCCCTAGGCCAAGCATTCACATGCTATTGTCTGTGTCCATGGGTGATGCACATGAGTTCTTTGGTGATCACTTCCTATCCACCCACCCTCCCCTGCCTTCCCCCTGAGATTCCACAGCCTGTTCTATGCTTCTATGTCTCTGGATTTATTTTGTTCATCAGTTGATTTTGTTTGTTCAATTCCACATACTGGTATGAGTGAGATCGTAGGACACTTGTCTTTCTCTGACTGAGTTCTTCACTTAGCACAATTCTCTCCAGGTCCTGCCATGCTGTCTCCAATGGCAGGAGATCCTTCTTTTAAATAGCTGCTTAGAAATGTTCCACAGCTTTTTACCCACTCCTCTGCTGATGGGCACATGAGCTGTTTCCAGATCTTAGCTATTGTAAATTGTGCTGCTATGAACATAGGGGTGCATACATTCTTCCTAATTAGTGTTTCAGGTTTCTTAGGATATATTCCTAGAAGTAGAATCACTGGGTCAGATGGCAATTCCAAGTTTAATTTTTGAGGAAACTCCATACTGTTTTCCACAGTGGCTGCACCAGTCTGCATTCTCACCAGCAGTGAACTAGGGTTCCCCTTTCTCCACATCATTCCCAGCACTTGTCATTTGTTGATTTTTTGATGCTAGCCATTCTGACAGGTGTGAGGTGATACCTCAGTGTCATTTTAGTTTGCATGTCCCTGGTGATCAGCGACTCTGAGCATGTTCACATCTGTCTCTTGGCCATCTGTAGGTCCACTTTGGAGAGTGTCTATATAGGTTCTTTGCCCATTTTTAAATTGGACTATTTGTCTTCCTTTTGTTAAGCTGTGTGAGTTCCTTATATATTTTGGATATTAATCCTCTATCAGATGTATTTTGCCAGATATGTTCTCCCATACAGTGGGCTCCCTTTTCATTTTGTTGATGGTTTCTTTTGCTGTGCATAAGTTTTTATTTTGAAGTAGTCCTATTTGTTTATTTCCTCCTTAGTCTCCTTTGCACTAGGAGATGTGTCTGTAAACATATTTCTACGAGAGATGGTCTCAGATTTTACTGCATATGATGTCTTCTAGGATTTTTATGGTTTCCTGTCTTATGTTTAAGTCTTTTATCCATTTTGAGTTTATTCTTGTGTGTGCTGTAAGTTGGTGGTCTGGTTTTATTTATTTGCATGTATCTGCCCAATTTTTCCAACATCATCTATTGAAGAGACTATCTTGACTCCACAGTATGTTCTTGCCTCCTTTGTCAAATATTAATTGAACATGATGGTTTGGGTTGATTCTGGGGTCTCTGTTCTGCTCCATTGATCTATATGCCTGTTCTTGTGCCAGTACCAAGCTGTTTTGATTACGGGGCTTCGTAGTATAACTTGAAATCTGGTATTGTGATTCCTCCAACTTTATTCTTCTTTATCAAGATTGCTGCAGATATTCTGGGTCTTTTTTGATTCCATATAAATTTTTAGAGTACTTTTTCTAGATTTGTGAGACATGCTATTGGTATGTTAATAGGGATTGCACTGAATCTGTAGATTACCTCGGATAGTATGGACATTTTAATGATGTTAATTCTACCAGCCCATGAACGTGGTATATTCTTCCATTCATTTATATCTTCCTCTATCCTTTTTTTCAACATCCTGTAGTTTTCCAAGTACAGGCCTTTTATCTCTTTGGTTAAGTTTATTCCTAAGTATCTTAATTTTTTTGTTGTTGAGTGGTAAGTAAGATAGTTTGTTTAGTCTCTCTTTTTGAGAGTTAATTATTGTTGTATAAAAAGGCCATTAACTTGAGGGTACTGGTTTTCTTATCCTGCTACATTGCTGAATTAACTTATTAAGTCTAGCAGTTTTTTGGTGGAGTCTTTAGGATTTTCCATGTACAGTATCATGTTATCTGCGAATAGTGACAGTTTCACTTCCTCCTTTCCAATTTGGATACGTTTTGTTTCTTCTTGTCTGATCACTGTCGCTGGGACTTCCAATACCATGTCAAACAGGAGTGGTGAGAGTGGGCATCCTGTCTTGTTCCTGTTCTTAGAGGAAATGGTTTTAGTTTTTGCCCATTGAGTATGATATTGGCTATAGGTTTGTCATATATGGCCTTTATCTTCTTGAGATATGCTCCCTCTCTTCCCCGTTTGGGAAGAGTTTTTATTGAAAATGGCTGTTGGCTTATGTCGAATGCATTTTCTGTGTCTATTGATATGATCATGTGATTTTTGTCTTTCAATTTGTTCTTGTGATGTATCTTGTTCATTGATTAGTGAATATTGTGCCAACTTTGCATCCCTGGAAAAAATCACACTTGGTCATGACATATGGTCTTTTTAATATATTGCTGGATCCGATTTGCTAATATTTTGTTAAGGATTTTAGCATCTATGTTCATCGGGGATATTGGCCTGCAATTCTCTTTCTTTATAGTGTCTTTATCTGGTTTTGAAATTAGGATAATGCTGGCCTCATAGAAAGAGCTTGGAAGTATTCCTTCGTCTTACAATTTTTTATCTCTTGGAGTATAGGGGTTAGTTTTCCTTTGTTTGGTAAAACTGTCCTGTGACGCCATCCAGGCCAGGGCTTTTGTTTGCTGGGAGTTTTGTTGTTGTTGTTGTTGTTGTTGTTGTTGCTAGATTTAATAAGTTAATTCAGCAATTTTCATGTTTTTTGAGGTATGCCTGTAATGCCATGTTGTTTTGTTAATCCTCACCTGAGGATATTTTTCCATTGATTTTTAGGGAGAATAGAAGAAAGAGGGAAAGACAGAGAGAAACACCAATGTCAGAGAAACACATCAATTGTGCTTCCTGCACAAGCCCTGACCAGGGCCCAAGCCAGGGAGGAGCCTGTAACCAAGGCCCTTGACTGGAATCAAACCCCAAACCCGAAGCCTCAGTCTGCAGGCTAATGCTCTGTCCAGTGAGCCAAACCGGTTAGGGCAGTTTGCTGGGAGTTTTTGATTACTGCTTCTATATCTTCAGTTGTTATTGGCCTATTCAGGTTTTCTAATTCTTCCTGATTCAGTTTTGAGAAACTGTATTTTTCTAGGAATTTGTCCATTTCATCTTGCTGGTATATAGTTGTTCATAATATTGTCTTACAATCCTTTGTATTTCAATGGTTACTTCTCCACTTTTAAAAAAAATAGGTTTTATTGATTTTTTTACAGAGAGGAAGGAAATGGGATGGAGAGTTAGAAACATCGATCAACTGCCTCCCTACTGGGGATGTGCCTGAAACCAAGATATATGTACTTGCCCAGAATCTAACATGGGAACCTCAGTCCGCTCTATCCACTGAGCCAAACTGGTTAGGACTACTTCTCTACTTTTGTTTCTAATTTTACTTATTTGGGTCCTTGCTCTTTTTTTTTAAATCATTATTGTTCAGTTTATTAATTACATTGTTCCCTTTTTTTTTTCCACCCTATAGTTCCCCTCCACCTGGTACCCATCCCACCCTCCGCCCTCACCCCCCTCCCCTGTCCTCTCCCATAGTTGCATGATTTTTGTCCAGTCTCTTGCTGCACTTCCCACACCCCCTTTCTCCCCAAGACTTGTCAGTCCATTCCCTCTCATATGTCCATGATTCTGTTACATTCACCAGTTTATCCTGTTCATCAGCTTATTAATTCACTTGATTTTTAGATTTATTTGTTGATAGATGTGTATTTGTTGTTCATAATTTACACTTTTATCTTTTTCTTCTTCCTCTTCTTAAAGAATATCTTTCAGCATTTCATATATTATTGGTTTGGTGGTGATGAACTCCTTTAGCTTTTTCTTATCTGCAAAGCACTTTATCTGACCTTCAATTCTGAATGATAGCTTTGCTGGATAGAGTAATCTTGGTTGTAGATTCTTGTTGTTCATCACTTTGAATATTTCTTGCCACTCCCGTCTGTCCTGGAGAAATCCGCTGACAATTGTATGGGTGCTCCCTTATAGGTAACCATCTGTTTTTCTCTTGCTGCTTTTAATATTCTCTCTTTGTCTTTTGCTCTTGGCATTTTAATTATGATGTGTCTTGGTGTGGTCCTCTTAGGGTTCCTATATATTGGGGTTCGGTGCGCTTCTTGGACTCCTAAGTCTATTTCTTTCACCAGGTGTGGGAAGTTTTCGGTCACTATTTCTTCAAATAGGTTTTCATTGTCTTGATCTCTCTCTTTTTCTGGCACCCCTATAATTCAGATGTTGGTATGCTTGAGGTTGTCCCAGAGGCCCCTTACACTATCTTCAATTTTTTGGATTCTTTTGGTTTCTTGCTTTTTCAGCTGAGTGGATTTTACCTCCTTGTATTTCAAATCTTTAACTTGGTTCTTGGGGTGTTCCAGAGCACTTTTAGGTCTTTGTATAATATTTTTTATTTCAGTCAGTGTATGCTTAATTTCTGGTTGGTCCTTTTTCATATCCTTGAGAGTCTCCTTTATATCCTTGAGGGTCTCCTTCATTTCCTTGTAGGACTCATTCATTTCCTTTGTGGTCTTGCTTATTTCCTTATAGGCCTCGACCTTTTGTTGGAGCCTCTTGAAAAACCCTATAACCGTGGTTTTGAATTCCATGTCCAGTCATTTTTTTCCCCTCCATTTCTTTCACATCTGATTTTTTTCCATGTCTCTGCATGGTGGCTGCTTCCCTGAGTTGGTCAATTAGCTTTGTGTGGTAGACTTCCTACTAGGGACAGTGGCTCAGCCTCCCGGGTTACCTGTGGTGGATATGGGTTGCACAGTCTTGCTGAAGTTAAGCTCAGTTAATCGTTGTTAGCACTTGGAGGGGTTGACCTCCAGGCCAATTGTCTGTGAAGTTCAGCTGTGCTCAGGTTGGATGGGCAGAGTCTCTGGGCCCAGCAGAGAGCGTTAGCTCCGCCCTATGCGGCCCCAGGGACTCTGTGTCAGTGGAAATGGCCGCCAGCACCTCTGAGAGAGAGCCGCTGCTGAGCTCCACTGACTGCCGGGGAATTCAGACTCTCTACAAATGAGTCTGCACGCCCAATGTCTTACCCAGGGTCGTAAAACAAAGCAGTCTGACAGTTTTCCAAATGAGAGAGCGAGTCGCGGTGCGCTCTCTGCACGGTCACGCAGCTGAGCTGTTCGCGCACAAGCTGCCTTCTCCACAAGCCGGGAGACCCCTGCAGCGCCTGAGCTTTCGTGTGCCCTCCCACTGACCAGTTTTCACCCCGTGTGATAATGGGTTCCCTGGACTTCGCTCAGAACTGGAGAAGCAGTCCAGTGGGACATCTTTGTCTCCCTGTTGGAGAAAACTGGCCGGTTTTCAGCCGCCCGCCCTCTCTGCTGGCGCACGCTCCAAACCTCTCTCCGCGCGAATCTTTCAACGCTGTCCTCAGCCGCTCCTCAGAGTCACAGTGTCTTATTTTCACTTTTATTTGTGGAATTTTCACTCGGCCAGCTTTCTGGTGATTCTGGAAGGTGTTTGTTCTTTCATTAAGTTGTAGTATTAAAATTGCTGAGTATGACGGCAAGATAGGTGTTTTACCTATGCCGCCATCTTGGTTCCATGCTCGGGTCCTTGCTCTTTGTTTCTTGATGAGTCTGGCTAACAGTTCATCAATCTTGTTTATATTTTCAAAGAAACTGCTCTTGATTTTATTGATTTTTTTGTTTTTTAGTCTCTATGTCATTTATTTCTGCTCTAATCTTTATTATTTCCTTCCTTCTTTCCTTCCTGTTTACTTTGGGCTTTTCTTGTTGTTCTCTTTCTAATTCTTTAAGTTTTAAGGTTAAATAGTTTGTTAATTTTGCTTGTTTTTTGAGGTGGGCCTGTAATGCCATGAACTTCCCTCTTGGGACTGCTTTTGCTGTGGCCTAGAGATTTTAGGTTGTTGTGTGTTCATTTTAATTTGTTTCCATAATGTTTTTTATTTCTTTCATGATCTCTTTGGTAGCCCATTCATTGTTTGATACCATGCTATTTAGCCTCTATGTGTCTGAATGTTTTTGAGTGTTTTTACTGTAGTTGATTTCTAATTTCATTTCATTTTGAGCTGAGAAGATGCTTTATAAGATTTCAATCTACTTTAATTTGTAGAGACTTGTTTTGTGTCCTAACATGTGGTCTATCCTTATGAATGACCCTGTGCACTTGAGAAGAATGTATGTTCTGCATCTTTGGGGTGAAATGTTCTATAAATGTCAATTAAATTCACCTGGTCCAGTGTGTCATGTGGAATCTCTGTTTCCTTGCTAATATTTTGTCTGGAATATCTATCTAGTAAGGTTAGTGGGGTATGACTGTATTATTGTCTATCTCTCCCTTAAAGTCCTCCAGAAAAAATTTTATATGTTTAGGTGTTCCTATATTGGTGCATATATGTTTATCAGGGTTATATAATCTTGTTAGATCGACCCCTTTAATATTATGTAGTGACCTGTGTTGCCTCTTGTGATGGCCTTCATTTTGAAGTCTATTTGCTATGCCAGCTTTTTCTTCTTTTTTATTTGCATGAAATTGTTTTCTATTCCTTAATCTCATCCTGTGTGAGTCTTTTCTTCTGATATGGGTCTCCTGTAGAAAGCATATAGTTGGATCATGTTTTTGCATCCATTCAGCTACCCTATGTCTTTTGATGTTATTGATAAGTACTTATTTCTTGCCATTTTAATTCTGTATGCCCATGTTTCTCTCTCTATTTCTTCTCATTACAGCAGACCTTTTAATATTTCTTGTAGTGCTGGTTTGGTGATGATGTTTCCTTTAGTTTGTTGTTTTGCTTTATCTGGGAAGCTCTTTATTTCATCATCTGTTTTGAATGATAGCCTTGCTTGTTATAGTAAGCTTGGTTTCAGATCCTTGCTTTTCATTATCTTTAATACTTCATGCCATTCCCTTCTGGCCTGCTACTTACTCTGGGCTTTTGCAGATAGTTGAGGAGTGGAACACACTTGGCAGGTAAATCCTTGCTAGTCAACTCAGAAACCATAGGACACAGGGATATCTAGCTAACATGCCCCTGCCTAAAGCCTTCTTGTTCATCATAGTTAATTCAAATTAGGCTACGTAAGGCAGCATTCTAAGTAAACAGGTTTCTCTGTCTGAATTTCTTGGGCATAAAGTGTGGTGTGGTGTGTGTGTGTGTGTGTGTGTGTGTGTGTGTGTGTGTGTGAAAGACCCTTTCTGATTCTTGTTTCTTAATAAACAGCTTAATATCAATATCCCAAATGGAGCTTCAGGCTGGCAGAGTGTTGGTCCCTTTACAGCAGGATCGACAGATGTTAGGGAAAGCGCCTCACAAGTGAAATGAGAAAGTCGTGTGGTAGGAGTTCGACAGATATGAGCAGCGAAAGGACGATGGGCCAAGTACAGAAGGTCACCAGGATGGAAAGGCCCCAGGCACCTAGCAACCAGCAAAACTGGGTGGGGGGAGGGAGGGAAAGACCTTTCCCACAAGGTGATCTTCCTCCCCTAGCATATCCTTGGACCCCCTGACCTTTCTTCCATAGAGATAACATCGAGGCTTGGGTGTATTTCAGCCCTGGGCCCAGAAAGGCAGAAAAACCAGACAAAGAATACCAAGGCTGACATCAGGACCAGCTGCATTGACAAATGACTCACTGCCTGCCCTGGCACAACCAATCAGTGGAGACCACTACCCTGAAATGACACACCTGGACAGCTGATGAGTATTCTATTAAGATCCTCCCCCGGGACTTACCCTAGAACCCTCACCCTTAAAACCTTTAGGGCAAAGGACCCAGCACACTCTCCCTCCTGGGAGCACCCCATGCCTTTTCCCTCCCTTTCCCTCTTTCTTCCTCCTAAGCTCCAAGCGCCCTCCTTTGGCCTCTGTAACTTGTTTCCTGAGCCCATTCTTCTACCACTCATTCCTTAACCTCTGTGATTTTCTAAATAAATGTTCTCTTTCCATTTGATTCTTAGCTCTGAATTCCTTCTTAGCCAGAACTCAAGAACTGAGATTGCTGCACCAGGTCTGGTCTGACCCCATCGGTCTAATAGTGCCAACAGTAGGAGCCAATGGCTCAGGCTGACAAGCCCCCCTTCCCAAGATCACGAATTTTGTGCATCAGGCATCTAGTGCAATAAGAACAGCAATTGACCTGAGAGGCTCTTTTCCATTTGCTTTGGAATTTCCTAAGGAAACTCCTTATGAACTTCAATAGCCTCTCCAGGCTCAGAAACCAAGCCACATTGCTGCCAGCAACCTTGTCTGCAACGCCTGAGATTTGTATGAATTCCTTGGGTTCATTCCCCAGAATGTCTTGAGTTTCTACCTTTGCCATTCCAAGGAAAGCAACCTTTATTTCTTACTTGGAAAGACTGTGCTGAGCCATGTGAGAATGTCCCAGGATGTTTTTTCAAAAGCTTTTATTGGCTCCCAAAGCCCATCTTAAATCTGCTTAGAGCTTCCGGGGACATCCAAGGTCTATGCTTGTCCCTCTCACACGTGAAAGGCCACTCAAAGTCTTGGTTAATAAAACCAGTTTTATTTTAAATCATAGAAGCAACTATACCATGAAAGTAATACTTACAAAAAAGCTTCCAAGTTCTGAGTGAATGCAGTAGGGTGAAAAATACGAATACTTCAGTTCAGCTCACAAAGGTATAATTCACCAAATTGCTTTAAGCAATACAAGTTCTGTTATAATAATTATAATCATTCTCAGTTCATTCAGTTCCATATAATTTGTTCTTCTCTGTCTTGACCATTTGTCAACATTTTACAAATCCAATTACTGCTTAGAGTGCTATAAATCTTCATCCAGTTTAAAGGTATGATCTTAAATTTATTCTCTGAAACCAATATTTAGAATAAGCCAGAGTCTTTTCCATTGAGATTTCTGAAGATGAAGCAGATTTTCAAAAGCAGAGTAAAATCATGAGTGTAAATGGCATGACTATGTTATTGTTGTAATTACCTAGTTACCACTAATAATCAGAAGAAAGCAAAAGGGAGGCCAGACATTGTAAGATAGTCATCCTGGTAGCTTCACACTCCCCAGGGAACCACCAGTCCATTTCCTGCAGGTCCCTGAGGGAGGGTCCGGCAAAGAGGAATACGGGTGCATGTGCAGTGAAGTCAGTGTGCCTGTCAATCTAGCCTGAGGAACAAAGACCATTGGCTAGGGGGGTGGAGCCAAAGTAAATGTGAAATCCCGAAGGATCAATTGGTTAAACTCCCCAGACAGAGTTCTTTCTCTCTTGCTTGTTCATTCTTGCTTCCCCACCCCCAGAGATACCCATCCTCCTTCCATAGCCATGTAACCGCCCTGTGGACCCCACACCATGGGCTGATGGGGCCGGGCTTCAGAGTGGAGCGGAGACTCTGGGCAGGGGCCCTCGTTCTGGGCACGACAGAGATGGGACCTTGCAGGGGAACCCCCTTAATTCTACATCAACAATAAAGCTTCCCACAAGCCCCATCCTCCCATGGGGAGCTCAGGAAATCCTTTCCCTGTGGCACCCCAGAGCCCCACTTCCAACAGGAACAGGTGGGAACACAGAGGGCGCCCCACTGATAATAGTTACAATTCAATTGACAAAGAAATTTTCTTTTCTGTGATTTAACATTTTGAGGTAAAAATTATAATTACAAATGAAATCATACCAAGACTTTATAGACTCCGGGAAATTTTTGTATCGTCTCCTGAACATTTATTTTAGTAATAAGAATAGATGTATACAAATACAACATAATTATTACTTTTATTGTTAAAAAGCTTTCGATGTCATTCTAGCATATTAAATAGGCCTAATTACCTTTAGATTTCTTTTTTATAAGGATCTCTCTTTGAGGTATTTTAGGGATCCATCAGAATAATGAAAGCCTTTCCAGTTTAAGAAAAGCCTCATTTTAAAATGTGAACCCTGGAAAGGTTGTCAAACATACTTGACCAAAGAGATTATACTGGTATCCTATCTAATAAAGAGGAAATATGTTAATTAACCACCATACCCTCACAAAGATGGTGGTGCCCACAGCCAATAAGAAGGGGATATGCTAATTGACTGTCATGCTCTCAAAGACAGCGGCACCCACAGCCACAAGATGGCAGCACCCAGTCCTCCCAGCCCCACCAGGGCGGCAAGCATGCAGCATGGCTATTAAATGTGCCTGCCTCCGGGGTCCCCCAGCCCCCTCAGCCCCCCAGCTGCTCAGGGCCAGTCTGAGGCACAGGCAAGCTTCAATGTCAGCTGCCCAGCTGCCTAGGACTGGTCCAAGGAGCAGGCAAGCCTCATATGGCAGCTGCCCAGATGATGCCCAAGGTGCAAGCTAGCCTTGGATGGTGGCTGGCAAGTCACCCAGGACTGGCCTGAGGCACAAGCAAGCTGCCAATGGTGGCTGCCCAGCTACCCAGGGCCAGCCCAAGGTGCAGCCAAGCCTCAGATGGCAGTTGCCCAGCTGCCGTGGGCCATCTTTGGCTCAGGCATACCTCAATGTGGGCTGCCCAGCCACCCAGGGTCGGTCCAAGGTGCAGGCAAGCCTCAGATGCTAGCTGCCAAGCCACCCAGAACTGGCCCAAGGTGCAGGCAAGCCTCAGATGGCAGCTGCCCAGGCCACCCGAGGCTCAGGTAACCAGGACCAGCTGAGGCTTGCACTGCCAGCAGTGGCCGCAGCAGAGGTGTGATGGGAGGTGTTGCCTCCAGCCCCTGAGGGCTCCCAGACTGTGAGAGGAGGTGGGCTGGGCTGAGGGACCCCCCTCCAGTACATGAATTCTCATGCATTGGGCCTCTAGTATAATGATAATAAACAATATTGAATTATTAATTTACCCAGACTTACAATAAAAAATATCAAACATAAACATAGGTTAACAAAACTTTAGTTCTTAGGATTGAGAAGAATGTTTTCTTAAGCAATCAAAGACCCGAGTAAGACAATATAGCTCTGGTCAGTAGCTCAGTGGTTAGAGCATCACCCTCTGCACCAAAGGGTCTCAGGTTTGATTCTGGTTCAAAGCCATGTACCTGCATTTCACATTCATTCCCCAGCCCTGGGTCGGGCACATGCAGAAGGCAACCAGTAGATGTGTCTCTCATATTGCTGTTTCTCTCTCTCCCTCCCTCCTTTCTTCCCTCCCTTTCACTCTCTCTGAAAAGCAATGGGGGAAAATGTCCTCAGGTGAGAATTAACAAACAAACAAACAAAACAGAAAAGGACTTTAATCAAACAGAATCTTTGTTTCCTAGATAGAAAACTTTTCATATTTTATCTGGAGCAGAATAAACACACACAAAAAAAACTTTCTCTTTTTAACAGACTGAAAAAAAGAAACTGGTTTTACATTCGCTTTTTTTGATATTTAAATTAATTTACCTAATTACATTTATTCCTATTTTATTTAGCATAATTATATATAAAATTTCTTCTCTCAAGATTTCTCTTTACAAGTCTGCTACAACTTTCCTTGTCCCTATTAATTTACCTCTTATTCATTCAGAAATAAGCAACTTTAGGACAAGCCACTTTTTTTGTCCAAATATTGATTCACCTGAATTAAATCAAACTATTAGAAATAAAATGACATCTATGAAATCTTGTGCAGGA
Organism: Antrozous pallidus; assembly: GCA_027563665.1. Taxonomy (NCBI): domain Eukaryota; kingdom Metazoa; phylum Chordata; class Mammalia; order Chiroptera; family Vespertilionidae; genus Antrozous; species Antrozous pallidus. The sequence goes on along the minus strand of CM050517.1, from coordinate 1,539,969 downwards.
TATAAAGGCAAGGAGAAGTGTACATACTACAATATCTTTAAGCCAGACAAGATACCACAAGGTGGATGTGAACCTATCAACTGTTGTCTGCAGCACACAAATCCAAAGTTACCTTTATTTAAATGTTGTTTTCCTAACTTTATCATGGAAACAGTCTCACCATGATCATTAGATAGTGGACGTTTTCTGTGGAGACAAAATTGTTTGCCCTTAATTAATATTTCCAAGATACATTTCTATTCCAGTAACTGCCATCCAGACAAACTTTCTCTGAAACAGTTAGATGATTCCTATAGTTTCATCTTGGTATTTAACACAAATTAGAGGCCCGGTGCACGAAATTCATGCACTCAGGGGCGGGAAGGGGGAGGTCCCTCAGCCTGGCCTGCACCCTCTTGCAGTCTGGGAGCTGTCAGGGGATGTCCGCCTAACCCTAAGTCAGCCAGACATCCTTTGCCCTGCCATGGGGGCAAGAGAGGCTCCCACCATAACCGCTGCACTCACCAGCCAGGAGCCTGGCTTCTGGCTGAGTAGCACTCCCCCTGTGGGAGCACACTGACCACCAGGGGGCAGCTCCTGCATTGAGCATCTGCTTCCTGGTGGTCAGTGCACATCATAGTGATCTGCCATCCCACCATTGGGCTAAAACCGGCTCTCTGACATCTCCCAGGGATCCCAGATTACAAGAGGGCGTAGGCCAGGCTAAGGGACCGCACTGGTGCATAATTGGAAGGATGTGGGAGGTTGGCCAGCCAGGGAGGGACCACAAGAGGGCTCCAGGGTGTATCTGGCCCTTCTCACTCAGTCTTGATCAGCTGGACCCCAGCAGCAAGCTAACCTACTGATCAGAGTGTCTGTCCCCTGGTGGTCAATGCATGTCATAGCAAGCAGGCAGTTGAGTGGCATTAGCATATCAGTAGCATACTATGCTTAAATTGGTTGATCAGCAACCAGACACTTAGCATTGGCTTTTATTATATAGGATAAGGAGGTATTATTTGTGCACCTCTAATATAACATAATTTTAGTTTATAATTTTCAAAAGATAAACAGCTAATCCTCAAAGAAATTTCTTTCTTTCTTTTTCTTTATCTTTTTTTTCCCTTTTTTTTTTTTTTTTTTTTTTGAAAAGCAAAGTTTCATTATAGAAAAACTCACTGCTGCAGGGAGGGGACCCAAGTGGGTTTCTGGGGAAGCTACTTTGTCTAGGGATTAATATGTACCTTGCTAACTTCCCATTGGTTGGTTCAAAAAATTCGGCCATAGCAACATCCATACATTGTAAACTTCAGGGTTTCAGCCCATCTTTCCCACCCCATGAGTTCAGCTTGGGGTCAGGGCCCTGTTCTTTGGATTTTACATGGGACAGGGTGTGACAAGGAACTGGTTTCTGCTCACAGGTTCAGCTGCACCACCACCCCCTTTACATTCCTCTCCTAGGCTATCCCCAACTGCCTCACTGCCCCTAACTCCTCATTCCCTCTCTGATTAGGAGTCCCTAACTGTTCTTAGGGAAGAGAGACAGACTGCTCTGACTACTTCCTGTTGGTAAGGGGCGCTGTTGTTGGTGACAGTCCTTAGGGCTCCATCAGAGGTGGGCGATCTAGGGAACCATGGAAAATAGGGGCTGTCCTTCAGGATTCCATTTCCATAACCATTTGGAGCTTGATGGATTCATTCCATTAAATCTCTCTGGGGCCTCCAAAGATGATATCCAAAATTTCTGTTCGGTTCTGAGTTTGTTGTCTCACGAAATCAAAGAATGAGTTCATGGACAAAGAGATGAGTGAAAGCAAAGTTTTATTACAGAAAAGCTCCCTGCTGCAGGGAGGGGACTCAAGCAGCTTGCCCAGGATCTTTTAAATGTAATCCTATCTAATAAAAGAGTAATATGCAAATTGACTGCACCTTCAATCAAGCCACACCCACAACCCATGCTCACCAGCGAATCAGGAGCAAATTATGCAAATAAACCCCAACCAAGATGGCTGCCACCACTGAGAGCAGGAGGGAAGCTTGGGTTTCCCCAGCAATGGAGGAAGCCAAGCTTTCCACCTGCCATTATGGGCCTAGGCCTCCACTCAATGCTACAAAGTTTCAATTATAGAAGATATATCCAAACAGAAATGACAGCAGCCATGGAGCTGGAGAGAGTAGAGGCTAGGGTTGCAGTTGCCCAGGCGATGGAGGAAGCCAAGCTTCTGCAGCTCTAGCGCCTAGGCCTCCACTCCAGGCTACAAAGTTTCAATTATAGAATTTAAATAAACCCAAACAGAAATGGCTGTCTCCACAGAGCCAGCAGAAGGCTTGACTCAACTTGAAGCTACAAAGTTTCAATTGTAGAACATAAATTAATCCCACATCCCAGGGCTTCTGCTTGGGTCACTGCGGGGCATGGCCGGCCTGCAAACCACCATAGGCCCCTCGCCCAGGCCACCCCACACCCCAAGGGAACCCCCACCCTGATCCAGGACACCCTTCAGGGCAAACTAGCTGGCCCCCACCCATGCACCAGTCTCTATCCTATCTAATAAAAGAGCAATATGCAGATTGACCATCACTCCAACACACAAGAGGACTATCCCAATGTGGTCAAAGATCCTGCCCCCATGTGGACACAAGATGGTCACCACAAGATGGCCAGCAGGGGAGGGCCATTGGGACATTCCAGGCCTGCAAAGGAGGGCAGTTGTAGGCGATCAGGGCAGCAGGGGAGGGCATTTGGGGGTGATCAAGCCTACAGGGGATGGAAGTTAGGGGTGACCAGGCTGGCAGAGGAGGGAAGTTGGGGGCAAACAGGCTGACAAGGGAACAGTTAGACATCAACTAGGCTGGCAGGGTAGTGGTTAGGGGGTGATCAGGCTGGCAGGCAGAAGCGGTTAGGGGCAATCAGGGAGGCAGGCAGGTGAATGGCTTGGAGCCAGCAGTCCTGGATTGTAAGAAGGATGTCCGACTGCCCGTTTAGGCCCGATCCTACTGAGATCAGGCCTAAATGCGCAGTTGGAAATCCCTTGAGGGGTCCCAGATTGGAGAGGGGACAGGCTGGACTGAGGGACTTCCCCCGCCCCCTGTGCATGAATTTCATGTACTGGGCCTCTAGTTTATATATACAAAAGGCTAATATGCTAAGTGCCCTCCTACCATCTGACCAGTCACTATGATGAGCATTTACCACCAGGGAGCAGACACTCAACACAGGAGCTGCCGAGCTGCAGTGACTTGGCAGTGGCAGTGCTCAGGTGACACACCCCAAAACCAGAGAGGAGGAAGCCCGATTCCATGTGATTCCATGGGCCATGTGATTCCCTCTGGCCATGAGTTATGTTATTGCTGGGGCACTGCCAGCCCCAAATCTGGTTTACTGCACACTTGCATTTTCGTTCCACACCCTGTGTGACAGCAACATTGCAGAGCACCCTCTCACACTCCAGGTCCCCTTGGGGGATGTCAGAGAGCCAGTTTCAGCCTGACCCCAGAGGCCAGGCCAAGGAACCCCACCTGCCGGAGGGACCCTGTTCACTGTGCTGGGGAGGGAACACAGGAGATTGGCTCCAGGGCATGTCTGGCCTGTCTCGCCCAGCCCCACCCCACTGGCCACCTTCTAATTAATTTTCTTTCATTGTGCATGAGTCTATGCACTGGGGCCCTAGTTTCATTATAATATTGATGAGATGCCTTAGGACCTTAACTGTTATTTTTATGCGTTAGACTATAGTAAAACTGGTTGCTGTTTTTATCCCTTCAACATAGTTCCAAGAATTTATAAATGATGTTAAGTGAGGACTCCCTGTACTGAAAATAAGGTTAATTTAAGAACTACAGGCCTGAACCCCAATATATAGGAACCCTAAGAGGACCACACCAAGGCACATCATAATTAAAATGCCAAGAGCATGTCGAGACTGGTTTGGCTCAGTGGATGGAGCATTGGACTGCGGACTGAAGGGTCCCGGGTTCGATTCCGGTCAAGGGCATGTACCTTGGCTGCGGGCACATCCCCAGTAGGGGGCATGCAAGAGGCAGCTGATCGGTGTTTCTCTCTCATCGATGTTTCTGACTTTCTATCCCTCTCCCTTCCGCTCTGTAAAAAAAAAAAAAAAAAAAGTCAATAAAATGACAAGAGCAAAAGACAAAGAGAGAATATTAAAAGCAGCAAGAGAAAAACAGTTAGTTACCTATAAGGGAGCACCCATACGATTGTCAGCAGATTTCTCAACAGAAACTATGCAGGCCAGATGGGAGTGGCAAAAAATATTCAAAGTGATGAACAGCAAGAATCTACAACCAAGATTACTCTATCCAGCAAAGCTATCATTCAGAACTGAAGGTCAGATAAAGTGTTTCACAGTTAAGAAAAAGCTAAAGGAATTCATCACCACCAAACCAATATTATGTGAATTGCTGAAAGATATTCTATTAGAAGAGGAAGAACAAAAAGGTAAAAATAAAAATTATGAACAACAAATACACATCTATCAACTAATGAATATAAAAATCAAGTGAATTAAAAATCTGATGAACAGGATAAACTGGTGAATATAATAGAATCATGGGCCCATAGAGAGGGAATGGACTGACAATTCTTGGGGGGGAAAAGGGGTGTGGGAGGTGCAGCAAGAGACGACAAAAATCATGCACCTATGGGAGAGGACAGTGAGGGGGGTGAGGGCGGAGGGTGGGATGGGTACCGGGTGGAGGGGAACTATAGGAGGTAAAAGGGGGGTACAATGTAATTAATAAACTGAACAATAAAGATTAAAATATTTTTTTAAAAAAGAACTACAGGCCTTAAGCACCTTTAAAACCATGTTTCATGATCACGTGGCTTAAGCACTAACAAACAGTAAGGAGAAAATTGAGTTTCATTAAGAATCACCAGGGATTGTAGGATCTGCTTTACTAGCTCAGCCCCAGGATGTCCCTCATTCCTTTGTAGTTCTGATGCTGGAGCAGATTCTACCCCTGTATAATCCCTTTTCTTTTCTTTTCCTTTTTATTTTATTAAATTTATTAGGGTGACATTGGTCAATGGGATCATATAGGTTTCAAGTGTATTTCTACAATACAAGATTGTGTGTCTACCACTCAAAGTCAAATCATCTTCCGTCACCAAATATTTGGCCCCTTAAGCCATTCCCACCTCTTCCCTCTGGTATCCATCATACTGTTGTCTGTGTCCACAAGTTTCAGTTTTATATCCCACATACTAGAGGCCCGGTACACAAAATTCGTGCACGGCAGGCAAGGGGTGGCCCTCAGCCCAGCCTGCACCTCTCCAATCTGGGACCCCTCAAGGGCAGTCAGACATCCTTCTCACAATCCAGGACTGCTGGCTCCAAACTGCTCCCCTGCCTGCCTCCCTGATTGCCCTAATGACTTCTGCCTGCCAGCCTGATCACCCCTAACCTCTACTCTGCCAGCCTAATTGATGTCTAACTGTTCCCCTACCAGCCTGTTTGCCCCCAACTTCCCTCCTCTGCCGACCAGATCACCCCTAACTGCCTTCCCCTGCAGGCTTGATCATCCCCAACTGCCCTCCCTTGCAGGCCTGGTCCCTCCTAACTGCCCTCCCTGCTGGCCTGATCACCCACAACTACCCTCCTTTGCAGGCTTGGAACCTCCCACTGTCCTTCCCTGCTGGACATCTTGTGGTGGCCATCTTGTGTCCACATGGGGGTAGGATCTTTGACCACACGGGGGCAGCCCTCTTGTGTGTTGGAGTGATGGTCAATCTGCATATTGCTCTTTTATTAGATAGGATAGAGGCCTGGTGCATGGGTGGGGACCAGCTGGTTTGCTCTGAAGAGTGTCCCAGATCAGGGTGGGGGTTTCCTTGGGATGTGGGGCAGCCTGGGCGAGGAGCCTGTGGTGGTTTGCAGGCTGGTCACACCCCCCAGCAACTCAAGAAGAGGCCCTGGGATGTGGGATTAATTTATGAATTAATTGAAACTACAATTGAAACTACAATTGAAACTTTGTAGCCTGGAGTGGAGCCAAGCCTTCTGCTCACTCCGTGGCGACAGCCGTTTCTGTTTGAAACTTTGTTGCCTAAAGTGGAGGCCTAGGCTAAGGATGCAGAAGTTTGGCTTCCTTCATTGCCCTGGCAATGATAACCTCTTCTCTCTCCAGCTCCATGGCTGCTGCCATTTTTGTTGGGATTATGTATCTTCTATAATTGAAACTTTATAGCATTGAGTGGAGGCCTAGGCAAGGGCAGGCAGAAAGCTTGGCTTCCTCTGTTGCCAGGGAAACCCAAGCCTCCCTCCTGCTCTCAGTGGTGGCAGCCATCATGGTTGGGATTTATTTACATAATTTGCTCTTGATTGGCTGGTGAGCGTGGCTGTGGGTGTGGCTTGATCAGAGGTACAGTCAATTTGCATATTATTTTTTTATTAGATAGGATACACTAGAGGGCTGGTGCATGAAATTTGTGCAAGGGGGATGTCCCTCAGCCCAGCCTGCACCCTCTCCAATCTGGAACCCCTCAAGGGATGTCTGACTACCTAAATGGGCAGTCAAACATGCTTCTCACAATCCAGGACTGCTGGCTCCCAACTGCTCACCTGCCTGCCTGCCTGCCTGCCTGCCTGATTGCCCCTAACCACTTCTACTTGCCAGTCTGGTCACTCCCTAACTATTTTCCTACCTGATCAATGCCTAACTGCTCCCCTGCCAGCCAAATTGCCCCTAACTGCCCTACTCTGCCAATCTAGTCACCCCTAACTGTCCTCCCCTGTAGGCCTGCTGACTTGGTCACCCCTAACTGCCCTCCCCTGCCAGCCTGGTCACCCTTAACCATCCTCCCCTATAGGCCTGGTTGCCCCCAACTGCTTTCCCCTGCTGGCCTGGTAACCCCTAACTGTCCTCCCCTGCTGGCTTGGCTGCCCCCAACTGCCCTCCCCTGAAGGCCTGGTCCCCCCCACACCTGCCCTCCCTTGTAGGCCTGATCCCTCCCAACTGCCCTCCCCTGCTGGCCTAATTGCCCACAACTGTCCTCCCTTGCTGGCCATCTTCTGGTAAAATCTTCTGTCCAATGGGGGCAGCCATATTGTGTGTTGGAGTGACAGTCAATTTGCATATTACTCTTTTATTAAATAGGACTAGAGGTTTGGTGCATGAAAATTCATGTACTGGATGGAGGGTCCCTCAGCTTGGCCTGCCCCCTCTCACAGTCCAGGAGCCCTCAGTGGCAGGAGGTGGCCTAGTGACCAGGGGAAGGCAACACCCTCACCACTGCTGCTGCCACTGCTGGCAGCACAAGCCTTGACTGGCCCTGCTTACCTGTGCCTTGGGCCGGCCTGGGCAGCTTGGACTCCAGAGGCAGGTGCCACATGCCTGCCACCCCAGCAGGGCTGAGGGGACTGAGTGCCGCCATCTTGTGGCTGTGGGTGCCGCCATCTTTGAGGGTGTGGCAGTCAATTAGCATATTTCCTCCTTATTGGATGTGGGCACCACCATCTTTGTGAGGGTAGGATGATCAATTAGCATATTCCCTCTTTATTAAATAGGGCTAATGGCTCAGTGCATGAAATTTGTGCATGGGGCGTGTCCCTCAGCCCAACCTGCACCCTCTCCAATCTGGGACCCCTCAGGAGATGTCTGGCTGCTGGTTTAGGCCCAATCCCTGTGGGACATCCCTCTTGCAATCTGGGACCACTGGCTCCTAACTGCTCACCTGCCTGCCTGATCACCCCTAAGCACTCTGCCTGCCGGCCTCCTTGCCCCCAACTGCCCCCCTGCTGGCCTGCTAACCCCCAACTCCCCCCCCCCCCCGCTGGCCTGATTGCCCCCAACTTCTCCCCTCTGCTGGCCTGCTCGCCTCCAACTGCCCCCCCAGCCTGCTCACCCCCTATTTCCCCCCACACCTGTGCTGGCCTGATACCCCTAACTGCCTCTGCCTTGGCCCCACCACCATGGCTCTGTCTGGAAGGACTCTGGAAGGTCTCCTGGAAGGTCTCCTAGTCTAATTAGCATATTACCCTTTTATTAGTATAGATACATTAGAATCAAAGGAGAAGTTGTATGTGAGTTACATGAAATCCATTGGTGATAGATTAGGGAGGCAGAAAGAAGCAAAGCAGGGAAACTTCTGGGTTTGGATAAAAAGTAAAATGATAGATATATGCTGCTTTTACAAGGTGAGTGCAGGATAGCTAACAGTCAACAATTCACATGATAACAATGACAATGAAGGAATGTGTGGTCTTCACCTGGTGCATGGGCTGTGCCCTAGGGGGTTTGGACAAAAAAGGAAATTAACCTGATATTCCAAAAGTATATTATCATAGATGCAAAAAGGCAATAGCAGGTTCAGTTAAGGTAAAGATGGGCCTTTGTCAAGAAAGATACCGGCCTAGGAAATGACTTTCCGCCTTCACTCACTTTCAGTTAGAAAATTTTAATTTCAGCCGAGACCGGTTTGGCTCAGTGGATAGAGCAGTCGGACTGCAGACTGAAGGGTCCCGGGTTCAATTCCGGTCAAGGGCATGTACCTTGGCTGCGGGCACATCCCCAGTAGGGGGCGTGCAAGAGGCAGCTGATCAATGTCTCTCATCGATGTTTCTGGCTTTCTATCCCTCTCCCTTCCGCTCTGTAAAACATCAATAAAATATATATTTTTTTTAAAAAAAAGAAGAAAATTTTAATTTCAGACCATCCCATGTGGCTACTCTTGGTCTCTGAGTTTGTAAGGCCCGTCAATCAGGGATCCCCGAGCCTGTCAGGTTAATAGTGGCCCCTTTTCCTCACAGGCAGTCCCTGCATCATCTGTTTCCCTCTGATGGTGCCTGGAGGTGGGGGCTGGGGGAGGGGGAGGACCTGGCAGCTATGGTCCTGTGATGCCCCTACTTCCTCTTTCCACTCGGCAAGATTCCCCCCGCCCCTCCCCCCCCACACACACACCTCTTTCTTTCCTCACCCCCATCCTAGCTTCCACTGAACCCTCAGATAAGAGCTCAGAGAGGCTGCAGGCCCTGGTCAGATGCCGTGACCTCCCAGCAACAACAGCCCTGGGAGGCTCTCAGCCAGTGACTCTCAACTGTGGGCGCTGAAACAATGTAGCACTTTCCCTCTGGCACCAGGTTAGCCTCAGGGCTCAGACCTACCTGGGTTTAGCACCCTCAGCACTTGGGTTCTGGCTAGGAAAGAATTCACAGCCAAACGCCAGCGTAAGAGCACATTGTCACAGAGGTGGAAGAAAGTGATTCTTAGAGAAATGGGCTTAGGAAACAAGTTCTAGAGGCAAAGGAAGGGCCCTAGGAGCTTGGGATGGAGGAAGCTAATGGTAACTCACCTGGGGGGGGGGGGGGGGAGGAAGGGAAGAGAAGGGAAAGGCTTGGGATGGAGGAAGCTAATGGTAACTCACCTGGGGGAGGGGGGAGGAAGGGAAGAGAAGGGAAAGGCAGGGCTTGCTCCTGGAGAGAGAAAGCTCGCTGGGCCCTCTGCCCTAAGGGCTTTCCGGGGGAGCTGCTAGGGGAGCTGCCAGGGGCAGAGGTCACTAGAATATTCAGCATTTTCCCGGGTGTCCTCTCAGGTCTAGGTCTCCACTGGTTGGTCAGTGCCAGGGCAGGCCCTTACCCAGCGCAGCTGGTCCTGGCGTCAGCTGTGGGGTCACTGGTCTGGTTTTGTGCTTTTCTGGGCCAGGAGCCGAAATACAACGAGGCCTCCTGTTCTCTCTGGGAGGAAAGGCTGGGGTCCAAACTGCATGACCAGCCGATGCTAGGGGAGGAAGGTCACCCTGGGGCGAGGTCCCCCCAAAGCTGACTGTCCATCACCAGGCACCGGGGCTTCCCGCCCGCGACCTGTGCCTGGCCCGCCGTCCTTGCTCTGCCCACGTCCAACAGCCTGCCACAGTTCTACCTTCTAACTTCTTTTGGCTGGGCCAATAATCAAACTAATAGACAGATTAAGGAGAAAAATCAAAGTTTTATTTTTTTAAACATATTTTATTGATTTTTCACAGAGAGGAAGAGAGAGGGATAGAAAGCCAGAAACATCGATCAGCTGCCTCTTGCACACCCCCCTGCTGGGGATGTGCCCGCAGCCACAGTACATGCCCTCGACCGGAATCGAACCTGGGACCCACTGAGCCAAACCGGCTTCGGCAAAAATCAAAGTTTTAAATCTCAAAGATAGTAAGGCAACGTTGGGCATATAAGACATTTTTGGACAAAGGAGAAAGGGAGGTTATTAGAGTTGAGAAGTGAGAATGGTGACTTACAGGTGGTTGAGGGAGAGCGGGCACCCTGGGCAGGCCCGTTCCTGCTGGGCAACCCCGAAACCATGGGGCGTGGGTGTCTCCTCACAGCTGCCTGGCCTTCTTATTTACCACACTTAGTAAAGTAAAGGCTGAGGCAGTGTCCCAAGATCTTCCTGAAGCAGGTTTCTCTGTGTGAATCTCTTGGGCAGGAAAGAGGGGAGGATTAAAGGTTCTTTCTAATTCATGTGTCTTAATAAACAGCTCGAAATAAATATCCCAGAAGGGCAGGGGCAGGGTAGGAAAACTTTGGTTCAATCCCCTTTTGCCCTTTGCTCTCCCACTTCTTCCGGCCTGAATCACAAACAGAGTGCTCTGAGGCCAGGCAAATTCCCTAGCAGCTTTTGTTGACTTACTCAGCAAACAGGCTGTTTTCCATGCTGGGGATTCCGTGCTAAAAACGCAGTCATCCCCACCCTGTCGGAGCCTACGTCGTGGGGAAGCAAATAGATGCCTCCAGTGCCAGAGCGTAGTGACAGTTAAAGAGGAAAACAAATGAGTAAATGAGATCCCAGACACGGGAGGGTCAGCCCTCCCAGAGCTGCCGGGAGCCAGAAGCTCTGTTCTCACCTTGAGTTTTTTATTATTGTTTTATATTTTATTGTGTGTTTTGTTTTTCTGTTTTTTTTTGTGTTTTGTTTTTGTTTTTTACAGAGAGGAAGGGAGAGGGATAGAAAGTCAGAAACATCGATGAGAGAGAAACATCCACCAGCTGCCTCCTGCATACCTCCCACTGGGGATGTGCCCACAACCAAGGTACATGCCCTTGACCAGAACCGAACCTGAGACCTTTCAGTCCGCAGGCCAGTGCTCTATCCACTGAGCCAAACCGGTTTTGCCAGTTTTTTATTGTTTTTTAATAATTGTTTTTTTTATCCTCACCCGAGTGTGTGTGGGGGAGCCTGACCAGATGCCGCTGATGTGCCCTGAACATGTGCGCAGGCGAAGACACAGGTCACTGCGTGCACTGTGCAGGCGTGCCTCCCTACAACCAGGCTCTGCGTCACTGTTTGGCAAGAAGCCCCTGTTGTCCGAGTTGGCATAAAATGTGTTGCTGAGCAGTGGGGGGTGGGGGGGGGAGAGGACGGCTGCTTTGTGAGGCCACTTTGACCAACTGCTTTGTCTGGCAGCTCCTGTTTGCTACCGTGCCAGCAAGAACTGCTTTGTGGGGCTCTGTCCACAATGGCTACGTGGTCTGCAATAGTCTCTCCTCTATGCCGGGGCTGCTCGTCTTCACCCATGGCCCGGTGTCCACAAGGTCCAGTCCCTCGCAGGGGAACTGAGGCCCAACAATATGTTCATTGATTATTAGAGAGAGAAGAAGCGAGAAAGAGAGAGAGAGAAACATCAATTGGTTGCCTCCCATATGCTCCCCAACTGTGGAGCAAACCCACAACCTAGGTATTGCTGTGGGGTGACTTCCACGACCAGTTGCAAACGACCACGGAGGTGGTTAAGTTGGTAATAAGCCGGCAAGGATTTATTGAAAACTGGCCAGGTCAATCGCAGGGGCACAGCGGGGAGACCTAACACCCACGGCTGCCCCGCCCCGGGTGCAGGCAGTCCTTTTAAAGGGTCTGAACCACAAATGTTATTGCCCTGCATTTGACAAACAGCCCTAAGGCCGCATCTGGGGGAGGGGTGCCAGTAGACTATGAATGACCCTGTTGCTCTCTCCTTATCTTCTCTCTCTCTCTCTCTCTCTCTCTCTCTCTCTCTATATATATATATATATATATATATATATATATATATATATAATCTGCTAGGCGTGGGAAAGTGGTCCTATCTTGCAAAAGCAGGTGGTATAGCTACACAACTGGCGCCAACCGGTTACTCCTCTGAATTCTGGTTTTCAAAGGTGTTTGTTTTTGTTTTTTCTACAGCCTTCAAAGTCTCAAGCTGGAAACTAAATAAACTATTCTTTTGTTTTAAGCAGGCAGGGTTGAACAGCGGCCAAAGTTTCAGAACAGCAGTTTTACCCGAGATGATTGCTACCATATTTCAGGTATGTGCCCTGACCAGAATCGAACCCACAGCTTTTTGGTGTCCGGGATAATGCTTCATCAACGGAGCTACTTGGCCAGGCTTGAGATTTATTTCACCTGCAGCAAAACCAAACCCCTCATTGTTTCTGTGGTTTTTCAGGCTTCTATTACCACAGCCGAACCCCGGCCCAAACGGCAGTTGTCGGGTTTGCCCAGCGACGCTTGTCACTACAGGGCGGGAACAGAAGAGGCTTCTGCTTTTAAATATATTTTTATTGACTTCAGAGGGGAAAGGAGAGGGAGAGAGAGATAGAAACATCAATGATGAGAAAGAATCTTTGATCGGCTGCCTCCTTCATGCCCCCTACTGGGGATCGAGCCCACAACCCAGGCATGTGCCCTTGACTGGAATCAAACCCAGGACCCTTCAGTCCGCAGGCCAATGCTCTATCCACTGAGCTAAACCAGCTGGGGCAGCTCTACTTTTAAAGAGCAAGCAGTTGTCTGGCCGGCGTGGCTCAGGGGGTCATGGTTGGATTCCCACAGGGCACGTGCCCCGGTTGTGGGCTCCACCCCAGTACGAGGTGTGCAGGAGGCAGTCAATTGACTATTCTCTATCATCATTGATGTTTCTACCTCTCTCTCCCTCTCTGAAATCTATCGGGAAAAAAATCTTTTTTTAAAATAAAAAATAAAGAACAAGCAATCGCAGTTGCTAAGCAACTAGAAAGAGAGGGGGGTGATGTTGAACTGAGCAGATACCAGGGGCTGTCTTAAAACGTTACAGTTTGTTTGCTTTCCAGGAGACAGTTCAGCAGATGTCCTAGGTCCTAGGAGGTGTCTTATAAGTGTCTTCCCAAGCCTGTAAAACATGCTTAGAGGAAAAGTTGCAAAGACTCAAAAGAGCCCTTTGTAAAAGGGAGGAGGGAGGGGAACGGTCTACTAACCAGAGACTCCCTGTGGGAACTCTCTCTGAGCTGAGAACAGCAGGGAGGAGGGGGGTGCAGGAACACAGCCTCAGAGTAGCTTATCTTGTCCTGCAGTTTCAACAGAGGGGCTGTTCAATCAGAGCAGCCAACAATCTTGGCACCTAATTACCAGCTGCCTCTCATAAATTGTAAAGGCCATAGCAAAGAAAAGGAAAGGCCTTTTTCTGACCTTACCGTAATGACCCTAAAATAAGACTCTTTAGCATGGCTAGACCACTTTCTCAGATCTCATGCGTATGAGAAGCCTGTTGGGCAAATGAACAAGTGGCAAGACAAGTGATAGGTTCTTGATAAAGCAATGGCAGTTGAGCCTTGAACAATGCAGGCATTAGGGGAATTGACCCGGCACGGCATAACTTTTAATTCCCAGAAAAACTTGTCATCCCTCAGTATCCATGGGGGATTGTTTCCAGGACTCCTGTGGATACAAAAATTGAAGGCTGCTCAAGTCCCTTAGAGCCCCAAACACAATAAAAAACACTGTTTTCAGTCTGTAGTTGATTGGATCAGAGGATACAAAACTGGGGACGTGGAGAGCTTGTTAGCATAAGTAGTTAGATATTAATAGAGGAAGGGAATCAGACTTCAATTCTAATAAACTAGGGAGCTGATAAAGTCCGAAGGTTACAGCATTCACAGCCCCGGGGGCTGCTGCATCCCGCCCTGGATCCTTGCTGGTCGTTATCCAGGATTACCCAGGAGAGAAGATGAAACAGTAAAGGGAAATTGCTTTGCTCTGGAGGAGCCGAGATGGCCACCCTGAGGCCTGTCTGTCTAGCCTGAGCAAAGAATTTGATTGGCTCAGGGAATGAGCCCCACCCAGCACCACGCCTGGAAGGATTGGGAAATTGATTGGTTATTTTGAAAGAGTGCCTGGTCCTTCCCAAGCCAGAGATAATATAATCAGAGCTTGACAAAGGCAAGTTTCCCAGCCCCTCTCTCAACACACACTCGCGTGTGCGCTTGCATGTAGCAGCCTTGTAGGCCTAACAGCTGCCAGGGGCCCAGCAACCACATGGGCGCAAACGCGGGCCACGCTCCGCACCGTCCCGCCAGGGCCAGAGGCACCGCTGGGCTGAGCTTGGGCTGACAGTCCTCTGGGCCGGCCGTGGCTCTGGGCTTGATAAAGACCGCGCTGGGTGTTTTCCACGGCGGGAGGCAGAGGGGGGACACCAGGAGCCTGGGAGCCGCTTCCTATTTGCACCCCAGTAAATATTACCTACAGCTCACCCTCCCAGGTGTGGGTCCCAGAAAGGCTTTTCTCAAACTCTGTGAAAAGACCCCATTTCCACAGGCAACAGGCTGACAGCATAACTAACAGTAGGGGGAATCCAGTGATACATGGAATCATGAAGATTAGACCTGTGTTCAAAGGTCATGTGTCCGCTCCTCTGTGCACACACAGAGCACTGCCAGGGAGCACGGTGCTTCTCATCACAGACCTGTCCCCCTGAGGAGAATGGTGATCCTCACAGACCTGTCCCCCGAGGAGCAGGGTGCTTCTCATCACAGACCTTTCCCCCGAGGAGCACGGTGCTTCTCATCACAGACCTGTCCCCCGAGGAGCACGGTGCTTCTCACAGACCTGTCCCCCGAGGAGCACGGTGCTTCTCATCACAGACCTGTCCCCTGAGGAGAATGGTGATCCTCACAGACCTGTCCCCCGAGGAGCACGGTGCTTCTCATCACAGACCTGTCCCCCGAGGAGCACGGTGCTTCTCATCACAGACCTTTCCCCCGAGGAGCACGGTGCTTCTCATCACAGACCTGTCCCCCGAGGAGCACGGTGCTTCTCATCACAGACCTGTCCCCCGAGGAGCACGGTGCTTCTCATCACAGACCTGTCCCCCGAGGAGCACGGTGCTTCTCATCACAGACCTGTCCCCCGAGGAGCACGGTGCTTCTCATCACAGACCTGTCCCCCGAGTAGCACGGTGCTTCTCACAGACCTGTCCCCCGAGGAGCACGGTGCTTCTCATCACAGACCTGTCCCCCGAGGAGCACGGTGCTTCTCATCACAGACCTGTCCCCCGAGGAGCACGGTGCTTCTCATCACAGACCTGTCCCCCGAGGAGCACGGTGCACCTCATCACAGACCTGTCCCCCGAGGAGCACGGTGCTTCTCATCACAGACCTGTCCCCCGAGGAGCACGGTGCTTCTCATCACAGACCTGTACCCCAAGGAGCACGGTGCTTCTCACAGACCTTTCCCCCGAGGAGCACGGTGCTTCTCATCACAGACCTGTCCCCCGAGGAGCACGGTGCTTCTCATCACAGACCTGTACCCCAAGGAGCACGGTGCTTCTCACAGACCTTTCCCCCGAGGAGCACGGTGCTTCTCATCACAGACCTGTCCCCCGAGGAGCACGGTGCTTCTCATCACAGACCTGTACCCCAAGGAGCACGGTGCTTCTCATCACAGACCTGTCCCCCGAGGAGCACGGTGCTTCTCATCACAGACCTGTCCCCCGAGGAGCACGGTGCTTCTCATCACAGACCTGTCCCCCGAGGAGCACGGTGCTTCTCATCACAGACCTGTCCCCCGAGGAGCACGGTGCTTCTCATCACAGACCTGTCCCCCGAGGAGCACGGTGCTTCTCATCACAGACCTGTCCCCCGAGGAGCACGGTGCACCTCATCACAGACCTGTCCCCCGAGGAGCACGGTGCTTCTCATCACAGACCTGTCCCCCGAGGAGCACGGTGCTTCTCATCACAGACCTGTCCCCCTGAGAAGCACGGTGCTCCTCATCACAGACCTGTCCCCCGAGGAGCACGGTGCTACTCATCACAGACCTGTCCCCCGAGGAGCACGGTGCACCTCATCACAGACCTGTCCCCCGAGGAGCACGGTGCTTCTCATCACAGACCTGTCCCCCGAGGAGCACGGTGCTTCTCATCACAGACCTGTCCCCCGAGGAGCACGGTGCTTCTCATCACAGACCTTTCCCCCGAGGAGCACGGTGCTTCTCATCACAGACCTGTCCCCCGAGGAGCACGGTGCTTCTCATCACAGACCTGTCCCCCGAGGAGCACGGTGCACCTCATCACAGACCTGTCCCCCGAGGAGCAGGGTGCTTCTCATCACAGACCTGTCCCCCGAGGAGCACGGTGCTTCTCATCACAGACCTGTCCCCCGAGGAGCACGGTGCTTCTCATCACAGACCTGTCCCCCGAGGAGCACGGTGCTTCTCATCACAGACCTTTCCCCCGAGGAGCACGGTGCTTCTCATCACAGACCTGTCCCCCGAGTAGCACGGTGCTTCTCATCACAGACCTGTCCCCCGAGGAGCACGGTGCACCTCATCACAGACCTGTCCCCCGAGGAGCACGGTGCTTCTCATCACAGACCTGTCCCCCGAGGAGCACGGTGCACCTCATCACAGACCTGTCCCCCGAGGAGCAGGGTGCTTCTCATCACAGACCTGTCCCCCGAGGAGCAGGGTGCTTCTCATCACAGACCTGTCCCCTGAGGAGCACAGTGCTTCTCACAGACTGTCCTGAAGACAGCAGGGTAACTGTGGTCCTGAGAGGGTGCCTTTTGGCACCACAGCTTTTGGGTGAAAGGGAGCCACCCACCAAAGGTGTCAAGCTCAGAGGATGCACAGCTGCGTCACAAACCCCGAAACTGAAAGTAACCCCAGTGGATGATCTGAAATGAAAACTTTTATTGTAAACATTGTTTTAACCTCATTGTGAGGGTTTGGCTGTGACGGGGGCTGTGAAAGAATTCACATTGGAGAGAAGAAAGAGATGTAAAGAGGAGGGTCACTTTACTTTTCATGAAGGGCGAGGATGCTGACGCACACGGGCATGGCACCTGCACGGCCTCCCCTTCCAGCCCGTGCCCTGTGCTGAGTGGCCAGGCAGGAGCGAGAGTGTTGGGCTGAAGTTGAGCCGATTCCAAGCGGGTTGCCTTTAAAAGTTATAGCTTCATTTTAGGGATGTCCTAGGAAGTGTTATCAGTATTTTTCCCAAGACTGTAAAACATGCTAAGAGCAAAAGTTATGAAGAGTTCAAATAGGCTTGTATGAAGGGGCAGGGAGATGGAACTTTCCACTCACTAATATGGACGAAAGGAAGGCATTTGCTAATCTGACATGCTCAGGGGAAGCCTGCGTGGCGACCTGGAAAACTCAGAAACCACAATGGACGTCCTGAAATTAAAACTTTTTTCCAAAAAGAAGTTTGTGGTGGGCAGTCGTGTCCAGGCCGGTGTCACCGCTGACAGAGCTCAGTCTTTGCCTTAACTGAACCTGTTGTCTTTTTGCATCTGTAATGACATATTGTTAAAATGTCAAAGTAGCCCCCTAGCGTGGCTCAGGGGTTGAGCATATGAACGAGGAGGTCAGGGTTCGATTCCCGGTCAGGGCACATGTCCAGGTTGTGGGCTGCATCCCCAGTAGAGGATGTACAAGTTGTACAATGATTCTCTCTTATCATAGATGTTTCTATCTCTTTCCTTTTCCCTTCCTCCCTAAAATCAATTAAAATATATGTATTTTTAAATGCTAAAGTGATTTTTTTTCCAACCCTCTCAAAGTGAAGCTGGACACAGTGGGTCCTAAGCCTGCCACTACCTGAGCCACACTAAGCAGAGAGAGGGCTGGGTTGTATATGAGCGTTCATTCCAGTCTTGCGGGCAGCGTGGAGAGCAGGCAGCCACCCTGGTCACTCTGCTCTGCCCCTCACAGTGAGCTGGTTACACACACAAGGGAGCCCACAGCTATATGCAGCTGTGAGTATAACAGGAAAGGTTGCAGTCCGACTTGCAGGAGCTCCAAGCCCAATAACAAGGTGGCCAATCTTCTGTGATGTTACCCACAGCTCAGCCGAGCCTGGGATTGGACAATGGTCAGCGTTCCTGAGGTAAACCCCCTAGGATCAGGGTCCGAGCACAGCCACAAAATCAGCATGTGTCCTGTCTTTGGTCTGTTCTCAAAATGTATTTCTTTTCTGAGTCATGGACGCATAACTTATCTTTCTACAGCCTGTTTCATCCTTCAGTGTCCCGGAGTCTGTAAGAAAACGTCTCATCTGTAGTTAGTAGGTGAACGATTGTTAGACAGCCATGGTTCTATTCCTGTTGCGTGTCCTTCCCCATGATCAAAAGCACAGGCACCGCAGTGCAGAGACCACGAATCCCCTCATTGTCATTAATTATTGACTGTTAACTATCCTGCAGCCACCTAAGTGAAAGAAGTATTTCTATCATTTTACTTTTCATCCAATGGGTTTCCCCATTTTGCTTTCTCCCGCCTCCCTAACCTATCACCAATGGATTTCATGTCACCACTTACATCTACTCTTTTAATTGTAATGTATAAAACAAGGTGCAAGAGAATCAAGATGGTGACATAGGTAAACACCTGTACTCGCTACCTCCCACAACCACATCAAAATTACAACTAAATACATCATTCAGAATCACCTGAAATCTAAGCTGAATGGAAGTCCTACTCCTAGAGAAGTAAAGAAGAAAGCACATTGATATCGGTAGAAGGGGCAGAGAAATGGATTGATCTGACACCCACATGTGGCTTGTTTTTAATTGGGAGGGATATCTTGGCTCTGGAGGCCTCCCATATGAGCAAAGGGTCCAGCCCCACATCAGACCCCCAGCCCAGGGTTCCAGATCTGGGAAGAGAAGTCCCAGTAACTTTAGGCTATAAAAACCAGTAGGGATTGTGGCTGAGTGACACTGAGGCTGCTGAAGATCCTTTTAAAGGGCCAGTTCCTTTTAAAGGGCCACCACACAGACTTACTCGAATTCACTCCCTCTGATCTCCAATGCTGGAGCAACGGCTTGGGGGTTGAAGGTGGGGGGTGGGTAGCATCCAGGGACACACACGAGAAGGAACTGAATTGCCTGGTAAGAACTCAGAACAAGAATTCAGAGATGGCTTTCTCCTAGACAAGGTTGCTCACAGCAATCAATGTTCCTATGCTGAGACTTTCCACAGTGTAGAGATGATTGGAAGGTGCCATATCTGCTTCTCCATCAAACTGGCTCCCACTGTTTTCTTCACCCTGATAACTCCCTGAGACCCTGCCCACCCAATTTGCAGCTCCACCCAAGCTGTTTGCAATGGCTTTCCCATATGAATGACCTGTCCTAGCTCAAGCTTAAGACTTTCCTAAAATCTCTCAAACAGGCAGCAGCTGGTTCAGCATGCCCCATTCCTCTCAATTAGAGGCCCGTGGGAGCCCAGAACTAGCAGCAATCTGTCTTGTTTCACAGTTTGGCCTCTCCTGGGCACTTCCAAACCCAACATAAGTAGCAGCCATCTGTAGATTGCTCTGTAGCTCCTGATAGGTGGCCCCAGACAGGGCACAGGCAGTGGCTGACTTTGCACCTACCAGGGGATCCCAGAGCCAGTACACCCAGTAAACAGCTTCAGACCACACCAAATTACAACTCTACACATCCACAAATGACACACTGAAAGGGAAGACTCAGTGAGCACCAAAGCCCCACTGAAGCAAGTCCTGCTTCATAGGGATATCTCCTGGACAGCAGCTCTTCCACTGTAATAACAACTGGTCCTCACAGCCAATTGGCCTGGAGGTCAATTCCTCCCAGTGATGCCAACAGCAATCAAGGCTCAAGTACAACAGTCTGTGCACACTGCCCACAGAAAGGTGCACTTAGAGTGACCAGCTCAGGTGACTGGGGAGGCTGAGTCACTGGGCCCTGCAGCACACCTAATACATAAGCCACTCTCCAATTTCAGGACACATAGCAGCCCTACCTAATACATAGAAACAAGCACAGGGAAGCAGCCAAACTGCTGAGATTAAGAAACATGCCACAAATGAAAATATACAGAAAAAGAACTAAATGAATTAGAAGCAAACAAACTACTAGAGTTCAAACAGTGTTTATAAGGATCCTCAAGGATCTTAATGGCAGCTTTAAGGGGCTTAGTGAGAATTTCAATGATCTTAGTGAGAACATCAAAGACAACAAAAAGGGCAAGTCAGAAATTAAACATACACGAACTGAAATAAAGAGTAATTTACAGGGAATCAACAGTAGAGTAGAGGATGCTAGGAATCAAATCAGCAATTTGGGACATGAGGAAGCAAAAACACCCATTCAGAAGAGCAAAAAGAAAAAAGAATACAAACTTATGAAGATAGTGTAAGGAGCCTCTAGGACAACTTCAAGCATAGCAAAATTTGCATTAAGAGTCCCAGGAAGAGGAGAACTAAGATGGCGGCAAAGGCAAAACACCTATCTTGCCGTCATAATCAGCAATTTTAATACTACAACTTAACGAAAGAACAAACACCTTCCAGAATCACCAGGAAGCTCGCCGAGTGAAAATTCCACAAATAAAAGTGAAGATAAGACACTGGGACTCGGAGGAGCGGTGGCGGACAGCGTTGAAAGATCCGCACGGAGAGAGGTTTGGAGTGTGCGCCGCGGAGAGGGCGGGCGGCTGAAAACCAGCCAGTTTTCTCGAACGGGGAGACAAAGGCATCCCCACTGGACTGATTCTCCAGCTCTGGGCGAAGTCCAGAGAACCCACTATCACACGGGGTGAAAACTGGACAGTGGGAGGGCATGCCGAAGCTCGGGTGCTGCCGGCGGCTTGTGGAGAAGGCAGCTTCCGCGCGAACAGCTCGGCTGCGTGACTGCGCAGAGAGGGCACCGCGACTTGTCTCTCATTCGGAAAACCGTCAGACTGCTTTGTTTTACGACCCTGGGTGAGCCATTGCGCATGCAGACTCATTTTGGGAAAGTCTGAATTCCCCGGCAACCGGCAGCCGGCAGCCGGTGGAGCTCCGCAGCGGCTCTCTCTCAAAGGTGCTGGCAGCCATTTCCCCCGGCACAGAGTCCCCGGGGCCGCATAGGACGGAGCTAACGCTGTCTGCTTGGCCCGGAGACTCCGCCCACCCAACCTGAGCACAGCTGAGCTTCACAGACAATTGGCCTGGAGGTCAACCCCTCCAAGTGCTAACAACGATTAACTGAGCTTAACTTCAGCAAGACTGTGCAGCCCATATCCACCTCAGGTAACCGGGAAGGCTGAGCCACTATCCCTAGTAGGAAGTCTACCACAAAAAGCTAATTGACCAACTCAGGGAAGCAGCCACCATGCAGCAACATGGAAAGAAGTCAGATGTGAAAGAAATGGAGGAAAAAAAACGACTGGACATGGAATTCAGAACCACAGTTATAGGGTTTTTTAAGAGGCTCCAACAGAAGATCGAGGCCTATAAGGAAATAAGCAAGACCACAAAGGAAATGAATGAGTCCTACAAGAAAATGAATAACACCCTCCAGGCTATAAACGAGACCTGCAAAGAAATGATCAAGACCAACGTGGAAATGAAAGAAACTCTCAAGGATATAAAGCAGACTCTCAAGGATATGAAAAAGGACCAACCAGAAATTAAGCATACACTGACTGAAACAAAAAATATTAAACAAAGACCTGAAAGTGCCCTGGAGCACCCCAAGAACCAAGTTAAAGATTTGAAATACAAAGAGGTAAAATCCACTCAGCTGAAAAAGCAAGGAACCAAAAGAATCCAAAAAATTGAAGATAGTGTAAGGGGCCTCTGGGACAACCTCAAGCATACCAACATCTGAATTATAGGGGTGCCAGAAAAAGCGAGAGGCCAAGACAATGAAAACCTATTTGAAGAAATAGTGACTGAAAACTTCCCACACCTGGTGAAAGAAATTGACTTAGGAGTCCAAGAAGTGCACCGAACCCCAATATATAGGAACCCTAAGAGGACCACACCAAGGCACATCATAATTAAAATGCCAAGAGCAAAAGATAAAGAGAGAATATTAAAAGCAGCAAGAGAGAAACAGTTGGTTACCTATAAGGGAGCACCCATACGACTGTCAGCGGATTTCTCAATAGAAATGATGCAGGCCAGACGGAGTGGCAAGAAATATTCAAAGTGATGAACAGCAAGAATCTACAACCAAGATTACTCTATCCAGCAAAGCTATCATTCAGAATTGAAGGTCAGATGAAGTCCTTCGCAGATAAGAAAAAGCTAAAGGAGTTCATCACCACCAAACCAACATTATATGAAATGCTGAAAGATATTCTTTAAGAAGAGGAAGAAGAAAAAGGTAAAGATGAAAATTATGAACAACAAATACACATCTATCAACAAATGAACATAAAAATCAAGTGAATTGATAGGCTGTTGAACAGGATAGACTGGTGAATATAACAGGGACATGGACATAGAGAGGGAATGGACTGACAATTCTTGGGGAGAAAAGGGTTGTGGGAAGTGCAGCAATAGACTGGACAAAAATCTAGCAACAATGGGAGAGGACAGTGGGGAGGGGGAGGTGAGGGTGGAGGGTGGGATAGGTACAGGGTGGAGGGAAGCTATAGGGGGATAAAAAGGGGAAACAATGTAATTAATAAACTGAACAATAAACATTAAAAAAAATAAAAAATAAAATAAAATAAAATAAAGATTCCCAGGAAGAGAAGAGAGAGCACGATATTGAAAACCTATTTCAAGAAATAATAGCAGAAAACTTCCCCTACCTGGTGAAAGAAATACTTATAAGTCCTGGAAGAGCAGAGAGTCCCAAACAAAAGGAATCCAAAGAGGACCACACCAGACACATAATTAAAATGCCAAAAGCAAAATACAAAAAGAGAATATTAAAAGCAGCAAGAGAAAAAGTTAATTACCTACAAGGAAGCACCCATTCCACTGTCAGCTGAGTTCTCAACAGAAGCTATGCAGGCCAGACAGGAGTGGCAAGAAATATTCAAAGCAATGAATAGCAAGGACTACGACCAAGCTATCATTCAGAATTGAAGGTCAGATAAAGAGCCTCACAGACAAGAAAAAGCTAAAGGAGTTCATTACCACACATGGTATGTTATAGTGTATACTTTAAGAAGAGGAAGAGAAAGAGGAAGAAGAAATGATTTAAAAATATCCTGTGTAGAGATGCGCCCCCTGCTCCGCCTGCTCCTGGTCTTGGTCGGCTGCACCTTCACCTTGTACTTGCTGTCGACACAACTGCCCCACGCCCCCACATGGGGCTCCACCGAGGACGCTGACGGCAGGTCCCTGTGGTTCCCCTCTGACTTGGCTGAGTTGCAGGAGCTCTCCGAGGTCCTTCGAGACTACCGGAGGGAGCATCAGGCCTATGTGTTCCTGCTCTTCTGCAGTGCCTACCTCCACAAACAGTGCTTTGCCATCCCCGGCTCCAGCTTCCTGAACGTTTTAGCCGGTGCTTTGTTTGGGCCATGGCTGGGGCTTCTGCTGTGCTGTGTGTTGACTTCGGTGGGTGCCACATGCTGCTACCTGTTCTCCAGTATGTTTGGCAAGCAACTGGTGGTCTCCTACTTTCCTGAGAAAGTGACCTTGCTGCAGAGGAAGGTGGAGGAGAACAGAAACAGTTTGTTTGTTTTTTCTTACTGTTTTTGAGACTTTTCCCCATGACACCAAACTGGTTCTTGAACCTCTCGGCCCCTATTCTGAACATCCCCATTGGGCAGTTCTTCTTCTCTGTGCTTGTCGGTTTGACCCCCTACAACTTCATCTGTGTGCAGACAGGCTCCATCCTGTCAACCCTCACCTCTCTGGATGCTCTTTTCTCCTGGGAAACTGTCTTTAAGCTGTTGACCATTGCTCTGGTGGCCTTAGTTCCTGGAACCCTCATAAAAAAGTTCAGTCAGAAAGACCTGCATTTGAATGAAACAAGCAATGCCAATCACCTAAACAGCAGAAAGGCCATGTGATCTGGATTGTTTTGGTTGTGTGTCCCTGGACTCTACTGCTTCTGTGTGTCATGGGTGTGGTCCTCTACAGCCCCTCCTTGTTTTTTAATTACCCTCAGCGGGTGGTTTGGACAGTACTCATCTGTGCAAGTTGTCTCGTCATGAAGGACACTGTGCTCTAGAAGGTGAATTACATCAGGTTCTCAAACCAGCCCTGGTTCAGTAGGACACTCTGTGAACTGGATAGCCACTCAGAAAACCCTGTTTCTATTTTATTGAGTAACAAGGAGCTAAGGATAGTCTCTTGTATTTATTTGCCTCTTGCCAAGCCCGGAGCTGCCTCGGGAGAGGGTGCCGACTGTCCTTGTCTGGAGTGCCTCTTTTGCAAAGTGATAGGCTGTTGTGACAGGTGTTTCTTCTGTTCTTTTTTGCGGATGAACTACCTCTTCCATAAACCAAGGGAAAGAAGGGGCTTAGAACATCTGTGTACAGTTCAAGTGCTCAGTGATTTCCACAATGCTCTTTGTGTTCGAACACCCCGAGACTACCATATAGGTCAGGTTCCCTCTTGGTTGCATGGCCTGACAATTAAACTGATTGCAGACAGATTATTAAATATGAATTGAGCACACTCTGTATGCTGTGGATACACTCTGGAGAAACTCTTATCCTTCTGGAAGTGCAGGGCCCTTGACTCACCTGAACCAAATAACCATCAGTACATTTTCTAGTCTGTACTTTCTGTGTGCGAATCCCTTCTCCCTCCTGCTAGGAGAATGGACGAAGTACCCTCAGATATTGCCCTGTGAATGTTTCTCAATTTTTCATTTGCCAAGAATAACTGAGGAATTATGGTATTTTATCTTTTAATTCTAAGAGGAAAACTTGGTTTGGGGTTTCTGTCTTGTGTTGTGTTTTGATTTTCTGCAGCTGTTGTTGCCTCCTAGCGCAAGCAGTACTGAATTGGCACAGACCGCATTTCCTACTTCCCAGGTCAGGAGGGCCTTGGCTCCTAAACTGACCCACTCTGGGCTCCTGTACCCGACGAGGAGTAACCCATCATTTCTCACCAGAACTGTTGTGCTTGTGCATGATCTGCTGGGTTTTTTATTTGGGTTGGCCAAGAATCTTGACAAGGCTTTAATCTAGGCCACCTGTTCTACATGAATTCTTGGGAATGAATTCCCAAGCATTGTTTTTTGGACTCGTATTATAAAAAAAATACATAGAACAAAAACAGAAGAACTTAATTTTAAAAGATGTGTTGCTTTAAAAGAAGCTTGGTAGTAAGGGTGGGGGTGAAGAGGAGGCCAGCTGGACTTGGAAATCTGTGGCTCTTTGCTCCTGGAGTCGGGGGAGGGAGAGAGGAACAGGAAGCTGTCCCTCTTTGTCCTTTACCAGGACCCTCAGGTTGGTCTCTCTCCCTCACCCCCCCCCAATGATCTTGCAACATGTGCCTTATTGACTGTGAGGTTACAGGCAAAGCAAGCTTCCAAATAAAGGGTATAAATATTCAAAAAAATATCCTGTATAATAAAGATATAATATGCAAGTGGTCGTTACACCATGGAGCATAACGACTGACCAAGTAATGATGGGGCATGGATCAGCAGGAGGGCGGGGCATCGAGCTACAAATGGGCAGTGGAGAGCTACAAGAGGGGGCAGGGCAGCAAACTATGAGTGGGGCAGGGTGCAGAAGGAGCTACAGGAGGGCAGCAGGGCAGCAAGCTATAAAGGGGGGGGAGGGAGGGAGCGGGGAGAGCTACAGGAGGGCAGCAGCAAGCTACTGGTGAGTACTGGTACACAGATTCGTGCACAGGGCTACTAGTGAATAATAAAATGGCAATAAATATATTTCTATCAATAGTTGAATCTAAAAATCAAAACAAATTAAGAAGTCTAAAAAACAAAATAAAATGATCAATAAAATAGAACCAGAGGCATGGAAAGATGGAACAGACTACAAATCTCAAAGGAAAGGGGACAGTGCGGGGGGGGCGGGGCGTAGGGGGTGGGAAGAGCTCAACCAAAGACTTTACATGCATACTAGAGGTCCAGTACATGACATTTGTGCACTGGAGGCGGGTGGGGGGTTCCCTCAGCCAGCCTGCACCCTCTTGCAGTCCAGGACCCCTAGGGAGATGTCTGACTGCCAGCTTAGGCATGCTTCCTGCAGGAAGAAAGCCTAAGCCAGCAATTGTACATCCCCTAAGGGGTCCTGCTGCAGAGGCAGGAGAGGCTCTTGCTACCACTGTGCTCACCAGCCATGAGCCCAACTTCTGGCTGAGCAGCGCTCCCCCTGTGGGGGCCCACTGACCACCAGGGCCAGCTCCTGGGTTGAGCATCTGCCCCATGGTGGTCAGTGCACGTCATAGTGACCGGTCATTCTGAGGTTCAGTCTATTTGCCTATTAGCCTTTTATTATATAGAATATGCATTACCTATTGACACAGACAATAGCCTGGAAAAGGTCTGGGGTGGGACAGGAACCAGGTAGAGGGTGGCAATTGGGGGATAAAGGGGAACATCTATGATACTCTCAACAATAAAGTTTTTTTTTTTAAATAATAAAACGGTGCAAAACTGTCTTCTCTGGAACATTTTCTCAATCTATTGAGTGTTTGCTTCCCAGCAATTGTTGATAGTTTGGCTCAAATAAACTCACAAAAATTCTCTACAGGTTTAAATGTTTCTTCTGTTGACACATTAAAATCCAATCATTATATTAACAAAAGGTGGGGAAGGACATATTGTGGAGAAAGGAGTGATGACGGGAATGCAGGCCTGAATCTGTCTTAGAGAAGCCACCAGCTCTGCAGCTCAGGACAGACAAGAATACATGACACAGGGGGGCAGGGGGGCACAAGGGGCGGAGGGTGACACGGGGTTGGGAATGACTCAGGGGATGGGGGCCAGGCTCGGGACGCAAATTTGGCTGCTGGAGGAGAAAGCTGCTCCGGCTAAAGGGAAAAGGCCAATTGCCGCTTCCCTCAGAGGCCAGAAACGCACGTGGGCCCACCACGCCGCTGGCTGTTCAAAAGCTGGGCATCCGCATTTGGGGGCAGTTTTCCATTTTTAAGTGTTGGAATGGAGTCAATATTTTTACTAAACATCTGTTAGCAAATGATGCATTTCTGCATTTATTCGGGCGGTGGACCATCATTAGTCTGCACCCTCTAGTTTGCTGAACAGCGGGAAAGAAGCTGTTGAAAGGATGTTAGCGAAAACGGGGAGCTGTGGGAAGCAGGCAAGGAAGAAGGAGGTGGGAAAGCCAGGGCTGGGTGGAAGCACGGAAAGTGGGGAAAGTGCTGAAGGATGAGAAGATGCTGAGAGGGGGGAGGAGAGGAGGCGAAGAGAGGAAGGAGGAGTGGGCGAGGGAGGAGTTTAGAAGGGGCAGGAGGCAGTGGCGCGGCCAGAGGCAGAGGTGAGTCTGTGGGGAGAGCAGGGCTTACAGACAAAAGGGAGGCCCGCCCGTGTTTTGTTAGGCCGGCCGACAGGGGCCAGGCCAAGAAACGCTTTGAGAGTTTAAAAATTTTTATTTCCCAGTGTGCTGGCGTCAGCCCGAGGCGGTGCTAGGAGGGGGTGCTAGATTCCCTTCAATAGGGTAGGAGCGTGCCAGGTGTGAGGGCATCAGGCGGCCGTGAAGGGAATGCATCTTGCTCCCAGGATGTGGGCGCCTCAAGCTGTGGGGGAAACTTATAGCAACAGATCTGTCCACAAAGGAGAGACTGCAGGTATTGACCCTCACGGGCTTCTCAGCCTTTCGACTGTCAAGTCACTCGGGCCCCACTTTTCTTTCAGCGACTGCAGGAAGTCCTGGGCCAGAGCCAGCTGTGGCCCTTCTCCTGTCCGAACCCCTCCTGCTTCCCCTTCTCAGCCGCCCCCAGGGCCCAGCCTGGCCCCCTTCCCCGCATGCTGGCCTCGGGGGATTTACCTCAACAGGGGCAGAGGCACAGTCCCCAGCAGAGGCAGCGCCCCTCGCTGCCCAAGGGAGCCCTCCACATGGCGCCTGGCTCAGCCTCTCCTTGAAGGCTCTGCTGCAATTTCAAATGATCCAAGCGTTTTCTCCCAGGAAAAGAGGAAAATCTCCACAAAGTAATGATTGTACCCTACCCTAAAGCAGTGTAAGGGGGAGGGATGGAGGGAGGAAAGGAGAAAGAGGGAGGGAGGAAGAGAGGGAGGGAAGGAAGGAGGGAGGGAGGAAGGAAAGACAAGAAAAATCAAAGTAAGAGAAGCCAGAAAGATGGAGCAGGGTTTGGAGTGGAAGAGCCACAGGGCAGCTCCTGCAGGAAGGGCTGCAGAGACCACTCTCTGCTTCCCTGCCTGCCTGTGCCGCCCGTGCCTGTGCCCTGTGCCATCTGTGTCCTGTGCCCTGTGCTGCCTGACCACCTGCAGAGGCCCCAGGGAGCCGGGTGTTTCTCTGCTCCTGAGCCCCAGCACCTTGGCCTGTGTGCACACAGCAGTGTTTTGCTCCCATTTGTTTTGCAGAAGCTGAGGGTGCAGAGCTGAGGGCGGAGGAGCTGAGGATGTAGGAGCTGAGGGCGGAGGAGCTGAGGATGTAGGAGCTGAGGGTGCAGGAGCTGAGGATGTAGGAGCTGAGGGCGGAGGAGCTGAGGATGTAGGAGCTGAGGGCGGAGGAGCTGAGGGTGCAGGAGCTGAGGGTGCA
Organism: Antrozous pallidus; assembly: GCA_027563665.1. Lineage (NCBI taxonomy): Eukaryota > Metazoa > Chordata > Mammalia > Chiroptera > Vespertilionidae > Antrozous > Antrozous pallidus. The sequence goes on along the minus strand of CM050517.1, from coordinate 1,511,343 downwards.
GGAGCTCGAGTGTGGAACGGAGTGTCCATCGCTGAAGGGCAGGGGCACATCGCCACAGAGGGCGCTCTGGCCAGTCTGGGCTCAGTGGACGTGTCGGAAAACAAGGTCTGTCTGGAAAGCAACAGGAATGACCAGTGATTTTCTCAGGAAGTTGCTAGAAGTTGCAACCACTCTTGACCTGAAAGTAAACTCTTCGTGGTTCTAACCAAATAGCAAACACTCCGGCTCCACTGTTTTACCCCAAGTCTGTCTCTTCCCTAGGCCTCCTGATTTCTGCCCTCCCTCTCCAACACACATTCCTTTCGCCTCTGTTTCCATCCGTTAAGTTGTCCAAAAGCCATGCGATGAGCGCCCGCCATGTGCCAGGCATTTTGCTGGCAACAGAATAAAGGTGGCCGTCCTGGCTCAGAGCCCCACAGGAGCGTGAGCCCAGCTCACTGCCCACCGGGGCCCAGGCGGGTCCTCAGAGGGAAGTGAGGGTCCAAGGGGGTGGCCTTTCCTTGGGAAGTGCAGACCCAGTCCTCCTGCCCATCACCTGTGCTGCCTGTGTCTGAGCCCTGTGCCCTCTGGAACACCAACCTCAGCCAACCATGAGGTCAAGGTTGGATGATTTACCTTGGAAAGCCTGTAGCACAGTAGTTGGCACCTGGGTGCAGAAATAGCAAGTGGGAGCTGGGACCACAGGCAGTGTCTGCCCAGGCACTCAGTGAGCACAGCAGCAGGAGCTGCCTTCCCTCTCCCCCTCCCCCTCCCCCTCCCCCCTCTAGTTTTCTCCAGGTGGAAAGTCAGCACTGCCTAACCATGGAGACCGCAAGAGGCACAGAAACAGGGATCAGCAACAAACACTACGTCAGTGCTCCCCACCTGGGAGCCCCCCCACCAAGCCACCCCACACACAGCCCCCTCCTGAGCCAGAAGGGACGTGCCCAGATTGCCCCTCTCTGAGGCTTCCTGAGGTCACACTTCCTGAAGCCCAAAGGCATCTCCCTTGAGCTGCTGGAAAAACACTGCAGAAATCAGGGTCCAGGAAAGAAAAACAGTCGCAAATGGAACAAAGGCCAGAGTGAGCAGATGTTTGGGCTGACCACGTCCAGTTTGGGCAAACCTAGGAAGTAATGAAATGTCCAGGAAAACGCAAGCTGAAGGGGTGGGAGGCCAGGAATATAAAATTTGAGACTCTGTGAAATAAGATGTGGTCAATTTATCATATCACTCAAAAGAACAAATTCCATATAGAATGCAAGACTTTCATAACTATAGCTGAAAATCTAGCTGTGAGGGGAAATTTTGATAATTTACTTAAAAAGTTAAAAGCAAAAACTTTTTTTAAAATATATTTTATTGATTTTTTACAGAGTGGAAGGAAGAGGGAAAGTCAGAAAAATCAATCAGCCGCCTCTTGCACGCCCCCTACTGGGGATGTGCCCGCAGCCAAGGTACATGCCCTTGACCGGAATCGAACCCGGGACCCTTCAGTCCACAGCTCTATCCACTGAGCCAAACCGGTTTCGGCAAAGCAAAAACTCTTGTAAGGAGATGCATAAGCAAAGTAAGGTGACAAGCATTCCACAGACAAGGGCTCACCTGCCGACAACGTAGAGTCAGAACGGGGGAGAGGACGCAGCAGAGGGCAGAGCCCCGCCCACGGGGCCTCGCTGCCGCCACTGAGGCACAGGGACCGGGGAAGCTCTGTGCTCTCCCACCCGCCCGAGCCCCGGGCAGGGCTGGCCCCAGAGGCCTTTCCTCTCACAGACGTGCCTGCTTGGTGAGGAGCATCTGACCCAGTGCCCCCCCAACGCACACACCCTAGTCCCTCCCCGAGTCTCTGGTCGTCCCGGGCCCTTCCTGTCAGACCTGCACTTCAGTCTGTGTTCCCCGTAACTGTCTTTCGTCAGTGTAACGATTCGACGGCCAAGGAGCCCGGAAGGAAAGAGGAGGAAATGTCTCCCCCACCCCGACAAATTCAATTTCATAAATTCAAAAGACACGGACAGAAAGAAATGGCTCCATGGCATACAAAAGGGCGTTCAACCTTGCTTCTGATAAGAAAAAATACAAATCAAAACTATAAGGAAGGTAGTATTTTATCTGTGATATTGTCAAAAATCCAAACGTTTGCCAACACACTTTGTTGGCAAAGCTGTGGGCAAACAGGTGTTTGGGGAGCACACACCAGCGCCCCTGGGGTATATGGTCAGAATATCTAGCAAAGTCATAGCGTTTCCTCTCTAATCCAGCAAAGCTCTTCTCAGAATCTACCCCAAAAAGTCCCTGCAAACCTATAGAAAAGAGCTTGCATAAGGCTGTTTACTGCAGTCCCAACTAAGAGACCAAAAGACTAAAAACAGCCCGATCCTACATAATACCAGCCTCATAGCAAACTGTCCCCTGGACCGGGAGTTCGGCCGCCTGCTGTGATGTGCGCTGACCACCAGCAGGCGGCAGTGGGGCTTGCGGGCTCTGCCGGCCCCATGAGAACAAGACCAGGGCAGGATGGTGGAACAGGCGAGTGGGCAATGCCAGGCCAAGGCGGGTACAAGCCGCTGGTCACCAGGTGGGGGCCCATCGCCCTGCCTATTCGATCGCCCCGCCCAGCAGGGGCCTGATGCCCTGCCCATCTGATCGCCGGGCAACCAGCTGAGGCAGCAGGGAGGGGACTGCTGCCCAGCTCCCTCAGCGCCTGGGAGCCTGGAGGTGGCAGTGTGATCAGCCCCACAGGTGGTGACTAGTGGCAGCAGCAGAGGGCAGGCGGCCAGGGAAAAAGAGGCAGCTGCTAGGGACCTTACCACTGCCCAGATTTCATGCACTGGGCCTCTAGTGTTACATATATTAACACTGAAGTTAATAAGCTGAGAACTTTTTAAATGGCTTCCCCTGGGGAAAGAGGAAATAGAGTGGGGGAGGTATGGAGAGAAATGAGGTTTTCCTGATCCACCCTGTTTTCATTATCTGACTTTGGAACTATGTAAGTGTTTAACATAATTACACACAAAACGAACTTTAAAAAGCACTCCCTGTCCCTGGCTGAATAGCTCAGTTGGTTAGAGAGAGTGTCTTCCCCATGCTCCAAGATTGCAAGTTCAAGCCCTGGTCACAGCACAAACAAGAAGCAACAAATGAATACATAAATAAGGGGGACACAAATTGATGTTTCCTCTCTCAAAATCAATTTTTAAAAATCCTATGTAATAACAGAACTAATATGCAAATGGTCATCATGCCCTCACGCTGTCACACAGTAACAGCTCAGACATTCAACACCGGGGAGAGAGGAGAGGGAAGCAGACAGGCACAAATGAACTCACGAGAGAGGACCAGCCAGGCTGCAGCCTAGGAGAGGGACAAACCTCCCTCCCTGCAGTCCCAGGCGTCAGTGGCTGTGCCTGCAGCCCAGGAGAAGGACAAACCTCTCACCCTGCAGTCCCAGATGCCTGCAGCTGCAGCCCAGGTGAAGCCACCTGCCCACAATCCCCTGCAGCTGTGGCTGGCCTGGGTGAAGCTGTCCTGAGTCCTGGGTGCTTGCAGCCGGCCAGAGGAAAGAAAGCATGGGTCCCAGGTGCCTGTGACCAGCTGGAGGAGAGAATCCTGGGTTCCAGGTGCAGGTGAGACAGAGACAGTTAGGGGTGATCAGGCCAGCAGGGGAGCAGTTAGGGGTGACCAAGCAGGCAGAGGTGGTTAGGGGCAATCAGGCAGGCAGGCAAACAGTTAGGAGCCAGCAGTCCTGGATTGTGAAAAGCAGTCAGACATCTCTTGAGGGGTCCTAGATTAGAAATGTGCAGGCCTAGCTGAGGGGACACCCCTCACACACAAATTTTGTGCACCAGACCTCTAGTAATAAAATAAAAAGCACTCCCTGGAAACCAACAGCAAAGTACAGACAGTCCTCATGTTACGTCAAACTCAACATACATCATTTTGTGGTTATGCCACCATCTCTCATCCTATCTAATAAAAAAGTAATATGCAAATTGACCATACCTCCAATACACCCACAAGCCATGCTCACAAGGCAATCAGGAGTGAATATGCAAACTAACCCAACCAAGATTTCTGTGGCCACAAAGAGAGCATGAGGGAGGCTTGGGTTTCCCCGACGATGGAGGAAGCCAAGCTTTCCACACACTATGGCTGGCCCAGGCCTCCGCTTAAGGCTGCAAAGTTTTACTTATAGAAGATAAACAAATCCCAACAGAAATGGTGGCAGCCACAGAGCTGGAGAGAGCAGGAGGCTGGAGTTGCCCCTGGAGATGGAAGAAGCCAAGCTTCTGCAGCCCTGGCCAGCCCAGGTCTGCACTAAAGATTATAGTTTCAATTATAGAAGATAAATAAATCCCAGATCCCAGGGCCTCCGCTTGGGTCACTTGGGTATGTGGCCAGCCTAAAAAGCACCACAGGCCCCTCACCCAAGCCACCCCACTTCCCAAGGGAACCTCCACCCTAATTCAGGACACCCTTCAGGGCAAACCAGCCGGACCCCACCCATGCACCAGGCCTCCATCCTATCTAATAAAAAAGTAATATGCAAATTGACCATCACTCCAACACACAAGATAGCTGCCCCCATTTGGTCAAAGATGACTGCCCCCATGTGGACACAAGATGGCCATCACAAGATGGCCAGGAGGGGAGGGCAGTTGGGAGGGACCAGGCCTGCAGAAGAGGGAAGTTAGGGGCAAACAGGCTGGCAGGGGAGCAGTTAGGCATCAATCAGGCTGGCAGGAGAGTGGTTAGGGGGTGATCAGGCTGGCAGGCAGAAGCAGTTAGGGGCAATCAGGAAGGCAGGCAGGAGAGCAGTTGGGAGCCAGCAGTCCTGGATTGTGAGAAGGATGTCCGACTGCCTGTTTAAACCCGATCCTACCAGTATTGGGCCTAAATGGGCAGTCAGACATCCCTCGAGAGTTCCCAAATTGGAGAGGGTGCAGGCTAGGCTGAGGGACACCCCTGCCCCCTGTGCACAAATTTCATGCATCGGGCCTCTAGTTTTGTTTTGTTTTTTAAAGTTCCATCATTTTTGTGCTTTATATTTTTTATTATTTATTTACCACAAGTAAAGTTCAGAAATTGTTATCTTTCTCTTAATTTTTTTTTCAGTGTTTCACTTCCTTATTGCTGTGTATATGCTCCATGTAAGTGACATAGGTGCTTATGTAGGTGGGTTTCTGACTTACATCAAAAATTGCTTCATGTTGCATTGTGGGAACAGATCTCCAACGTAACCCAAGGACCTACTGTAAAAGAAAAGAATTTACTAGTATATGGAGGGTGGGTTCATGCTTTAATTGTAGATCTACGTCATCCACTTTATACCACAGTGATTTGACTGTATTTATATGCTTAGTGGTATATCCCTGGATCCTCCACTTCTGTAGCACGGGAGCACAAAGGGAGTGAATCTAAGTAAGTCTGAGTGCTGGCCCTTTAAGAGGAACTGCCTGGGTCTGCAGGAGCCTCAGTGTCACTCAGCCATAATCCCTGCTGGCTTTTACAACCTAAAGTTACGGGTCTTCTCTTCTCAGCTCTGGAACCCTGGGCTGAGGAGTCTGGTGTAGAGCTGGGATCCCTTGCTCCTTATGGGAGACCTCCACAGCCATGATATCTCTCCCAATTAAACACACACACACACACACACACACACACACACACAAATGCCACATGTGGGTGTTGGACCAACCCAAATGCACCTCCACCCCTCTACCAACCTCGATGTACTTTCTTCTTTACTTATATATTTGTAAGACTTCCCATTCAGCCAGATTTCAAGTGGTTCTGAATGATAGTTTTATACTCTAGTTGTAATTTTTTAAAATATCTTTTCATTGATTTCAGAGATGAAGGGAGAGAGAGAAAAAGATAGAAACATCAGTGATGAGAGTCATTGGTCAGCTGCCCCCGGTAAGCCCCACCCTGGGGGTCGAGCCGCGGTACGGGCGTGTGCAGTTGAACGGTGGCCTGCTGACTCATAGGTCAGTGCTCAACCACCGCCATGCCAGCTGAGGATTTTTTATTGTAATTTTGATGTGATTGCAGGAGGGGCAATTTTTGGCATTATCTACCCTGACATCTTGATTCTCCTGCAGCTGTTGCTCTCCCGTAGCCAAAATAAAGTGATGCACAGAGAAAATGGAACATGGAAGTCATTTAGCTCTCCCAAGGTCCAACGTACAAGAATGTTTATTTTCCTCCCATTAGCCAAGTCTTTCATAAGAAAACCTGGGAATAAAAATCTCTAAGGCTACTAATACAATGCAAATGCCTGATCCTAGGGCTGACTGCAAGAGATTACTGAAGCAAAAACCAGCTGACATCTGTGACAAAGACACAGTTCACTTCAAATCATTCCCCTGCACTCTGGCAAACAAAGAAATCAACTGTTGGCTCAGTGCCATCTAATCTGTCTTCAGCACCAAAGGAAGTTTTTGCCTCCCCATGGAAGGCATTACAATGTGGTTTCAGTCTAAGTAGATCACTGCCTAAATCTGGACCAACGTTTTTCCACCTTTCTGGAAAGGTAGACAAAAGCTACAGTTCTCTGAAAAGCTGAGGAAGACTATGTCAAGATGAGGAAGATTGGGCAGAGACACCAAGATGGCGGCATAAGCAAACACCTATTGTTTTGCCCCGCGCAACAATCTAAGAACTACAACATAACAGCAGAACTACAACATAACAGCACCCAGAATCGCCAGAAAGCTGGCTGAATGTAAACTCCGCTAATAGGAGCAAAGGTGGGACACAGACTCAGGACCTGCGGGAGCGCAACCTTTCAGTCGGAAAGAGGTTAGGAGCCGCCCTGGTCGCGCGCGCGCACGCGCGCGCGCGCGGGCTGGGGCTAGAGCAGGGACCGGCCGGATTTCTCCCAAGAGGAAGGGCAGAGGCATCTCACTGCCCAGATTTCCCGAGCCGGGCGAGGTCCGAGATCCGGGGTACGAGAGGTCCCCCTGCACAGATTACCCGGAACTGGGAGAGGTCTGAGGTCCAGGGGACGCACCCTGGAAGCGGGGCGTGGCGCGCAAACCCGCGACTTGCCCCCTGGAAACTTGTCTCCTGGTTCCGGAAACCATCTATTTTACAGCCCTGGGCTGGACTTTTGGTGTGCAGGCACATTTGGGGAAAGGCAGAGTTGTCTGGCAAGGGGAAGAGACTAGCGGCTTTCTCTTGGAGGAGTCTGCAGCCATCCCCATCCAACAGAGACCCCCGGCGCGCGCGCGAGCACCGCATAGGACCCAGCTGCCTCTGCGCGCAGCCCAGAGACCCCGCCCATCCAACCTGAACAGTCTCCCTTCACAGCCAATTGGCCTGGAGGTCAAACCCTCCTAGGGCTAACAACAAAAACCTGGGTTTAAATTCAAAAACACTGAATACAACCCATAAAGGATTGCAGTAAGAGCACCCACCTCAGGTAACCGGGGAGACTGAGCCACTGTCCCTTTGAGGATATCCACCACATAAAGCAGCCACCATGCAGAGACATGGAAAGAAATCAGGTGTGAAAGAAATGGAGGAGAAAAGACGACAAGACATAGAGTTCAAAACCACGGTTATAAGGCTTTTCAAGAGGCTCCTACAAAAGGCCGATCAACTTAATGAGAATTACCAGGAAATAAACAAGACCAACCAGCAAATGAATGAGACTTGCAAGGAGATGAATGATACTTACAAGGAAATGAATGAGACCCTCAGGGAAATGAACAAGACCTCTGAGGATATGAACCAGACCCTCACAGATAAAAAAAGGACCAACTAGAAATCAAGCATACAGAGACTGAAATAAAAAATATTACAAAAAGTCCTAAAAGCAGTCCAGAGAGCCACAAGAACCAAGTCAAAGATTTGAAATACAAAGAACCAAAGTCCACTCAGCTGGAAAAGCAAGAAACAAAAAGAATTCAGATAATTGAATATAGCGTAAGGGGCCTCTGGGACAACCTCAAGCAAGCCAACATCCGAATTATTGGGGTGCCAGAAAAAGAGAGAGACCAAGACAATGAAAACCTACTTGAAGAAATAGTGACTGAAAACTTTCCCCACCTGGTGAAAGAAACTGACTTAAAAGCCCAAAAAGTACACAGAACCCCAAAATATAGGAATCTAAAGAGGACCACACCAAGACATATCATAATTAAAATGCCAAGAGCAAAAGATAAAGAGAGAATATTAAAAGCAGCAAGAGAAAAACAGTTGGTTACTTACAGGGGAGCACCCATACGACTGTCAGCGGATTTCTCAACAGAAATGATGCAGGCCAGACGGGAGTGGCAAGAAATATTCAAAATAATGAAGAGCAAGAATCTACAACCAAGATTACTGTATCCAGCAAAGCTATCATTCAGAAATGAAGATCAGATAAAGTGCTTCGCAGATAAGAAAAAGCTAAAGGAGTTCATCACCACCAAACCAGTATTATATGAAATGCTGAAAGATATTCTTTAAGAAGAGGAAGAAGAAAAAGGTAAAAATATAAATTATGAACAACAAATACGCATCTATCAACAAATGAACATAAAAATCAAGTGAACTGATAGGCTGATGAACAAGATAAACTGGTGACTATAACAGAAACATGGACATAGAGAGGGAATGGACTGACAATTCTTGGGGAGAAAAGTGTTGTTGGAAGTACAGCAAGAGATTGGACACAAATCTTGCAACAATGGGAGAGGACATTGGGGAGGGGTAGGAGAGGGCGGAGGGTGGAATAGGTACAGGGGGGAGGGAAGATATAGGGGGATAAAAAAGGGGAAACAATGTAATTAATAAACTGAACAATAAAAAAAATAAAATAAAATAAAAATAAAAGTACTGATGGAAAAAAAAAAAAGATGAGGAAGATTGACACTTTTTTTGCTCCTTCTAAGATTCAACATTCCAAGTTATATTATGGTGCTAAGTTAACTCATATTATCCAGTTCCAAATCCATGTGCCTATGTAACATTGGGAAAAATACACATAAGACACACATATTTCACACCAGAGTTTACATGAAAACATATACACAGATATGACATGACCAACTTCTTAATTTCTCAGGTCTCTTGAGAAAGGCTGTAAGCCATTTGGAGAAAGAGAGTGACCAAGCACAGCTCAAGCCACTGCAACAGATATCTGTGTTTGTCCCAGAGCATCCCTTCACCCTCATCTCAATAACTTTGAAAACTGCTCCTCTCCCAATGCCTGCTGTTCTAATAGGGTCACCAGTCAGAGTAACCCTTTTCACATACCTGTCCCCATCCCTGCCACATGCACTCACCAAGTCTGGAGGTAGGGTATAACTAAGGCAGGACCAAATCCTTCAATAAATTATCCAAGCAGGAAGTGAGTGATGAGGATCTCTTAACTGTCCCATTATGGTACTGGCAGCCAAGACAATCCACCACACGAAGGGGAAAACGAGGCTTGCACACAGAGGCAGACACCAAGAACCAGAGATGAAGCAATTGGGAGAACTATTTTGTTAACCGAATAGTCCTGCTACAGTTTGAGGCCCTGGGTCCAGTCAACCCCAAGCTCCACACCTGAGCCTTCCTGCAATTTAATTACAGGAACTAATAAATTCCTTTTTTGCTTATTCAGGCTTTGAGTAGCATTTGTGTTGCTACTTTGGAATATTGCCTAATATAATTTAATATAATTAGTAAGTATTTTTTTCATTCTACTGTGTTAAGTCCTTTAAGATCTCATTTCATCTCCTGAAATGCACCTATTTTACAACCAGTAATTATTGTTAGTAACACTTACCAATTAATGGTTTTCCATGTGTTATCAGTTAGAAGGTATTGAGCTGCAAGTAACAGAATATCCAATCAACAGTGACTTAATCAATTAGGGTTTATTTTTTCATGTGACTAGAAGTCTGGAGGCAGCCACTCCAGGTGCTGGTGCGCCGCTAGAGATAGCAGGGCACATGTATCCATGCTCATCTCTCTTCTATGGTTACTATATAGATGTCATCCTTTTAAAGAAAACAATCCTGTCTAATAAAAGAGTAATATGCAAATTGACTGTGCCTCTGATCAAGCCATGCCCACGGCCACGCCCACCAGCCAATCAGGAGCAAATTATGCAAATAAACCCCAACCAAGATGGCTTCGGCCACTGAGAGCAGGAGGGAGGCTTGGGTTTCCCCGGCAATGGAGGAAGCCAAGCTTTCTGCCTGCCATTGCAGACCTAGGCCTCCACTCAATGCTACAAAGTTTCAATTATAGAAGATACATAATCCCAACAGAAATGGCGGCCTCCATGGAGCTGGAGAGAGAAGAGGCTTAGGGTTGCGTGGGTGATGGAGGAAGCCAAACTTCTGCAGCCCTAGCCTTGTCCTCCACTCCAGGCTACAATGTTTCAAACAGAAATGGCTGTTGCCACGGAATGAGCAGAAGGCTTGGCTCCACTCTAGGCTACAAAGTTTCGATTGTAGAACATAAATTAATCCCAGATCTCAGGGCCTCAGCTTGGGTCGCTGAGGGGCATGGCCAGCTTGCAAACCTCCACAGGCCCCTGGCCCAGGCTGCCCCTCACCCCAAGGGAACCCCACACTGATCTGGGACACTCTTCAGAGCAAACCAGCTGGCCCCACCCATGCACCAGGCCTCTATCCTATCTAATAAAAGAGTAATATGCAGATTGACCATCACTCCAACACAGAAGAGGGCTGTCACCATGTGGTCAAAGATCCTGCCCTCATGTGGACACAAGATGGCCATCACAAGATGGCCAGCAGGGAAGGACAGTGGGAGGTTCCAGGCCTGCAAAGGAGGGTAGTTGTGGGCCATCAGGCCAGCAGGGGAGGGCAGTTGGGAGGGACTAGGCTTGCAAGGGAGGGCAGTTGGGGGCAATCAAGCCTGCAGAGGAGGGCAGTTAGGGGTGACCAGGCCAGCAAAGGAGGGAAGTTGGGGACAAACAGGCTGGCAGGGGAGCAGTTAGACATCAATTAGGCTGGCAAGGTAGTGGTTAGGGAGTGATCAGGCTGGCAGGCAGAAGCAGTTAGGGGCAATCAGGGAGGCAGGGAGGCGAGCAGTTTGGAGCCAGCAGTCCTGGATTGTTCAAAGATTGTCCGACTTCCCTCAAGGAGTCCCAGATTGGAGAGGGTGCAGGCTGGGCTGAGGGACACGCCCCCTACACACCCCATGCAGGAATTTTGTGCACCGGGCCTCTAGTTGAAATATAAAGCTGTGTCAGATTGGTTTTTAAACTGCACAGTGTCTCTTTCTTGTGCAGTTACTACACTACCAAACGTCCTTTTACTATTATTTTTTTTTTGAACAGCTGCATCTTTATTAGAAAAGAAAACAAAACAAAAAAAGGGAGTGGGGGACCTGACACGGGGGAGGGGAGGGGCGCCCCGAGCGTCAGCTCGGCTGGCGGAGGCCCTGGCTGGGCGGGGCACCGCGAGCCGGCGTTTCTCAGAAAAGGCCGGGTGCCAGCTCCATCGCCGCGCCGGCCGCCCGGGCCCACTCGGTGGGCAGAGCCCCGCCCGGCGGCCTCAGGTGTCCGTGCAGTCGTCCTCGTCCGTGTCGCTGTCCAGCGAGGACTCCGGGCTGGACTCTCCAGCGCCTCCGGCGCCGCCGGCCCAGGTGCTCCTTCCGCGCGCAGCAGCCGCCTGGGCGACAGGGTGGCTGACTCCAGCCTCTGCCCGGTCCTCCGAGACGCTGCCCTCGGGGACAGCGGGGTGGGGGTGGGCGGCGTGACGGTGATGGCGGCGAGGGCGTGTTGGGCGGGGGGCTCGCTTTGGCCCGGCCGGGCTCCGCCTGGCCCGGGGGGGTCTCGGGGGGCTGGCCACTCCCGCTGCTGGGCCCCCTGGAGCTGGCCGGCTGGCCGCCGGCGGGCTCGGCCCGGGACGGGGGGGGGGGGGGGGGGGGGGGGGGGGTCGGCTGAGGCGGGCCAGCCGAGCGGCTCCGCTGGGCGCGAGCCGGCTCAGCACACTGCAGCTCCGGGGGCGCGAGGCCGGCCCCCTCGGCCCCTCCTGCCAGCTCCTCTCCGTGGCCGCCTGGCTCTCAGGGTCAAACCGTCCCACGCAGCGGCAGGGAGGCTCCCTGGGCCTGTGCGCCCTCCTGGGCCAGGGGCAGGGGAGCAGGCCTCCTGCCGGGCAGAGGGCGCCCTGCAGCCCGGCAGCCCACCCTGCCCCCGACTCAGCAGGCCTGTTCCCAAAGTCTCTTTAGATGGCGCTATCCTGGTGGTGTTTCTGTAGTGGCCAAACTTGCCAGGTACAGTGTGGGGGCTGCATGCTGGATGGGAATTTAAATCAGGTTCTTGTTGGTGCAAATTTATATGAAATCATTGTTCTGTTCACTGAATACCACTCTGTAATTGAAAAATAAAAGTGCAGCTTTTTTATTGACATCCCAAATGCTTCTAAGTAACTACAATTTTTAATTTAAAATAACCCATTCAATTGTACACTTTACAAGGGTTAATTGTATGGCATGTGAATTATATTTCATATAGCTATTATCCTATATAATAAAAGCCTAATATGTAAATTGTCACCTCAACCTGGCCTTCTACTGAGTTCAAACACTCACTATGCCATGCGCTGACCACCAGGGGGCGACACAGAACATGGCAGGCATTGGCAACACAGCGCCAGCAGCAGGCAGCAGTGTAGGTGCTTCCAGTCCCTGTGGGCCGCAACAAGAGCAGGACTGTGGTGGGATAGTGGAGCAGGTGAGCGGGTGACACCAGACCAAGGCAGGTGCGAGCGGGGCCCACTCACCCCACCGATCACCCCACAGATGGTGACCAGCAGCAGTGGCAGAGGGCGGGACCACTGTCCAGCTCCCAGGTGCTGAGAGAGCTGAGCAGGGACCCAATGACTCAAGCAAAGGGGGGCAGGCAGAGACCCGGGGGCCAAGGCTGCTGAGGGCCCAGAGGTCAGCTGGGAGCTACCCTTTCACACCAGAAGCTCACACTTTGATTGCCTGCCAAGCTTAGGAACACACCGTGCTGGATTTCATGCACCGGGCCTCTATTTATATATATATATTTAAAAAGCCTAAGTGACTGTTATGATTGAACAACTGGTACCCTGTTTCCCTGAAAGTAAAACAGTGTCTTATATTAATTTTTGCTCCCAAAGATGCGCTAGGTCTTATTTTCAGGGGATGTCTTATTTTTCCATGAAGACGAATACGGTACACATTTATTGTTGAACCAAAAAAAAAAAAAAAAGGAAATTTATTATCTGTATACGGTACAGTAGTAGTTGTCATCACAAACCAGCATAACCAGACAAACTGTGAATCCTACAGTAGCAAGAATTTCTTGTTACTACCATTATTTCCATGTACAACAATCTATGGTACATTTACTGATACTGATATTTACCGGTATGAACACAAAGTAAGATTTATTCAATGACAGTCATGTTATCATATTCTGGAACATCATCATAACATTCAAACCCTGAATTTCCTGGTGAATTTCTTGTGACTCAATTTCTTTCAGAATCAGTGGACCAAATCTCTCATGTTTACCAATAGCACTGTCCTTAAATGAGTACTTCTTATCAAGGTAACCTGCTCGTAGTGCATTTGCAATGCAACTGTCAGTGATTTTCTCCCATGAATTCTTCACCCAGGTCATAACCTCTTGCAGTTTAGGTTTCACAAAGTTCCCATGCTTCTCTCCATTCTATTTTCAATGTAGTCATTAATTTTCATGCGCAAATTGTCCTTGAATGGCTTGTTTATTGCCATATGAAGAGTCTGGAGATAAGCCCTCATTCCTGCGGGAATCATTATTTGATCTATTTTTCTTTCGTGAAGAAATCTTTTCATGTCTTTAGTGCGGTGAGTGCTGGCTGCATCCCAGACTAGCAGACCTCTTTGGCTCCCTCGCATAACAAGCGGCAGCATTAAATCGACCCACTTCCTTAGAACTGCTTGTGTGGCCCAGGCTTTTTCAGTTTCAAGAATAAATATATTATTGGGGAGGTCTTATTTTGGGGGGGAGGCCTTATATTCCAGTGAGAGGCAAAACTGGAAGTAGGTCTTATTTTGGGGGGATGTCTTACTTTCAGGGAAACAGGGTAAGACTGAATGACCAGAATGACTGCTTGACCAGTCACTATGATGCCAAATGACCACCAGGGGACAGATACTCAATGCAGGAGCTCCCCCCTGTCGGTCAGTGTGTTCTCACAGCCAACCTCCCACATCCCCTCCCCAGCCCAGCTAGCCAGCCAACCTCCTATGGTGGCCAGCCAACTTCTCACAGCCCCTCCCCGCAGCCAGCCTTGATCACCAGCCAGGCGAAGGGACCCCACCTGAGCATGAATTTGTGCACCGGGTCTCTAGTCTTACCTAATAATAGACAAACATGTAAATTGACCATACCTCCACTATACCCACAGCCAATCAGGAGTGAGTATGCAAATTAATCCAACAAAGATGGAAGGTTAATTTGCATGTGCAGGCACAGAGTGACCAGCCAGGACGGGATGCCTGCTATGAAGGGGAAGGGAGGGCATGGAGGGAGCTGCAGGAATGGTACTCTGGTTGGGAGCAGGGACTTGGCAGCTCCCAGGTGGTTGGGAGTGAAGCCAGGGAAAGAAGGCCTATGCTTGCACAGATAATGTGCAATGGGCCTCTAGTTTAAAATAGAAGCAGAACTCAGATATGTGTACATCCACGCACATATCAGCACTATCACAATGGAAATTTCTAAAAACCAAGGATAATAATAGTTCTTACTTCACAGGGTCACCGTGAGCCCTGAACGAGAAGAAACTGGCTGAAGGAGCTGCTCAAGGCCTGGAAAGGGCTGGGGAGGGGCGCTTTAACTCCCACGTTAACTCACTCACCTATGGTTTAGGTTTTCCTACCGCTAATGTGCTGTTATAATTCAGCAAAGTAGAGACGTGAGAGCTCTGGTGCCTCGATGTTCTGGTTTCTTAGGACACGGTGCCCATGGCAGAGGGCATGTGTGCTGGGTCCGCACTCTGCCCCGGCCCTTGCTTGACCTCCTGTTTGCATCTTCCTGTGTAATTTTCCCAGATTTCCTCAGCTTTCTTTCCTTCCTTGCCCTCCACCCCCAATTCACTTAAGTTCATGAGTCACAACACCTGAAACCTGTCTGAACCTCTGTGCCCAGGAAAGACCTCAGGCCGAGCGGGCGCCCTGCCCCTCCCCCGAAGGCCCTGTGGGCTCCTCTTGCCCATGTTCACGTCCTTCCCCTCCCGGAAGCTTCCCTGGGGGCTTCCCAGTCTCTCACTGCACACTGAGAGGTCTGCTCCGCCAGGAGCCGGCCGGAAGTCTGCTTCCCGGGTGGAGAACTGGCAGAAATCCCGGTGGCTGGCGTCACCGGTTGGAGGGCGGAAGCCATTGCCTAACTAGGAAACTGATGCCAAAACCACATTTCTCCGTGACTGCCTCCTTTGTTCAGAAAAGCGTTTCCCTGGCAGGAGGAGCGGAGTCGGCTGGGTGCCCTGGTCTGAGCTCATGGCGTGTGGAGCGTGAGGCTGGCCGCTGACTCGGCCACCGGGCCGGGGCTGCATCGGGGCTCCACCGCCTAACTCTGCCCTTTGACAACTCACTGTTTTCTCCCTGGGAGGTTTGGACCATGAATAACACCTGCTTCATGGAAGCTGCTGGTGCACAGCTGCGATGAGGTCATCTCTGTGGACGGTTTCAGAACCTGAAGCAGCGCCAAGGCTCGGCCTCTGGGAGAGCCTCTGGGCAAGGCAGGCACAGGACCCCTCTCCGTGCCCAGCTCCCTGAGGCCCACAAGGGGATGGTAAGAATCTCCTTGGGGGCTACGGAGAGAAGTGTGCCCCCACACGGAGCTCCCAGAGCCCCATCTGGGCAGGTGGGCTGTCCGAGCCCCCCAGACCACCTGGGAAGAGCTCCCGCCCGCTGCTGCTCCCGCAGCAGGCCCAGCAGACCCGAAGCATGACCCGGTCACCTCTCTCCTGACGGCCCAGCCACCCAGTGACCGACACCCAGCCCGGTGGGCTGCCTCAGTCCCGCTCCATCCCCATCTCCTGATGCCACTGCCTGATCCCAGGCTCCTGCTACCCCAACTCATGGGAGTCTCTCCCTCCACCGCCTGCCTCCTGCTGCCCATCTGCCCAGCATGCCCTCCCCGCCTCGGCCGACCCCTAGGCGCCTCCCCGTGACTCTGGACTCCTGCTTCCAGCCAAGTCCTGGCTGACCCTGCGCAGGCCTGTTCCCTTCCTCTCCCTTTGTCCCGTGAACGCACCTGTGTCATCGCCCAGGCCGAACTGTGCTCAAACCATTGACGAGGCTGCTGCACACCACACTGGGAGCCTTAAAGGCTGGGCCAGCCTGGTCCCACTCACCTCCTTAAACTCGGCGCAAGCACAGTGCCAGGTACACAATAGGTGCTCGCTAAACACTGGGTGGAAAGACACAAAAACTGACAACCAAGAACAACTAGACCCCAAGCTTGTGCCTTCAGCGACCATGACAGATGGTGTAGCTTGACCTCTAACTGGCACGGTGTCCATTTGCCTCAAGGCTGTGGAGACTCCCTCTGCCACAGAGTGGGCACCCCCGCCCCGCCCGCTCTGGCTGCCGCCCCTTCATCACTGCATTTCTCCTGCGCCCGTTGTTGCTTTGTAGCTTTTCTTTATTTCCAGGTCAGGTGGTCTCTCTGTTCTCTTATCTCTTATTAAGGGTTTTAGGCTGATAAGAGCTTCCCTGTGCCCTTGACTTCCCAGAAAGAAAGGAGATTGTGAAAGGCAGGGAACCGAGGCCTATGTTCCCCGCATTCCATACATTTTATTCATTTAATCTTGGTGACATCAACAATTCGGTGTGTGTCCAAACCAGCAAGGCTGTGCCTCTGACCAACGGCCACAGCGCGGTGGCCGCAGACAGTGGGGGTCTCCTGTGCCCCGGTGGCAGCGTGGGCTGGCCGGGCTCTGCTCTGAGCCACCGCAACGCCGACGTGGCCCGGGCAGGCGGGCGGGTGGGCAGGCAGGGTGGGCAGACGGGCCGGGCCAGGGCATCACTGTCCCTGTGGAAGGAGGAGAGAGGGTGGAAAGCACACTGCTTTTAACTTCCACATAGATGGGACGTGTTGTCGATGGGTGGCAAAGCGCGGTTTTGCTGGGTGCCCTGAAGGAGAGACTGCACTGTGGACAGGCCTGGTCATCATGGTGGGGGTCCCTGTTCCCACTTCGGAGGTGAGGCGCTGAGGGTTAAGGGTCAGGCTATACGGTGTGTTCAAGGGCACGCAGTAAACGTCAGAGAGGGGCTGGCCCACGTACTTTGATTCCTAGAACTGTGCCCTTCCCGTGTCACTGGGCTTCCAGGGTGCGAGACCCTTTCTGCATTTTCTACCAAGTTTCCGGACCCTGCTATGAAGTGGGGCTTGCCGGCCAGCACGCCAGAAACAAGATGATGAAGAGAACAGCGTTGCTCAACGCCAGCCAGTCCGGACCTCACTGGAGGCAGGGGCTTCGGAGACTTCCAGTTTCCAGGACAAAATCAAGTCAGTCACAGAGCATAGAGTGCAGTCCTTAGAAACTTGTAGGCAAAACTAATCTGCGGTGGAAGTGTTGTGGGGCAACTGCCACAACCAGGTGCAAATGACCACGAAGGCAGTTAAGTTGGTGATAAGCAAGCCAGGATTTATTGAACTGGCCAGGACGGTCGCGGGGGCACCGAGCTAGGGGAGACCTAACACCCACACCGCGCCGTCCCGGGTGCAGGCCGTCCCCTTACAGGGTCTGAACCATAAATTTTCATTGTTTTGAATTCTGAGAACAGCTGTCAATATCATATCCAGGGTAGGGAGGTGCCAGTGGACTGTGATTGACCCTGCTGTCTGCTCCTTATCTCTAACCATACCTCCCGAATGCAGTCCTATCTCACAAAAGCAGATGGTACAGCTTAATGCCTGGCTCTACTGAGTCAACAGGAATCAATCTTTCAAAATTGAAACAGTAGTTTTACCCGAGATGAATGCTACCATATTTCAGAAAAAGCCAGAATAGTACTGATTGCAGTAGGAACAGGCTCAGGGGAACCTGCTGGGTGAGCTGTACAATTAAGATTGGAACATTTACTGCATGTCAGTTAAATCTCAAGAAAAATTCTCCTATATTATAAAAGACTAACATGCAAATTGACCAAACAGCAGAACGACTGGTCACTATGACACACACTGACCTCCAGGAGGCAAATGCTCAATGCAGGAGCTGCCCCCTGGTGGTCAGGGAGCTCCAACAGAGGGAGCACCGCTCAGCCAGAAGCTGGGCTCATGGCTGGGGAGCGCAGCAACAGTGGCAGGAGCCTCTCCCACCTCCACGGCAGCACTCAGGCCATCACCCCGAGGGCTCCCGGACTACAAAGAGGGTGCAGGCCGGGCTATGGGACCTCCCCCCCCCCCATGCGAGTGCATGATTTTCATACACCAATCCTCTAGTATGTAATAAAAATGTTCTTCATCAAAGAATGTAGCGTCTCAATCCAGAATTTTCTTACCTCTGGTACACTTCAATCACTCACCTAATGTGTATGGAAGGCTTTGAGCCCTGAGTTTTATCAACTTTTCTAGTTTTATTTTATTTTTATAAAATAATTGAAAAAGAACCAAAAATGAATTCAGAAGTTCCCTAGGTAGACCTTGCCCCCTCCTGACCCTCCCGCCTCAGATCCCTTTGGGAGACATTTTGGATCAAAATGCATTTCGACCATAACGTTTCCTCTTCCCCAGGAAGCCCAGCCGCTGCACCCCCCTCCCCCCCCCCCCCCCGCTGGTGCTCGCCCCCTCTGCCTCCCTCCTCCCCACCCCCGCTCCCTCCGTGCGGGCCGGCCGCGTCCTGTGCGTGTAGGCGCCGTGTGCTGCGGTGTAGACGGACAGTTCCTGTGTAGACGCATCTCCCCCGCTGGCCTCTGGGCTCCCTGGTGAATTGCACACTCATTGTGGATGGCAGGCCTGCCCCCTCCCTGCGCTTCCCGCCCTCGTCCTCTCCCCTGCCACTGTGTCCGAGGCTGTGAGGCCGGGGGTGGAGGGGGAGGCCCCTCTAGATGAAGCCTTAATCCGACGTTCACTTGTGAGTCTGAGTGTGCAGAAACATCAGGGGAGTGAGTGCCAGCTGGCCAGCCAACATGCCGTCTCTAATCCAGCCTGTCTTTTCTCCAGTTACAAAGGGAAAGGTTCAGCGAGCGCCTCTCTCTCCCTGTCCCTCTCCCCTCACCCCTCTGGCTCTCCCTCTCCCTCTCTCTCCCTCTCCCCTGGCTGTTGCCATCGCTCAGTGACCGGGGTGCATCTCTGCGGCAGTCGGTCAGAAAGGCCCGCTCTGAAAGCCTGGAGCCGCCTCAGGCCGTTTTTGATGTCGGGGTCCCCCCTCCGGCCTGAGAGGGCCTCGCGGCCGATGGAGAGTGTGATTTGGGCATGAATCTTGTTTGCTCACGTTCTAAGGTGGTGCCACCTGCCATCGCTTCTGCCCGTGCCTCGGTGGGTTTTTGTGTTTGTGAAAGCATCTTCAGTTCAGACACGACACAGGGGACCCAGCTTTCTCTACAATGTGGATCTACCTCACCACACAGTTGGGTGCTATTCACTAAGCCTGTCAAATTCAATCGGAAAGGGTAACCAAACGAGAGCTGGAAACTCCACACGAAGCTTGAAACCACAGTTTCCGTTTATTTAATGATGTTTTTATTTATTTTGTGCCTTTTGTGTTGACTCCTGATGCGTTGGAAACAAGATCCATCTGAAAGTAAGCGCCTGTCCTCCGGGCGGGAGGGGAGCCGGCCGGCCCTGCCCGAGGAGAGACACCCAGCCGACCACTCACACACACATACGGGAACCCCAACTGCCTTCTTGTGAAATAAAGAAAACAATTATGTCCAAGAGAAAATGTCACATTTTACAAACGAATTCCGGACCCTTCTATGCACATATGTATAGCTGTCACTTCATTGTCTGTGCCAACGCAGGGGTGGCCAGAACCAGCCCGCGTCCTCTTGTCCTTGCTTTCTCGCCGTCTGCTGTGTGAGTTGATTTCCTGAGCAGCAGTGGACCGTTGTCACCTGGCCTCTCCTGACCGGCAGGCAGAGGTGCCGCTGACCGGGGACGGGGGTGTCCCCGAGGCTGTGGGGCGGGGAGGCCTGCAGCAGCCAGCAGCCCAGGGGTCCAGGGAGGAGCCGTCCTGGCAGGTGGGGAGTCCGAGCGGATGGGCCACTTTCCACGCTTTTGTATTGGGCAGTTTACAATTCTAGACTTTTCCTACTCTGGCAATCTTTTTTAACCGAATCCTTTGGAGGGAATGCACTATTTTGGAGTCTTAAGAATTTGATTTTATACCAACAAGAAATTTTAAAAAATTCAGGGGAATCTCTCCTGTAGTGCATAGTTTTACTATTTTAAAGAGATCTCTGAATTTGACAAGAGAGCCAACATTCCTTAGTGGCAAAACGCTGAGAGTTGACGGACCTGGGCGGCTTTCTGCTGCAGGATCTCAAAAAACAAAACAAAAACGGGGTGGTTCTGGGTAAATGTCTTTCGTGTGAAACCCCCGTCCGGCCGCTCCCGGGGCTGCGCAGTGAGCGAGTCCCCCTTTATGCTGCACGGAAGGATGGCCTGTTGCACTTTCTCGGTAATAATAGCTGCCCTGCGAGCGGCTGGCGGAGGCGTTGTACTGACAGGAGTACCTGGGCAGGTGGCTGAACTTCTATAGGTACCTCAAGATACAGAACCTGAATGTGCTGCATTTTGTTTATTTAGCTTTTCTGTGTAGCATTTCATTTTGCTCTGTTTTGTTCAGATTTATGCTTTTCGGACCCCAAGAGACTGCTGGGAGAAGCCTTAGAATGGCCCTCGTAGGGAATACCATGACTTTTCCTCTTTCTTTTTTAACCTCACCATCGGGTTCAAAGGTGGCCCGCAAGTGGGATCACACTCTCCCCGACACGCCCGAGAGAGGGTGTCGGCGGGCGGGCGCTCCTGTCCTCCCCGTGCCCGCCGCGTCCGGACTCGTTCCCCGTGCCATGCAGAGGGTGGGCAACTCGTTGCTAAGGTCAGACTTGGCCATGGCGGCGTCCCTCACGCTGTCAACGTCAGACCTCGCCCGCGGGCGCCGCTGAGTGAGCAGCATGACCCTGGAGGAGCGCCTGGCCCGGGCGGCGGCCTCTCCAGAGAGCCAGGCTCTGCATCTCCGCTCCCTGCTCGTACCCTGAACCAGACGGGTGGGGCGTGGTCGTGATGGACAAAAGCTAAAGCGGCGGAGAGAGCTCCAGGCTGAGATGCTGAGCCCCTCGGTCGTGTCTGAGCTTAGCTGGGTCCTTTCGAGTTTGTTTTACAGCTTCCTAGGTTAAGTAGTTGCACTATTTTTGCAATAAATTCATGGAAACCCTAACAGTTATTTGTTTTGTTTCTTACTGTGTGTATATAAACTAATACTAAAGATTTGGCATAGTGTTTTTTCACCTCCTTACGTAACCCCTAACATGCACAGAATGCTGTAAATCCGATAAAATATGTAGATGATATTTTATAAAGTTATTTTGTATGGTGTCCATTTTGTTTTGCCTCATAGTATGTCACCAAAAAAATGAAATAAATTCCTTGTATTTACAAAAAAAATATATTCTTCATCAAAATCCTATCTAGGAGAATCAAAATGGCGGCATAGGTGGAACACCTATCTTGCCATCATACTCAGCAATTTTAATACTACAACTTAACGAAAGAACAAACATCTCCCAGAATCACCAAAAAGCTGGCCGAGTGAAAATTCCACAAATAAAAGTGAAGATAAGACACTGTGACTCGGAGGAGCGGCGGCGAACAGCGTTGAAAGATTCGCAGGGAGAGAGGTTTGGAGCTCGCGCCGCGGAGAGGGCGGGCGGCTGAAAACAGGCCAGTTTTCTCGAACGGGGAGACAAAGGCATCCCACTGGACTGATTCTCCAGCTCTGGGCGAAGTCCAGAGAACCCACTATCACACGGGGTGAAAACTGGACAGTGGGAGGGCACGCCGAAGTTTGGGTGCTGCAGGGGCCTCCCAGCTTGTGGAGAAGGCAGCTTGCGCGAACAGCTCGGCTGCGTGACTGCGCAGAGAGCGCTCTGGGACTTGCTTTCTCATTCGGAAAACCATCAGTCTGCTTTGTTTTACGAGCCTGGGTGAGACATTGGGAGTGTAGATTCCTGTGGGGAGAGTCTGAATTCCCCAGCAGCCGGTGGAGCTCCACAGCGTTTCTCTCTCAGAGGTGCTGGCAGCCATTGCCCCTGGCACAGAGTCCCTGTGGCCGCATAGGGCGGAGCTAACCCTGTCTGCTTGGCCCGGAGACTCCGCCCATCCAACCTGAGCATAGCTGAGCTTCACAGACAATTGGCCTGAGGTCAATCCCTCCAAGTGCTAACAACGATTAACTGAGCTTAACTTCAGCAAGACTGTGCAACCCATATCCACCACAGGTAACCCGGGAGGCTGAGCCACTGTCCCTAGTAGTGGGACACACAAAGCTACCACACAAAGCTAATTGACCAACTAAGGGAAGCAGCCACCATGCAGAAACATGGAAAGAAATCAGATGTGAAAGAAATGGAGGAAAAAAAACGACTGGACGTGGAATTCAGAACCACGGTTATAGGGTTCTTCAAGAGGCTCCAACAAAAGGTCGAGGCCTATAAGGAAATAAGCAAGACCTACAAGGAAATGAATGAGAACCTGCAAGGAAATGATCAAGACCAACGTGGAAATGAAGGAGACTCTCAAGGATATAAAGGAGAGTCTCAAGGATATGAAAAAGGACCAACCAGAAATTAAGCATACACTGACTGAAATAAAAAATATTATACAAAGACCTAAAAGTGCTCTGGAGCACCCCAAGAACCAAGTTAAAGATTTGAAATACAAAGAGGGAAAATCCACTCAGCTGAAAAAGCAAGTAACCAAAAGAATCCAAAAAATTGAAGATAGTGTAAGGGGCCTCTGGGACAACCTCAAGCATACCAACATCCGAATTATAGGGGTGCCAGAAAAAGAGAGAGATCAAGACAATGAAAACCTATTTGAAGAAATAGTGACCGAAAACTTCCCACACCTGGTGAAAGAAATTGACTTAGGAGTCCAAGAAGTGCACCGAACCCCAATATATAGGAACCCTAAGAGGACCACACCAAGGCACATCATAATTAAAATGCCAAGAGCAAAAGACAAAGAGAGAATATTAAAAGCAGCAAGAGAGAAACGGTTGGTTACCTATAAGGGAGCACCCATACGATTGTCAGTGGATTTCTCAACAGAAACGATGCAGGCCAGACGGGAGTGGCAAGAAATATTCAAAGTGGCGGCCTGGACGGTGTGAGAGCTGTAAGATGGCGGCGGCGGCGGTGGTAGAGTTCCAGAGAGCCCAGTCTCTACTCAGCACCGACCGGGAGGCCTCCATCGACATCCTCCACTCCATAGTGAAGCGTGACATTCAGGAGAATGATGAGGAGGCAGTGCAGGTCAAAGAGCAGAGCATCCTGGAACTGAGGTCTCTCCTGGCGAAGACTGGACAAGCTGCAGAGCTTGGAGGACTCCTGAAGTATGTGCGACCCTTCTTGAATTCCATAAGCAAGGCTAAAGCAGCTCGTCTTGTCAGATCGCTTCTGGATCTGTTTCTTGATATGGAAGCAGCTACAGGGCAGGAGGTTGAGTTGTGTTTAGAGTGCATCGAATGGGCCAAATCAGAGAAAAGAAAATTCTTACACCAAGCTTTGGAGGCAAGACTAGTTATTTAGTGTTTTTGTACTTCGATACCAAGAGGTACCAGGAAGCATTGCATTTGGGTTCTCAGCTGTTGCGGGAGTTGAAAAAGATGGATGACAAAGCCCTTTTGGTGGAAGTACAGCTTTTAGAAAGCAAAACGTACCATGCCCTCAGCAACTTGCCGAAAGCTTGAGCTGCCTTAACCTCTGCTCGAACCACAGCAAATGCCATCTACTGCCCCCCTAAATTGCAGGCCACATTGGATATGCAGTCAGGTGTTATTCACGCAGCGGAGGAGAAGGACTGGAAAACTGCATACTCATATTTCTATGAGGCATTTGAGGGTTACGACTCCATTGATAGCCCCAAGGCCATCACCTCTCTGAAGTACATGTTGTTGTGCAAAATCATGCTCAACAGCCCAGAAGATGTCCAGGCTCTGGTGAGCGGGAAGCTTGCACTGCGGTATGCAGGGAGGCAGACAGAAGCACTAAAATGTGTGGCCCAGGCTAGCAAGAACAGGTCACTCGCAGATTTTGAGAAGGCCCTGACAGATTACCGGGCAGAGCTCCGAGATGACCCAATCATCAACACCCACTTGGCCAAGTTGTATGATAACTTACTGGAACAGAATCTGATCCGAGTCATTGAGCCTTTTTCCCGAGTACAGATTGAACACATATCTAGCCTCATCAAACTCTCCAAGGCCGATGTGGAAAGGAAATTATCACAGATGATTCTTGACAAGAAATTTCATGGGATCTTGGACCAGGGGGAGGGTATTTTGATTATTTTCGATGAACCCCCAGTAGATAAAACTTATGAAGCTGCTCTGGAAACAATTCAGAACATGAGTAAAGTAGTGGATTCTCTCTACAACAAAGCCAAGAAACTGACATAGAGTTGGATCTGTAGCGGTCCTTTGGCGAGTGTGTGTGGCGGGAGAGTGAAACCTTTGGGGAAAATGCTAGGAGATTCTTTTTTCTTTTTGTTCTACTTTTCGCTCGGAAAGTTTTTAAATCCTCATTTGGTGCATCTGTATTCCAGCCGATAGGTGTGCCAGTTTTCATGTAATCTTTACTGGCCCAACTTGGGAGTGGGGACATTGCTTACAAAAAAAAAGATTATTCTAAATAAAAGGAAAAGGCTTACACTACCTAAAGCTGTGCTCTCTGCCTCCTGGGAGAGGGCTGCCAAGCCAGGCGCTCCGCCAGCCACCAGGCTCCCACCCCACCCGCTGGCGGCACCTCTCCTCTTCAGAATTGGGTGTTTGCCTGACCATCAGAGCAACGACTTTTTACTCTGTTTGTACTGAACCAAAACAAACAACCGTGTATAGACTGCTATTTTCTTTTTTATTTGAAATGAGGCGTTTTGGTGTTCTTTCCCCTGTCATACGGCTGTCCACCCACCTTCCCTCCACAAAGGCTCCAGCAGACTGGCTGAAGGTCCCGCCACCGCCCCAGCAGCAGCAGCAGCAGCTCCGCTCGGACCTGGGAAGGACAGGGGACGAGGCCAGGAGCTAGTGTCCACCACGGCCACACAGGAGCATGTGGGCCCTCGAGGGGCCTGCTGTGCATGTGGCTCTTTTTAACAGTAAACTAGATTAGACGTCAGTGTTTTAATTGCCCCGCTGCTCTGCTCTTTCTCTTCCTTCTCCCCCTCTCTCAGCCAGGAGACCATCACGTGTCTCTTCTTCCTCCTCCCCTCAGAAAGGCGGGCCGCCCGACGTCCATTAGCTTCTCCCCTGTCCCACTCCTCTCCGTTTGAAAACCGTGAACATCGGAAATGAGACTGTGGGGTGTGTTTATTTTTATTTTTGTTGTTGGGTTTTTGAGCAACCTCATGTCCCCTTCCCAGGGAGCCTTTCCTTTCTTAGACCCGGAAGGGGGGAGGCGGGCCTGTGCACCGCATGCTTTGTCTGTGGTGAGGTTACACAGTGGGGGCCACTGGCAGGTGAGCTTTGCGCCTCTGGGTGCTCAGCTCCCTCTTCCTCCTCAGCTCTTGTCTTCTCCCTCTCCCTCTTGCTTTTCCTGCTGGCCTCCTTTTGTCTTTCTCTTTCTCAGATTATCCTTCCAGGTTTTCGTAATAAATTTATATTTTGTAAAAGGGTTTTGTTGTACCAGGTTTTGCATCCTCACTGAATCTGACTGGCTCTTATTTTCCTCTCCAAAATCAGGTTTTTATTCTCAACATCTCTCCCCATCATGTCCAGTCACTGTTTTGGTTTTGGCACCATCAATATCAAATGTACAAACGGTTCTTGCTAACCAACACCAGGTATATCTGATGTTCAGATGAGTTCCAATAAAAACAATTTTTTTTCAAAAAAAAAAAAAAAGAAATATTCAAAGTGATGAACAGCAAGAATCTACAACCAAGATTACTCTATCCAGCAAAGCTATCATTCAGAATTGAAGGCCAGATAAAGTTCTTCGCAGATAAGAAAAAGCTAAAGGAGTTCATCACCACCAAACCAATATTATATGAAATGCTGAAAGATATTCTTTAAGAAGAGGATGAAGAAAAAGATAAAAGTGTAAACTAGGAACAACAAATACACATCTATCAACAAATGAATCTAAAAATCAAGTGAATTAATAAGCTGATGAACAGGATAAACTGGTGAATGTAACAGAATCACGGACATAGAGAGGGAATGGACTGACAATTCTTGGGGAGAAAAGGGTTGTGGGAAGTGCAGCAAGAGAGTGGACAAAATCATGCAACTATGGGAGAGGACAGTGGAGGGGGTGAGGGCAGAGGGTGGGATGGGTACCAGGTGGAGAGGAACTATAGGGGGGAAAAAAGGGAACAATGTAATTAATAAACTGAACAATAAAGATTAAAAATTTTTAAAAAATCCTATCTAATAAAAGGGTAACATGCAAATGTGACCGTACCTTGGCTCCTGATTGGCTATGCTACCAGCCAATCAGGAGTGGGGGGCATGACTGGGGGCGAGGCCACGGCTTGCCTGAACACCAGTGAACACTTCCCTTCACGAACACTTCACATGACGCCGGCGCCTCAAGTGCTTCACGCCTATGGGGAATACTTCGCTTCACACTGTCTCAGGTGGGGAACGAAGCGCTTCGGGCCAGCGCCAGC
Organism: Antrozous pallidus; assembly: GCA_027563665.1. Taxonomy (NCBI): domain Eukaryota; kingdom Metazoa; phylum Chordata; class Mammalia; order Chiroptera; family Vespertilionidae; genus Antrozous; species Antrozous pallidus. The sequence continues at coordinate 1,484,570 of CM050517.1, read as the reverse complement.
TGGGAACGCTTCACTTCACGCTGGAGGGGGCAGGGACCACGCTTCTGCACAGGGTGTTTTCGAGGGCCTAGCGAGCCAGCGGGAGAGGATCGGTCCTTGAGGCGTCCCTGGTGCAGGGAGGGCTGTTACCAGGACACCATACTTCCAAAGAAAGTTGTTTCCCACTGATGAGTATCTTTAAAAATAAGTAGATATTCAGCCATTGTCACACCTTGAAAAGTTAAGGTAATTCCTTAATATCACCTAATATCCATTGTACCTTCAAATGTCTTTGTTTCAAAGATGCCTTTTACTGTTGGTTTGCCCCCTCCAGAGGCTACCCAAGGTCTTATTTCAGCCCTGATGTTGGGCTGCTTCCCCCGACCATAAGTTCCCAACGCACTTCCAGCCAGAGTTAAAGGGGCTTCTTCTGTTTTTAAGGCATCGCCATATCCAGTGCCTGCCAGGCCCCTGTGAAAGCACTACTCCTTAGGTCCGGGGTGCTGGAAGCTGAAGCAGAGAGGCTGTGAGGCCCAGCTCACCCAAGATGCTGGCCCCCATCACCCCCTCCCAGTTATCCTGGCCCAGCCTTCCCTATGCATACCTGCTCACGGAGAGTGTGAGGTGGTCATGGCAGCTGGATGGGAGGCTGGCGGGGGGTGGCAGGGGGCATGGCCACAGCACAAGGGAAGGGAGGCCTACACCCTCCCCCAATCCAGAGGGGCTTGACGGGGACCACAGGCCACACACCCCACCCACAGGGCTTGACAGGAACCTCAAGGTGTGCTTCCCGCCCTGGTGCTGGGCTAGAGTACCTCAGACTGCTCTCCCCACCCCAGCTCTAGGCTGGGGGACCTCAGGCCGTGCCTCCCACGTGGTGCAGCTTGACAGGGGACTACAAGCCACACTCCCAACCCAGCAGGGCTTGACAGGGGACCTCAAGGTGTGCTTCCATCCTGGTGCTGGGCCAGGGGACCTGAGGACTCACCTGCCCTGGGTGGCTTGACAAGAGTGGGACTGGCGGGGTCTGGATCTACCCCAATGCGGGGGTGGGGGGCAGCTAGGTCTGGTTCTCAAGTGATTTTGAGGCACATGTGAGTGAGTGGGGACTTGACTCTGGGCCCCGTGGTGTGTTTTCATATACATTTCACTAATTTTCTTTAGTCTCTGATACTTACATTACAGAGAAAGAGCAAATAGCAATATTAAGTTATTTCCTCTAATTAATACCCTTTTAATGTGCACGAATTTCGTGCACCGGGCCACTAGTAAAAAATATTTTCTGTGCCAAACCTACTGCTGAGAGTCCGAAAGGACAAGGTGCTGGGTGAAAGAATGTGTCATTATCTGACAAAGGATGTGTATTAGAATCTATAAAGAACTCCAGAACTCAACAGCAAGGAAACAGACACCTCCACTTAAAAATAGGTAAATGATATGAATAGCCGCTTCATCAAAGAGGATATAAGGAAGGCAAACAGGCACACGAAAGGTGCTCAGCATTTTGGCCATCGGGGACACGCACATTGACACCAGGATAAAGTGCGGCTGAAACAAGCAGTTGTGACGGCCGGCGGCGGCGGCCACCGGCAGAGCCACGTCACGCGGCAGCGCAGTCACACCTGGAGCACGGCTTACCATTTCTCACCAGATCAGCACAGCCGCCATGTAACTCAGCAAACCACCTTAGCAAAATAAAAATGTGTTCGTACAAACATCTGTCCACTAACTGTTAGAGCTTCAGTCCTAATTACTCAAAACTGGGGTGCAAAGGGCAAATCAGTTTCCGGAGCATGAAATACTATCGAAATGCAAAGAAGAAACAAATCATCGAGACAGGTAAAAATACGGAGGAACTCACAGATTACAGGCTACAGTGTTCAGGTGACATTTGAAAAAATAAAACTAGGGGGTGGAGATCAGATCTGAGCAACTTGGACATGGGGGGGGGGGGGGGAGAGGAGTGTGACTCCAGGGTCAGTAGGGGCTACCAGCAGTGCGGGGTCTGAGTCTTCATCGTGTGGGGATCACTGGATGTCACCATGTGCTGGCTGTGATGTAAAACATCCTACACACCGCCAACCACACCAGCATACCGAAACCCACACCCCCACACCGAAACCCAAACCTCCATACAACCACCAACACCCCGACACCGAAACCCACACCCGCACACCGAAACCCAAACCTCCATACAACCACCAACACCCCGACACCGAAACCCACACCTGCACACCGAAACCCACAACCCCACACCGAAACCCAAACCTCCATACCACCACCAACACCCCCACACCGAAACCCACACCCCGACACCGAAACCACACCCGCACACCGAAACCCACACCCCCACACCACCACCCACACCTCCACACCGCCACCACACCTCCACACCGCCACCCACACCTCCACACCGAAACCCACACCCCACACCGAAACCCACACCCCACACCGAAACCCACACCTCCACACTGAAACCCACACCTCCACACCGAAACCCACACCTCCACACCGAAACCCACACCCCACACCGAAACCCACACCTCCACACCGAAACCCACACCTCCACACCGCCACCCACACCTCCACACGCAAACCCACACCTCCACACTGAAACCCACACCTCCACACCGAAACCCACACCCCACACCGAAACCCACACCTCCACACCGAAACCCACACCTCCACACCGAAACCCACACCCCACACCGAAACCCACACCCCACACCGAAACCCATACCTCCACACTGAAACCCACACCTCCACACCTCCACCACACCTCCACACCCCCACCCACACCTCCACACCCCCACCACATCTCCACACCGCCACCCACACCTCCACACCGCCACCACACCTCCACACCGCCACCACACCTCCACACCGCCACCACACCTCCACACCGCCACCACACCTCCACACCCCCACCCACACCTCCACACCGCCACCACACCTCCACACCGCCACCCACACCTCCACACCGCCACCACACCTCCACACCGCCACCACACCTCCACACCCCCACCCACACCTCCACACCGCCACCACATCTCCACACCGCCACCACACCTCCACACCGCCACCACACCTCCACACCCCCACCACACCTCCACACCGCCACCACACCTCCACACGGCCACCACACCTCCACACCCCCACCACACCTCCACACCCCCACCCACACCTCCACACCGCCACCACACCTCCACACCGCCACCACACCTCCACACCCCCACCACACCTCCACACCGCCACCACACCTCCACACGGCCACCACACCTCCACACCCCCACCACACCTCCACACCCCCACCCACACCTCCACACCGAAACCCACACCCCACACCGAAACCCACACCTCCACACCGCCACCACACCTCCACACCCCCACCACATCTCCACACCGCCACCACACCTCCACACCGCCACCACAACCTCCACCACACCTCCACACCGCCACCACACCTCCACACCGCCACCACACCTCCACACCGAAACCCACACCCCACACCGAAACCCACACCTCCACACCGTCACCACACCTCCACACCGAAACCCACACCCCACACCGAAACCCACACCTCCACACCGCCACCACACCTCCACACCGCCACCACACCTCCACACCGAAACCCACACCTCCACACGAAACCCACACCTCCACACCGCCACCACACCTCCACACCGCCACCACACCCACACCGCCACCACAACCTCCACACCGCCACCACACCTCCACACCGCCACCACACCTCCACACCGCCACCCACACCTCCACACCGACACCCACACCTCCACACCGCCACCACACCCCCACACCGCCACCACACCTCCACACCGCCACCACACCTCCACACCGCCACACACCTCCACACCGCCACCCACACCTTCCACACCGCACACCCACACCTCCACACCGCCCACCACACCTCCACACCCCCACCCACACCTCCACCCCCCACCCACACCTCCACACCGCCACCCACACCTCCACACCGCCACCACACCTCCACACCGCCACCCACACCTCCACACCCACACCCACACCTCCACACCCCCACCCACACCTCCACACCCCCACCACACCACCACCGCCACACTCCACACGCCACACCTCCACACCGCCACCACACCTCCACACCCCCACCCACACCTCCACACCGCCACCACACCTCCACACCGCCACCCACACCTCCACACCGCCACCACACCTCCACACCGCCACCCACACCTCCACACCGCCACCACACCTCCACACCCGCCACCCACACCTCCACACCGCCACCACACCTCCACACCGCCACCACACCTCCACACCGCCACCACACCTCCACAACCGCCACCACACCTCCACACCCCCACCCACACCTCCACACCGCCACCACACCTCCACACCGCCACCCACACCTCCACACCGCCACCACACCTCCACACCGCCACCACACCTCCACACCGCCACCCACACCTCCACACCGCCACCACACCTCCACACCGCCACCCACACCTCCACACCGCCACCCACACCTCCACACCGCCACCACACCTCCACACCGAAACCACACCTCCACACCGCCACCACACCTCCACACCCCACCCACACCTCCACACCGCCACCCACACCTCCACACCGCCAACACACCTCCACAACCCACACCCACACCTCCACACCCCCACCACACCTCCACACCCCCACCCACACCTCCACACCCCCACCACACCTCCACACCCACACCCACACCTCCACACCGCCACCACACCTCCACACCACCACCCACACCTCCACACCGCCACCCACACCTCCACACCGCCACCCTCACCTCCACACCGCCACCACACCTCCACACCGCCACCACACCTCCACACCGCCACCACACCTCCACACCGCCACCACACCTCCACACCGCCACCACACCTCCACACCGCCACCACACCGCCACCACACCTCCACACCGCCACCACACCTCCACACCCCACCCACACCTCCACACCGCCCCCCACACCTCCACACCGCCACCCACACCTCCACACCGCCACCACACCCCACACCGCCACCACACCTCCACACCGCCACCCACACCTCCACACCGCCACCACACCTCCACACCGCCACCCACACCTCCACACCGCCACCCACACCTCCACACCCCCACCACACCTCCACACCGAAACCCACACCCCACACCGCCACCACACCTCCACACCGCCACCCACACCTCCACACCGCCACCACACCTCCACACCGCCACCACACCTCCACACCGCCACCACACCTCCACACCGCCACCACACCTCCACACCGCCACCACACCTCCACACACCGCCAACACACCTCCACACCCCCACCCACACCTCCACACCGAAACCCACACCCCACACCGAAACCCACACCTCCACACCGCCACCCACACCTCCACACCGCCACCACACCTCCACACCGCCACCACAACTCCACACCGCCACCCACACCTCCACACCGCCACCACACCTCCACACCGCCACCCACACCTCCACACCGCCACCACACCTCCACACCGCCACCCACACCTCCACACCGCCACCACACCTCCACACCGCCACCACACCTCCACACCGCCACCACACCTCCACACCGCCACCACACCTCCACACCCCCACCCACACCTCCACACCGCCACCCACACCTCCACACCGCCACCCACACCACCACACCGCCACCACACCTCCACACCCCCACCCACACCTCCACACCCCCACCCACACCTCCACACCGCCACCCACACCTCCACACCGCCACCCACACCTCCACACCGCCACCACACCTCCACACCGCCACCACACCTCCCACACCGCCACCACACCTCCACACCGCCACTCACACCTCCACACCGAAACCCACACCTCCACACCCCCACCACACCTCCACACCCCCACCACACCTCCACACCGCCACCCACACCTCCACACCGCCACCCACACCTCCACACCCCCCACCACACCTCCACAACCGCCACCACACCTCCACACCGCCACCACACCTCCACACCGCCACCCACACCTCCACACCGCCACCACACCTCCACACCGCCACCCACACCTCCACACCGCCACCACACCTCCACACCGCCACCCACACCTCCACACCGCCACCATACCTCCACACCGCCAACACACCTCCACACCGCCACCCACACACCTCCACACCCCCACCCACACCTCCACACCGCCACCACACCTCCACACCCCACCCACACCTCCACACCGCCACCACACCTCCACACCGCCACCACACCTCCACACCGCCAACACACCTCCACACCGCCACCACACCTCCACACCCCCACCCACACCTCCACACCGCCAACACACCTCCACACCGCCACCACACCTCCACACCGCCAACACACCTCCACACCGCCAACACACCTCCACACCGCCACCACACCTCCACACCCCCACCCACACCTCCACACCCCCACCCACACCTCCACACACCGCCAACACACCTCCACACCGCCACCACACCTCCACACCGCCAACACACCTCCACACCGCCACCACACCTCCACACCCCCCCCACCCACACCTCCACACCGCCAACACACCTCCACACCGCCACCACACCTCCACACCCCCACCCACACCTCCACACCCCCACCCACACCTCCACACCGCCAACCACACCTCCACACCGCCACACACCTCCACACCGCCACCACACCTCCACACCGCCAACACACCTCCACACCGCCACCCACACCTCCACACCCCCACCCACACCTCCACACCGCCACCACACCTCCACACCCCCACCCACACCTCACACCGCCAACACACCTCCACACCGCCACCACACCTCCACACCGCCACCACACCTCCACACCGCCACCCACACCTCCACACCCCCACCCACACCTCCACACCGCCACCACACCTCCACACCGCCACCACACCTCCACACCGCCAACACACCTCCACACCGCCACCCACACCTCCACACCCCACCCACACCTCCACACCCGCCACCACACCTCCACACCGCCACCCACACCTCCACACCGCCACCACACCTCCACACCGCCACCACACCTCCACCACCACCACCACACCTCCACACCGCCACACACCTCCACACCGCCACCACACCTCCACACCGCCACCACACCTCCACACCGCCACCACACCTCCACACCGCCAACACACCTCCACACCGCCACCCACACCTCCACACCGCCACCCACACCTCCACACCGCCACCACACCTCCACACCGCCACCACACCTCCACACCGCCACCCCACACCTCCACACCGCCACCCACACCTCCACACCGCCACCCACACCTCCACACCGCCACCACACCTCCACACCGCCACCCACACCTCCACACCGCCACCCACACCTCCACACCGCCACCACACCTCCACACCGCCAACACACCTCCACACCGCCACCACACCTCCACACCGCCACCACAGCTCCACACCGCCACCACACCTCCACACCGCCACCACACCTCCACACCCCCACCCACACCTCCACACCGCCACCACACCTCCACACCGCCAACACACCTCCACACCGCCACCACACCTCCACACCGCCACCCCACCACAGCTCACACACCGCCACCACACCTCCACACCGCCACCACACCTCCACACCCCCACCCACACCTCCACACCGCCACCACACCTCCACACCGCCAACACACCTCCACACCGCCACCACACCTCCACACCGCCAACACAGCTCCACACCGCCACCACACCTCCACACCGCCACCACACCTCCACACCGCCACCCACACTACAACACCCCCACCCACACCTCCACACCGCCACCCACACCTCCACCCGCACCACACCTCCACACCGCCACCACACCTCCACACCCCCACCACACCTCCACACCCCCCACACCCACACCGCCACCCACACCTCCACACCCCCACCACACCTCCACACCGCCACCACACCTCCACACCGCCATCCACACTACAACACCCCCACCCACACCTCCACACCGCCACCCACACCTCCACACCGCCACCACACCGCCACACCGCCACCACACCTCCACACCGCCACCACACCTCCACACCGCCACCACACCTCCACACCGCCACCACACCTCCACACCCCCACCACACCTCCACACCGCCATCCACACTACAACACCCCCACCCACACCTCCACACCGCCATCCACACTACAACACCCCCACCCACACCTCCACACCGCCACCACACCTCCACACCGCCACCCCACACCTCCACACCGCCAACACACCTCCACACCGTCAACACACCTCCACACCGCCACCACACCTCCACACCGCCACCACCACCTCCACACCGCCACCACACCTCCACACCGCCACCACACCTCCACACCGCCAACACACCTCCACACCGTCAACACACCTCCACACCGCCACCACACCTCCACACCGCCACCACGCCTCCACACCGCCACCCACGCCTCCACACCGCCACCCACACCTCCACACCGCCACCACCCACCACACCTCCACCCACCCTCCACACCCCACCCACACCTCCACACCGCCACCACACCTCCACACCGTCAACACACCTCCACACCGCCACCACACCTCCACACCGCCACCACACCTCCACACCGCCAACACACCTCCACACCGCCACACACCTCCACACCGCCACCACACCTCCACACCGCCACCACACCTCCACACCGCCACCACACCTCCACACCGCAACACACCTCCACACCGCCACCACACCTCCACACCGCCACCACACCTCCACACCGCCAACACACCTCCACACCGCCAACACACCTCCACACCGCCACCACACCTCCACACCGCCACCCACACCTCCACACCGCCACCACACCTCCACACCGCCAACACACCTCCACACCGCCACCCACACCTCCACACCGCCACCACACCTCCACACCGCCACCACACCTCCACACCGCCACACACCTCCACACCGCCACCACACCTCCACACCCGCCACCACACCTCCACACCGCCACACACCTCCACACCGCAACACACCTCCACACCGCCACCACACCTCCACACCGCCACCCACACCTCCACACCGCCACCACACCTCCACACCGCCACCACACCTCCACACCGCCAACACACCTCCACACCGCCACCACACCTCCACACCGCCACCACGCCTCCACACCGCCACCACACCTCCACACCGCCACCAACACCTCCACACCCCCACCCACACCTCCACACCGCCACCACACCTCCACACCGCCAACACACCTCCACACCGCAACACACCTCCACACCGCCACCACACCTCCACACCGCCACCACACCTCCACACCGCCACCACGCCTCCACACCGCCACCACACCTCCACACCCCCACCCACACCTCCACACCGCCACCACACCTCCACACCGCCAACACACCTCCACACCGTCAACACACCTCCACACCGCCACCACACCTCCACACCCGCCACCACACCTCCACACCGCCAACACACCTCCACACCGCCACCCACACCTCCACACCCCCACCCACACCTCCACACCGCCACCCACACCTCCACACCGCCACCACACCTCCACACCCCCACCCACACCTCCACACCGCCACCACACCTCCACACCGCCACCACACCTCCACACCGTCAACACACCTCCACACCGCCACCACACCTCCACACCGCCACCACACCTCCACACCGCCACCACACCTCCACACCGCCAACACACCTCCACACCGTCACACACCTCCACACCGCCACCACACCTCCACACCGCCACCACACCTCCACACCGCCACCACACCTCCACACCGCCACCACAGCCTCCACACCCGCCACCACACCTCCACACCCCCACCCACACCTCCACACCGCCACCACACCTCCACACCGCCACCACACCTCCACACCGCCACCACACCTCCACACCGCCACCACACCTCCACACCGCCACCCACACCTCCACACCGCCACCACATCTCCACACCACCACCACACCTCCACACCGCCACCACACCTCCACACCGCCACCCACACCTCCACACCGCCACCCACACCTCCACACCGCCACCACACCTCCACACCGCCACCACACCTCCACACCCCCACCCACACCTCCACACCCCCACCCACACCTCCACACCGCCACCACACCTCCACACTGCCACCACACCTCCACACCGCCACCACACCTCCACACCGCCACCACACCTCCACACCCCCACCCACACGTCCACACCGCCACCCACACCTCCACACCGCCACCACACCTCCACACCCCCACCCACACCTCCACACCCCACCCACACCTCCACACCCCACCCACACCTCCACACCCCCACCCACACCTCCACACCGCCACCACACCTCCACACCGCCACCACACCTCCACACCCCCACCCACACCTCCACACCCCACCCACACCTCCACACCCCCACCCACACCTCCACACCCCCACCCACACCTCCACACCCCCACCCACACCTCCACACCCCCACCCACACCTCCACACCGCCACCACACCTCCACACCGCCACCACACCTCCACACCGCCACCACGCCTCCACACCGCCACCACGCCTCCACACCGCCACCACGCCTCCACACCGCCACCACGCCTCCACACCGCCACCACGCCTCCACACCCCCACCCACACCTCCACACCCCCACCCACACCTCCACACCGTCACCACACCTCCACACCGCCACCACACCTCCACACCGCCACCACACCTCCACACCGCCACCACACCTCCACACCCCCACCCACACCTCCACACCGCCACCACACCTCCACACCGCCACCACACCTCCACACCCGCCACCACACCTCCACACCGCCACCACACCTCCACACCGCCACCACACCTCCACACCGCCACCCACACCTCCACACCGCCACCCACACCTCCACACCGCCACCCACACCTCCACACGGCCACCACACCTCCACACCGCCACCCACACCTCCACACCCCCACCCACACCTCCACACCCCCACCACACCTCCACACACATTCCTTTCAGAACGATGGTCCTTGAATCGGGGCAGCGGGAAGGAGCAAAGGAGAGAATGCAGGTGCATTTCCAAAAGCGAGGGCCCCTCTCCTGTTGGTGGCTGACACCAAGGTGGGTCCTGTCCCTCCAGAGCCGGTGGCGCTGTGCCGGCTCAGCTCATGGAAACAGCGCAGCCACAAGAACGTGGCCATGGCTGCCAGGACCAGCCCTGGCCCGGCGCCCGGTCTAGGCCAGGCGAGGGAAGACCAGGCGAAGGGTCGAGGCCGCTGCCGGTAGCTGGCAGACAACGCCAATCCCGGTTCTTGAGTCTTGCAGCTGCTGCCCTGGGCATCATGGCTCCATCCAAACCCCTGACCCACAGACACTGCACAGAGCAGAGGCGTCTCCTGCCCTGAGTCATGGGGTGATCTTCAGGCAGCATCAGGCACCTGGACACAGTCATTTGGGGACAACAGGACTGAGCAGCATGTGGAGGGAAGTATCCATGCCGAGAGGAGGAGGGCTGGGCAGAATGGAGGGCAGGAGCTGTGGGAGCATCGCTGGCCCTTGCCCGGTGCTGCCCTGAAACCGTCGAGGCCACCAGACCTCCCAGCTGACAGACAAGCAAGCGAAGGCACCTCGGCCTCCTCTCCACACTCACCCCTCCAACTGCTTGCCTGTCGCTTCTGCTCCCATGTGAGGTCCATTGCCACAGAGCACGCTTCCCACTCGCTCCCCTCCCCTCCCACACCTGCCACCCGGGGTAACCCTGGCCTCTGAAGGCGGTCCTCTCCCCTGGGCTCTGCTCTTTCAGCGCGCCCCCACCTCGTGCCCCAGAGGCGCGCTAGTGATGTGTCAACACAGAACTCCCTTGCCAACTCAGATCCAACGTCCACAGCCACTGCTGAAACGGATGCTACCAGCACGCAGCTGCCCTCTTCCCTGGAGAATTGCCCTGGATCGAGGGGAGCTAAGCCGTCCCCCAACTCACAGTCTGACCAAACCCCCACCAATGCCTGCCTGGTGTAGCCTGCAAATCGCTGCCCTGCCCACGGCAGAGCCAGCGGCGCCGTCTGTGCCAAGAGCCCGCCTGTGGCTCTGAACGGCTTAGCCCACATTCCCACATCCTGGCTTGGCTTCTCCCCTTTGCCATCCTGTTGGCCCCATGGCCTTCTCCACTCCAAGCAACCCCAGAAACGCACTGCCAGCCCTGCCCCTGGGTGGCCTGACTTCAGACACGTCCCAGTTGTTTGGGCCCACACCCCACCCTGATCCGCCTCAGGGCCCCCTCCCACCTGAACCTCCCCTTCAGGGCAGGCAGCAAAGGCCTCTCAGATTTCTCTTGCCCTCCTGGTTCCCAGAGCCCCACACCAGCACTGCCTGCCTCCGCTCCCATGGGCCTCTGCGGCCGGGGCGGCAGGTCAGCGCCAGGGGGATATTCCTAATGCCTCTGAGGCGCGGCTCCTGCCCAATGCAGTGCCGCCTGCTCCTCAGGCACACACATTCCTTTCAGAGCGAGGAGAGGGAGAGAAAGACAGGCATGAAGAGAGAGAATCATGGATTTGCTGCCTCCTGCACGCCCCCTACTGGGCATCCAGTTCACACCCCAGCCACCAGAATCAAACCAAACCCTGACCTCCTGGTCCATAGGTCCTCACTCAATCACATCATCTTCCATAGCCCTTTAGTCAACCCTGAGAGGTAAGGAAAACTTCCCTTTTGGTAAAAATGCTAAAGCGTATGGATTTATTTTTCTATCTCTTTTCTACAACCTGGGAAGGTACATTTGTCACTTGTACTCGAGATAGCTAGGGAAAGTGAAAGGTGGCGGCTAGGAGGAGAGAATAGGGTCTCAGAGATCTTCTCTTGGCATCCTGCTGCCACGGCCTCCTCTGTGGGTACAGCCCTGAGATTACAGAGAGATACACAGTCCTGACAGTGGCCTGTAAGGTGTCCTCTCTTCCCCGGGCCCTATCGAACCTAGGCTGATTCGTCTCTGCTGAGGGAGGCTCTGAACCAGCGTGGAGAGCCGGGCGGGACGCCAGGAGGGGATCCGGTTGGGTGACGGCCGGGGGCCAGGTCAAAGCTCCCCCACCCCGCCCAGTCCCCTCAGCCTCTCTCCGTTCCTCAGAGGTCTGTTTTCTGCGTCAGCCTCACGTTCACCCGGCTCGTCTCGGGAATCTGGTGCTGCCAGGTGCTTTCTCCCACCATCCCTTCCCGGGGCCAGGGCCGGGGCCTCGAGGCCGTGCCGCCGGCCTGCCCCGTTCTTAGTGGGCACCCCGCTGATGGCTCATCTGCTGAGACCTCCGTGGAGGACTCCCGCCCACATTTCACAGCCGCTCATCCGGCCGCCCTGCCCTCCGTGTCCCGCAGGGCCCCCGAGGGGTGCGGTCACGGCCCAGCAGCGAGCAGCGACCGGCCCGGGGGCTCCGTGTGGCCAAGGAGCACAGGGCTTTAGTGCCCCTGCAACCTCCAGCTTGGTTCTCACAGAAGCGTGGGCCATAGGTGTGACAGAATGTGCCTCCCTTTTCCAGTGACAGGGTTCTGAAGGTGCGGCTCCTGGCCTCTGCACATGGCATGAGCGGGGAGGACTGACCTGAGTCTCCCTAAGCGTGTGGCACAGCCTTAAGCCACCAGCCTTCTCCCGCCCTCCATCACCCAGTGCTGCCCGAGGAACTCTCTGGTGCAGCACCTCCCGCCACCTCCGCCACAGGGACCCAAAGAGCTGGGCCGGGGAGGCTTGCCGAGAGGAGGGGCAGGGTGGTCGGCAGCTAGGCCTCTGGATGCGCCTGTCCCCTGCCCACAGTCAGCCTCTGCCTGGCAAACAAATGTCATAAAGCCCTCTTTGCAGGCGCTCGCTGTGAAGTGAGAGGAGTTAAAGTGGAGGCGGCCCGAGTGGACAGGCCCCGTATTCGCTCTCTGACAAGGAGTGCGCGCTGGACTTGGGGCCGGAGCAGACCAAGGCCCTACCTCCCATCGTGGGAGAGTGAGCGGCTCCGCTAACCTCTCGCTTTTCTCACGCTAGAGGACAACACAGTGACGGCGACCTGGTGCAGAGCTCGCTGCCTGCGGCCGCATGCCCTGGCAGGCGCCCCGGTGTGCCCTCACACTATGCCTGGGACCTGGGCACACCCCGCAGCAGACACTGGGACCAGCTCTCAGGGAGATACGGAGCCACAGGACGCCTGGCCACCATGCCCCTAGCCTGGGAAGAGATGCCTGCTCCTGCCTCTGGCTAAGGCGCTGGGCGGCGAGCTGGTCCACGCAGGGACCTCGGAGGGCGGTGGTGCCCGCACCTGCAGCAGGAACTCGTGTGGCAAGTGTGGGCCACTTGCAAAGGCAGAATTGTGCTGAATGCTCCACCTGAGAGGTACTCCAGAAATAAGAACACGTGTCCACAAAAAGCTGTATATGAATGTTCATACCAGCTTTATTCATAATAGGAAAAAAACAGAAAAGCACACAATTGTTCATCAAAGCCAATTGTAATATATTTATTTTTTCCACAAAAACATTAGACTTAATAAAAAATTCAGTGAGGTACCACTGTACAAAAATCAACTGTGTCTGCACATTATCAATGAACAATCAGAAGATAAAATTAACAAAATTCCACTTAAATAACATCTAAAGAATAAAATATTTAAGAATAAATGTAACAAAAATGCAAAATTTATATTCTGAAAACTGTAACACATCACAGCAGCTAACGGAGATCTACATAACAGAAAGGCACCATGTTTACGGAGTGGAAGGCAGTATTGTTACCATGGCAGCACTCCTGGACCGATCTGCAGATTCAGTGCGGTCGCTATCAAAGCCCAGATGACGTCCCTGTAGAATTTTCCACGCTTGTCCTGTGAGGACTTGGCAGTTACTGAGCGAGGCTGGGGGCCGCTAAAGGGCTCTGAGCAGGGAACGACACCGCAGGACCTGAGCTGCTTTTGAAAGGCTGCTTTTCGGGATGGGGAGCAGGGGCAGGGAAAAGAAAGAAAATAATTTTTTTTATAAAGGGCTGCTTTGCTGCTTTGAGCCTGGCCGGTGTGGCTAAATGGTTGCGTGTCATCCCGTACACCAAGAGGCCACTGGCTCAATGCCTGGTCAGGGCACATGCCTGGGTTTCAGGCTCCATCCCGGGGGGAGCGGGGTGCAGGAGGCAGCAGATCAATGATTCTCTCTCATCATTGATTTTTCTATCTCTCCCTCTCCCTTCCTCTCTCTCCTCTCTCTGAAATCAATGTTTAAAAATGTATAAGTCTATACTAATAAAAGAGTAAGATGCAAATTAACTATACCTTTGTGACACCCACCAACCAATCAGGAGTGAGTATGCAAATCAACCCAACAAAGATGGCAGGCACTGAGCAGCTGGGAGCAGGGTGGGATGACACAGACATTCCGCACCACCCCAGCCGCTCCGGGCCTCTGGGCAGCAAGGGAGGGCGGAAAGGTGGCTCCAGCCAGAGCAAAGGCGGTGCTGGCAGCCAGGGGAAGGAAGGCCTGTTCTTAAACAGACCTTTGTGATCAGGCCTCGAGTAAATAATAGCAAAAATAAAAGGCTGCTCTGAACAGACCTCCCCCAGCAAAGGTGGAAACAGGAAGCAGGAGCAGGCCTGGTCAGCATGGAAGGGTCGGTTCCTGCCAATGCCCTCCCTGGGCCCACAGACGGACATTGTCCAAGGGTACCCATGGTCTGGCTGGCTGAGGAGGGGTCAGGGGAGGCCGAGGGACAGGAACTGCTCTGGAGAAGTTACGCATCTGAAGCCGTCTTCCTGGGCAGCCGCTTGGGAAAAGGTCTGCAATGGAGCGTGGCCTCAGAGTCCCTGAGAAAGGCGGGGGAGCCCAGCCCAGGGGACGCGCACCTCGGGACCTGGTCTGTGGGTTCAGGCCCCACGGCTGCCTGCAGTCATATTTAAACAATGGAATGATGGCAGAGGAGAACCAAGATGGCGGCATAGGTAAACACCTATCTTGCTGCCATACACAGCAATTTCAAAACTACAACTTAACGAAAGAACAAACACCATCCAGAATCACCGGAAAGCTGGCTGAGTGAAAATTCCACAAATAAAAGAGAAGAGAGGACACTGTGACTCAAAGGAGCGGCTGAGGACAGGGTTGAAGATATGCGTGGAAAGAGGTTTGGAGCACGCACCAGTGGAGAGGGCGGGCGGCTGCAAACCCAGCCAGTTTTCTTGAACAGGGGAGACAAAGAAGTCTCACTGGACTGATTCCGCAGCACTGGGCGAAGTCCAGGGAACCCACAATCATACGGGGTAAAAACTGGACAGTGGGAGGGCCCGCCGGGTGCTGCAGGGGCCTGCCGGCTTGTGGAAAAGGCGAGCTTGTGCGGAGTGCGCATGAACTTGGGAACAGCGCAGCTGCATGACCGTGCAGAGAGCACTCGTGACTTGCTCTCTCATTTGGGAAACCGTCAGACTGCATTGTTTTGCGACCCTGGGTGACACGTTGAGTGTGCAGACTCATTTGGGGAGAGTCTGAATTCTCCGGCAGCCAGTGGAGCTCGGCAGCGGCTCTCTCTCAGAGGTGCTGGCGGCCATTGCCCCCGGCACAAGTCCCTGGGGCCACATAGGATGGAGCTGACGCTGTCTGCTTGGCCCAGAGACTCTGCCCATCCAACCTGAGCACAGCTGAACAACACAGACAATTGGCCTGGAGGTCAACCCCTCCAAGTGCTAACAACGATTAATCTGAGCTTAACTTCAACAAGACTGTGCAACCCATATCCACCTCAGGTAACTGGGGAGGCTAAGCCACTGTCCCTTGTAAGACATCTACCACACAAAGCTAATCGACCAACTCAGGGAAGCAGCCACCATGCAGAGACATGGAAAGAAATCAGATGTGAAAGAAATGGAGGGGAAAAAAACGACTGGACATGGAATTCAAAACCACGGTTATAGGGCTTCTCAAGAGGCTCCTTAGAAAAGGCCGAGACCTACAAGAAAATAAGCAAGACCTATGAGGAAATGAATGAGACCTGCAAGGAAATGAACGAGACCCTCAAGGATATGAAAAAGGACCAACCAGAAATTAAGCATACACTGACTGAAATAAAAAATATTATACAAATACCTAAAAGTTCTCTAGAGCACCCCAAGAACCAAGTTAAAGATTTGAAATACAAAGAGGTAAAATCCACTCAGCTGGAAAAGCAAGAAACCAAAAGAATCCAAAAAATTGAAGAGAGTGTAAGGGGCCTCTGGGACAAGCTCAAGCTTCTCCCTTCCTGGGAGAGAGGGTTCCCGGGAGATAGGAGGGTACCAACATCCAAATTATAGGGGTGCCAGAAAAAGAGAGAGAGCAAGACAATGAAAACCTATTTGAAGAAATAGTGACCAAAAACTTCCCACACCTGGTGAAAGAAATTGACTTAGGAGTCCAAGAAGTGCACCGAACCCCAATATATAGGAACCCTAAGAGGACCACACCAAGGCAAATGCCAAGAGCAAAAAACAAAGAGAGAATATTAAAAGCAGCAAGAGAAAAATAGATGGTTACCTATAAGGGAGCACCCATACGATTGTCAGCGGATTTCTCAACAGAAACGATGCAGGCCAGATGGGAATGGCAAGAAATATTCAAAGTGATGAATAGCAAGAATCTACAACCAAGATTACTCTACCTAGCAAAGCTATCGTTCAGAAATGAAGATCAGATAAAGTGCTTTGCAGATAAGAAAAAGCTAAAGGAGTTCATCACCACCAAACCAATATTATATGAAATGCTGAAAGATATTCTTTAAGAAGAGGAAGAAGAAAAAGGTAAAAATATAAATTATGAACAACAAATACACATCTATCAACAAATGAACCTAAAAACCAAGTGAATTAATAATCTGATGAACAGGATAAACTGGTGAATATAACAGAATCACAGACATAGAGAGGGAATGAAAGGACTGACAACTCTTGGGGAGAAAAGAGATGTGGGAAGTGCAGCAAGAGACTGAACAAAAATCATGCAACTATGGGAGAGGACAGTGTGGGGGTGAGGGTGGAGGGTGGAATGGGTACCTTGTGGAGGGGAGCTATGGGGGGGGAAGGAACAATGTAATTAATAAAATGAACAATAAAGATTAAAAAAATTAAAAAAATGGAATGCTACTCAGAAACCAAAAGGAAAGAACCTCTGGTACATCAGAACATGGGTGAATCACAGACATACACTGAGCAAGACTCCAGACACAGTGCCACCTTCTGTCCCGGCCACGTGACGTGATGGCACAGGCAGGACCGTGGGCACAGCCGGGCCGGCGGAGGACGAGGGACGCCGCCAGAGGGACGCTCCGGGCAGCGGGACGTCCCTGTGATCCTGGTGCCACTTGCACACCTAGGAGTTTGCCAAACTCATCATCGGCCGGTTCCCCTAAACAGGCGCACTCTGCAGTAGACATGCTTTAAGAGAAAGCACCCGCAGTGAGCACTGCCCACCCTGTGAGAGGGCGGCCAGAGCCAGGCAAGCACACCCACAGGGACAGGTTGAGAATACAGACTGTATTCTTACTCATTATCTTTCAATGCTGACAACTTATTCACTTATGACCTTGTCAGGAGGCCCCGACACCAAAGGGTGGGTGTAGGTCGAGCCGTCAGAGACGGCACAGCCACCTGGCCACAAGGCTATGGGTGCTTCCATATATTCATGCAAACAGTAGGTGGACTAATGTGCATGGGGTCAGGTTGGGTTTCCAGAACGGTGGAGAGGAAGCAGGACACAGTGCCCGAGGGAGGGCAGAGCAGCAGCAGCAGATTTGGGCCATCATGGCGGGGACAGGGCACAAAACAAGGGGTTAGGAGAGGAGAACCAGGAGAGAAGGGGCCGGCAGGGGGGACCTGCAGAGAGAGGAGGCCAGCAGGGGAGTCGGGAGAGAAGGAGGTCTGGAAGAGAGGGGGGACCGGGACAGAGGGTTCCCAGGAGAGGGGGGACCGGGAGAGAGGGTTCCTGGGAGAGAGGATTCACGGGAGAAAGGGTTAACGGGAGAGAGGGTTCCCGGGAGGAGGGTTCCCGGGAGAGAGGGTTCCCGGGAGAGAAGGTTCCCGGGAGAGAGGGTTCCCGGGAGAGAGGGTTCCCGGGAGAAAGGGTTAACGGGAGAGAGGGTTCCCGGGAGAGAGGGTTCCCGGGAGAAAGGGTTAACGGGAGAGAGGGTTCCCGGGAGAGAGGGTTAACGGGAGAGAGGGTTCCCGGAGACAGGGTTCCAGGGAGAGAGGGTTACCGAGAGGAGGGTTCCCAGGAGAGAGGGTTCCCGGGAGAGAGGGTTCCCGGGAGAGAGGGTTCCGGGAGGAGGGTTCCCGGGAGGAGGGTTCCCGGGAGAGAGGGTTCCCGGGAGAGAGGGTTCCCGGGAGAGAGGGTTCCCGGGAGAGAGGGTTCCCGGGAGAGAGTGTTCTCGGGAGGAGGGTTCCCGGGAGAGAGGGTTCCCGGGAGAGAGTGTTCTCGGGAGGAGGGTTCCCGGGAGAGAGGGTTCCCGGGAGAGAGTGTTCTCGGGAGGAGGGTTCCGGGAGAGAGGGTTCCCGGGAGAGAGGGTTCCCGGGAGAGAGGGTTCCCGGGAGAGAGTGTTCTCGGGAGGAGGGTTCCCGGGAGAGAGGGTTCCCGGGAGAGAGGGTTCCCGGGAGAGAGGGTTCCCGGGAGAGAGTGTTCTCGGGAGGAGGGTTCCCGGGAGAGAGGGTTCCCGGGAGAGAGGGTTCCCGGGAGGGAGGGTTCCCGGGAGGGAGGGTTCCCGGGAGAGAGTGTTCTCGGGAGGAGGGTTCCCGGGAGAGAGGGTTCCCGGGAGAGAGGGTTCCCGGGAGGAGGGTTCCCGGGAGAGAGGGTTCCCGGGAGGAGGGTTCCCGGGAGAGAGGGTTCCCGGGAGAGAGTGTTCCCGGGAGAGAGTGTTCCCGGGAGAGAGTGTTCCCGGGAGGAGGGTTCCCGGGAGAGAGGGTTCCCGGGAGAGAGGGTTCCCGGGAGAGAGGGTTCCCGGGAGGAGGGTTCCCGGGAGAGAGTGTTCCCGGGAGGAGGGTTCCCGGGAGAGACGGTTCCCGGGAGAGAGGGTTCCCGGGAGAGAGTGTTCCCGGGAGAGAGTGTTCCCGGGAGGAGGGTTCCCGGGAGAGAGGGTTCCCGGGAGAGAGGGTTCCCGGGAGAGAGGGTTCCCGGGAGGAGGGTTCCCGGAGAGAGGGTTCCCGGGAGAGAGAGTTCCCGGGAGAGAGAGTTCCCGGGAGGAGGGTTCCCGGGAGAGAGGGTTCCCGGGAGAGAGGGTTCCCGGGAGAGAGTGTTCTCGGGAGGAGGGTTCCCGGAGAGAGTGTTCTCGGGAGGAGGGTTCCCGGGAGAGAGGGTTCCCGGGAGAGAGTGTTCTCGGGAGGAGGGTTCCCGGGAGAGAGGGTTCCCGGGAGAGAGGGTTCCCGGGAGAGAGTGTTCTCGGGAGGAGGGTTCCCGGGAGAGAGGGTTCCCGGGAGAGAGGGTTCCCGGGAGGGAGGGTTCCCGGGAGGGAGGGTTCCCGGGAGAGAGTGTTCTCGGGAGGAGGGTTCCCGGGAGAGAGGGTTCCCGGGAGAGAGGGTTCCCGGGAGGAGGGTTCCCGGGAGAGAGGGTTCCCGGGAGGAGGGTTCCCGGGAGAGAGTGTTCCCGGGAGAGAGTGTTCCCGGAGGAGGGTTCCCGGGAGGAGGGTTCCCAGGAGAGAGGGTTCCCGGGAGAGAGGGTTCCCGGGAGAGAGGGTTCCCGGGAGGAGGGTTCCCGGGAGAGAGTGTTCCCGGGAGGAGGGTTCCCGGGAGAGAGGGTTCCCGGGAGAGAGTGTTCCCGGGAGAGAGTGTTCCCGGGAGAGAGAGTTCCCGGGAGAGAGAGTTCCCGGGAGGAGGGTTCCCGGGAGAGAGGGTTCCCCGGGAGAGAGGGTTCCCGGGAGAGAGTGTTCTCGGAGGAGGGTTCCCGGGAGAGAGGGTTCCCGGGAGAGAGGGTTCCCGGGAGAGAGGGTTCCCGGGAGAGAGGGTTCCCGGGAGGAGGGTTCCCGGGAGAGAGGGTTCCCGGGAGAGAGGGTTCCCGGGAGAGAGGGTTCCCGGGAGAGAGGGTTCCCGGGAGAGAGTGTTCCCGGGAGGAGGGTTCCCCGGGAGGAGGGTTCCCGGGAGTTAGCGGGAGAGAGGGTTCCCGGGAGAGGGGGTTACCGGGAGAGGGGGTTCCCGGGAGGAGGGTTCCCGGGAGAGAGGGTTCCCGGGAGAGAGGGTTCCCGGGAGAGAGGGTTCCCGGGAGGAGGGTTCCCGGGAGAGAGGGTTCCCGGGAGAGAGGGTTCCCGGGAGAGAGTGTTCTCGGGAGGAGGGTTCCCGGGAGAGAGTGTTCTCGGGAGGAGGGTTCCCGGGAGAGAGGGTTCCCGGAGAGAGTGTTCTCGGGAGGAGGGTTCCCGGGAGAGAGGGTTCCCGGGAGAGAGGGTTCCCGGGAGAGAGGGTTCCCGGGAGGAGGGTTCCCGGGAGAGAGGGTTCCCGGGAGAGAGGGTTCCCGGGAGAGAGTGTTCTCGGGAGGAGGGTTCCCGGGAGAGAGTGTTCTCGGGAGGAGGGTTCCCGGGAGAGAGGGTTCCCGGGAGAGAGTGTTCTCGGGAGGAGGGTTCCCGGGAGAGAGGGTTCCCGGGAGAGAGGGTTCCCGGGAGAGAGGGTTCCCGGGAGAGAGTGTTCTCGGGAGGAGGGTTCCCGGGAGAGAGGGTTCCCGGGAGAGAGGGTTCCCGGGAGGAAGGGTTCCCGGGAGGGAGGGTTCCCGGGAGAGAGTGTTCTCGGGAGGAGGGTTCCCGGGAGAGAGGGTTCCCGGGAGAGAGGGTTCCCGGGAGGAGGGTTCCCGGGAGAGAGGGTTCCCGGGAGGAGGGTTCCCGGGAGAGAGTGTTCCCGGGAGAGAGTGTTCCCGGGAGGAGGGTTCCCGGGAGGAGGGTTCCCGGGAGAGAGGGTTCCCGGGAGAGAGGGTTCCCGGGAGAGAGGGTTCCCGGGAGGAGGGTTCCCGGGAGAGAGTGTTCCCGGGAGGAGGGTTCCCGGGAGAGAGGGTTCCCGGGAGAGAGTGTTCCCGGGAGAGAGTGTTCCCGGGAGAGAGAGTTCCCGGGAGAGAGAGTTCCCGGGAGGAGGGTTCCCGGGAGAGAGGGTTCCCGGGAGAGAGGGTTCCCGGGAGAGAGTGTTCTCGGAGGAGGGTTCCCGGGAGAGAGGGTTCCCGGGAGAGAGGGTTCCCGGGAGAGAGGGTTCCCGGGAGAGAGGGTTCCCGGGAGGAGGGTTCCCGGGAGAGAGGGTTCCCGGGAGAGAGGGTTCCCGGGAGAGAGGGTTCCCGGGAGAGAGGGTTCCCGGGAGAGAGAGTTCCCGGGAGGAGGGTTCCCGGGAGAGAGGGTTCCCGGGAGAGAGGGTTCCCGGGAGAGAGTGTTCTCGGGAGGAGGGTTCCCGGGAGAGAGTGTTCTCGGGAGGAGGGTTCCCGGGAGAGAGGGTTCCCGGGAGAGAGTGTTCTCGGGAGGAGGGTTCCCGGGAGAGAGGGTTCCCGGGAGAGAGGGTTCCCGGGAGAGAGGGTTCCCGGGAGAGAGTGTTCTCGGGAGGAGGGTTCCCGGGAGAGAGGGTTCCCGGGAGAGAGGGTTCCCGGGAGGAAGGGTTCCCGGGAGGGAGGGTTCCCGGGAGAGAGTGTTCTCGGGAGGAGGGTTCCCGGGAGAGAGGGTTCCCGGGAGAGAGGGTTCCCGGGAGGAGGGTTCCCGGGAGAGAGGGTTCCCGGGAGGAGGGTTCCCGGGAGAGAGTGTTCCCGGGAGAGAGTGTTCCCGGGAGGAGGGTTCCCGGGAGGAGGGTTCCCAGGAGAGAGGGTTCCCGGGAGAGAGGGTTCCCGGGAGAGAGGGTTCCCGGGAGGAGGGTTCCCGGGAGAGAGTGTTCCCGGGAGGAGGGTTCCCGGGAGAGAGGGTTCCCGGGAGAGAGTGTTCCCGGGAGAGAGTGTTCCCGGGAGAGAGAGTTCCCGGGAGAGAGAGTTCCCGGGAGGAGGGTTCCCGGGAGAGAGGGTTCCCGGGAGAGAGGGTTCCCGGGAGAGAGTGTTCTCGGAGGAGGGTTCCCGGGAGAGAGGGTTCCCGGGAGAGAGGGTTCCCGGGAGAGAGGGTTCCCGGGAGAGAGGGTTCCCGGGAGGAGGGTTCCCGGGAGAGAGGGTTCCCGGGAGAGAGGGTTCCCGGGAGAGAGGGTTCCCGGGAGAGAGGGTTCCCGGGAGAGAGTGTTCCCGGGAGGAGGGTTCCCGGGAGGAGGGTTCCCGGGAGAGGGGGTTAGCGGGAGAGAGGGTTCCCGGGAGAGGGAGTTACCGGGAGAGGGGGTTCCCGGGAGGAGGGTTCCCGGGAGAGAGGGTTCCCGGGAGAGAGGGTTCCCGGGAGAGAGGGTTCCCGGGAGGAGGGTTCCCGGGAGAGAGGGTTCCCGGGAGAGAGGGTTCCCGGGAGAGAGTGTTCTCGGGAGGAGGGTTCCCGGGAGAGAGTGTTCTCGGGAGGAGGGTTCCCGGGAGAGAGGGTTCCCGGGAGAGAGTGTTCTCGGGAGGAGGGTTCCCGGGAGAGAGGGTTCCCGGGAGAGAGGGTTCCCGGGAGAGAGGGTTCCCGGGAGGAGGGTTCCCGGGAGAGAGGGTTCCCGGGAGAGAGGGTTCCCGGGAGAGAGTGTTCTCGGGAGGAGGGTTCCCGGGAGAGAGTGTTCTCGGGAGGAGGGTTCCCGGGAGAGAGGGTTCCCGGGAGAGAGTGTTCTCGGGAGGAGGGTTCCCGGGAGAGAGGGTTCCCGGGAGAGAGGGTTCCCGGGAGAGAGGGTTCCCGGGAGAGAGTGTTCTCGGGAGGAGGGTTCCCGGGAGAGAGGGTTCCCGGGAGAGAGGGTTCCCGGGAGGAAGGGTTCCCGGGAGGGAGGGTTCCCGGGAGAGAGTGTTCTCGGGAGGAGGGTTCCCGGGAGAGAGGGTTCCCGGGAGAGAGGGTTCCCGGGAGGAGGGTTCCCGGGAGAGAGGGTTCCCGGGAGGAGGGTTCCCGGGAGAGAGTGTTCCCGGGAGAGAGTGTTCCCGGGAGGAGGGTTCCCGGGAGGAGGGTTCCCGGGAGAGAGGGTTCCCGGGAGAGAGGGTTCCCGGGAGAGAGGGTTCCCGGGAGGAGGGTTCCCGGGAGAGAGTGTTCCCGGGAGGAGGGTTCCCGGGAGAGAGGGTTCCCGGGAGAGAGTGTTCCCGGGAGAGAGTGTTCCCGGGAGAGAGAGTTCCCGGGAGAGAGAGTTCCCGGGAGGAGGGTTCCCGGGAGAGAGGGTTCCCGGGAGAGAGGGTTCCCGGGAGAGAGTGTTCTCGGAGGAGGGTTCCCGGGAGAGAGGGTTCCCGGGAGAGAGGGTTCCCGGGAGAGAGGGTTCCCGGGAGAGAGGGTTCCCGGGAGGAGGGTTCCCGGGAGAGAGGGTTCCCGGGAGAGAGGGTTCCCGGGAGAGAGGGTTCCCGGGAGAGAGTGTTCCCGGGAGGAGGGTTCCCGGGAGGAGGGTTCCCGGGAGAGGGGGGTTAGCGGGAGAGAGGGTTCCCGGGAGAGGGGGTTACCGGGAGAGGGGGTTCCCGGGAGGAGGGTTCCCGGGAGAGAGTGTTCTCGGGAGGAGGGTTCCCGGGAGAGAGTGTTCTCGGGAGGAGGGTTCCCGGGAGAGAGGGTTCCCGGGAGAGAGGGTTCCCGGGAGAGAGGGTTCCCGGGAGAGAGGGTTCCCGGGAGAGAGTGTTCCCGGGAGGAGGGTTCCCGGGAGGAGGGTTCCCGGGAGAGGGGGTTAGCGGGAGAGAGGGTTCCCGGGAGAGGGGGTTACCGGGAGAGGGGGTTCCCGGGAGGAGGGTTCCCGGGAGAGAGGGTTCCCGGAGAGAGGGGCTGGCAGGGAGGTGGGGAGCTGTCTGGCTGGGAGGCTAATGTAGGCAGTTGGCTGTGAGCTAGGAGGCTTCACACCGGAAGGCTCTGGGCAAGGCATGTGTATGCCAGGCCTGCTCTGCAGCCAGGGTCAGCTGAGCCTCAGGCCGGATCCTGTCCCTGGGGGCCAGGCTGCCCAGTGCCTCGGGACCCTCTGTCTCCTTCCGGAACCTGGGAACCCCGGCTTCCAAACAGCCCCTTTGTTCGGGCTCTGGGGTTAACACCACTAGTCTTCAGAGATGCGGGGCTCTGGGAGCAAAGGGGCCCCTGGGGGTGCGGTCCCAGGGCAGGCCAGTGCTCTGTCAGCCCCTGGCAAGCAATCCCTCTGTGCTGCACGGGGTTTCCGACTGGGCCTGGCCAGGCAGTGAGGGAGGGAGAGTCAGGAAAGGATCAGGGCCCTGAGCCGCATGCCCGCCCCAGCTTCCTCTTCCATGAGCTCATGGTCAAAGTCAGGCTGGCACGGTGCCACGAGAGTGAGCTTGTTTTTCCCTAACTTGGTTCTGAGTCACAGGGGGCCTCTTCCTTCCCAGAAAACCGCAGCAGGGTCACCCCTGGTAGCTGGTCAACCCCTCAGCAGGGAGCCCCCGCCAGCCCCAGCCACTCCCACCACCACTGCCCCACCCCCACCTGCGAGGAAAAGGGCCTGGCAACTGCTTTGGCAGCAGGAGGGAGGCACCTCTGGCGTCTGGCGTTGAGCCTGGTGGGGAGGCGGGGCTCCCCGGCTCTCAGGGGCCATTAGGGGGCCTCCAGTCCAGGCCTGGGCTCCACGTCCACTCACCCAGGAAGCACAGGGAGTCGGGAACCGCGATCGAAAGGGACACTTGATTTGTTGTGCTTCCCCCATGATCACACTCTGACTCAGTCTCCCCCAGTGCTGACACTGGAGCCCTCCTCAGGGCGTGCAGGCTGCTTCCTGTGGACAAAGGGCCTCCACTTCCAGCACCGAGACACCGGAATGGGAATGCAGACGGACAGACAGTCCTGCTCTCACAGAGTTGGGAACAGCCAGAGGGCGGAGCCAGTGTTGGCAAAGAACAGGATGCCGGGTCCTTTTCCCCGGCTCCCAACTCTCAGCGGCCCCCAGGGAACTGGGGCTGAGTTGGGCCGAGCTGCCTCTCCGACAGGGACGTGGGCCCTGTGACCGTGGTACCTGGGCTCTGTGGCCGTGGGACCTGGGCCCTGTGGCCGTGGGACCTGGGCCCTGTGGCCTTGGGACCTGGGCCCTGTGGCCGTGGGACCTGGGCCCTGCCGTGGGACCTGGGCCCTGTGACCTTGGGACCTGGGCCCTGTGACCTTGGGACCTGGGCTCTGTGGCCGTGGGACGTGGGCTCTGTGGCCGTGGGACCTGGGCTCTGTGGCCGTGGGGCGTGGGCTCTGTGGCCGTGGGACCTGGGCCCTGTGACCTTGGGACCTGGGCTCTGTGGCCGTGGGACGTGGGCTCTGTGGCCGTGGGACCTGGGCCCTGTGACCTTGGGACCTGGGCTCTGCGGCCGTGGGACCTGGGCCCTGTGACCTTGGGACCTGGGCTCTGCGGCCGTGGGACGTGGGCTCTGTGGCCGTGGGACCTGGGCCCTGTGGCCGTGGGACCTGGGCCCTGTGGCCTTGGGACCTGGGCCCTGTGACCTTGGGACCTGGGCCCTGTGGCCGTGGGACCTGGGCTCTGTGGCCTTGCCCTGGCGCCCCAGGCACTCTTGCCATTCTTTGCGTCAGGGAAACTGCCTTGGCGTGATCGGCTGCCCTGAGGCCCTGAAGAAAGTCTTTCGGGTCATTGATTAACTCGCTGCCAGGAACTCTCCACTGCCCGCCACCCCTCGGTGGAGCTGTCCTGGCCAGCAGGCGTGCACGCGAGGGCCGGGTGGGTGTGTGAAAGCCAGGCGTGGCCTGAGCAAGAACTAAGAATACAGGAGACTCCCCGCTTCCAGGAGAAAAGAAAGGGCGCAGACCCCCCTGAGATGCTCGAAGCTCTGGGAGCCCCCCCCCCCCCCCCCCCCCCCCGCCAAGCTGCTTTCCCAGCCCCCGGAGCGGCTGCAGCTGCACATACATACCCACTCCCAAGCAGCCCTCTCTCCGGGGCCACAGCCACGGCCGCACTGAGGAAGCCCCACACGCACCGAGCAGCAGAGCGCTCCTACCCTTCGCCCCAGGACAATGTAGGGCCAAGCTGCACACCTTCCTCAGAGGAAACGCCCCTATCTCCCCACCCCCACCGCCACCGCCACCGCCACCACCACCACCCCTGTCCCAGGCCGTGTCCTGCAGCAGCCTGAGCTGGCGGCCGGCTAGGGGCCCTCGTGTCAGGGGCGTAGGAGGGTGAGAGCCAGGGTTTGCTTCTCTTGCCAGCACGGCTCTTCCTGATCGCACATCACCCAGAGCTTTGGTGGAGCACCCCACAACCTCATCTCTGAAGAGAGAGGGTGGGGCTTTGAAGGGATACAACTGTGCAAACAGCCGCCCCGGGACGGGGGGGGGGGGGGGGGGGGGGGGGGGGGCGGGAGGGGGCTGGGAGGAGGCGGGGATGAGCAGCTCATGAAGCCCTGAGGGTGAATGCCTAGTGCTGGGCCCCACAGGGGTGTTCCAGTGGGCACGCAGCAACAGGAAGCACAGGGGTGACGAAAGGGCCCCTGAGGGGGCAAGTGTGTGAGCAGACAAGAGGCTGAGCAGGAGTAAGGGGAGGTGGGGGGACAGTGGCCTGGGAGCCGGAGGAGGCCAGCTGGCCGCCTCACGGGGCTGCTCTCCTAGCTTAGGGCAGGGAGACTGGTCCAGCTGCTGGTCTCGGCCCCTGGCCCTCTCCAGCCTTAACTCGGCCCTCAGCGCTCAGCCTCACCTTGGAACCCACTCATTGGCTTAAAGATTAGCTCCCCACCTTTCCCTAGCTTCCCGTGTGGAGAGGTGCAAGGCAGGGGTGGGGGGACCAGAGCCCTAGTCTCTGAGTGTAGCAAGACTGGAGGGACATTGGTTAAGAGGGAATGGGGTTCTTCTCTTTGTTCCATTCTGGCCTTAAAGGTCTGTTTGTGCCAGAAGGACAAGGAGAATAGCTGGCCCAGCTGGGGTCCTGGTTCCAGGTGTGGGAGGCAGAGGCCAGGAAAGAGCCTGACATCCTCCCTTCATTCCCTGCCCCCCTTCTCCCCCCACCTCCCTCCACCACCCCCCCCCCCCGCTAGTTTCTCTAGTGGCCTGGAGAAACTTCCCATCATACACAAGGCTGCACTCCTGATGGGGGCAACACCCCCATCTCTGCCACCCCCAATTTACATCATGAGCATGTGGGCTGTCTGCACGTCAGTAGCCATGAATTGATGCTGGATGTGAGTAGGGGAAGGTGGCCTTGGAATAAGGGGGAGGCAGGGCGTTTCCTCCACGGAAAGTGTGCAGCTTGGCCTTAAGGTTGTCCTGGGGGAGGGGCGAAGGGTAGGAGGCTCTGCTTTACTGTGGCGGCCGTGGCTGTGGTCCTGGGAAGAGGGCGGCAGGCCCCCTGTGCTCGCTTACATGTCGAGATGAGGGCAGGGGGGACAGGCAAGGGTGGGGAAGGATGTGTCTTTGTGAGGAGGCGTCCCGTGTGTTTAGACTGTAGTGGGAATAAAGCCGCGTCACTGCAGTCCAGGAAGCCACTGTACGCACAGCAATAATGTACCGATTTCTAGCCCAATTGTGTGGCTGTCCCCTTGCTTGGTTGAGAAATGCCCGCAGGTGTTCCTGGTTTGGTGTCAGGTAAGAATTATCCCAGCTTTTCTAAAGATGCTGTCAGTTTTGTATGTGGAGCTTGAAGGAAGATGTCCATGTCTCAAAAGCATGAGTGACGCAGCCGGCGTGTGCATGTTCATGTTTCATTTATGAAGATTACTGAGCAACTGCTATGTGCGAGGCACTGGGCTGCTGGGTTCTGTGGCAGAAGCAAAGGCATGTGTGACACCATCGCCAATGGGAGGGCCGGGCCTGTGCTCCCGGCTCCGATCGGAGCCCCATGCCCTTCAACTCGGGCCAGCTCTCTCCCTTCCTTCTCTGCAGGCAGTGCCCCCACTGCCCATGCTCCCTGACACCAGTGAGACCATCTTATTGTCAAATGCTGGTGATTTCACACTAAGAATGTCCCTTACAGCCACCCCTCCTCTCCGTCCCTCCACCATGGCCCCTGTCAAGTCCTTGTTACCCGCTATCTGCACCCCTTCACCAGCTCCTGTCCCTGACTCAGTGTCTCCTCGCCGAGGGCCTGCTCCTCACCCCGCTCCATTCCCAAACTGAATTGTCCCCCCATTATATCACCCCTGCCCCACAACCGCCACAGTCTGG